>OY720445.1:85261888-85535888 GCA_963082915.1 Dolichopus griseipennis | reverse complement strand
CTTATTTCAAGAGAGTTTAAGGCACCGGTTTCGTTAATATTTTATTATTAGTTTGTTGCTAATGCTGATTTTTGTTGTTGTTTTTCTAATCTAAAAAAATAGTCAGGAAAACAGTTAAAAAAGCGAGTTAGAAAAACAAGTTAAAAAAAAACAATAAGCAATAGTTTAAAAACAAAATGTTTATTTGGAATTAATAAAAATGTTAATCGTTATTTAATAAAAATAATAATAATAATAATAATAATAATAGAAATAAAAATATTATTAATAAAAGTTTTACTTTTAAAGTTAAAAACTGTATATTGAATGACTTAATAATAATACCTGTACCTATATTGAAATTTACATAGGTTTCAATTTATTGTAAAATGTAAATTAAAAAATTTTTAAAGTTGTTTTAAGAGATTAATAAAGTTGGATATATGTAGCTATATATATAATTATGTATTCGAATAGGATTTAATTAGAAGGAAATGATTTACGAACAATTAAATTTTTATAGGTCGAATCAATAGTTGTGCAGTCTAAATGAGTCTTTGAAACTTGCCATCTCAAATGTAGCATAATTAAATAGGAGAACGCAGTTCAATAAAATAATACAAATAAAATACACATACGAATATTTGGCTCCACTTATATTTAAGGTTTTACTTAAAAACTTTAAATCTAAAGTTAACAATTCTTAAGCACTTAGCAATATTTTATTAATGCTTATAATTGAATAAAGTTTTATTAAAATTATATAAAACTTATTTCTGACATTAAAAATTTGTATATTGAATACCTGCATGTTTTGTACAAATCTTTTAATATATTATAATCCTGATGATCTCGAAACTTAAAATTTTAACTGAAATTAAGAACTGGATCCAACCTAACCTAAAATATTTTATTAACTAGTCGTATTTATGAATTTACAATTTTTGCATACTTTTAGGATGAATTATTTTAAAAATATTGTTTTCAGCTTATAACGGGTTATAAATATGTATTGTTATATATATAAATATGTGAGTGTATACATTATGACCTGTATGAATAAGTTATAAGTCTCGCTTACTAGATAAATGCTTATAATTGAGCTTTACTCAGTATTTAGGTACAAAAAAATTCTTAAGTTTTATATATTTAATACTTAGTTTGAAAGTATTTTGTGGTATATCCAAGAGAAGAGTAGCTTCATTTAAATTCTTTTTTTTTTAAATTCTTAAATTTATTAAAAGTTAACTATACTCGACGGTACATCAAAAGGTAGGCCTCAAGTGCTCATTTCTACACAGTAGAAATTCCTAGGTAGTTTGATCCTAGTTGTAGAAACTCATTTATTGTGTGAACCGTTATAAAAGGGAATTTGCTTCGATCCAATATGTTCCCCTCTGATAGAATAATAACATTATATAATTTGCAAATTTTCAAAAAGAACTTAAATAGTTTAGTTTCTAACCTGTCCACCCACTCTCCTCTTTTATTATATTTTCTTTTCAATTGCTGACACTAATCGAAAAGTCAACATATCTTTTTACATAGTTTTGTATGAGGGATTCATTTCTTATTATATATGAAGGGATTCATTTCTTAGTTTTGAAGAGTTGGGTTTAAGTTGCATTAAAATCATTTATTGCCTCCATCCTTTGAAAGATCTCCTAGACCTCCTTTACTTTCTTTCCTATACTCCTAAAAATTTTGGAAGACATTTATATTTGGTAATGCAGATCTTAAAAAAATATGAGGTTTTCTCACCTAGATCTCTTACATCCCTTCCAATATTTCTAAAAGTTTTGATATCCATTTAATTGTGGTAATCAAGATTAAAAAAAAAAAATTGTATAAAGTACCCAACTCTTACATTTCCATATCTTTGATAATGAATCAATAATAATATCCTTTAATTGACCTTTTTGTTTTTTTTTTTTAAATTTTCTCAATATTTTTAATTCATTCTAGAATTACTTCTATCTATTACTTCAATTTTATTTCATTTTGTCATAAAATCAATTTTCATTTTAAGAAGATAAAAAATGCTTAATAAGCTCTAATAATTTTTTTAAATCACAAATAACTCATATTTCACTGTTGAACTTCTACAAAAAACAAAATACGAAATTTTAAACTCTTACACAAACTATATGAATTTCATTTTTAATTATGTTGGTACTTCCCCAATGTTGGAGTATTTTGTTACATAAATAAATTTCAAATCCATATTAATGAATTTTACTTACAACAACAAAAACAACAAAATAACAGTAAAATAATAAAAAAAATATTATTCTTGTTAAAGTAGCGAAGAAAAGATAACGGTAAAAAAGAAAATCATCCAGAACTTTTTAAATTAAAATTCATTATTTCTAGATAAAATATATACAAGAGAGAGAAGGACTCTTCAAATTCAAGGAAGGAATCATTTTAATTTAATATTATTTATTTTTTGTATTTTTCTTTTGCTTTTGCTGAAGTTGCAGTTGTTGTTGTTGTTGTTTGTTGATTTTATTGCAAGAAAAAATCTCAACAAGAGTTATGTATATATTATTATAGTATAGATGTAATTGTATATGGGTATTGTATTTGTTTATGGAATGCAATAAATGTGGATGAATAAAAATGTAAATAATGAAAACTGATCTACGCATCTTAATAAAAAATATTTTTATATATTTACATTGCATTTCATTTTTTGTTGTAATTTTCCCGTTGCATACTCCTTAGTCCTTATCCATTAGTGAATTATACAAATTCTTTAAAGATTTACTGCACAAGTTAAAGTGATTTTTGGTTTAATTTAAGGATTAATTTTATACAGGATTTATATATAAATAGATTTTTAGAGTTGATATGAATTAAATCATAATTATTTGTATTGTAACTTCACTTCATTTAAAGTTTATTTAAGATAAGTCAAGTAGAAAAAAGTTCCTAATTAGGATAGTTGTAATTTTGGGGAATTTTAGAGATTTAGAGATTAATTTATTTTAATTATGTTAATTTATGAAAAAGTTGTTCATAATCTTGAGAAACGAGTTTGCATGATGAGAAGGGCTGAGCCACCATTCCTTTTAAAATCTAAATTAGGTCTGAGGTTCAATTTAATTTTAAAATCAGAATTAGAATTGAGCTGCAATTTCTAAAAATTCCTACAAAATATGGTGAGGATTTAAATATCTGTATATTATAATATTTTTAAGTGCAGCGAGGAATAGGTTTTTCTACATTTAAAGATTTCTTGTCCACTATTAGAAGCTTCCCCACATATACCAATGAAAATAAATGTTCTATTAACATGGAGTTGTTTTTGTTGTTCCAATAAAATCTTAATCAACGAAATTTCAAACTGATTAATCCAAAAGAACTTCAAAAATAGATGAAATTCTAAGTGAAGCATCAATTACAATAATTTTTAGTCCAATTAAATGAAATAATTCAATTAAAATTTAGTTGAACAAAAAAATTCGACTAAAACTCTATTTAAAATCAGAAAATTCTATTCAATCGATTGAGTTGTATTTTGAAAAATGTCTGCAACTCTTACCTAATCCAACTGAGCTTTAATTTTATTCCTTTAAGTTGAACTGGTTTTGTGTAAAAGAGTTGGTAACAAATTTGAACAATTTAAAATTTTTGAAATTTACCTAAAAGTATGCAATATACGTTTTTAAATTTAAAACTAGTGTATAACATTGAATTACACCAATTTCAATATTTAAAATGCAACTTATAGTTAAGTAATCCAATACATTTTTTTATAAATATCCATAAACACGTGTAAACATGTTTTAACATGCTTAGATTTAAGTTTAAAAGAAATTTAGTTTTACAGTTTAAGAAACATTATGTAAAATTATGTTTCTCCATAAAATGTTTCATACACACAAACATAGTCAACAACAACATAAAGAATACTTGACTTACAAAAAAAAAAGAAAAAAAAAGTTTAAATTCAACTTGCAACTTTTTATTCCTCTTATATAACATATAGATATATAATATGTTCAAAGTAACTGCTACATACTCCAAACTAATGTTACTCCATATATCCTTTTTATTATTTTTGTTTCTAATATTTTACAGTGCTTATATTCTTAAAAAAAATTTCTGTTTTTGTTGTTGTTATTTTTTTTTTGCTTTTTTTATTTTTTTTCCTTATATAGTGTAAACTTAACGGTTAGTCTTTGCCTTCCCTTGTTCAAATAAAATTTATCTTCACTCATAACCTGAAGAAAAAATATATTTTATAAATACTTTCCTTTACTATGATTTATATAATGTTTTATTTTTTTGATATTGTTTTTGTTGTTTTTTTTTCTGCCTTGATGTGTGTAACATAAAATGGTTAAGTTTTAAAAAAACTTGCAATAATATTAAAAACAACAACAACAACAATTAAGAAAAAATATTACTATACTTCTAACAAATGTGCCCATTGCATTTCAACTTTCCATTCAAAATATACTCTTTTCCCATGAAGATGGCCCTTTTTCACATTAAATTTCTTTAAACCCAATTTTCAATTTAATTGTTCTTTAGTCCTTAATTTTTAAATTAAGTTCTTAATTTTAAACTGGTATTTTCAATCGGCCCCTATTTCTTGGGACCTATTTGAAAAAAGTGTAACTAACCAGATTTTATAGTAGATCCTAAATATAGAAACAAAATTTAAAAAGAGTTTGGCTCTAAAGCTAACCCTTAAAAAATTGCACCCAAAAATTTAGGTTCAGTTTTTTTGGGTCGAATCTAGAACGCACTCTAATAAATAGCTTTTCAAAAGTTCCTTTCTTTTTTTGGAAAATTTTTTTCGTTTTTTAGTTTCTATTACAGAATTGAGGACTAGGTTTTCTAAATCATGTAAATTAGACTTCTGGGTTTCAAGATGCGAGAGCGTGGTTAAAATAAGAACCAAAATGATTTGAAAGAACCCCCAACTAATTTCATGGGAAAAAGGACCAAGTTCATCTGAAAACTAGTATATATGGATATATTCAGTACACTTTCCCCATTTCTATCCCTTCATTTATTACTTTTCATATTTTTTAATCCTTAAGCATCAGCTGCTATTTTTGATGCAAAGGCAACCAATGCTTGCCATATTCATTTTTCTTTGAAGAAAATACAAGAAAAATAAAAACAGCAGCAATGAGTTAAAAAAAATATTTTGAAACGAATTGCAAGATAAAAGACTGTGTGTACTTTTAACCTGATTTTAGCAATACAACTAAAGAAAAAGAAAAAGAAAAAAAAAACAACAAAAGAAAGAGAAAGATGCAGAAGAAAATTTTTTACAAAAATTGCAATTTTTCATAAAAAAAACAGAAAAATTGTACTTGCAAGAGGGAATAAATATGGAATGTTTATATGCACGAATTTTTACATATATAAACTAATACATGCATGTATGTGTGTGTGTGTTGGGATATATGTGTGTTTTTTTTCTAATAATGTAAACTGTCATTTTCACATGCATTAAATTGAATATTTTGAAAAAAAAAATTAAAAAGGATTTGGTTTTTCTTTTTTGGTTTATATGAGGATGTGTGTGTATTTGTTATATATTTTGTAATAATTTGTATGTGTGTGTATATGTGTTTAAAAAAATGATTCAAGAAAACTTTATATTTGATTTGATCCGTATATTTTATTTTTGAATTTTTTTTTTTTGAGTTTCTTCAAATTTTTGTGTAGCATAAGTGTGTGTGTGTGTGTGAGTGTGTGTACACTTAAATTTATGTTTTAAATTAAAATTTAACAAAACACTTTATTAATTGTGTATTTGTTGTTTCATTGTTTCATTTAAAATTTTTGCATTGTTAAAATGTTTTAATGAAAAATTGTAACTAGTGCAAAATTTAAAATTGTGTATTTAATTTAAAATGAAGAATTTTTTAATTGTTTTTCATTTCATTTTTTTTTTACAACGTTTTAATTTGAGAGTTTTTCAAAAAAAAAATTTTAGAAAAAAAAAGATAGAAATATAGAAAGAAGAAGAAAAAAGATATGAATATTTATTAGAAAAATATAGTTCATAAGAGGTCTTTGAACTTTAAAAAAAAATATGAAGTTTATATTTTTGCTATTTGATTTATTGCGAATTTTTGGAAAAAAAAAGGTTTGTGACTTGGGTAAAATTGTTAATTGATTTATGGGTTTAATGTTGAAAATCTTTGCCGATATATAACTGTGCCCGTGTTCCTTATTTTCAATTACACGTCTTGGAATCGATATTTTATTAATAAATTTAAGGACTCTTTCAGGAAGTTTTTTTAAGAAATGGTGTTTCTATTCGAATTGCATACTTTAAAAATTGTTAGGAGTGTCAAAATTCGTCCTTATTAATTTAGTAAATTTGATTAAAGATTCTTTAAAGTTGAATTAATTTCAAGTGATAGTTAAATAAACTTCCGGGGTCGGGTCATTGGCAAATGTACTCATGAGTCTTGTCACAAGCGACAGCACTCTATTTTTAATCCTCGAATATTGAATTGAATAGCATTTAAAACTTCCTCCAAATCCGAATAATTTCCACAACTTATTTTGAAAAACAAACAATTTCAACGCAATTTGGATTCAAGGGTTCAATCTCTCTTACTTATTGCAGAAGAAAATTGATTTTTTAACAAAATTAAAATATATATATAACTCATATGTATGTAAAATACACATTTAACTCAAGTTATTACACTTTATGGTTTTTTTTTTTCATTAAAACCAAATTCAAGGATTTACATATATGACTTTTTAAGTGGAAAAAGGATATTGGAGGAAAAAATCAAGCTTTTTTTATATTATAATAGATTGTTTTATTCACTATACTCTACTAAAGGTACTCTTCCCAAGGAATAAAACAATAACTTTAATAATATATATATATATATATACATATATAAACTCTTACCTTAACATAGTTTTTAATTCACTCAGGCATTTTTAACGGTTATTTTTGTTTTTTAAAAAAAACATCCAAATCTAGTCCAATATACAACTTTTTTTTTTAAAATAATTTTTTATTAAGTTGTATCTTGCAGATACTTATATTTATATATATATATATATATTTTATAAAATTGTAAATGTTTTAATCGATAAACTATTCTTTGGTAGCTTTTAATGTCAAGAAAACTTAAAAAAAAAAAAAATAAAGGATAACTTAAAAAAAACAAAAAACTAGGACATTACATTTGTATCAGCAGAAAATTTTTTTTTTTTCTCATATGTTTGTTTGTGAATTTTTCATTTTAAAGGAAAGATAAAAGGAATACCAATATAATGCCAAATAGATTGTTTTTTTTTTTCTGTGTATGGATATGTGTGTGTGTGTATGTGTAGAACCATGAAAATCATAGAAAAAAATTTTTTAAATTTTTATTGTTGAACGATTGATAAAAATAAACTCGCAAAAAAAAAAAATTCGAAAAATAAAAATAAAGGATTGAAATTTTTATATTTATTTTATTTTACATATATATAGTTTTTATCCTTTAAAATCTGAATGATGGCTCTAATGGTTTCTAACGTTTACAAAATTAGGAATAAATACAACAACAACGACCATATAAGAAAAAAAACTAGAAAGAAATAAAAAAGCAGATAAAGAATTCAGTTTTTGTTTTTTCGTCCTGTTTTGATTTTTGATGTTATTTTATGCTCGATCGATTTGTACAATTCTTCTGCATAACAATTTATACTAAAATTAATAGTTTATTTTATATTTTAGAGTCCTTTATTTTAGATTGGAGCTGCTTGGAACAGTCAAACAGTGTTGTTAAAAATAAAAGTTGGTTTAATTTGAATTTAAATTTAAATTTTTTAAATTTTTTAAAATTTCGAAAGAAAAATCAAAAGGACGGCCACTTTAGTTTCCCTTGGTGTTTAAGTTGCTGAAAATGTCCTGTGTCTTTCTGCTGTTCTAAAACCATAGCGTTTAAAATTTTATAAAGTGATCTTGATTTAAGACAACACAGTCAAGGCATAACCTATTTACTAAGAGGGCATAAACCGTTTCAACAACGGAAATTTGAGAGGTCCTTAAAGAATTTCTTTTTCACTGAATGTTTCCTTTAAAATTAATTCGATATCTCTGATTTATTATTCTGCATCATACTGTATTATATACGTACAGATATCTTGTCCTATTTGCCTTTTTAAAAATTATATTCAAAAAATCAAAATAAAAAATACAACAACAACCATAAATAAATCCGGAAATGTTTCACAAAAAAAAAAAAAAAAAATGGAAAATTTAAATATTTTAAATGACTTTTAAAAATATAAAAACGACCAACCACACATATTATTAAGCGAAGATGATTGTGAATGAAAATAAAAAAAAAAATATACTATGCCTGAATAAGCATTTATTAAAATAGCTTTACTTTACAAAATATAAAAATAAAAACAAAAAAAAAAAAAATAAACAAAATATATTTTGGTTTGGTAGTAAATTTTATCTGATCCTGAAAAAAAAAATATCCTTCGATAAATTTAGTATACCATCTATTTATCTATCAATTTAAAGATATATTTAAAATTTCCAATTTATATTTAGAATATCTCTCTCTTGTGTTTTATTTGTGTGTATGACGTTTTTTTGAAAGTGTTGATTAGTGTTAAGAATTGTTGTGGTTTTTGTATTCACAGTATTAAGATACTTAATTTTAATTGAATTGATTTTGATCTTCAGAGGGTCTTTTGTTTCCAAATCCTGTATATAAAAGTTTTTCAAAAATTTTGCATACTTTTAGGATCAAGATTTTATTCTGTATTGCATAACAGAAATAAATCCTTATTTGATACTTTTATTAAATTGTGGAGGCGGTGTGTGTGTGTATTACAGCAATACAACACAGGTTAAGTTGTTGATCCAAAAAATATGCAATATTTTCAATAAAATTTTGTTAAAAGGTTTTGGGTACAAAATTATTCATTGTGCGTTTATTTAACTTCAGAACTAACTTGAAATAAATTTGAAATCATCATGGAATAGAATAATTGATTAAGTATAATTTAAAAGAGGACCTTAATGGTGTATAGGTTGTTTAAATGGCTTATTAATAGGTTCAGTGTAAATTTTAATCATGGATATAACTCTGTTTCATATGAGTGATCTAGATTGACTGCTGAATGTAAAACTACTGATGTTAGAAATGCTCAAATAGATTATTTTTGCGTTTTCTAGCCCACATTTGATCACTTTAATTGAACATATCGTGCACGTCAATTAAAAAAAACTTCAACAAATTTAATATAAACATTCCCATTATTTATTTTACTTTAAATTGAACTGAAGCAAATAATTTTAATAAAACATCCTTCAAAAAGACCTCATAGTTGCTTGAATCAAGGAAACCATCCATAAGAACTTAAAATCAAAAAACTATAAAAAGAAATATATAACTTTTTCTTTCTGTCATCAATTTTTCCATCATATTTTATATTTTGGTTTTTTCTGAGTGTATTTTAGTATATGGTCAGTTTTTGTTTTATTATTGTTGTGAGCCCCTTTCAATTCGTCCGATATCTGACATTAACTAGGAATATCAAAAATAAGTTTTTTGTTTTTTTTTAAATTGATATGATGCTTATTTTAATTCATTTTTTGTTTGGAAAGAATCAAAATTAGCATCAGCATCAGCATAAATGCTTTTCGTTTCTGTTTTTTACGTGAGTGTTATGTTTGTAGGTGCGTGTTCACAGTTTTTTTTAAACTTTTCAAAAAAAAATTTCAAATTCATTTTTTTTCTTCTCTTTTCTTGCCTTGTTGTTCTTTTTTCTTTTGGCTGTGATTTTTATTGATGTTTTTCCCCCAAAAAAAAAAAAGAAAATTCCAACAACAAAAGTGTAAAATTCATCTTTATTTGCTTTTATTCATGGTTTTTCATTTTAAATTTCGAAAAAAAATATGAAAAACGATTTTTGTTTTTTCGAATTCATATCAGAAGTCAAAAAATGAAACACGCAAAGGAACGAATACGAATTGAACCGGCTTGAAAAAAGTGAAAAAATTAAAATAGAATGGAAAATTCAAAAAAAAAAAAAAAAACAGAAAATGGAAAAGTAATAAAATTTTCTTTTTTTTTGGAAATAAAATTTATAACGATATAAAGTGAATAAATTTTATAGTCATTTATCATCACAAAAAAAGTTTTCAAAAAACAGTGAAAAGCCAGTGAAAAAAAAATTTTCAGAATTGAAAATTCAGAGGAAAATTTTTTTTTAGAGGAAAAACCAAAAAAAAAAACATGAAAATGAAAACTCATAGGAAAAATAAAATTTGAAAGGATTCAATGGGAGCCTGTTTTTTTTTCATATTTTTTTAAATAGAATCAAATGAATTGTTATAAAAGACTTTAAAAGTTGGTGGTTTTTTTTTTAAATATTTGAATTTTTTTGAATTTATTTTTTAAAATTCAAAATGTATATGAGATGCTTTTACAGGTCTTTCAATTAGTATTTGAAACTAGCATTTGAAAATTTTGAATTTTTAGGTCAATTCAAAAGAATGAAAGATAGGTCAGAAGTAGTAGAAGTGTTTAGAATGATTTCCATTAGGAATAAATTAAATACGAAATGGAAAGGAAATGGAAAATTGATGGAAAACTGTAATATGGGTGTAAAGTGTGTTATGGAGATTTTTTAAGAACTTTCGTTCACATCATGTGATTTACACTTAATATCATACTCTTGATTCAATGTAATTGAAAGGATAACATTTTTTGACTATTAGTATGAGCAAAAGGGTTTCACACTTTTTATTACATTCGTAGGATGTTTTAAAGCGTCTCTTAAACTGGGCTTTTATGTTTTTAATGGAAATCTCATAGGTGTTATAGTCTGTTAAAAGTTGAAATTATTTGCATTCAAAATTATTTTAGAAGCTTTAAAGTTTAATAAGGAATTGAGAAAAAAGAGGAACTTATAATCGATTTTTAATTTCTCATTGTATTAATTCAAAATTATTTCAGGAATCACATCTTTCACATTAGTTTTACTCCTAATACTCTACTAATTCAAGAACTATACATCTTTGTTTGAAATCTTAACTCTATTCTCTTTTCACAGTTTATTAATAAAGCTATTTTCTCCCCTTACCCAAATTTTCCAAAAAAGACTTAACAAAATAATGATTTAAGAGGGGTCCATATATTGCTAGGTTTCGAGGTTCATTAAATAGTTTTAAAAACTGAATGAGTGAAACTTTTCTAAACAAACCAACTTACCAGAATCAAAATACAAGTTTCTAGGTCGGTTGGATACCTTGCTTGCAAAATTTGCATGAAGTACTACCATTTTTCTGACAAAAAGTTCTTGATCCTTTTCTGCTGCCAAAAATAAGAATCTTTTCAATTACTGTACAAAGGATTGAATTGTAGTCGGATATTTCATTTAATTCTTTTCAAAACTTTATTATACACTTTTCTTCATGGTTTTGTAAAGGAGCCAAGTACATGATTTAATATCCTCAAAATATACTAAGAAGATGTAAGACCTTGTAATAGAAGGATATTGAAGGATATTGGGAAAAGTTGTAGGATATTGTGAAGGATATTGTGAAGGACATTGTGAAAAGTTGCCGAAACATTTTTTTGCCCGAAAGGCATTCTAACACAATCAAAGTCACTACTGTCTTTTTCATATCATCTGGACCTCTACTTAGTCGAATCCACTACCAAAATCTAATGCATACTTTTTCTAAATTTATTCACAAAATCGGCGATATTGTGTAAGGAATCTGGATTTATCCTTTAAAATTTGTTGTAAAGGATATTTACTTCGGTTTCCACTCATTTTAATTAACCCTTGAAGTCCATGAAAATTCTTGTGTTTTAAACTCTATTTATTAACTAATATTTTTAAGATCTAGAGAGATCTTCAATCAATGATTTTATTCAAGTTTTTCAGAAGTTGTTGCCAGAATCTTGGTTCCTAAAAAGCATAGCAATTCAAATATAATATAAAATCATTTAAAAATACTTGTTAAACATTTTTATTTAAATTAAAGAATTTTTTACTTTTATACTTCTTCATTTTCATTTTCTTTTTCTAATTCAATTTTTTGATCTTCTCTTCTTTTTTCTAATTTCAGGTAAGAGCTGAATTTGCATTTTTTCAAATTTGTTTTTGGATTTTGACCATAACCTTAGCTATACAAAATGGAGTATTTTTTTTTATTTCTAATATTTAAATTTGTTGCTTTTAAAGTGATTTCGTAAGGTAAGAAAAATTATTTTTAAGGTAATAAGTATCTTTAAAAAAATAAAATTTAATAATTTATTCAGAAAAAAAAAAAATCTTTAGCCTAGATCAGTCATTTCGTAATATAGAAATAAATTGTTTACGAAATAAAATGAAGGAAAATGAAAAAGAAAATTATAAAAGAATTTTCCTTAAAGAAAATTGAAAAATACTTTCTTTTCTATTTAGAAAGTTTATACATATATAATTTGTATAAACTTTTTTATATTATGTATACTTTATTTAGTTAAGAGTGTTAGAAAAATAATAAATAGACAATTTCATTATCCTGGAAAATGTGAATGTATGATTAATTTATATTAGATACAGTTCTGGTCTTTAAGATTTTAAAAATATAATTTTAGAGTATAATGAATGGATTCAGAATTAGCATATAGGTTTAAGTTTCATGGAATCCCGATTGAAAGTGGAGAGCTTAAAAGTTACATATGTTGTAAGTTCTTAAGTTAAAAGGCACTTGGAGTCCTATATCCTCACTGCAGACATCTATTGAGTAGTAATTTAATAATTGATTTTAAACAACCTTAAGCAACTTAACAGGGGGTTGAATTTTCGAAGGATTTTTAGCTCAGGATATTTCCTAAAATTTTATTTTTGAAGAGTCCTATGATAATATTCTAATGATTTTTTTACACCTGAAAACTCTTTATTACTCAACGAATAGTTTCATTTATTTTGAGGCTTTTGTTTTGAAGCAAGTTAAATAAAGAAATTTCTCAAATGCCTCAGTGGTTAAAGTGGGGTGTTTTGCATCGGAAAGTTTGGGATTCCTATTAAATAAAAGGTTCAACAAAGGTCCTTTAAGGATCTTTTAAAATAATCCTCCGTTTAATACGTTCAAAAAAGGATTAAAAAAAGTTGAAAAAGAACTGGATAAGGGCTTCGCGAAAATCGATTTTTAACGAAACAGGATTCTATGGATGTACAGGACGGAGCAGTTTTATCAATAAATTAGGTTATTAAAACTAAGCTAAGTCAAGCTGCGATTTCTTCAAAATAATTAATTTTTGGGATATTTTATTCTTAAGTTAAAGGGCACTTAGATAGATATATTTCCCACCAATAATTTTGTTTTAATTTTAGCCTTCACTGTACATATAATAGAATTTAAAAAAAAAATTGGAACTACTTAAAAATAATAATAATAGAAAATCTCATCAAAATTATCCTAATATAAAATATTAAAAAATAAAATAATAAAAAATGTCCTTTTTTAAATGGAAAAAATAGAAAGAGTGAATGAGAAAGAGAAAAATAGCAAAAAAAAAGGTTTTTCCCATCCTTGTCTCTCTGTTACGAGAAAAAAAGAAAATGCGAAAATAAATATCCTGCCAAAATAAATCGCATTATTAATGTCGCGGGTCATTTATCACTTGACAAAATTGATTCAGTGTTTTTCTTATTTTTTCCTAATTTTTTTTTTTCTAATGTGTGAATTTTCCTCTAAATTGTGCCTACCACAATTTTTTATTCAATAAAATTTTCATTTTTTTTAACTTTATATTAAAGATTTTTGTAATAAATTTTTCGAGGGAAAATCTTTTGGAAGACATTTTTTATGGTAAAAATTTTCGAATTAGAATTAATTTAAAACTACTTAAAGTAATTCTTTTTTTATTGAAAAAATTTTTGAAAAATTGATTTTTTTTTTTTTTGGGATCATTAATAAATTGAATAGAAATGACAAGGACAGACGCTAGTTAAGGAAAATTTAGATATTTCACAATTTAAATTTTTTGAATCAAATTGAGTTTTTTAATGTAATTGATTGCTTAAAATTTAATTAGACTGAAGGGAAATTGTGTCCTACGGAAACTACCTCAGAAGCTTTTAAGTAATTACTTCACATGGTCTAAGGCTTGTTAAGGGCTTGCTTGGATTTGAAATAAAGGGAGGTAATGACGAGTATTTAGATTTAAAAATTTTACTTGAGGAAGTATTGTACATGATCTAAGGATGAAGAAGTCCTCTACAAAGCTTGATATAAACAAAGACAATGGAAATTTAAGACTGGGACATAGACTGGGTTTTTAATTTTGAGACGATGGAATAATGTTACCTAATCAATGAAACCCTTTCAAAAGTTTGATATTGACAAAGATATTAGAAAGTTTATGAAATCAACAGCTGGGAGAATTGTAGATGAAGCATTGGTAGAAGCAAGTAGATTTAATAAGTAGGAGTGAAAGGTAAACGGAGAATTAAGGAAGTAGTTCATTTGATGTTAGCGTTAAGGAACTCTTTAAAAAGTTTGATTTTGGAAAAGGCATTGGAGGGAGTTTTTAGAATCAATAGCCGGGGGAGATGTAATCGGATCATTGAAAGATAATCTTTAATATTGTGAAAGTCCTTACACTTAAAGATCCTTTGATAAATTTGTTGTAGAAAAAGATGATATAAATTTAGTGGAATTATAAACTGGAAGTTTAAGGGTATGAGGAAGTAATAATGAGTTGTAGGGAAGTACTTCATTTGACCCAAAGCTTTAAGAAATTCTTATCTGAAATTAATATAGAAGGAGATAATGTCAAATGAAATATCATAAGACTCTAATTTTTTAGTCCAGTCTCAGAATTCATATTTGAAGGAGATTCAAGTCATTCGAAATAAATTAAACCCTTTAAGCACGTCTAATTATTAATCTTCTAATATTTACTTCAATATTTCATAAAACTATTATACGATAAATCAATTTAAATATATTTTTTAAAATTATTTTCCTGGAAAATGTGTCTTTCATACCCTCATCCATTTTTTCCAGTGGTACGAGTATAATGCCAAACATATAGTTTGAAAGTAAATCATTATATTTTTTTTTGATAAATTTTTTAATACGAATTTATTGCTTCAACAAAATTCTAATTTTATCCACACTTTAGATAGTAGTCAGGAGAAAATTTGAGAACATTCCTTTTAAAAAGCAAAAGTTTCATAAAGAAAACAAAATTACAAAAGAATAAGCTATAAAAATAAAATTAAGAATTATTGAAACATATATTATTGATAAGAGGGTGGATGTATGTGTACGTTTATTATTTTCCAACCCATATGATTAAATTTTCAAAATTTATTAGGTATGTCTTTTACAAAAGAAAAGTTTTTTCTCTTAATAAAAGAAGGATTTGTTGCTTTAATTTTGAAAAAGGGGATGGGACTTATTCAAAAGAAGGGAGTAATAGTAGAGGTAGTAATTCTTTAGATATCTGAGTCTTTGCCCAATATAGTAAATGACTTTTAAAATTTGTTATTTCATTTAGAGTATCTTTCCTATAATTCTTTCAAATATATAATTTTACTCCAATTTGCTATGAACAATCCCTTTGTCTTAATCCAAACCTTTGTTTCTTAAGACCTTGGCCGAGACCTCTTGGTATCTCAGCATATAAGGATCTCATAAAGAATTTAAACTTAATGAAATGCCTCCTGTAGGAATATTATTTCAAAAAAGTTATAAAGTGTGGTGGATTAAAGTGTGGTGAATTAAAGTGTGGTGAATTTAAGTGTGGTGAATTTTAGCAAATTAAAGTAGAAAAATATTTTCCTATGTCTCACCTTAATGCAGCAAACCTTTCTCTTAACATATAACAACGACAAAAATTGTATCAGTCAAGGTACAAAAGATATTTCCTCTAATGTCCTAACACTATAAATTTCTTGGACAATTTTATTGTTTTTTTTTTTTCTTAAAAATTATTAAAAAAAATATTTTTGATTAAAAAAACAGAAAAAAAAAATTAAATTATGACACAAAAAAAAAACTAACTTTCCAATAAACTGTTTTTTTTTTCATAAAATTTTCCTTATATCCTTTTGCATACTTTTGGGATGATTTTTTTTTTTGTTATGTAAATATGTTATGATTTCCTGAATAACTATTAAATATTTTTTTTTGCTTTTTTATACTCAATATATGTATGTAGAATATAAGAATGTATGTATATTCATATGTAGAATATATGTATGCATGTATATATCTATATGAAAGAATTTTACGGTGTAATTTGTTTTGTTACTTCCTTAATTCAAAATTGATAATTTTCTTTTTCTTTTCATTCTTTTTTCTTATTGTTGTCCTTTTTTTACACTCATTCCATTGAAATTTTATTAAAAAAAAAAAAATAACTGTCATATAAAGTTAAAATATTACTTTTACATATTATATTCAAAAAAATAATTTCATATATGCGTAAATTCAAGAGAATAATAGGAAGAGATGTATAGGAAGAATGTAGGAAGTATTAAAAAAAAAATATTGTTATAGTGTGTAGTTAAAAGTTGAGTAGACTGTTAAATTATTTAAAGAAATATTATTCAAATAAGTTTTGTTATAATTTTTTTTGTAAGAATTGGGATGAATAACATTTTTACTGAATGGGATTATTTTATATATAAATTTTCCGAAATAAAATGGTAGAAGTAAAATATACATAATATAATATTATATAATGCAATTTGCATTCTACAAAAAATAGCAAAATCCAAATGTTTTTATGAAAATAAACAAAACAAACTTTTATGGACAATAAACCTTGAATGAAAATTACATAGAATTGCGAAGAAAGAAATGTGTTGAAAGTGGTTTAAAACTTTTACAAAATATTATTTTTAAAAATTTAAAAAAACAAAATATGTTTTGATTTAATTAACAAATCAATGACATTAGCAGCAATTTTGGTATAAAAATTTTAAAAACTCTATCCGAGAATGAGAAGAGAATCATAGAATTTTATGCACAGGACTATTGATAACAATAGTTAAAATTATTAAATTCAATGAACTTTTAAAAGTCGTTTTAATTAATCTGTTGAATGGTTTTAAACTTAAAATGTTTTTCAAATATTAAAGGACCTTTACAATATGTTAAACAATAGAAGTTCCCCATAAATGAACCATTGTGAGAATTGTAATCTGATATGTTAAATTGATAAAAGTTTTTGTTTAATATTGGTCCAGTATTTTGGAACCGTTGGAACATAGATAAAAATGTTCAGAAGAATTTATAGATATTTGATTAGAAGATTAATTTTCCTTTTCTGAAATGATATATTTCTTATTGCTTTAAAGTAAAATAAAAATTTTCCCCCTAAAAGTATGCAAAAAATGTAAATTCAAAATAAAGTTTTTAAAAAGCAGGAAAGCGCATTAATATTGCATAAATGCAAGCTTCAAAAGTCTTACTGATCAGGAAGTTAGGCATTATATAAAAAATAGTTGGAAAAATTAAAATAATAGACAAATATTTCCGGTAGACTTAAAACATGAAATTTATTTTAAGTGAAAATTTTAGTTTTCTGTCCTATCTGTCAGAAATAATGAAAAGCAGTACTGAAAGTATATATTTAAAAATATAGATATATATACATTTGCTAATGATAGAGAGGATCCTGCAGTGGGCCCTTGTTTTCATATTCATTTTGATTTTGTAATTTTATAATTTTTTTATTTGTTTTGAATGCGGTTTTTTTAACTAAGAGACAGGATTTGTTTTTAATTTTAAAAACTAAAAAAATTCTATGAGATTTAAAAAAAATTATTAGATACATTCATAGTGGTTGCAGATATATTTTGGATTAAAAATATTTTTTTTTTTCATTTTGTTAAAATAATAAAATAGAAAAATGTGCACCCATTTTGGATTTTATAGTTATTTTTTTGATTTTGTATTTATAAAATATTTTACAGATTTAAAAAAAGGCAAAAAACCAAATAAAATTCTATGGATTTAAAAATATATTTTAAATTTAAAAAATTTATAAAAAAAATAAAAAATTGAATAAAAAATACAGCAAGGATATTTTTATTTTAAATATCCTGCAGTATTCAAATAAAATTTTCGTAGTTAAGATTTTTTTTTTTTAAAATATATAAAATTGTAATTAAAATTTTTTCCATTCAATTTTTATAAGTTTTTAAAGTTTTTTTTTTAAGGATTTTCTGCAGTTGAAAAGCTTGAAAAACAAAAGCAAATGCTACCTTTACTGGCAATAAAATAAAATTTGTAAAAAGAAATTGTATTATGTTTTTTTTTTAAATTCAAGAGTTTTGAAAATAAAGTTTTTTTTCACCTCTGTAAGTAGGTCTTGGGTTCAAATTCTGGTCAGATTATATCCAGTTGAAAATTGAATATGTAGTACATTATAAAATACTTTATAGTTCTTGTCTTAATAATAAAAGGCTCACTAAATATAACATTAGGGGCCTCGGTGGTGCAGTGGGTAAGCATTTGGCTTATTAACCGAGGGGGTCCGGGTTCGATTCCCGGTCAGGTCATACAATATTTAATTTAAAAAAAAATTATTGAAAAATAATTTTTCTTTACGAATTCCCATGGTGACCAAATATAATATAAACAAAATAAATAATATAGTAGTTATAAATAAATAGAAAGTATTTAATGAGGGGTGCACAACGGGCCGCAAGGCCTAGGTGTAAGGGAGACTTGCTTTCCCCCCCTGTCTAAACAACAACAACAAATATAACATTCCTGTATTTATAGTTCTATACAATAGTTACAGCTACAGTTACCAGTTAATCAAAGGCTTAATATGAATAATAATTAACTAATTAATAGAGGTTTATAATATTTCAAATGGCCTAAGGAATTTCTCTAATCCCTCTGAGAGTGGAAAGGAAAAACAACCCTATACCTGTACTAGAAATATAATTTTGTATTTAATAGAATTTGTTTGTCTATTGCAGGACTAAGATCCTTGTTTGAATTTAAAAGATTAAGTCCTTTTACTGAATTTTTTCAAGGCTTTCCATTTCCGATTCTTGAATTAAAATTCCGATGTTAAATATATGTTCTCCACTTTCTTTTACCAAGCAACCACAGAAACAGAAGTTCTCTTTTTATCTTTTTCTTGCATTTTAAATTAACCACAACTTCAACTTTCTTAGTTGTTTTAATCACTTTCATTTATCTAATCGGCTATATAATAAAACCAAGCGACAAAAAGGAAAAAAAAATCAAACGGTTTATTAAAGAATTTTTTAAGAACTAACACCCTTATTATTCCTTTTCTTTTTGTTTTCTTTGTTTAAAGTTTTTCAGAAAATAAATCTTGAAGAAAAATAAATTTTAAAGAAAATAAAATATAATATTTACAGTACTAGTTAAAATTTAGCAGTCAATTAGGAGTATCCTTCTCTGTAATTAATTTGAAGTTTTAGGTAGGATCTGTTAGATGTAAGAATGTCTAATCAAATGCCGAATTAAACTTTTATTGATCTTCTTATTTTACGAATAAAATTTTGAATGTGATTAAAGGAATTCCGAAATTAAAAATTATAAAAACAAGTGTTGCCATATTATAAGCATATTGTAACATACGTCTAAGGTTTGGCATTGCCAACAAAGCTGATGTCTACTTATTTTGTGTAAATTATAAAAAAAATTCAAAAACTGTTCTTAATTACAAAATTTAATTTTAAAATAACAGTTTTTGTCCAACACTGTATAAAAGAGATATAAATTATTTAATGGTACAGTTATTTTAAAGTCAAATTTAAATTAAAACAATATTTTCGAAAAACTAAAATTAAGAAAATATTAACAAAAGATTTAAAAAAATCCATTTACCATTTATATATACATATATATATATATAAATCCTATTAAAGTCTCGTCTTTAACTTTTATTCATTTCCTCAATTTACTACCTCCCTTCTTCTACTTCAACTGATTACTATATTACTATTCAAAATGTATTGATTAAAAATAAAAAAAAATAATAAATTCGGAATTCTAAATGATTTTCGATTTAGCACATTTTCGAAAATTTTTTTTTGTTAAATATGCTTATAAGTTTAGCCCCATTCGTCCCTTTGGCAAATTTTCCTTCTCTACAAAATTTTTAAACCGTTTATAATAGAGTAATAAATTTTTTAACAAATTGCTGATCCAACCCTTTATAAAGTTACATTCCTTCTAAATTCCAGAAACTAGAATTTATATTTTGCAGTGTTCTTATTTAAAATTTGTATTTGTATTTGTAAATCTGTTAAGCTTAGCAAGTCTTTCTGTACTAAACAAACATATTGAAACAATAGAGAGTCCAAAAAGATCTAATTTTCATTATTTCTAAAATGGATCCTTATGAATTCCACATTTAACTTTGAACCAGCAAACAACAGCTTTTTTTTTAAATCGAATTATGAATTTACTGAATTATAAAAGTACAATTTTTAATAATCTAAGGACAATTGACTCCTTTGTAGTACAAGAAAATTAAAAAATGTTTATAGGGTGTGGAATTCCACATATATATATTGGGACCCATCAAACCTGTACTCCAGTGTAAAATTTGTTTAAGTTGTACAGAAATCATGGCTCAAACATTATTTTTGTAAATGGGTTAAAGCATCTTCCAAAAAGTTTTAGAATTCCTTAAATTTCGATTCTTTACTATTTTTGAATTCCTGAATTAAAAATATTAAAAAATTTATCGCAAGCTTGGAAAACTCTTCAGTTTTTCTTACTTCCTTGTTTTATTTATCATTTTATTTTCATTTTATCATCATTTATAACTAAATTTAAAACAAAAAAAAAAAATAGTTTTTTAATAAAAAAGAAAATCTTCAAAAAAGGATAACAAATATAAATTTTTAAGGATGTCTAAATAACAAGTATGAGTATTTACTTTTCAAGTATGTGTGTTTTTGTATCTTCTTTTATTTTAAAAGAAGATCAGATCAATAAATGATAATTTTTTTTTTTTTGTAACTTAAAACAAAATACAAAAATAACTGTTAAAAACTGTGTGGTTGGATGATATCATCACAAAATGAAAATCTTTTTTGATTTTCCACAAAAAAACAAAAAAACATTTTCCCGTTATATTGAATTTTTTTTTTATTTTTGAAATAAAAGAGAGCAACCAGATAGAAGAAGAGATAATTTATAAGGGGTAGGTAATGTGCGTATTTTACAATACAATTATATTATCATTGTTGTATCATCATATAATCATTTCTAATCAATATCATTATCAAACTAATATAAAATATATTATAATGTGTATGTATATATGAATCAATGTATTTTCATCTTTAAAATGGAGGAATTGAAAATTTTAGAAAGATGTAATAAAGTAAAAAAAAAAAACAATCAAATAACAGGATTGAATAGCTTTTGAGTATAAGTAGGTATTCCAAAAAAAAAAAAATATATAACGGTATTTTGTACAGTTTAGTACTTACATGCCTTTTATTTATACAAAAAACAAAAAAAAACCAAAAAAATAAACAATATGTAATGTGATTACTACTTGCTGTGTAATTTACAAAGTAAAATCCTCTCATTTTGAATCTATTTCTTTCTCTTTCGCACTTTCATTTGTAGTACATTAAAGAAAGGAATAAATTAACGAGTCAACAAAAAATTATATATTAATATATATAGGTTTATAAAAAATAAATAAAAAATTTTGTTATTGTGATTAAGAGACATGGAAAGAATATGTTTTTAAGACACAAGACATTTTCATTAAAAATAAATTGCATACTTACAGGCGGATTTAAAATAAAATAACACTCGAATACTCGGAAAGAGTATTTTTGTTGGTAAAGTTGTATAAATATGTACTTAAAGGCTTTACCTTGAGTTTTTAGTTTTTTAAAAAAGACGTGTATAATAGGATAATCATATTATTTTGAAACTCTCGCCAGCTAGACTTAATTAACTGCAGTTTTATTTACTGTGTATGAAGAATTATTTTCTTATGGCAAGTTACTTAAAATTTCACTCACTAGATATGAGTATTTCGGGAGTTTAATAGCTGTGAAACTTTGCCAATTTTATTTTATTAACTCAAGTAACTAGATTTAATGAACTTTGATTGAAAACTTCATTACTACAACAAGTTACTCAAATTTTCACTCATTGCATTTATATTTTAAACAACAATTGAGTGAAATTCACGTATATAAAGATGTAATAGATCAAATTGAGCCCAGTCAATTGAATATAACTATAATATAATTATTAGTCCACTAAGTTAAATTATATAAATTGAAATTTATAATGGGGTTACAATCACGTTTTTGTGATACAGTTTATAAAATTTAAATTCACTCAATTGTAGCTAACTATAATTTACTAAATGTGCTCAATATTTAGATTAAATTGTAAAATGGGGTTTGCAATAATTTTTTTGTCATGGAGTGTACTGTTTTTTTTCATAAAAAAATTTGTGCTATATGTTGAGTCAAATCTTTTGACATCCTGTTGTTTTTATTTCTTTTGATGGATTAGATTTTACACGTATTCCTTTAGTTTTACAAATACACATTGATGTTTATTATAAATATGTATTTCGACAAAGGTATATTTTATTCATTTACAACAAAATATTAAAAGTCAAAGGAAAATAAAAAAAAAAATATTTTGGGGGTAAAAACAAATTGTGTACTAAACCAAAAATTCACCAAAATTCACAAGTTCACCATAGGATTTCGTATATATATTTGAAGTATGTATATGTTATTTTAACAACCCACCTGACAATGATGATTTCCTATCAAAAGAGAGATTCACAAAATAAATCCTGTAATCAAAGAAGTGGATGTTTTATTTTTTTATTGTTTTTATCCCCCACTTCCTTTTTCACTTTGTGTTTTTTTTTTTTTTTTTTTTTTTTTTAATTTTAATTCGGTTCGGATTTTGGTTTAGGTTTGAAAGGTTTTAGAGGTTTTAATTTTTTTTGGTTTACTGTATATTTATGTTTGTTTACTGTTCATGGATGAAAGCTGTTAAATGGAAGAAAGTTTAAGAATATATATATATATATATATATATAGAGGTTATATACATACTCTATCTCTTTCTTTTGTTTTAAATTTTTTTTTTTAAATCAAAGAAAATCATGTCATCATATTTTTTGTTGTCAAAATAAGGGGTGAAAGAATTTTTTTTTTTAAATTTTTTGACAGGATGGGGTTCTTCATACATATGTATGTGTGTGCTCATATATTTGTATAAAAGATTGGGTAAATGGTGATAAAAATTCTTTTGAGAAAATAAAATATATTTACTAAAAATTATTCAGTGTTTTTTTTTTGGAAGAATTTTTAATGTATGATGTGTTGTACTGTGATGTGATGTCATATGTGATGTGATGTGATTGTGATATGTGATTTGTTGTTATTATTATCATTGTTAATGGTATTTAGTATAAAATGATGATGAAATATGTTAAAAAGATGACGATGTTGAAAAAAAAAAGGTAACAAAATAATGTGACAGTAAATTTTCTTTCTATTTTCAAGTATTTTGTAAATTGTAGTGATGATTGTAGATACAAAGCACTTTTGTATTTGAAATAAATAACTTATCATCACAATTATATTTGTATTTTGTTTTGTGTGTGTGTGTGTGTGATTTTGAAAATTTGAATGGAGTGGTAGATAAGTGAATCAGTGAAAAATTGTTCAAGTCATTTGTGAGCGCTGACATTGCAGAAAATTATTGAGCTCTTCAAAAATAAAACAAAATATAAAAACAAAAAAATCTAAAGGATATTTATCTTTAATTTGTTTTGTTTTTATATTTGTTTTTGTTTTTTTTTTTGGAAAATCTTTTTTTGAAATGTCATGATGCATGATGCCGCTATTTATGTACTCTGTAAGGAGTAGCATTTAAAGGAAATATACAAATATAGAAATTGTTATTTTTGTTTCCCTCCTTTTTGTTTTTATTTCTATTGAATATGAATCAGGATATTTTTTTTGTTTTTGTTTTTTTTTTGTTCTAACGGTATAATTTAATAATCATTTTTGGAAAAAAAATTGAATACATACTTATATGTCCTAAATGACTTTTAAATTAAGTTGTTGAAAATCGGAAAAAAAAGAAAGAACACTCAAAAAAAAAAAAAAAACAAAAGGTTGCTGGAGGAAGGAAAGAGGAGCATATGTGTACATATGTGCCGGTAATGGAAGGGGTATAATGGAATTGGGGCATAATTAAATTTTATGAATGCGAAAATAGTATTAAATATCTAGATCTAATTATTTTTCAACCAGTTTGGTCTAGTTATTGCATCAAATATTCTAAAGTCTAATAAATCTTAATGGTACTTATAAGGGATTTTTTAATGGGTTGAAATAAGCTTAGTTAATCCTAGAGTTGGGTTAAGGCTAATAAATTCTTAATCTTTAGATTTTTTATGGAGCCTGGGGTATAAAGTTGATCATTTTGATCCTTGGGATTGCAAAAAAAGGAAGAAGTACTAGCTTGTAGAGTAGAAAATGGTGCTATTTACTTAGAAACAGAAAATATTAGTGTGTATATTATAAATACAAGTAATTTTTACAAATTAGTATTCTCATATTAATTTATTAATATTTAAAGTATTGCTTTAATTAATAAATTACTCAGGTTTTTTGCATTAAAACAACTTAAAGTCTATAGGAGTTTTTCGTCCTGTAATATACTCTTCCCTATACTTGTATTGTAATTATATTGTCTAGATAAACTCCGGATTGAACTTTGATTGATTCTTATTAACTATAGGAAATTTTACGAAAATCCCTAGTTTTACCTTATTTATAGTTTTATGTGAGTTAATTGTAATTGAACTCCCGAACACATTTAAATAACCATTTCCCTGAGTTGATTACTAAGAGGTTTGACAATTTGATTCTAGAATATCTTCCATTGATCAATTTAAAATATGAAAATTATAAATAGACATCCTAATTCAAGTAATACTCAGTGACACTGTAGTTGTAAGTTGAATATAAGTTGACTCTCCCTTTAACAGAATGTTTGGTTATTAGATACTTTTGGTAATTAGTACTCAGGAAAAGTTTCTTTTGAACATTGAATTCATATATTGATATATAAACCAACGACATTTGGGTGAATACTTTTTCCACAATCTTATAAATTGTCCTCATTTTCTGTATAACACTTTTTCTATTCTTTAAATAGGAAATTACTTTGAAAGTCGGCTAATAAATCTAATCATCATTGGTAAATGAGTAAATGTGAATATATTTAAATTTGTCTTTTTCCAGTTTCATCCTTCATTGGCGATTCCTGTGCATATTCTGATGTTTCAAACTAAACCAGTTGGGTAATGAAATTTATAATCCTAATCCTTTAACAAGTACCAAAGTATAAGCAAAAATCAAAATTCTAAAAATTTTTCCTTTATATCATTCCTTGTCATATTAAAGAGTAAAATTTAATTTTTCTTTGATTTGTTTTTATTATCCCTCGTCCTTTTTCCTTTTTTTTTTTTTTTGGTAATCATCAATAAAATCATTTCATCTATTATTATATATAAAAGTTTCTCAAGTGTAAGCCTATAAAAGTAATTTCAGTATCCATTTCTTGCACCAAAAAAAAAAAAAAAAACAAATAAACAGTAAATGAGGAAAAACTGGAGGAAAAACTTTTCTCATAAAGAAAATTTTTATTTATTATTTTTTTTTTACATATCGTATATATTATGTGATCATAAATTTCATATAAAAAAATTGTAAGGATATAAAAGGATATAAATATGTAAACATAATATTTTGTATAAATAAAAGGAAAATTAGGAAAAATTTGTTACGCTAAATTTTAATACTTTTTTTTATATGTGTTGTTCTTTTGTTATTATTTTGGATATTCTGGCAGTACAATAAAAATCAATTGATTTTTTATTTGTTTTTTTCGGGAAGGATTAGGGAAAATTTTTTGATTTTTCATTTATTCTTTAAGAAAAACTTCCTGCAGTATTTTAATGAAGTGATTAAAGAAAGTTGCTTAATTAAGAAGCGATTATAAAAAAAGTTAACTTATAAGGAACTCAGATTTTTATTATTTAATATTAATTTTTGTTTACATTTATACCATAGTTTGAATATAAAAGTGAGCCTGACTGAAGGATGATTCCAAGAATTATTTCCCTAGGATCTTTGATGCATTTTTCTAGGATCTTTAAAGTTTGAATATTCAAATTGAAATACAGTTATTTGCAGAAGAGGACTAAGTTATATAAATACTTAGCTTCAAAAATCTTATACAGTACATGGAACCAAATTGTGTAGGTGAAAGGATATCCTGTAGATTTGTCCGTAGACAAAGAATTACTATTAATTTGATTATCCTCAAGTGTCTTTTAGTTAGAGTAATATATCTATGCCTCAGTTGTTATTTTTTTGCAATTTTCTAAATCCCCCATTAGAAGATGCCTTAATTTGTACCACTGAGAACGTATTATTCTCTTTTATTGTATCAAATTATAATGTCCTTCTTATTTTATTAAAAGTTTTCAACCTTTGGAATAATTGAAGCTTAAAACTTTTTAATTAAATTCAACCAAGGAAGTTTTAATTGGTGCACAGTACATAAGAGCTTCGAATACACTGAAAGGGTAATCAGAAATTAGGTTACATATTAAAATGGAACTATTTTTTGTAATAAAATCAAATTCTCATTCATCTTTAAATCGAATTTAGTAGAATTTTTGATCCTTAGTGGTGATTTAAATAAAAAATTTTGAATTCAGAGAGAAAAAATGGGAGCAAGTGGTTCTATTGAAAATGTAGTGTTATATTAAAAAGCTAGAGAAAAAATTTGGCTTATTTCGATAAGATATAGAAATTTTGAAAGTTCCAAGGGGATTATTTTGAGTAAAAATATTAATATTGACCTTGCAGATTCAATTAATATACAATTAGAATTTTGTATGAACTTAATCTTCATAGAAGGATATATAGTGTTCAGCTTGGATATCCTAAAAAATGATTCTGAGTCCTCTTTATATCATTTAATCTTCAAAGAAGGATACATAGTCCTTCAAATATCCTCGGATATTCTAGAAAAAGATTATTAATTCTCTTACATCATTTTTCCCGGAGATCCAGGTGAAAATTACCCGAAAAAGGCAAAACTAAAACTAAAAAAAATAAAATATTAAAATAAAAATGCACATAATACAAATATACATAATACATAAAAATATATATATATAGATACATAAAAATACCATCATATAAAAAATATTTAATAAATACACATTAAAATGATAATTTGTAATTATTTTTTAATATTACTCCACAAAATAAATAGAATTGTAATAAATTCCTGTTTTAAAATTTTATCAAATTTATATTATATTCATTGGCATGTATATATACATAATATAGTCTTTGCAAAATATATACATATGTTATATATATATAAATAATGTATATAATAATGCGGTTATAACAAAGGTGTAAATTTCAAAAATACATATTTTGTTTTTTTACAACTCTTGTAAAAACTCATTATAATTTTAATGATTATATGATTATTATTATTCTAAATATTAATTTTATGAATTTTTATTAAAATAAACCGTTATTCTAACCGTTATTAAATATTTGCTATTGTAAATTTTTATATATCTTCAAAACTATAACGGTAAAACCCCAAAAAACTGCTGCTGTTTATTATGAAAATAAACTAAAAAACCAAATAATCAATTTTTTATAGTATTGTAATACACACACATGTGTGTGTGTGTGTAACTAACATTTACGTAATATTTGGTTTATATTGTGCAAACATATATATATATATACAAATACATATAGTCATATAAATATGCATAATATTAAATATGTTTTAAACGGTAATGACCGAGAATAAAATAATAATCTACCGTTATATAATTCAAATTTTTTTGTTGTTGTTTTTCTTATTTTGTATTATTCAAATTATGATGATATCAGAGTGTCTTTGTATATTATGTGTGTTTGTATTACAGGTAAATTTTTAGAAAATGAAGGGAATATATTTTTTAGTTTTTTTTTCCATTAGAATATGCAGTTACCGTTATTATTTTTACTAAATAATATTTAAATAACAGTGTATATATTGCAATGGAATTTTTAAAATATGGAAAAATTTTGAAAAAAAAAGGGTTACAATTTACAAACTAACTTCCTGCTTGTTAATAAAATATAGAAGGGATTTTTTTATTATAAATAACGGTGAACAGTTTTTTTTCTCTATAAATATTTTGTTCGGTTACTAGGTAACAAAGCTAACTGTAGATTAGAATAAAATTTATTATAATTAAGAATATAACGGGAAAATAAATAGTGAACGGGAAAATATATAAAGGTTTATTTATTAGATGGAATAAAAAAAATATATGTTAATATATTCATTTCATTTATTATTTAATTTTATTCAAAAAACAAAATAAAAATTGTTTAATGCAGTTTTATAGAGAGTATCTCAGTTGTAAGTGTTTAAAAAACTGATTTCCTTATAGGTAAAATTGAATATTGAATGGATTTAATGGAAAATACGTTCTTAAGTTCAATAAACTTTTAGATATTTAATATTATTTTAGAAATTGAATATCAGTTTTAATAGAAATGATTTAAAAATTTTGATATTTTAAATTAATGAATAAATACATGTAGTATATAAATATAAAAGTATGTTTAGTAGTTATTTAAGTGGCTCTACTTTTAATATCGACAATTTTTTGGAACCCAGAAGTTCAATTCTTTGCTTTTGATGACAATCTATATCATTTCAAATTTATGGCCTTCATCTGTTCTACAGATTTAAATAAACGATTGGATTTTTAAATATTATAACCGAATTATAACTTCCTTTACTTTAGAGAAATTCAAAGGATAACAATTTTCATTTAAATTCATTAAATGGTTAAAACAATTAGGAACTGTTATACACCTTAGAATATTAAATGGGTGATGTCAAATATAATTAAAAAAAGTAAATCTAGGAAACTTTGAAACTGTTATACATACTGTTATACAAAATAAAAAACTGTTATACACCTATTAAAATTTGATAAATCGTTTATTTTTTAGTAATCCAAGAAATTTTTTACAAATATTTCTTACCAAATTAAAAGTACAGCTATGAATAAAGTGTATAACACATGAGTTTAAAGGATAAGTTTTAATCAAAATGAATGTTTTTAGAAGTTTTTCTTATATATTTTTGAAAAAGAACAACACATATATATACAAATTAGTGCACAATCAGATGGATCACTTGAGTTAGGTAAATTTAAAATTGCAGTCAATTTTATCAGGTTCCATGAATTCATGTATCTGGTTTACAACTTTCTAAAAAGGAATTAAAAACTTTCGAACAATTTGTATCACAGATAGCCAAAGTCTGTTAAATACCCTATTTGGAAAATATTCTAGTATCTAAACAAATTGAAAGGAAAACTTATTAGTTGAATTCATAAACAATTTTCGCACCAAATTTTCAATAAATTAACAATATTAAAATAATTTTTTTTTTAAATAAATAAATAAATTGATATTTTGAAAAGTTTATGGTTAAAAAATATATAATAAAACAAAAACCCAAATATACGTGATTTATTTTAAAAATGTCAAAAAAAAAAAAACAAACGAAAATATAAAAAATTTACCATTAAAAATTGGTTTTAATGGTTTTCGAGTAAGAGATACTTTACAAAATAAATTTATTTTAACATATTTTTGGTTTCGAATTTTTTTTTTTTTTGAATTTTTGAAATAAAATATTTTTAAATATTAATTTGTTTTTTTTTTTTTTTTTTTAAATTATGAATAATATTTTGTATACATATTAATAAATCCATTAAAATATGAGAAAATAAATCCAACTACAACAACAATAAAAAGAAAAACTAATTTAATCGTGGAAAATTATTGTGGTAGTTAAAAAACTGTCAGAAAATTCACACATTATGTCTGAAATCTAGACAAGGTATATGAGTTTGTTTTTGAGCATATTTTTTTTTTTGAAAAAATTATTATTCCCATGTAGATTTTGTAATTAAATTTTATTATCTAGGCATACATGTATATATACAATTATATAAATTTTTTGATTATTAGGCTTCAAAAATGTATAAATTTTATTTAATTAGTATAATCTAGTAGGGGATTTTTGATTTGAACTGTGGCAAATTTTTTAAATAAATAAACTATTTCAAAAAAAAAATATAAAAAATATTTATTATATCAGTGCAAATATTTTGTAATTTATACATTTAATATAGGACTCTTGGGGATGATAATTTATCAATTGATTTGTACAGTAGTAACCACATTACTAATCATAGAGTTCATTCACCTGTGATATGCATTATTATACAAATTCATTTTAAATATGGTTTTTAAATAAAAAAATTGGTATATTATGAAAATTAATAAATTGGTTAAAAAATTAATAGAATAGATATTTTTTGTTAATTATTACCTTAAAAATTTGAATTTTTCAAGAATTTAATAATAATTAAAAGGACACCAATCAATTACTTTTTCTATTTATTTTAGAGTCATTAACTTACTTAATACTTACTAAATTTAGATCTAATCAATGAGTACACAAAATTTCCTAATCAGCTCGTATCCCGCAAATCCCAAATTTTTAAATGAATTTTTCTGAAATATCCTTATTTTTATTTATACATATAACAACCTCCGATTTGATAATAGTCTTCTTATAAAATCTACAAATTTTTTTATTCATTCATTTAAAATCCTTTATATATTTTGTTAGATGTGATTCTACTATAGTTTAAACTTCAAACCCTTCTTTTGAATGGCCAACTTTCTAATCCATACGTCCTCTATTTTATTCTTCATATTTCAAATATAGCCCCTGGAGATATGCAATTATTTGGTTAAAAGAAGTTTTTAAAATAGAACTAATATTTCTTAAGATTTTATTAAAAAATAGAAGACTCAAGTACTTATTTAGGAAAAAGTGGTTAAATTTACGTTTAGAATAGAAGATCCAAGCTATACCTGATAGAAAACCGAGGTTCGTGAAAGAATGTTCAGTCGTTTATTTAATTTTAGAAAATCATTATATTGTACTATAAATTGGAATAAGCTATAGATATCTTTCAGTCCTACCAATCAGTCTCTTAAAATCAGTCCCATCTTCAAATCAGTGCTACCTTTAAATGAGTCTTGTAACAAAATTAGTCCTACCACAACCTTTAAGCAGAGATTGGATGAAATTCTCCTTCAAGTACTTTCATTTAAATCAAAATTAACAGAACATTTTTACATAAATATATTTAGTATTCTTATTTCCAAAATCTATTTTATCATTTAAAAAAACCTATCACTTTCTTATTAATTCTATTAAATATTTTCTCGTATCTTTAATAAAAATTCTATGAAAATAATCTTTTGCATATTAAAACATTTAACAATGATTTGAAGACATTCCAAAGTATTCAAATAAGTTCCATTAAAATAAGTTCACATTTATGGTTTTCTTCCGTACATCTTCTTCTTCTTTTGCAAAATAGTAAATTAGACCTATACTCAACAGTACAATTGTAAGAATATTAAATAGAAAAATAAAAATAAATTAAAAGTCAAAAAAATACTTTCGTCCTTTTTTTTTATATATCCATTCCTTGCCTTATTATTTCCAGTAAATTTTCTTATAAGAATAATTTTATTACTTATTTACTTTAATTATTACTTACTTATTTACGAAGAGTTAAGAGTGAGAATTCTACTCAACTTTTAAGTAGCAATCTTAAAAATTATCGTTCTTATAATATTATATTTTATCTTAAATTTAGTTATATGATGTTGAAAAGTGATTTTTTAAAGCTACACGTGGCACTATGATATTATTTTAATAAAAAGATTTCATTAGAAATTATTATAACTTTGACTTACTATATGAAGTTGATCTGATAAGATGTTATAGTGGGTTTTACTTATGATTTAATAATAATTTTTTTATTAATATAATATATTAGTATTATAATTCAAATTTCATAAATATAACAGCTATATCAACAACTACACACTAGAAGTTAATATAAAATATTTATCAGAATGACTCAATATTATTTGTTAATATTTCAAAGTCAACTAAATATGAATTAGCTTGTTCCAACTTATAATATTTAAAGGGCTTTAAATTTGTTACAATCTTGGAGAAGACTTATGGCAAAACGTCCTCCCTTTCATTTCATATGAGTCTAATCATTTTTAGCTAATAAATGCCTTTAGTATGTACTGAAATGCATTTAAAAGAAGATAGAATTGGGAGTACGCCTAGAGGTATGCAATTAATTTATAAAGTCAAATTTTTCAAATTGGATGAATGCTATTAGTCTAATCACTTTTATTTACTTTTATAATTTTTTAAGTACTTATAAATTGAAGCCCCAAGTATTTATTGAGAGAGAGGTGGGTAAATTAAGGTTCAAGTTTTAAGTAGAAGATCAAAGCCATTGGTAACATAAAGAGGTAGTTAGTTAAACTATATTCCGTTGTTATCATTTGAGTTTAATTTTAATGAGTGTGCAAAGTATTTTTGATATATATACTAGTCTAGGATCAACTGATTTATTATAAATTTTTAGTACTACTTCTACTGTAACTTGATTATATATTCCTACAACAAATTGTTACTATAGATATTTTAATCCAAAGTTGTTTATTGACAAAATAATTTTTATTTTTATCAGTAAGTATCATATGACTAGCATTCCTATATTCATTTTATTATTTTCTCACATTTGGTTTGTAACTAACATTTTATTTTTAAGGACACTCTCAGGAATGCTTTTGCTCTGTAAAAATTACACTTATTTTAATTTCTTATTTTCGGATCCCATTTCTTATAGTAACTTCGTAAAAGTATTTAGTTTTCTTCAAGGAATCTGTTTAATATTTTTATTTTGTGAACTGGACATCACTGAACTATGTTAAAGTATAGAACAGTAAAGTTCCTAAAGAATTTATTTTATTACTTTATCACTATCACTACCACTTACTTGATTATCATTATTTATATCTTCTGTCTCTTTCTAACTCAGCCTGCTTACAGTACTCAAAAACACATGTAAATATAATCAGAATATGAGTGTCCTGTAAGTATACATATGTGAAGGATATGTGTGATGAAATGCGGAGTGTATCAGACTTATATACAAACATTTTTGATATATAACATAAATATTTAGGAAAAAAATGTGGGGGAAAAAGCTGACCAGTAAAGCTTTTTGGTATTAATTTATAGTTTTATGTTATTTTTTTTTGTTTTTTTTTTCATTTAGACCCACTTTACGCCATTCTCCACCTTTTTTTTTTTTTTGATTACCAAGTGACCGTAAATTAATTACAGAAAAAAAAAAATTAAATGAAATAAAAATAAAAATTGGATAAAAATAGGATAAAAAAAATGAAAATGAAAATAAATTTAAGGTTTAAGATATTTTTATACTCTAACAGTAAGGAAAAGTCAGAAAATTGTTTTGATTACACACAAATATATACAGTGGTTATTAATTTAATAGATTTGATATGAATTAAGTATTAAATAGAATTGAAGGACCCAGAACCAGGAAATAATAAAATGAAAATAACACTTGAATAGGTCAGCATACTTAATTACTAAAGTTACATTTAATAATAATGTGTTGATAGTTAGTTTACAGAGAAAACTAATTTATGAGGGAGATGAAGAATTCACAAGGGTGTTACAAGAGTCTTAAAGCTAAAATTGGTTTTAATTTCAGGTGGGTTGGAAATATTTAATGAAGTAATTTTTAAAATTTAATATTAAAGATTAATGTTAAATGTTAAGCTGATGATGTTGTATAATATTTAGAAGAGAAAATCTTAGAGGATATATATATCCTTAGACAAACCCAATAAGGTTTCAGCTCCAGGATATTTCAAGAACCCAATTTAAATTCGCTTTCATTTCAAAAGTTGTACCATAAACCGATTTTCCATATTGAAACTTCTAAAAACTTAACTTAATTAAATCCTGGCCCAATTCATAATATTTGTCCCACTATTCCAACTCGAAACTAGTTGTTTTTTTTCAAAATTTACACAACTAAATGAAGCAAATTTATTTAAATCACTTTTTTTTATTAAATTTTCCTTATTTGACTTTTTATAAATTAAATTTTAAGTTGTGCTTTTACATGGTAATAAAATTGTAATGGTCATAATCTGACCATTGAATTTCAAACAATTTTTTATTCCTATATTAAATACATTTTAAAAATTTACACTCACACATGTATGCATCATATAGGACATTATATCCTTTTTTTTTTTTTGGTTTTGCCTTTTTAATATTCTAATTTTTATTCCCTAACCTTCTTGTTTATACTAATGGGAGAACCGAACTTCTACACATTTTTATATTTTCGAAAAAGAACATTAAAAATACAAAAAATAGAAATTCCCAAGTTAAAAATTTGTTTAACAAGCTGTTATATGTATGATTAAAGAGAGAGATAGAGAGGGAATGAGTATTTTTAGGAAATTTCTTTTAATTTAATATGTAAATAAAAAAATTTTTATTAATTAAATTGAAAAAGTTTTTCAGGAAAAATTTTACTCAAAATTTGGTTTTAGAGTATATTTAAAATACTTAGTAATTTGGTACAACTTTACAAGTAAATAAAATCATAGAAAATTTGATTTTTTAAAGTAACTAAACAATGTGTTGAAAAAATTGAACCTTATTTGATTATTTTAAACTTAAATTTGTAATTAAATTGAATTTTATTTATTTAATAATTTATTAAAATTTTGTATTTTATTTTATAAATTGATGCAATATTATATAAATTTAAGGCCGTTGAGGCCATTTTGGACTTCCAAATAATTTAAACTCATTTTTACAGTTACTAACAATTGTTTAAAGCGAAAAATCGAAGTTTTAATTTCAAAAACAAAATTTTCAAATTTTATTGCATACTTTTAGGTTATATTAAAAATTCTAAGGTTTATTTTCGTGGTATGTGGTATTATGAACTTCCGATAAATTTGATTTCCTTAACAATGTAGTACTCTACGATGGTCCATTTTCACTAATTCAAATGTTTTTAAAATTAAATGCATTTTATTGCATACTTTTAGGTTACATTTTTTATAATCAAGATATCTGAAGTTAATTTTCGTTATATTTGATCTTATGGAGTCGCGATAAGATTAATTTTTTAAAAAATAAGGAATATAACGGTGCATATTAATTTGTTATATTTTTTTTAAAGATATTAATTAAATTAAAATTTGGTTTTTGTAAACTTATAGGCGACCATTTAACATTCACCGTAGAATTTCTTTTGATTATGTGTTGCCATCCATTTTAAACTACAAAAGATGCATGCCTGACTTAATTTAAATCACATTTTTAATTAAAAATTGCAATGAATAGTAAATATTAGTGAAAAACTTTATGTAATAAACTTTAATTTGTACAATATGTGGAAGGATTCTATATGCCCCTATAAATTATTAAAATTTTTTCTCATAAATATAGTTTTTTTACTCAAAAAATTTAAAATTCTATAGAGTTGTAAAAAAACAAAACAGCATCTAATTAAAAATTAAAATTATACACACAGACCTATTCATATATTCATTAATAAAAATAAAAAAGTTGGGAAAACAAAACACAGATACATTATTATGTATTATACTACATATTATGTACACGTATTAATGACCAATGGAATAGGACAAGTCATTGGACTCATTTTAAATAATTTTTTTATTAAAATATTTGTTGTAGAAAAAAAAAATTATGGTAAAGTTTAATGACATTTTAGAAGTTTTTTTTGCCCCCGTTTTATTTCTGTGCTTTTTAAAAAACTTTAAATTTGTATGTGTATATGCTTCAAGGTATATCTGAGTTCATTCTGTTCTAAATAAACAATATATACTGTATATTTTTTTTAATAATATTTAACTTGCATTTTTATATTCAACTACCTTGCTTACCTGACTACCCTACCATTTAAAAGCTTGCATTAAATGGATATTCATCCTACTTTTATACACAGCTATTTACATATAAAAATGTCTTTTAAATGTGTCGTTTTTTGATGCACACATTAAAAAAAAAAAAAAAAACTAAAATACCCTCAATATTTTTCAGTGCCAATCTCTGATTTTCTTGTTGTTGCTTTTTTTTCATCAAAAAATGCTACGAGTAAAAATTTTTACACAAAAAAAAAATTTAATAAACAAAAACAAAATTTACAAAACTTATTCTAAGAGTAGTGTAAGAGCAGACAAGTTACTTAACCTCTTTTGGCATCCACACACACACACACATTAAATTTCCAAAAAAAAATAACAGTTTATATGCATATATATGAATGCAAACAAATGTGAACTAAAATTTGAAAAAAATAAAAATTATTAATGCTTTTAATATGCACACAGAGTGAACAGAAGCGAATGAATGAATAAATGAGGTATTGGATGGCTGGGTATGTAAATATTTTGTCATTAGTTTTAGCTTCGAGGTGGAAAACTAAAAAAAAAAAATAGTTACTTTTTGTACCTGTATTAAATTTTCTTTTGATTTTTTTTTAACCCTATATTAATTTTTAATAGTAAAGTATGAAAAGTGTATTTGTAAAACTGTTGAAGTTGAAGAAATGAATAGAGAGGTATAAAATTATATGAAATGAGGATTTACCGTTATTCTTGAATATTCTTGGATTTTGTTGAAATTTGAAATGGAAAATTTTAAGACAAGTTGACCGAATAAGTTATCGTATTTGCACAGCTGCGAAAGATGAAGAAAATGTGCAGAGAGGTATGAAATTATATGAAATAAGGATTTACCGTTATTCTTGAATGATCTTGGATTTAGTTGAAATTTGAATCGCATGACTAATTAATTGAGTAAGTTTTCGTATTTGTATAACTGTTAAAAATGAAGCAAAATGTATAGCGAGGTAAAAGTTATATATGAAATGGGGATTTACAGTTATTCTTGAATAATATTGAAATCCATTAGATTGTAATAGAGGAGATAAAAACTTTGAAACTATTATAAGTTTATTTATTAATAAATTGCAATTTTTTTCTATGTAATTTATCTAATAGCATCTAATGAATGACTCCTTATTACATAATACATAATTATTCCAGAGAATAGGTCAAATTTTATTACCATATCACTTCGACATATATAAACTTATAAAAGGTTTTGAATTGGCTATTTAGAAATTTATTCAAGTATATAACAGTTTCTACAAATATAAAAGTTTTTCTTGTATAAACCTTGATTATTATTCTCTTATTAATTTTACACCACAGTTTTTGGAGTCGATACCCATATCGCCTAAATTTCATAATATATCCTAATTCTGATTTTTTTCAGTGGATATTTTAAGTTTTAAAGTTGTAAGTATTCGATATTCTTGTTAGAGTTTGGTATTATTTTCTATGTACATCATTTCAGGAGCTCAAAATTCAAAAGAAAAAGAGTTTCAAAGTTTTAACAGCGACTGTCTATTGAGTTGAAGCTAATTTTTATACATTTTGTGAAATTGTGGTTTTAGCTCCAATCGTATACGATCTAGAATCTGGATACATTTCGAAACTAAGAATAACCATTCATAATACCATTTTAAATTCTTAATACACCCAGAAAAAAAAAATATTTAAAATCACAAAATTATTATAATAGTATAAAAATATTTTTTTTTTTTTTAATTTATAACTTTTTTCAACCCAGTAACAAATTCACAAATTCATAAAAGAATCCTGCGACGAATTATATTTTAAATATATTATATATATATATATATATATTAAAAAAAAAACAAAAAATGTATAAAAAAAAAATAGAGAAAAATTTATGTAAATGAAATGTGTTTTACTTTAATGTTCTGGCCGCGACTAATTTCACCTTAATGGTGGTGACAACAAGCATAAATACAAAAAAAAAAAAAATTAAATTACAACAAAAAATAAATATATTTCTTTTTCCGGTGAAATGAGGATAATGTGTATGTATTGCGTACTGAATATAATAATAATATTGGGAACGTAAAACTTTATGTGTGTTTGTTTTAATTTATAATGTAAAATTTTTATATTTTTTTTTTTGATGTGCTCCTCACCACATGAAAAAAAGCGAAATTAAAAACAAAAGAAAATCATAAAAAAAATATTAAAATACAAAAAAAAAAAAAAAAACGGGACGAAAAATAAATAAAATGAGCAAAAGGTACAAAAAAAAAAGATTGAATTAAAAAAATATTTTTTGTGATGCGAAAAAATGAGGTGAAAATAATTCGTTTCAAGTGATTGTTTTTTTTATGTTTGTATTTTTGTTTTAATTTTTTTATAAGTGGAAAATTTTAATATGAAAAATTTTTTCCTCCATTTTTGTAGCTTGCAAAAATTGCAATATTTTAAAAATCAGTTTTAATTTTAAAATTAATTTATAATGTAATTTATAATTTATAATGTGTTGTGACGTTCACAATTAATCAAAATTATGGCGCCAATAGTAAAGTTCTGTGCTTTTAGAGGTATTATGAACTTAAAATATCAAAATAAGTCTTAAAAATCCAATTATTTCCATTCAATCATAGTTTTGCATATTTTTGGGGGTAACAATATTTAAGCACTTTCAAGTATAAAATGATGAACAATTTAATCAAGTGCAGTTATCAATTAATAAAAATTATAGTATCTCTAGTAAAGCCATTTCCTTTTGAAGTTGTTATGGAACTACAATACGAAAATAAGATCTAAAAATCTAAAATTTGCACCAAATGGCAGTTTTGCATACCTTTAGGGGTTTAGCATAAATTATTCTTAAAATCTATTAAAGATTGAATTAAATGTTTTAAAAGTCAATTTTTCTTTCGAATGGAGTGTAATTAAAGACATAACCTTTGTTACTAAAGATAATGTTAAAAATTTAACTTATATCTACAGATACAAATCTTATTAAAGACAATATTAAAAGAAGAATTAATATTAGTTTTTATAATTTACCAATAACATTTAATTAAAAATAATATTTTATCATTAATTTAAGTATTACCAAATTTTCAAGGTTCTTCAAAATATTATCTAATTTCTGGAAATATATAAGATAACAGTTTAATATATAAGATTCCTCTCAGTTTAATTCTACTATTAAGTAAAGAATAATGAAAAAGAATGTGTTACAGCATTAATTAGAAATTAGTTTTTCTTTTATCATACCATCATCATAATTAAAATTAAGTTTTATTATGTAAGTACATACGTAATTTTTAATTGTAAATTACATGTTTTGAATTAAAATGAAAAAAATTTTGTATGTAATAGGGTTGTATTAAGAATATTGTGAATTTAAAGTGTTCTTCTGTAAAATTATTCTTAATTAGATTCTTAAAGTGTTGAAGAATTTTGAATAAATAGTTGAATATTAAAAAAAAACTTGTTAGAGCTTCAATATGGTGTGTTGTACTTTATATTTTTAAATAATTTAGTGAATCTTGTGTTTTTAATATTTGGAATCGAGTTTTTTAACTATAAAATTCTATTACCTCAGATACAATTCTACTGGCAGAAATATGGACAAATGTTTTGGAAGTAGAATATATTGAAAAGATTTGATTAAATAGTTGAATATTAAAAAAAACGTGTTAGAGCTTCAATATGGTGTGTAGTGCTTTAGATTTTTAATTAATTTAGTGAATCTTGTGTTTTTATTATCTTGAATCAATTTTTAACTATAAGATTCTATTACCTCAGATACAATTCTACTGGCAGAAATATGGACAAATGTTTTGGAAGTAGAATATATTGAAAAGATTTGATTAATTCAAAATAAACTCTTGAGTTCACATTTTAAATTTGATTCTTGTCCATTGTTTTGAATTTTAATTTGAAAAATATTTCCTTTCATAGAAAACTGTTTTCCAAAAAGGATCAGGATTCTCATTTCAAACAAATACAGACTAGCATACAATTAGAACAATTTAATATTAAAAAATCAAAATTAAAAAATCAATCAATTAATTTTCTATAATTTAAATTAACTTCGAATAAAATTTCAAAAAATCTTGTTGTGGATTCATATTTCAAATTATTATTAATTTCATTATAATGATATCAATTTAAAAGGTAACTGTAAGACATTTTCTTGTGAAATTTAAAATACAAATAAAGAAAAGAAAGAAAAATATTAATCATTAAGAGTAATATTCAATTTAACCCCCTTTTATTCAATTTAACCCTCTGTTATGGAAATATACTATACTTTTCAATTTTAATTCTACCTACGGATAATTTTTTTTAATTAATTATGGAATTTTAACTTGATTGAATACTCATACAGAAAATGCTATAAATAAACAAATCAATTTAATAAACTATACTATATTAAAGCACATCAAATCAAATATATATATACAAAAATATATTTTTGTATCTTTATAATCCTTGAAAATATTATTGGATTTGAATATTGCATAATATTAAAGGTTGAAATCTATAATAAGATTGAAAATTAAAAAAAAAGTATCAAATACCCCGTCTAAAAATAAAAAAAACTGAATAAGGTAAAAAATTTACCGTTATTCTAATAATATTTTAAAGGGATTGACATAAAATAATCCCAAGGAAATTATAGAAAAACCAATTTTATTTTTATGGAATCTAAGGATACATGGGATGAATTTCGTGGAACTAGGATCATTACTAGATATTAAACAGGGTTCTCAGAAGATATGGGCCTATTATTTATTAATAAAAATATATTCTTGATGTCAGGATATTAAATTATTTTCTCATAGAAATGTTACTGACTGTAGATGTCGAATTTAATTTATCAGAGGGTTCCCCGACTTCAAAGCTTTACAGAATTTTGTTCTATCAGTGGAACCTTTAATAAACATCCTAAAAAAGCAAAACTACCAACCCAGTCATCATCAAAAACCTACGGAGTTTTCTTTCCGAAACCACATTTTAATGATATTGGTCAAACTACTGAAACTCATCGTTGTACTAAACGCCAGCATATTTTCCGCAGCAATTGATAATCAATTCACCTCTCATAATAATATTTTCGCGTCTATAACTAGCCTATCAATCCTCTAGTAACTAATCAAGTTAGAAAAATCCAAATAATTATCACTTAGATCAGTTTCTTATTACCTTTTGATGAACTAACGGTATTTCCTCGGCGATATTGATTCTTCAACAGTTAATATTCGATTCACCTCTCAAAATAATATTTTCTCGACTAAAACTAACCTAGTAACCCTCAAGTAACTTACTTAGTAAAAAATATCCAAATTATAGTCACTTAGAACATTGCTTTATTACTTTTTGATAAACTAACGGTATTTCCTGGACGACATACTATTTTCATGTATTTCCTCTGCAAAAGTGATTTAAAAAATATTAATTCATGAACAGATGCTAACTGTACTTGCTGACAGATAGCAAAAGAAACTTCTTGATATACAAATGTTGAATTAAAGAGATTGTAATGATAAAAAATAGTTTTATAACGATAATCTGATAGTTGAAAAATCAATACAAAAAAAAAAATATAAACTATTTTTTTGTTAATTATTTTATTTATTTCTTTCTTATGTCCTTCCTTATATACTTGAATAATAAAAATGTTGCTATATTTATCCCTATATACAATTATACATGTATATTTCAATCTATGATGGTAAATTAAATTTCTCGTGCTTTGGAAAAAACCAAAAAATGAGAGATCAAAAAAATTTAAATTCAATCAATATTTTTTTTTGTTTTCTACTTTTTGTTCATCAATGACCGGTAACTCATTTTTAATGAATTTTTCGTTCATTTTTCATCTTCAAAATAAATTGTATGCTTGTATATCTATTAAATATTGAAATAAATACTGTGTATATCATTGTACATTACTTTTATAGATTTTGAATACTTGGTTTATTCTTTGTATGTCAATTTGTATGCATAGTAATGGAAAATATGGAGTCCAGTCGGTCAGTCTGAATTTATAGTTTTACTGGATTCTTTTGATTATATAAGTAATTATTTTTAAATTCTTTTTAGGGCTGTTACATAATCGTCATCATCAATAATGGATAGTTTAAATTGATGTTTAAATATTTCTTTTATAATTTCTCTTAAAATTTTTTATTAAATTCAAAATCATTTAGAAATTCGATTACTTTATTTTATTGTTCAAAGTTCAAAAATTTTAGTAAATTTTGCATTTATTTGGATTTGAAAAGAATTAAAAATGAATAATACTTTAAAAATATTTTAAATGCATTTTTTGGATTGCATAATTTAAATTGGAAATTCAGATGTCAAAGTTGCAAAGGAATTCGATGCAATGGAAGGAATTGAATACTTCCTGTGCATCTTTCTCAAATGAAGACTTTTCGAGTGCAGTAATACGATGCCTTAGGTGGAATCCAGGAAAGGAATTGAAGACTTTACAAAATTCGGACTTTAACTTTAATGGAATACAAGTCAAGAAAGAAAAAAAATTATAGATCTTATAGTAATATATAATTGGAACTAACTGTCTTTCCCCTAAGGCAGTTGCAACTAAAGGACATTGAAATTTTAAAGATTTCTCTGTTTTATATATAGTAGGTAGTACAAATTGCTCTATTGAACTAAACTTAATTATCTAATCTTAATCCTCTATTGAACTAAACTGAATTACCTCCTCTAAATTAATTCCAACTTAACATCATAAGAGCTGTAAGTGTTCAATTCTACACTATGGATATTTTAAGATGATTTAAAACTGGCAATGAAAACTCATTTAATTGAGAACTGCAACTTCATATGTATATTAGTTTCAAATCTAACAAATGTTTTAATCAAAAAATTGATCTTAATCTGAAAAAAAGGAGCTGCTGAATTTTTTTTAATATTTTCTTTCTAGCTTTCTAAGAGCACATGCAAAATTGAGGCAATTACTTTTTTATTGATTTTTCTGAAAAGTCTATGCCTGAATAACAAAAGGTACTAAAAGACAAAGTTCCCATTATTCTGCTCCCAATTTAATAACACTTTCTTTAATCTTAAACTTGAATTCATGTAAAAGTTTTCTTAAAAAAAAAAGACAAACATAAAAACAAGATTCCTACTACATTAAAATTTTCTCAATGTTAATCTTTAAACCATAACATAAATAAATTATATATATATATATATATATAAAATATTGAATACCAAAATGTTGCTTCATTAATTTTAGACAAAAAAGTAACCTACAAAAAAAAATCATCTTTACATTTTTGACTTTTATAGGTCTTAATCATTGCATATAACAATATCCTTCTAATATCCTTCTAATGTTTTTGTTCTTCTTCTTTTTTTTTTCTTCATAACCTCAAAAATTTCAATCTAGATCGGAAAAAATTTATTCTTCTAATAAAAAAATATGCCTGTTAGGCCCCAGTTTTTAAAAATCGTTCATTGTTCCAAGAACAAAAGAAAAACAAACGAACAAAAAATAAAAATCAAATTTTTGTTAATACAGCATAAATATGATGAGCCTAAAAGTAGGCAGTTTTTTTTTTTATTATTAATAACATAATATATGTGTCATTGCACAAAAAAAACAAATCACATTTTATTAAAATAAAAATCTAAACCAAAAAAAAAAAAAAAAATTTTTAATAATAATAACGGTAATATTTTTTTAAATATATAAAATTATGCACACACATGTACACATACATTTTCTAACTCTTATATAGTGTTAAAGAAAGTCACACAAAAAAAAAGGTGACTGATTCTGCTATATTCAGTTTTTTGGCTCGTTGATTTTTTATGACGGTTTAGGGTGATTTTTTTTTTTTTTTCATGTTATTTCTTGTTTTTTTTTTTTTTTTTTAAATATGAAACCATAAAAAATCATTCATATGCAACATAAGACTAACAAACATCGAACAGAATTTCACTTCATAGTTCATATTATATACAATTCAAAAAAAAATTGACACAAAACAATGGCTTTATTTTAGATAGTCTGGTACAATGGCACAATAGCCCGCTTTAATATTGATAACAAATTTTGTTGTTTTTTTTTTGTGTTATGAGTAAAAAAAAATAAAAATTAAAAATCATAACGGTAAAAAAAAGCAAAAAAAAAATTGGGGGCAAACAACTCAACTTAAGGATTATAAAATACGATGACATAGTGCCACACTTGTTATACCCGTAATAATACTCACTACTCACTACTTTATATTTTTTGTACAAAACATGTTATAGTTTTTCATATTAATATTTATTTTGTTGTTGTTGTTTTTTTAAATATAGATTTTCATAATAATAATAATAATAAAGAAAAATCAAAGGAAAAATAAACACAAAAAAAAAACAAACAATTTATAGAAACAAGTTAAGGTCAGTGGAAATTTATGATTGTTTTGTGTGTATATGTTAAAAGTAATCATAAATGTTAAAGAAAAACAAAGTACAAAAGAAAAATAACAAAAACCAAGTTGGAAAATTCTGTACATGCTTTGGTAAAATTTTGAAAGATAGATAGGTGTAAAAATAAAATTCTAGGGCGTTCAATATTTATATATTTTACAGGTGCATTTTGCACTGTATTCTTGTATATACATCACTCGATTATACTAAATGCATTTTTAAGGGCTAAAGTTTTTTAAAAGCTCACATTTTACATGGAAATATTGGTTGGAAATTTCTATCTGCAGAGCATTATGGAAAATTCGGAGAGATTTTTGTTAATTTAAAGTAAAATAAATAAGATGAGGAAATGCCGTTATATTTTAATAAAGTTGTTGAAATTTAAAGCTCGAGTAGTTTTTGTTGTTTTTATACTTCGGAAAATGGTTTACATTTCTAATAGGTATGTAAGGATAAAGGATTTTATTTCTGAACTTTCATAGTTTTCCAAGAAAGGGGATTAAAAGATTATATCTAGTGCCATAGTTGTTCTCATTGTTGTAGATATATCATATTCCAAAATTTTGAGTTCTTTAGGTTCTCTTTAAGGTATTGCAGATTTTGAGAAACATTTGGTTCTTGGCAATGTAATTTGGTTTATTTGGCTTTTTATTATTATATTTATTAAGTAATGGGGACGTTACAACAAATAGTGGTTATTAGTAGTTGTATCAGCTGTTATTAAATTTATTTAGAAATACAGCAGTACGATGATATGTAAATTACGAAATATTTATTTTAAATTTAAATAGGTTAAGAAATTTTCTGTTTTTTGAATCAATGAAATATTAGGAAAAGCTTGAATCTTAAAAGTCTTCAAGTAAGGAATTACCGTTATATTACAATAATTATATTTTAATTTAAAACGACCAAAGCAGGAACTTTGACATTGTTAAATTTTTGCTGTTTTTTGATATATTTTCGATGCTTTTAAATCGAGTACTCCAAAAATTATCTACAATTTTCTAATATTTTAAAAAAATTCTTTAAACTTTTATATGTTCCTGCTGTAATTTAATTTAATTTTATATCTTTTAATTTCTTTGTTGGTTTCTTACCTTTTCGAATCTTACTTTAAAATTCCATAAAATAAAACAAAGAAAAATTGCTTAGTTTTGTTAAAATAAAATATTTTACTTTTTCAAAGTAAAATTTTTTCAATTTTATTTTATATACCTGTATACGCATATATATATATATTTTGACTTTATATACATATATTTACTGTCATAAAAATACAAATCAAATAATTCTCATATACCATGTATACACAATATGTGGTTAATAGTTTTAAAGTAATACAATAAATCATGGTTTGAGTGGCAAACAGGAGTGGGAGAGATTATATTAAGCAAAGAACTCGTAAGAAGGAGTATGTTCACTTTATATCAGATACTAAATGAATTCTTATTTCCTCAGAAAAAAATTTTATAGTCTTAAAGTAATAAAAGTAAAAAAAAAAACCCATATTATATACCACCACTTCCATATTTATTTTACTCAAGATATTAAATTGATTTGTTTTTTTTTTTTTTGGTTTTGCTTTGAGGCAGGGGACGTTTTAAGAAATCAAGTATATATAATGACTAGGGTATATACTGGAGTATTAAAAAGTTTTCAAGGGTAAAGTGGGACGAGATCTAAAATATATATTTTTGTTGACATAAAATTATTTTAATGCCCCTATACTTTTTTATATTACATTCTGGTCTACTGATAAATTACATTCGAAATTGTTGGTCTACTGATAGACCATAAAATATTTTGTAAAGTAATTGAAAAAATTAATTGTTTGTTACGTTTATTATTTGCATTTAAATATAAAGGAATTTTGTTTTCTAAGAAGGGGGATGGAAGAGAGAAGGAATTGGAAAAAAAAAGACTTGAATATTTGAATCTGGTGTTTTATTTTTTTTGGTAAAAATCTAATTTAAGTATTACCAAGAAGCTCTCCAGGTACCTTCCAAGAAAACTATCAAATAAAAGCAATTATATTAGAATATTTAGTTATCAAGAAGTTCTATTCTCACCTTCAGATTAATAAATAATAAATTAAATAATGAACATATAGTTAATTAGAAAGTTAACGGTAAATCCTACCTACTGATGCAAGGAGGTATAGGAATTTTAAATAACTCTCAAACACAAATTCGAAAAATCGATAAAGCTAGGTATTTATTAATAAATCGAGGATTAACGGTAAATCCTGCTTAAATTAAATAATTATCATACTTATAAGTATGACTATATAGATAATTAGAGTATTAACGGTACATCCTACATACTAATCAAAGGAAATTTTAAATAACACTCTCAATCGTATTCGTTAAGTTTATATAAATAAATAGAGGGTTCACGGTAAATCACACCTTCTAAATAAAGACAATTTTAAAGAATTCTCACCCTGAAATTAGTTTATAATCAATAAAGCTATGAATTTATAAATAAATAGAGAGTTAACGGTACATCGTGCCAACTGATAAGAAGAAATTTTAAATAACTTTCACAACCGACTTAGTATATAATCGACAAGTATGAATATATAAGTAATTAGAGGATTAACGGTAAATCCTTCATTTTGGAACAGATGTGTTTAAATTTCAGTTCTAATGGCAAATGAAACTATGCTAGAATAGCAGTTTAAAGCTTTTCTAATTCCATTTTAGTGAAGCAAAATATTTTCACAAAATTACAAAATCCAGAGCATCTGTTAATTTTATAACTGTTTTTTTTTACGTAATTCATTTAAAATTTAATAAATCGATAATGCAATATTTAAATTAAGAAACAAGTATATAAAATTTAAGTATCTATATAATTTATATAAATATGAATGTTTTTTTGTCACATTCAAGTTCAATCAAAATAAACACTTATAATCTTATATAATATTTATACATCATTTACAATCACTTCACCTTAACATTTATTAAAATTTTCCATTCAATCTAATTTTGCATATTTTTGCTTTTCAATTTTAAAAATTTAATTTTTTATATTCATGATTGTAGAAATCAATTCAATTACAAGTTTTAATATAAAATTAATATTTATTTAAATATAACTATTATAAAAAAAAACCGTTTTCAAGGACAATATCAATTTTACAAAAAAAATAAATAAATTAATATAAATTTTATACTGCTATACTTAAAAAAAAATAAATTAAATTAAATTAAAAATTTTTCCCAAGTCAAGTATTCAATAATATTTCAAATGGATACTTATACCATATATTTTGGTATATTAATATTATAAGGTCCTTTAATATACTTTAATATATTGTATAACACTTTTTTTTTAATAAATATTGAACTTAATTTTGTATAGTATATAAATTCTATAAATATTTATGGATTTTTTTTTTATCTTTAAAGGTTAAAAGTCAAATGATATTTAGTGTAAAAAAAATAATTCTGGAAAATAAAAAAAAAAACAAAAAAAAAAATAAATAAATAAATAATAAATAATTATAGTAATAATAATAAATCCTTTAATACCTATAAATAATATTATTTATATGATTGTAGCATAATTTAAGGCGCAATAATAAAATAATAATAATAATAATCTAATCGGATTTTTTTTTTTATTTTACACCGGAAGTAATAATACAACAATTGTATATATATATAATATATATATATATATATAAATATATAATAATAAATATTATAATTGTGTTGTATTATGGTTATAAATATGGATACATATATATAAATATATTTATATATAGAAAATATAAAATAAAAATCTATTGTAATATATTAATGTACCGTTATGGTAAATAATTTTCTTATCATAAAATTAACAGGGAAATAAAATCGGACTGGCTACATAACGGATTACAAAAAAAAAAACTCTTGTAATATAAATATAGCTATTATTTAAGTTTGTGATAGTGTGTGGGTGTACATGTATTTGTGTATGTCAAATGATCAATATGAAACAAAAATTGATTTTCTTATTTTTTGATAAAATGAAAATCTACTCTTTTTCTGTATTCATGGCCTATGTTTTTTTTTAGGATATGACGTATACTTCAAAGTTGTTATAGAAGGATAAATGCTATATTTAAGAAACTTTTTTAAGCCTGCATTTGATTTTTGTAACTTCGAGTACATAGGTCTATGTAAGATACTTCAGATACTCTATTCTTTGTATAGGATACGTCTAATGCTCTAGTATATGTAAGATAATTCTGATGCTCTACTCTGTGTAGGATACTTTTGATGCTCTAGTCTGTATGAGATACTTCTCAAGTGTAGGATGATTCGAATTTGCCAACGTACTTATATATTATCACTTAAACTTTTGTTTTCAGGACGTTTAAGTGGAGGTAAATTATTTTCCAAGGATTGATTCAGTGTACGATAAGTTTAGAGTCGTATTTAAGCCTCAGAAGGATATTCAACAATCGAATTGTCATACAATCTGGCCTGACATTTTTAAAATTCTGTGAAGACAAAAATTGGTAACTCCGTTATTTGATATTTAATTTTAAATCCGTAAACCCTAATTCATTAAATCCAATGCAAGTATCCACTAACTTTTGTCTGACACTGTACACTAAACCGCATCAATATATCAAAAATTTAAAAACAAAATAAAATATCTTCTATTAAATCAGAACGAATCCTTTAACATTTATATTTTTTTACATTTTTTATATATATATAAGTAAGGTACCGTTAATGACCGATAATTAACGACACGGTGAAAATTATTATTATTATTATAATAACGGTGAATGGAGTACAATTTTTACTTTTTTTTTTGTTTTTGTTGTTGCACTGATTTTATTTTTATTTTTTACGTGCTATTACTAAAATCGTATAACCCACTTTTGAAAAACAAAACAAATTTAACGGTATATAATATATAGATATATTGTATACGCTTTAAATAATAATGTTATACATATCAGTTGGTACTTACACAGCAGTGTTGGTGTAAAAAAGTGTCTGATTATGTACAAAAAAAAGGGGATTTAAAAAACGAAATTTGACAGGACAAAAATTACAAAAAAAAAAATAAGAAAAAAAAAAAATTAAATAATAAAAAGTCGTCATACACTGACAGATTCCCGTTATATTTTTATTTTATATGTAGTACTTAAGTGGCGTTTTGTCCCAATTACTGTGCAACTCGATTTATATTTTATTTTATATTTTTATATTTTTTACCGTTATTTATTTTTTTTTGTTTTTTTACTTATTTTTACTTATTTTTATTATATATTTACCGTTATTTATATCGTTTTTTTTTTTGTTGTAAATTTTTTTGGTTGTACTTTTTAAGGAAATAATTCTGACAGAAAATTTGTTACAGATTTTTTATTTTTATTTTTTTTTTTGGGTTATTCTTTATTTGTAAAATTGCCAAAATTAGGACAATCCATTAAATTAAGAGGGAATACGAGAAGAAGATGAGTAGATGTCAAAAATAACGGGATATATTTAAAATTTTAAAGTCAATAAACTTAAACCCGGTTTTTGAGTTTATATTGGGTTTATTTAACAAAGTACATGGATATTAGGAAAGTACTATTAGACTAGGACTATAATAATAAACTGAGATTGGGATAAGGGATAGGTGATTTGAAGGCTCTAATAAGGTGGATGGGATGTTATAAGATGTGATACGAAAGTTGGAAAAATAAGTTGGAAATAAATTACTACAGATCCTTTGTGAAGAGGTGCCAAATGCTAGTTTTTAAAGGAAAGAGTAGACATAAAATGTGAGTCTTCTCTTTTTTTCCACTTTCTTTGTTTTTAACTTTGGTTTTGAATTTAGTTGAATAGAGCAAGTTTAATCAGTTATTATCTACAAAGTAAAATGAGGCTGAGGCATAATGCTTTTTTCTTTTGACGTGTGCTAACAGGACTAAAGTATACCTTACCGCTGTGAGTTCGAGATTTTGAACTCATTCCATATCTCGAGAATAGTATAATATATTCTGGAGTCAAAACCATTGGAATGAACAGCTTGATATTTTTTTTTTTTATGCAATAGATATTTAACACAATTCTTAGATACTTTTAAAATATAAAAGATAAAACTTAAGATCAAAAAGATATTCTGCAGTCTCTTGAATTTATTCAATATTGAGGGTATCGGAATACGGTATCCCGATTCATGGGCTAAGAAATTATATCAAGAGAGTCAGAGTTTTGAATTTATTTTCTTGGGAGCACCTTTGGTTTTCGGGAAATGCCGAAATACTCTAAAAATAAGGGGGACAAGTGATCTTGTATTTATAATCTGTATTTTGAGCTCTTCAGGATACGAGATCCTAGTTGATGGGTAAAGACAATTAACCAAGAGAGCTACAGTTTTGAATTTGCTTTCTTGTGAGATCTGTGTCTTTTAGACAATCCTAAGATACTCTCAAGGGTATCAAGAGTATAAGGGAGATAAGTCTTGGCATAAAAGACTTGTAAATTAATTCTTGCAAAACAATTGTCCTTTTTTTAAATTTAAGCTGGTTTTCTTTTTTTAATTTATTTAAATTTTTCACTGCGTTACTTTTGTTGTTGTTTTTCTTTAAAAATTAAAATATTTGGGACACTTAAATTTAAATCTTCTTCCACTCACTTTTTCCGACTAAATATTACAAAAAAATCTTAAAAAATTTTATGATTTTGCATAAAAATTTTATTTTTAAGGCTTTTATATTTTGTATGTCCTGACATACATGTGAGTTTTTAATTTGAGGTTTTCCTTCTGTTTATTGTTGTTTTAAATTTCCTTAGATACGTAATTTTTATGTATAATTGTGAGTAAAAAAAAAAACAACATTTTTTATGCCAACAATAATAACAACAACAAAAAAATGATAATAAAAATTACCACAAAATTGAAGTCTCATATGTTCGAATGCCTTTTTTGTTGCTGGTTTTTTTCTGTAATTTTTTAATTTTTATTAAAAAATAAATAAAAAAACAAAATCAACGTATCCTTCCATTATTGGCAGTTATTGTTTTTTTTTTGTTTTAAATAATTTAGTATCAAACAGTTGGTATATATACTTAAAATTTGTTTTTATTTTTAGTGCATCTGATAATTTTTTTAAAGGATTTCTTTTTTTAGAATTTTCCTCGTTATTTTTACTTTTATTGCATTAAATTTAAAGTGTTGTGCGCTTTTTTTTTTGATGTATTTGTGTTACTGGATACAATTAAATATTTCTTTAACAACCTTTCGGGGTTTCCTTATTTTTATTCTTTAATTTGTGGACTTTTTGTTGGCTAATTTTTTAAAATTTTGTAATAAAAGTATTATGTGTTAGAATTGGGAACGAAACCTCTTTCAAACTTTGATGAAAAAAGCCTTTTTTACCTACGTTTCATAGGAAAGAGGTTTTACCGTTATTCATCTCTATTTCCTAATACATCTTTTAATTAAAAAATTGAAAAGGGTTTTACCGTTATTGTGGTACAAAAAAATCATTTAGCAATACGGAAATATCGGTCCTAGCACTTTTTACTGAATAAATCTATTAAAAAATATTTAAATGGGGATATACCGTTATTTTTTAATAATTGCTTACCTAGCGTTTGGAGAAGACAGATCTCATTTAATTCGTATTTTTGAGGAAATTTAATGGGATTTTACAGTTAGACTTGCTGCTTTGCTTACCTAGTATTTGCAAATGACAGCCCTCCTCGCTTTAAACATTTTATTACTGAAAACTTGTAGAACAGTTAATAATAAATAGAAGAATTTAACTTTCGATATAAAATCACAGTCTAAATACCAGAATATGTGTACGTGCAATTTTTACATCTAAATTTTCTGATAAACCACTTTCCATTAAATTATATTAGGTTAAATGGATATTTGAAATTTTCAACTTATCTGGACTGCTGTATACCCTTTCAAAATTATAACAAATAGCCACAAAATCAAAACAAAATCGAAAGCAATTTTAAAAAATTATGTCAGAACTAAAATGAAAAACAAAAAGAAAGTTTTGGAAAATTTTATACTTAAAATGTAAAATGTTAACGTATAATAAAAAAAAGGTTTTTCCAAATTTAAAGTTCAAATAAATTTTGACCTATAATCGAATTGAAATTTTTTTAGTTGAAATAAATTTAACTTTTAGTTGGGAAATGTGGTTGGAAGTACATTAAATGGCTTTTTGTAAAAATAAAACTATTTATGCAGTTTATTTTTTTCAAATACATTTAAGATCCATATATACCGTAGAAGAAGTGGTTTTTTTTTAGTTTTTCCTTAGTATTTTTTTTTAAAAATTCAATTGAAAATTGAACGAGATTGATTATTGATTCAATGTTTATTTAAAATTAAATCCATATCAAAGTGAACTTTAATTGAAATTAATTCAAAATTTACATTTATCTGAAATTAAATTGGATTAATTTAAGTATATTATATATATATATATATACAACAGAGTACACAATTAGAATAAATAGATATACAAAATACTATAACACATTTTTTAGGAATGAAAATTTAGAAATTTAAAAAAAAAAATCATTGAGTTGCTCTTGATTTAATTGATAAATGTGTTAATTGCAAGATTTTATTAAAAAAATGTTTTATAAAAGTTTATTTGGTAATTAAGAGTAGTTATTTAATAGTTTATATATTGAGATTTTACAAGTTCCATCGGATTTTGCAATAAAACTAATGCCATCAAAACCTGCGGCCTATTATTTTATCGCAAATTGACTGACGAGGGCGTTTCAACCTTCACTTCCTCGTGCTATTCAATATATAGTTTAGTACAACTTTCACTAAAAGTTTTTATTTAAAAAAGAAATTGCATACTTCTAGGATGAAAAAAGCATACTTAAAGGATTAAAATTGCATACTTAAAGGATGAAAGTTTGCATACTTCACGGATGAAAATTGCATACTTAAAGGATTAAAATTGCATACTTCAAGGATAATAATTAAAATTATTACAAAACATTATTTGGAATATAAAATAAAATTCTTTTAAAAAAACTATACATACACAATTTTTGCAATTAAAGTTATATAATATATAAATAACTTAAATTTTATTTAATAATCTAATTTCAAATTAGAACTTCCTACTTTTAAGCTTCATTTTACCAAGTAAAAATAAAACTTTCTTGTCTATTGAAGTTTTCACACAAATTTTCCCAAAAAAAAAAAAAATATTATCTGTTTAATTTGAAATTTAAAGCAGTTTCAAGTTTAATTTGAAAATTTAAAGTACAAAATCACTTAAAGATCATTAGACCATAGAAATTTTCTAAAAAAGCAACTTTAAATTTTAAAAGTACTTTTTCAATTTTTTTTTTTATTTGAAACAAAACAATCTCTAAAAGTTTTTCAAAACTAGTAAATGCCAATTTATTTTAAACTTTTAAAGTGTCCTTGTTTATTTAAAAAAAAACAAAAATTACAATTTACAAAAACTTTTTTTAAAATAAAATTTAACAGGTATTTAAGTTGGTGTTTACCCAACAAATTTTTCCAAAAATTTAATTGTAAGTTTTGTTTTTTTTTTTTTTTTTTTTTGATTTTGGAATTTTAATATTTTTTAGTTGCAAATAAGTTTTAATTTAAATTTTTTTTTTTTTGTATGCATACAATAAATTTTAGTGACAAATTACATATATGATAAAAAATATGGTGGGTGTCTGTTTTAAAAATTTTATTATTTTTTTTTTTTGGAATATCGCTAAATCTACAATATGGTGTAGGTTTACTTTAAATATTTATTTTATTGCATTTAAAATGTATTTTACACCTACATATAAAAAATTTCCATAATCAATTTATGGGAAAAGTTATTGGTTTTTAGTGAACCTGCATTGGTTTTTAGTTTTTTTGTATACATATTTTCATAATGATTTTTTATGGGGCTTCTGAAATTCCAATTATAAATAATCGAATATAAAATAAATAACAAGTCGGAAGATAAAAATGTAAATATTATAAAATGTATTAAAAAATTTATTAAAAAAGGAATTAAATTAAATAGTGTGGGCAAGTCCTATTTTTTATTTAAAATTAAAGAAAATAATGGAAGCTAGTTTTTAAATTAGAAATTTGAATAGCAATATCAGTTATTTTTCTAAAAGCAATTAGTTCCTCGAATCTTAAATCTAAGTTAAATTTTTTTTTGAAAAAACTAATGCGCACAATTTTAGGACTTTTTGGAATCTCTTATCTTTTGACTTCTAGAGTAATAAAATTATTTGGTTTTATATGAAAATGCAAGTTAAAAGATTTTAATGTCCTCAGAAATTCTAATGATAAATCCTGACTTCTGATATGTCCCTTTTAGTATATACTAAATGCTAAAAGGTTTTTCGCCTTATTTAAGAGTGCAATGTCTTATTGTAATACAATTTCCCTCAAACAATTATGTGTTCAGAGTCTCCAGGCTCAAAATCACTTAACCTGTCGATTTTAAACTTAACTCTGCTAAGGCTCCTTTAGTTTTTAATTATAAATCAATAGTGTTTAATTTTCTCTAATATGTGGCTCAAAGTCTGGGCTTTCGGTTTTACTGTGATTAATTTTATTAGAAATTCTTATTATTTTCATAATATTAAAATCAGCATTTTTTTATTAAATACCTTTAAATTAAAATAATTATACTATTGATTTATTTCTAAAATTTATATTTCAATACTAATTTGCCCTTTTTTGCATTCTAGGTAAGATGTATATTCTAGTTAAAGCGAGATCTTCAGTATCTACTAAAGTTTAGATTAAATAATAGTGTTGGAACTAGTTAAAGAAAATTTAACAGGATCTGAAGCTATTAAATCATCACATTTGAAGTTATATCAAAGTAGGTACAGTTTTATTTAATAACTTATAATTTAAATCTTAAATTGAAGACTAATATTGTCATTCAATTAATGGAAGTAAGTAAAAGGATTGCGAAAGGATACTATAGGGGAAAAGTTTAAAAAATTAAATAAAAATGCTACAAAATTCATTAAAACTAACTTTAAACCACCATTTCCTCAATATGAACTTTAATATTAATCCCCACCTTTATTTAGTATACAATTTTTAATTAGTATCCATTACGAAATTTCTATTAATTTTAAAATATTATATTTTATAAAAATATTTCCAATTATTACTTCAATTATAGACCAGATATATTTTCTATTTACACAAAACCATTCATATCTATGGTATCGAGTTTAGATCGAATCCTATAAATATGCAAATTGTAATTTCAAAACAACAATAAAAATAAGAAAATAAAAATAAAAACAGAAAATAAATTGAGAAAAAAATTGAAGTTAAATTTACTGAAATAAATTAATTCGTAATAAAAAAAATGTTTTTTTTTTTTTTTTCTCTGGGTCCATTTTATCTGAACTAAAAAATAAAAAATAAAATTTTTTTTTTAATTTTTTTTTATAAAATAATTTATATCTATAGATACAGGACAATATAATCCTCATGTTATCTATTTTTTTTTTTAAATATCCTGCAATTTTTTATATATATATAATAAAAATTATTCTATATAAAATTATTTACTGTCAATTATAGGATTAATATTATTGTGAGTACATGATTCAATAAGAATAGCAGTTGAGGAAAGTGCTAAGTTTGGGAATCGTGCACAGGACAGGAAATGATTTCCAAGCCTGGTTTTAGTTTGGAAATGAGGGTTGTGCATTCTTTTGCAGTTTTATTAATTTGAACCATTCATTCATTTAAAAATCCTTGGAAAATAGAAGTTAACGTATATTGTGTCACATGAAAGCTAGGTTTACTGAAATAATCCCTGTTTCCTCATAGCTGTCAAGGATATTTAATCCCAGTTTTATATAAATCCTTTTTCAAAATCATGACACTTAAAATCGTGGACGCAAAAATCAATAAGAAAATTGAGGGATTGGCAAGTGAGGAAGGTCTAGAGGAAGTATACTGTGCCAGAACCGTTCAGTCCTATTACCTTAATTAGTGAATTAGTTAATTACAACTATTAATTTTAATTTTACTACATGATCCAAAAGAAGTAATAAAATATAAAGGACTCCGCTATGCTCAAAACTACTTTCTTTGATTCTAGGATAATTAAAAAGGTTCATTACCACAAAATTGAATATCATCATATAAAATTGTTAAAATCGTAATTCCAGGTCCTTTAATTCCTTTAAAAATAAACTTTATAGAATTCAACTATTTTATTCATATGTATATGTTATATAAAATATAATGGAAGTAGCTACATCGAGATAATGGAAATTTTTTTTTTATAAATTTTTCTTTCCTATTTTTTTTCGATAACTAGATATACGCACTATAATTGAGAGGATATTTGAAAAAAAAAAAACAAAAACAAAAAACAAAAAAAAAATTATTAAAATAAGATAAAAGAAAATTAAAAAAAAAAAACAAAAAAAATTGCAATTTAATGAATTCAAGCGCATTCGTGAGATAAAAAGGATAATTCTGCTTAAAATTTTTGTGTTTTTTTTTTGTGTATTGTCGAATATTATTAACACATTGAATGGAAATTTTACAGTATTGGACAAAATTGTTGTTACAGAAAACTATTTTTAGAAATAATATTAATTTCTAACGCACAATAGAGCCAATAGTTAATAATCCTTTAAAATGTTTTTATCAATTTTTATGATTTATTTATTCATATTAACCCTTTAAGACCTAGTTTTTAATTGAAAATTCGGAGAACTGAAAAAATTTGATTTGGATCACTGAAGGAGTTGCGACAAACTCTAGACAACTTTTCGATTGTTAAAGCAAGCGTTTAAAAGACTTAGAGACATTTGATAAGGGTATTTTTTTAGGTTGGTATGTTGAGGGTTAATTAAGTAAATTCCGTGTTGTATAGAAAAATAATTTGAATTGTATTAGTATATAATTTTCTGGTATATTTTTAAAGATTGATAGTGTGTTCGACTTCTGTCATTCTTAAGTTGAAAATTTTTATATTAATTCAGCGGATTCTTGATTGCTTTTTCACTTTATAAATTAATATTAGAACTTTTAGGGGTTTTTTCCAAGCTCTAAATACGAACCACGTAATGTTAAGTGTATTTTAAGTGTTGTTGAATATTATTAACTTATAGTACTGAATATTTTTGAATTTAAATTGATTATTAAACAAAAAAAATGGAGAAAGGACTTTAAAAATAAGGCAATATGTTTTGATCTTTAAAACGAAGACATGGGACTGTTAATTAATTCAAGGTCGGATTATTTTAAACGATATCTCTTGCCCAATAAAATTTTTTCCATCTTTCCCAATTGTATTAATGACTTTTGGGGCCTAAAAGTGTATCCAAAATTTGTATTTGCCATCCTTGGGTAAATTTTTAATTAAGTTTAACTAATTTTCAAGTACCATTGGTTTATTAAATCCTTGGAACTTCATATTTCATAATTATCAAAAAATATTTGTATCTATAATTTTGTCCCTCATTGTTGTTAATATATTTCAAACTTTTTATATAAGTTTTTGTGTAGGCAAATATAGCAGGCGAATATTAACATATATACGAACTTATAAATTATATATTTCATATTTAAATAATATGTACATACATATTATGTATATGAATCATATACATATAGTAAATAGTTTTTTTTCTCGCCATTTTGGTAAAAAAATACAAAAAACAAAAAAGTGAAAAGCAATCCAGGACTACCATTTTATATTTTTTTAATTTAATTTTTTAATATAAAATTTTACAAAAATAAAAATACTTTTTTTAAAAATATAATAATTTATTAAAATTGAAAATTAAATATAAAAATTAAAGGAACAGAAAAGCTATTTTATTAGTAATATAAATAAAATATAATTGTAAATTAATTGAATTTTGAACTACTGATTGGATTGCACATATTACTCTTATAATTAGTATAAAAAAAATTATATTAAATATATATATATATTTTTTTTGTAATTATTATTTTAACAATATTTTTAAGTACAAAGCTAATGAATTTCATTAGTATTATTTAAATTAACAAACCACTTTTTTTCCAAAATAAATGAATAATTTTGTGTAAATATTTAATTGAATTTTGAATTATATTATTTGATATTTAAATATAGAAAAAAAAAATTATTTAATTATAAATTTAAAATTGATTTTTTATTTATAAAATAATTGTAATTTTTTGTAATTTCATGGTTTTTTTTTGTTAGTACGATTAAAATTTAAAAAAAATTTCAAAAGTTAGTTATTAATTATAATTTAATGTAATATAAGTTTAATGAACTTCCTCTACTGTTAATTAAATTTTTTTTAGATTTATTCTAAAAATATAAACAAAATTGGTAAAAATGATTTATATAAAATATAATTTAATTTAAATTTAAATAATTTGTTATTTGAAGATAATTTTAAAGAATTTGTAAGCTTATATGAGTTGAAAGGACGATGAACAAACTTATTTATATGTTATATAAATTATGATTCCATTTATTGACAAATTATTCAATCACGACCAATTATTTTTACCAAGCCTTGCAATACTCAACCGTTTAAGAACAAGTCATAATTAAATAATCATGGAAATTAATTAAAAACTTTTAGAAAACTTCAATTCTAATAAGAATTCCTCCTGTTAATCCTTTCAAACCAAATACTTGAGACATTACTTGTAATTTTATTATATTATGTGCTTTTTGTGGAATAAAAGAATTCATGGAACTATTATAGGAGTTTAGGGTATGAAAGATTTAAATAATTCAAAAATTTTTTAAAAACTTAATATACATTATATCAAACTCAGAAATTTCTGAACAACCTTACTTTAAATTCTTTAACCTCTAATATATATGTATATAAAAATTTCTCCCTCTCTCCATATAATTATTAAATTTGAAAATCAATTTTCCATAACGGTTAATAATTATTATTTCAATAAAACAAATTTAGGTCAAAACAATCAAATCCAAAAGCATATAACACACAATCTTGATTAGTTATCCTAAAAGTATGCAATTATTAATAAAATTATAGTCCTTTTTAGTATCAAATGGAAATTATTGATTTAATTGTCATTAACTTCAAATTAATAATTAAAATTATATTTTTGATTAATCTATTTTAATTGATTTTATTCATATTTTATAATTATATTTTAGTTTTGATATAACAATAATTTCAATATTAGTTTTTTTTTATTAATTTTTAATGATTTTGTGATAAAAAATGAAACACTAAGAGAAATTTAATTGTTCAAATTTATTTTCTAACTTTTTTAGCAATCATTACCCTGAGTAATGATTTTTCTATCATTATCAATCTTTAGATATTTTTTTTTATATACAATTCCTGTTATCTAAACTCATATATATTATATTTATGAAAATTTTTTAGATTTTCCATTTATTTCCTTATTTTTTAATGTGATTGAATAAAATTGATTAAAGTTTTCTAATATTTTAAATGTATTTATTGTATATAAATCTTTTGTATCCATATATTATGTCATATAATTATATATAAGTTTTAAATATAGAAAATGGATTAGATATACTGTTTCCTATTTCTAAAAATAGAATTTTAAGAATCTATTGTACCGTTGAAAAAATATTAAACAATATTCATAGTTGAACTTGACATATTTATTAAATTTAAATATTGTCAAACTTTTTCATTCTAACACAATAATTTTTTAAAAAGAATTGAAAGAATAAACGAAATATAAAAGTATCTATTAAATACAATAAAAAAAAAAAATCTAAAAAACAATAAACCTACCTTAACATATTTTTCTATTTGTTTTCTATATGTACATACTACATAATAATATATACTCATATACATAATAGCATATTGATTGTGCATGAAAGGAAAAATCTGTTTTCAATTTTTCCAATCAATTCATTCACACAAAAAAAAAATTATATTTTATATTAATATGAAAATAAAATCATATCAATAATAATCATAATAATAATAAAAAAATAATATTCTATATAGTTTAATATCAAGAGAATACGATGATGGAGTGGGTGAGGTGGGTAAAGTTTGAAAAAAATTTATGATAAAGTTGAGGTGGCGTTAAATTGTATTATTGGCAAATATATATATTTTATTATCAAAAACTTGCTATTGTTTTTAATCTTAATTTATAAAGCTGACAATCGATTCTCTATTTCTGGTTAAATATAAAATATATTGTGTTGTATCTGTGAGATTAATGTATGGAAGGAGTGGGAATTAAATTTTAATTTTAATTGAGCACAAAAAGGTCAAAAACGTTAATTGCATATCTTTAGGCAAATATGATAAACGGTTATATAGAAGAGGAAGTAGTTACCCAAATTCATAATGGTGTTGTATCTGTAAGATACATTCATAGAAACAGTTATTAACACATTTAAAAAACAGCAGTATTAGGAAGGGAAGGATGGAAATAAATATTGATTTCATTTTAAATAAAACTGTTCAAAAATAGAAATTGCATATTTTTAGGCAAATTTTTTTAAAGAATTATACAATAGAGGGAAATTTACAACCATGGGTTAAAATTTGCTTAGAAACCGTAATATTTTTTTAGCTTTCAATCAGCACAAGTATGTGCTGACAACACACTCGTAAATTAATCAAGGATTTAAAAAAGGATTAAATTTAAATCGAGTTAATTATTAAAATCAAAAATGAGTATTTTTGGGATCGATCATATATTGTATCATTTATAATTGAAAAAAGCTTAACAATAACCTACTTTAAAATAAAATCGTTGACATTTTTTTTGTATATCTATATATACATAATATGTATATGTATATTATTATTTTCATTTTATTCTGCTTTGTTTGTTTTAGTTGAAATTTAACAATAACACTGTAACATCTGTCTTATAATTGTGTTAAATTTATTGTTGTTTTATAATTATTATTTATTTTTTTTTATATAATCCTGTATCCATATTCGTGTCAAATAAATGAGTCTACACAGAACATATAGCATAGAGTAACACTTTGAATATTTTATTGTATAAGCAATTTATTATCACATCATCTTTTCTCACCACACTTTCATTTTACCTCCCAAAGTACCAGATGACAATCATTTGTTTTTTGGATTTTGTGGTGGCATATGGAAGATTGGAAAATCTTCTTTGAAAAATTGGTTTGATATTGGGGTAAAAAAATAAGGAACAAAAAAAAGGGAGTTTTGGAAAGAATGATGAATAATATAATGAAAAAATTTTGTGGCGGTATTATTGGCAAAACGGGAAGAGGTACGGGGTAAATAAAAGGTAAATAGAAAATATTTTAGTAGTATTAGAAAGGGGAGGCAGAATTAAAAACAGTTATTCTGTTTACGTAAAACAATAAGAAATAGTGTTGTAATTTGTATGGGAAAATTAAATAACAATAGAGGTTGAGTAGTTGTATGAGTACATAAACTGTTATTCTCATGTGCGGGGGAAATTTATTTCTATAACTGAGTTTTTGTATGAATTTTCTTCTTATTCATTGGATATATTTTGTTAAAAAAACATGAATGAATTATATTATGGAGGACTTTTTAAAAATTGGATAACTATTTTATCAAGATTACTTTATTTAAATTGTTTTTTAAAGTGACCATTATCTTTTTTATGAGTGACAGTATAATAATTTGATTTTAATTAAAGTTTGTGACTTGTTCAACAATATTACAATTTATATTAATAATAGTTTCTAATTAGTTAATGATCTTCTTTCTGATTAAATGGAAACTAAAGTTGAATAGTTTAGGAAGCTTGGTAAATACGGCCTGGCAGCAGTAAATGGAAATAGGATATATATAAAGAATAAATTAATAAAAAGTGCGTTTAATAGTTCCCGATTTTATGTAATTTAGATATATTACGAACAAGAAATCAAAGAAGGCAGTGAAGCAATTCTGAACCCATAAAAACAATAACCCATGAAATCATAAATTATAATTGAAAAGCTTAAGTTACCTTACCGACGTAATATGAATTAAAGTACGGATTACTGGGTAACTTAAGCTTTACGGCAGCTAACATAATTTAAAAAATTCCATTATGGCCTTAATAAATTTTACAATAACATTCTGAGGCAAATAAATATATTTCAAATAAAATTATTTGGTGTACTTAAAGCGGTATTAGAATATCAAGGTAGTTTTGAGTTATATGGTCACTTTAACATTATCTTTCATAACTTCCATATGAATATCTATTTGAATATTTTTAAGAATAATCAACAAAAAAAAATTATGGAATAATAAGATAAAAAATCTACATTTTTCTAATACAAAAACTAAATACAGATGCATGAAACCAATCCAATCATAGGATTCATTTTATATAAATACTAAAATCATTTTTTTTTTTTTAACATACCCTTGTATGCCTCCATTTTTATTTTAATTCAACAAAAAGCATATATACTATACAAAAAAATTTTATTCAAAATACACAAGAACTTGAGGGGTTCGGGTACCACATGCAAAAGGGAATTTTACAAAAAAATAAATATAGTTCACGCAAATATAACGGTTTTAATAGAGTGATAAATAGCGAATTTAAATATGTACATAAAAAACAAAATATATTATAAAAATTTTAGGTCAATTAAATACAACAGGGGAATTTTCAAATGCACAAGAAGAAAAGAAAAACAAGGAAAAAAAAGGACATTATTAAGGGTAGAAAAACTAAAAAAAAATTGATGAAAGTGAAATATTTGATCTAGTTTTTTATTTTTTCAGTTAATGGAGGTTAACTTACTTTTAATACTGAAAAATAAAATAAAAGTGGGCTGAAATTCAGTAAATGTAGAAATTTACCCAAATGTATTATTTTATAAAGGATTAAATGCGATGATTAAATTTTATTAGAGAAACGAGATGAAATTATTTAAAATTTTAATTTAAATGTAGAGATTTTTAAATATGATATAAGATTGAAATAAGGCTCTTATAAGAACAACATTTACAACACAGTTGCACAAGCTGTTACAAACTTCTAATAATAATTTCAAAGACTTAAGGCAATTTTAAGGTTTATCGAACTAGCACCCAACTAGCAATATCCAAATTTTTAAATATAATATAAGAGTGAAATAAGGCTCTTATAAGAATAACATTTGTATGAGAATTTCTCAAGATGAAAAAAATACATATTTACAAAAATTTTAATGTTTTTTTTAAAACCTGTGCCACTAACTAAACCTCTTCTGTGCCTAATTATTAAAAGAGGCGCATTTTATATGTTATAAGTTTCTAATGAGGTTCAAACTTATAAAAGAGGGTCATTAGATCCTTCAAAGGAAGTTGTTTTAAGTTTTGTTTATTAGACGAAATTTTTATTGGGACTTTAACATCGTGTACTAGCAATTTATGGAAAAAAGTGGTAAGAAGCCTATTTTCGCCATTTACATTTTTATGGCCTCATTTTGCGTTCGTGAATAGATTATATGAAACTGAGAATTATTCTTGAAGTAATTCTTTTTAAAGCTTCGTTATTAAAATAATATTGGTATAAAATTGATTTCAACTTTCAAATCTTTAGTCTGTAGTAAACTTTATGCTTTAATATGCGTTCTGATTTCTTGGACATATTTCCCCTAAAGCTTTTTAATTTAAATCTTTAATTATATAAAAGATAAAAACTCGTCTTTTTGAATACGATTTATAAATACATTTTCGTTAAAAAAAAAGCTCAGATTTCTTCTAATAAATTTTTTAAAAATAAAAAATTCGTCCTGTTTTTTTTATTATCCTGGATATAATTTTAACTTTTTTGTAAATCCTAAGCAATCTTCGGTAATATGAATTTTTTTCTTATATGTACATGTTAAAAAATCAAACTAAATACAAAAAATAAGACATTAAAAAAAAATTACCAGGTGAATATAATATACAGATATCAACATATACAAACATATACATATTCAGAAAAAAAAAAAAAAACTAAAATTGAATCACTGAAAGTGAAAAATAATGCAATGAAATAAGGAAATTTTCAATTGAATAATATTATATCACAAAAAAAAAATGGGAAATGTTATAGAAAATATAATTTGCATAGGGATACAAATATATATGTATGTATTAGTATCATATATGATTTTTTAATATTATGAAAAAAATCCTAGAATATTCAAATATTTAAAATACATCTAGATATTGTGTGCCTAGGTATATATTAGAATACATATAGGGTATTGTGCCAATTTAAAAAAAAAAGTATATATTATTTTCTTTTCTTTTAGTATTTATTGCATTGGAAAATCATTTTTAAAGGTTGCCAGATCATTTGAATTTATTCTGTATCACCTCTGGAAAATTAAATTCACAGAATATTAATTTAATGTTGATTGTATATAAACACAGAATGAGATAGTTTACAAATTAAGGTATTTACTATCGGATGCTACTAAACGCTTTTAAGGATCAATAATATAAAAGATCAGTTATATTAAGGATCTCTTAAGGATCTACAATCAATAAGGATAGTCAGTAAAAGATATTTAAAAAAAATTAATATTAAATGGAATGTTACTTGAACGCTTTTAAGGATAGCATAGATATAATATTAGGGATCAGTTAAGGATATCTAAAGGATCAACAACAACGATCAATAAGGAATAACACTAAGACTGTTTGAAAATAATAGATATTGGATGGGGTTCTACAGAAAACTTTTACACATCAATAATAATAGGGATCAGTTTCATTAAGGATCTCTCAAGGATCACTAAGGATAGGTACTCAAAACAGTTTAAAAATAATAGATAGAATCTCTTGAAAATTTTGTTAGTATAATTAAAATAAAACTCTTAGGCTTTATTGACAATGAAAATTGATCTTGTAAAAGCTGTCAAGGACCTTAATAGGATGTAACTTAATGTCCATAATATAACATTTCCTATACAACTGACCACCCTTTCAAGAATTTTTTTCCCCAATATTTTTTCAATATTTATGTACACAAATTTATTGGTATTAAAAAAAAAAATGTCTATTAAATGTATCTATAGATTCTATTATTCAGAACTACCTTTAAAAAAATTTAAATACGTACATAACTTTAGATATTGCAATACATACATCGACATTATATTATATATTCAAAATCGAATATTATTGAATCCAAAAAAAAAAAAAAAAAAAAAAATAAAAATAAAAATGAAAAAAAAAAATTTTTTTTAAATTCGAATTCAAATTCAAATTCAACGAATATTGAGGTCATGAAAATAAAAAAAATATAACAAAAATATAAAATAATAAAATCAAGATTATTTATTAAATCTAATATGTCAATATTACTACTTGAATTTAAAGTTAAAAAAAATTATTCCCTATATGTATTTTTCTATTTTTCTATATATATTTTTAAAATTTGTATTTCCAATTTTTTTATTTATTATTATTTTTGAAAATAAAAATTTTTAAATAGAAAAACTACCTAGGTATACATGAGATATATATGAGTAAAATGTTTTTTTAAAAGATTTACTTATATTTTAAAAAAAAAGGAATAAAATCGAATATATTGAAAAGTTTACAATCACAATAGTTATAAAAAAAAAATTAAAAAATAAAAAATATTATTAAATAATAATAAAAATAGAAAAAACATTATAAAATAAATAAATAAAATGTACAAAATTTTTAATACTATCAGATTAAGGTAGATTTAATAATAATTTATATGCCTAATAAGACTTATATTCAAATATATTAGAATATAAAATATTTAAAATTTATATTTACTTTTATATAATATTATTAAGTATATATTTAGGTATAAATAATAAAAACGTTTAAATAATATGAATATGAATTAGTTTTTTATATTTTTGAAATAAAATCGCTTTAATATTGAAATTTTGGAAAAAAACCTTGCTTATATAAGTTTTTTAAAAATTGCATATTTTTAGGTAAATTTGATCTAGTGTGATTTCAATTAGGTCTAGCTGTTTAATGTATTATTTTTGTATCAAAAGTAAAAATTTTAAATAATTATTGAATTTTTCAATATATTTTGAACTTAGGCAATAGTAATAGGTTTTAATTAATTGATTTTCAAGCGTTTGCTTGTAAAATATTATTTTAAAGAAAATTAGAGTCTTAAAAATGATAAAAGTTAAGGTTTTAGGAATATGTGATCAATTTGGGAATTAGGAATAGTTGTAATTACCAGTGTGTAATTTGACATAAAATTAATATGTTAAGAAAATTCTGGCTTACATAAATATTTAAAAAATTGCATACTTTTAGGCGAGTTCGATGAAGTATTAGTTGGTTTAACTGTTATTAAAAGTATTATTACTGTATGATAAGCTAAAAAAATGATAATTTTTAAATTTTTTATTAGATTTTTAAGTAAGGTTTTTCAATTAACTGTAAAAGGAGCCCTTTTTCTATAAAGAAGATTTTAAAGAATTACGAGTTTTTAAAATGATAAAAGTTGAGATTTTGAATTTTTGAATAGATACTGGAATTGGATTGAGATTTTTAGTGGTATTTGCTCCGCTTTGAGAAATAAATATCAATGGTTACCTAAAAACTTAGTTTTTGTGGGATTTTACTCTTTTTTTTTGGGGTAGATGAAGTTTCTTAAACTAAATTTCAATCAGATTCTAATACCAAAATAAGATTTAAGTTATTTTTAAATTTAATAATTTACTAATTTTTCATAAAAACTAAGTATCAATTCGAATTCTGATTTTCTCGTCGAGAACTAATTGATAAGCCCCAAGAAATATTTACCACAAACCACATATTATATCAACCATTTTCATATTAAGGATTTTTTTTAGTTAATTTTTCCCAACTTTAAATTTAAGAGTTGTTATAAAGGATACTTTGGTGACTCTCAATTTTCTATTTCCCTCAACATTTCAAAATATAATCTTTTCACTTACAAACTTTTAATTATCTATAAATATGTTGTCATCATTATTCAATTATTATTCTTTAAAAATCCATTTGGTGTCCCTTAATTATCATAGGACACTACACACAGATCATTAACGATTTCTTTTAAAAGAAAAGAAATTTATAATTGCTTTTAATTAACAATTCAAATTTTTTTTCTTATAAATTTAATCCTTCCAGTTAAAATATCTGCTGACCCTTTTAATTCATTATACAAAAAGTATTAAAATTTATAATTATAATTGTATAATAAATAGTATAAGAATAGTATAAATTATGAAAGAATCCTTAGATATGTTTAAATAAATTTAAGCCAAAATGATGATCTATTTTTGAAAAATCTAAAGATGTTACTTTAATTAATTCAAATCTGATTTTTTTTTTTATTTTAAACAAATAAAAATATTAAATTAATATTAAAAATAAATTCTGAAATCCAGATTTTGTATAGTGACCTAATAAGAAACATAAGAAACTTTAATAAAATCTATGATCTATTTAATAAGTTATGAGAAAAAAAAAATACTATTTGAATAAAGTAATTAAAAACCACTTCTTTTGGTTCCTTAACTTTTTAATTTAATAAAGTTTTTTTGATTGAAATATTTGTGTGTGTTTTTGTTTCTTTCTATTAGTATATTTATCTCTTTCTTTCTCATTAAAATAGATTGAAATATTGCTTTTCAACAAAAAAAAATACGGAAAAAAATTTTAAAACTTAAATTGTTGTGTTTCCTTATATTTAAAATTATAAGAGAGAAAGAAAATATAGCTTTAAATTTTCTTTTGTTTTCCTTTTTAATACAAAAAAAATTTTCATTTAAACATAAGGGAAAACAAAAATATTAAAATTTTCATAAAGAAAGACTTACAGCCTCATTCTATTATTGTTTTGATCTGTGTTGAGTCTGTATTTATGAAGGACACTATACAATATTCATTTTATGAGTGTAGAGGCAGAAACACATTTTACAATAGGTTGGAATAAGACACAAAATGCTTCAAAATTATAAATGGTTTGAGTCTTTGCTTCAGTTTCGATGCATAATTGTGGCATTTTGTTTTTCACATACTCCGTACTTTTGATAATATTTTAATTCAAGCTAGGACTAAAGAACTAAAAACAAGGATTTTATTATAAATTTCTTTAAAAAAGCCATGTTTCGATTCAGTACCGATTGTTGGTACTTGTAGTTTTACGTTTGTTTTAAATAATATTTTTATCAAAACCCCGCCGGAGATCCTTAGGCAAAAAAATTCCAATAGAATAGTTTTTTTTTTTTTTTTTTTTGTGGCCAAAATATTATTAGAAAATCCTTCAGGTTGCAGAGTCCTTTTATTTGCCCCCAAACAATTTTCAAAGGAAAACTATTGAAATGGAGTATAAAAAGGAGCTTAAAGAAATAGGAAGGATACAACTGATCTGGGGATCCCGTTTAGACAAAGAACGGTTTTTCCAATTTAAAATTAGAAATCCATTTTACACCAAACCAGAATGCAAAACAACTATTCAAAGATATGTAAAAATTCGAGGCAACCATAAATTAGGACAGACACGTAAAGAAAACGCTTCGCCGAAAAACCCTATCTGAACCCCTGACAAAATTTTTTTGATCCTGATGCACCACTGTTACTGTATAGGCATAAATCTTTTGTATAACCAAAACTGAAAAGGACGAATTGAAAAAATGTTGAAATTAAAAGTAAGAAAAACAAAAGCAAAAAACGAAAAAAAATTTGTTTGACCCCTAAAAGAAAATTTTTCTCAATAAAGTAAAAGATGAATTCCTTTTCCATTTTCTTTTAGAAACAGTTAGTCAAAAGCTAACACCAATAAAAAAAAACAAAATAATAATGAAAAAAAAAAATAGGAAAAACAAAAATTACATAATATCATAACAGCATCTGACTTATGACTTGTCCTTTTTTTTGTTGTTTTGTTTATTATTTTTTTTTTAATTTTAATTTTTAACTTTTCATTAAGTTTTTGTATAAAAAACACAAAATATTAAAAAAAAAAGAAAATGAGAAAGTAATAATAAAAGAAATATAACAGTTAAATTCCTTTATTATTACCATTATATAATAGTTCTTTTATTTTCTTATTTTTAAATTTTCTTTATTTTTTGGTCAAATTGTTAAACTTTTATGATAAATTGGAAGAAATGTTATTCGAAACTTGAGAATTCGTTGGTGATATGTAAATTTTGAGGACATCAATATGACTTGTGGAAATTGTCTAAAAATATACGCTTCAGAGAAGCAGTTATCGTAAAATTTTCATGTGTAACTTAAAGACATCCTTTGATTCTGGAGCCTTAATTCTGCTGTACGCTAGCGTTTAAATGATATATTCTTCTACTTCATTAGAAGTAACTCTTGTTTGCTACTTGAGAGAATTTTGGGTCAAAGTTTTGTACCAAAATATTAGACAACTTCAAACAATTTGTAGGAATATTTCTAAGGATGGATTTCACAAAGTACACCCGTTTTTCTAAAAGTTAATACTACCTTCTTAAAATATTTTTATTATTCTTTGGCATCCATAATCTTTAGAATTCTTATATATACCTTCTAAAGGCAATGACAATCATATTGGGGACTTTTCCCTCTTCTTCAAAATATTTTCCAAAACATAAAAATGATTTGATAATAAATTTTCCAATATCTAATGATTGAAATGAGTGTAAAATATTAAAAAAATTTAAAATTTATTTCATATACGCATTGAAACAAACAAATGATTGTACATAAAGATGTATACCTATACCTATATATTAATAGATGCTATATAAATATATATTGTATACGTATATATAAAATTATACATATAGATTTTTAACTTAAAAAAAAGGACGATTTTTCAAAAACAGGATATTTACAAAAAAAAGGACTTCTAATAACTCTCTAAAGGACTCTTAATAGAATACTTTTAAGTTTTGTATCCTTTCCTCCTAATATATCCTCGTCCGACTATATCCTTTTGCTTCGTATTTACTTCGTATATAGATAGAAATTCCTATTCGATATCATTGGGAATATATTATATTGTCCATGTCTTTGCTATATTCGAATGTCCATATCTCTCAGTATATTTGAAATACATTTTCTTGACGAATGAAATATAATAATAATAACAATAATAAGGGTAAACAAGAAACTATTTAGTATGTAACTGTTAAAAAAAGGATCCTTTTTTCCAAATCTAAAAAGTAAATAAATGCCGATTCATTTATTCACAGGATTTTCCATTATTTTCTCGTTTTCAACACAACAACTAAAAAAAAAAGAATTATAAGTTAAATAAAAAATTCCAATAACAACAACAACCTTAACAATAGTTGAGTCAAGATACAAGGACAACAACAACAATATAAATAACAATAAATGAAAGAATGAAGATGACTAATTTTATTTTTTTTTTTCTAATATAAAAGACAAATAAAGAAAATTAAGTGAAAATCATGAAAAATTTTTGAGACTGGAAAAATCAAATGAAATGAAAAAAAAATATAAATAAATAAACTATATAATATGTATGAGTTAGAGCGAGACAAAATAATTGGGAAAATATTTGAAATTTAAAAAAAATTCAAAATAAATAAAGAGAGAAAGAACTATTTTAATTTATACCCTTTTTAAGAAAATTGAATTGTGCAAATAAATATTGAATATATATGATTCCTACTCAATTGTTAAATGAAGGGAAGTTCCCTAAAATATAGTTTCGGAATGATTAGAAAGGATGTTTAGATATTTATACATATTGAAGATCAATGATATTTAATCAGAAAAATGATCTATAAACATTTAAAATAGTTTAAATATCGGATTCAGTAACTGTAGACGAACCACTGGAAACAAAGGAAGCTTTTAGAGCTAAAAACCCTCGAAAGCAAGAGTTTTAATTTTCTAAGCATAATTTTAAAAGAAATTATAATTTTTATCAATCCACATTTTATGAATAATTGACATGTTGATAGATATTTTAAGGAAATATATAATACATTTTGTCAAGCTACGCAGGGTTTCACCTTTCAAGGTTTCAAACAGCCTAAAGATGCTCTAGGTGCTAATTTGTTGGATTAATTACTATGTCTTTAATTTTATCAATTATTGTAAAATAACTTACTGCCATTCTACTTGAAGCAACTCAATTTTATGAAGGAGAGTCTGTTACTTAAGTCTTGAATTTAATTCTAAACTGAATTTTGATCACAGGAGTCAAATATTTTACCTCCTTAAGAATTCCTGAATTTTGAAAGGAAACTATACCTTTAAAATTTAATTTTTTAGGAGTTTTTCTTCCTCCGACACTATTGAACAAATTTTCTTCATTTGATTTCTATTTTAAGGAATTGTAATATTAGGATGCATCGGTAGTTACATTGCTTAGACAAACCTTTGATTAAGCTCTTGTTGATTCTTATAAGTACAAGTCCAAAATTTATAGATTAAAGATTAAACTAGGCATCTTGGTTCTACTTTTTAAAATAAACCGCATACATTAGGACATAATATACCCATATTTACTTACATCCTTTTTACCGTCTTCTATCGCCCAATTCTTTAAGAATCAAAATATCTCAAATTTCTAAAATCCATAAATTTCGTTCACAAAACAATAACACAATACAATAAAAATTCCAATACAATAAAAAGTAAGAAACATCTAAAATACATTCCTTAACTCAACCACATAAAAATTTTTTTTCTACGATTATCCTTAAATCAAATCTTAGCATTCCAATTCTTAGTACCAATTAATTGATTAACTTCTTAAATTTCATCAGTGAGAATATAACTTTCATTTTCTTTAAAAATTCAATCTAATAAAAGATTATTGTTAATAGATTCTAGTACTTAAAGTAGATCCCTTTACTAACACCAATAAAACACATTCGCGTACAAAAATATACATATACATAGAGAATTTATATATCTCCTTGATTCTTTATGATCCTTTTTAGATTTTATTTAATACCAAAAAAATTAAATTAACTTTTTAACTTAAAAACTTTTTTTTTATATCCTTACAACAACAACAACAATAGCAACAAAAGCAACATTAGCAACAAAATATAAAATCATACAATTTATTGTAGAATTTCTAGAAGAAAAACAGAATAATTCTAAGGAAAATATCTTAAGATCTTTAAAAATGAAAATCTACAAAAAAAAAAAAAAAAAATATTCTGGAAAATTTAACCTGAGCTATAAAATAAACCATTTACAAAAATATAAATTTTTTTTTTTTTTTTCTGTCTCATACTCCTGTTTACAATGTGATTGCTAATGTTTTCAAAAAAGTTTTTTTTTTTTAAATAAAAACAAAATATGTAAGGTGAAAATGTAATAGAAAGAGATGGGAATATATATATATTAATATAAGATTAAATTTCTTTAAGGTATTTATGTAATTTTTATTTGAGGATTCGACATATTACAAATTATAAATTTTAGAGTATAACAAGGTTGGAATTATAAGATTTGAATTATACTTTACTTTAATTCCTTTAACCCCTATTGGGGCATAGGGCAGAAACAAACTCCTTCCATCGCTCGCGTTCTTTAGCCAGACGCTTCACTTGCAGCCAGGTTTTCTGTTGTGACCCTGCTTCAGCTAAGACGGTTGTCCTCCATGTTTTCTTTGGCCTTCCCACTCGTCGTGTCCCTTGAGGATTCCAATCCAAGGCTTGCTTTGCAATTTCTGTATTGTCTTTCCTCAAGGTATGTCCGATCCACCGCCATTTCCGTTTTCGGATCTCGACATCGATCGCGACTTGGTTAGTTTGCTGCCACAGTGCTCTGTTTGAAATAATGCGTGGCCAGCGGATTTTCAATATGCGACGAAGGCATCGGTTAATATACACCTGCAGTTTTTTAGTGATGGTTGCGGTGACTTTCCATGTTTCGCAAGCGTATAAAAGGACACTTTTGACGTTTGTTTCGAAAATTCTTAGCTTAGTGCGCATGGTGATTGCGTTCGATTGCCATACCCTAGAGAGAGCGCCAAATGCAGTACGGGCTTTGCTGATTCTGTTTTCAATGTCAAGCTCAGCTCCTCCATCTGGTGTCAATATACTACCCAGGTATTTAAACTGCTCTACTTCTCCTACTGCTACTTCATTGAAAAGTATGGCTTGATGTGTGCTGCGGCTCGTCCTAATAATCTTTGTTTTTTCAACATTGATTTTTAGCCCAACTTTGATCCCGTTGTTATGTAGGGCTTGACACATTTCGTTGAGTGCGCTACTTGAATGTGCCATTAGACACACATCATCGGCATAATCTAAGTGGCTTAGGCGTTTGAATGTATGCCACTGTATGCCATTTCTCTCATTTTCACCAACAGCGGTAGTCATAACGTCATCAACTACCGTTAAGAACAATATTGGTGAGAGTATGCATCCTTGACGCACACCTTGCTGCACTTCGAAGGGTTCAGTCAGCTGTCCGCAGTGCAAGACGTAGCTCCTTGCATTTTCATAGGAAGCTTTTATGATGGCTACTATCTTTTCTGGAATTCCTCTCCTATTTAAGGATTTCCAGATGTACTCCTGCTTTACGCGATCAAAGGCTTTCTCAAAATCTACGAACATTAGGTGTAATGGTGAGTTTAGTTCTGTAGATTGCTCAATAATGATACGTAGGGTGTTTATGTTATCAACACAAGAATGGCCGCTACGAAATCCTGTCTGGTGCTTTTTGAGCGTTGAGTTAATTCTTTCTTTGATGCGTTCTAGTACTATTCTCGCCATAAGCTTGGAGAAAACGGATAATAGTGATATACCTCGCCAGTTATTGCAATTGGTCAGGCTACCTTTCTTAGGTATTTTAGCAATAACTCCTTCTTTCCAGTCACTCGGGTATATTTCTTCTTCCCATATAGCCTGAAATAAGGGAAGAAGTATAGATGCCGTTGTGTCTGGGTCTGCTTTTAAGAACTCTGCTGGTATACCATCTATTCCTGCTGCCTTGTTGTTTTTTAATGAGCTGATTGCTGATTTGATTTCTTGTACGGTTGGATTGCCCGTGTCAATGCCTCGAAAAGATCTGCGGTTTTGGGGGCTCACGGGTGTTGACTGTTCGACAAACTGATCATTGAGCAGTTTGCAAAAATGCTCCCTCCATCTTCGCAGTTGATCTTCCATCGTTACAAGTAGTTTGCCATTTTCGTCGGCAATTGGTTTTTGCGCTCTATTTTTACGGCCAGAAATTTGCCGTGTGATTTTGTAGAGCTCTGCAGCATCATTTCTGGCAGCAGCAGTTTCCGCTTTCTTTGCAAGGTCTTCCATATGTTTTCTTCTATCTCGTCTTACACTGCGCTGTGTTAACTTATGTGCTTCTTGATATTGAGTGCGAAGGATGTCTCTTTGGTGTTGATGTTGCTGGTGATTAATGTTATTCTTCAGCTGCTTCCTCCGGTCTATAAGATCCCATGAAGCTTGAGACATCCATTGATCCCCTCTTCTTCGCATCGCACTCGGCACATGTTCCAAACCAGTGTCAATAAACGCTTTTTTGATATGATCCCATCTGTCGTTTATAGATATTAAGTTGTTCGATGTTGCGGTTCTGTCACGAAGTTTATTTACAAAATTGCGACAAGTTGATGGGTCTTTTAAACCGTTGACATCGAATTTCGGTATTCTGGTTTGGTTTAACAATCTACGCTGGACAGCTGCTGTGCGTAACTGTAGACTGGCTACTACCAAATGGTGATCACTTCCGATGTCTGCACTTCTTCTGTTTCGAACATCGCAGAGGGATTTTCTCCACCTTTGTTGAATAATGCAATGGTCGATTTGGTTTTGAACTTGACCATTCGGAGACACCCATGTAACTTTATGACAAGTTTTGTGTGGAAACAGGGTTCCGCCAATTGTTAGTTGTCGTTCGTTGCAAAAATCAACTAACATTTCGCCATTATTGTTCCTTGTTCCCAGCCCGTGCCTGCCCATTACACGCTCTAATCCTACATTTTCCGTGCCGACTTTGGCGTTTAGATCGCCTATGACGATTTTAATATCGGCTTTTGGAGCGCTGTCATAAGCATTACTCAATTGGGTGTAGAAATTAAGTTTCGCTTCTTCCTCTGCGTCTTCGGTTGGAGCATAACAATGGATGATCGTGATGTTTCTTACTCTGGATCTGAAACGTGCTGATATCAATCTTTTGGAAATAGGAGCCCAGCTTATTAGACTGTGCTTTGCGCCAGTAGTCAACATGATACCAACACCACCTATTCTTGGTCCAGTTTGGTGTTCATCTTCGCCAGAGTATAACATGAATGTTTTCCCTGTAGAGGATGTATGTTCTCCAAGTCCTCTCCATTTGGTTTCGCTGATGCACATTATTTGGATGTTAGCTTGAAGCATTTCACGTTCTGCTTGCTCATATTTTCCAAGATCTAGCAAGGTACGGACGTTCCATGCCCCAATCAATGTGCGAACCTTATAATTGAAGGTCGGCTGTTGCGAGCGATTTCTTTCGTTTGTTTTTGATTCTTTTATCTTTGATTTATTTCCACTATTTTTGCATGAAATTCTTCGCACCCCCACATCCGATGTGCGATTTACTGCAGTTCTAGGAGCTACAGGAGGATTTCCTTCATTTTGAAGGTTACCCCGTGAGGACCGATTTTTCCACGTTTTAGATTTCATGTTTTGAATACTAGAAAGTATACCTTCTTGTGTTTCCAGAGATATGGATGATAACGCCATAAACTCAGATCTGACAGGCACACATGCCCTGCGGACGGTCAGATACATCTACAATTTAGGCCGCCCACTGTGGGTACAGACGCCTTTCATAGCCGCTTCTTGGAAGTACAGACGCTACTCGTATTTGTGTTTAATTTCGGAGTTTACCTCTCCTAGCCTTTGGGAATCCAATCCCACGTAGTACAAGGCAGCACTATCGGCAGTTACTTTGAGAAGAGAGTTCCAGGAAGGAGTCTAGGTAGCTATGCTACCAGGCCAACACTACAACCCACTCCTCTATTTTCGCTGCGCATCCCATATGGGTGGCTCATCCGCCTTCTTCGCCGTTGGACTTACATCTCATCCGCCTCCGAAGCCGTTGACCGGTTTTCACGTGTATCCTCGTCAGGAGCCCTCACAAGGTGCTATCAGCCGGGCCAGCTGAACCTAGGTTTTTTAACGAGGTTGGTACTCCTCCCCCTCCTCCTTTCTCATCCGGGCTTGGGACCGGCATTGGCAGAGTTGAATTATAAGACTCGGATTATAAGGTTGGGTTGGATCCGAAGATTTAGGAAACCTACTCCTGTGATTCCAAATTGATGTATCCTCATTATACTACAAAATTTCATTTTTGAAATTCTATCAATGCCTTGGCTCCGCTCATAGAAGACAGTTAAGGAACACCTCCTTTCATCCTCGGAAAACCTATTAGTTCATCATCATAACTCCTTCGAATGCGGCAAAGAGTTATTTCAAGGAGACAAATGTAATTTTGCTGCTTGGAAGTTTGTGATAAACTTACGAAGGCACTGTTTTGGCTATTTTCTTAATCTTCAGCACATTATTTTGTATTTGTGTAAAAAATTTGTTAACGATGTCAACAAGAGTGCAACGGAACGTCAATCAACTAAAAATAATTTGGATGCATATTGGATGTTTTATTAACTTCAAGCTCGGTAGAGTAATCTAAAAAGACTTCTTAAGTGTCTGAGGTCTTATTTTTATTTTGAAGTTATGGTTTGAAGATGGTTCAATTTAGATAAAGAAAGTCAAATACTACACTGAGGAATCTATATAATTCTGACTTATGTGATGTCTGGGCTTTAAGAAGGTTTGTTTTTTAAGGTTGAAGTCAAACACAATCCCGGGGATTCAAGATTAGGTATTTACTTTTGATGTTCCGTAACATATAATTTTTTTTAGAAACTTTCGTTTCAGTATTTTATTATTAAATATAAGATGTAAAACTTCAGACTCCTTAATGTCTCATTTTAAATAAATATGTTTGATACCTTGTCTTATTTAAAACTAAATCCGGTTTTAGGGACATGGCCTAGACCTCGTTAAAAAGCATTTCGAACCAATGGCATGGGCTCTTTTCATAACCGAATTCTAATATTATAAACACATTTCTTCAAATCAATTCTATTACAATTTATGGTAACACCCATCTACTTTAAGGTACACTGAGGTACCATCTACAAGTCAAGAGACCAATCCTATCCACTAATTTTATTATCACATTCAATGTATCACCAAAAATAATTTTACGAAATTTGAAAACAAATTCCATTTCTTTGAACGAACAATCCAAAAGCAACCCAAGAACAAGAACATAAATTTAATGATTACTGACCATGAATACTTTTTGTCAGTTCTATTGATTTGATGATTCAGATTCAGTTACTTTAGTTGGTTGATTTGGTTAGTTGGTGCGGTTTATGGCAGTTAACACCTACTAAAAATTAAATCGATATAAATAATAGTATAGGATGTTAGAAAGAGAAAGTAATAAATATTTATTTTAGAGAGAGACAAAACAATAAAAAAAAAAAAAGTAATTCATGAACATATACATATAATTACTTTAGAGTTTCAGATAACAATTGTTTATTCTGTACTTAGGGACACATGTATAAATAAAGGTATATATTGTATAAGTATATATAACTATGTAGGTATATATTGATATCCTTGAATGTATTATGATAAATCTTATTGGAAAAAAAAATCAAAGTAAAATCTATATAATATTCCATAATACCAAATCAATTTGTTGAAAGTAATCAATCTGACAAGAAGAATATTTATTTTTTTTTCTTCAACTTCTGCTGCTTTGCTGATTTTTATTGTTTCTATATTAATGTTGTAGATGTTGTTATTGTTGTCATTTATTGGTTTTGTTTTATTTTGTGTACATAGTCTGTTTTTAAATATTGAATTTGACTTTAAGTTAAATAAAGTTAGAAGGCGCAGACTGTTGTTATTGTATTAAACAATAGGTGAATTTAAAGCTGAATAAGTTGCGTTGTTCAATTCAGTTCAACTAATGGAAGCATGAAATTATTAATAGTTTTAAAGATATTTAAAGGATTTCTGTAAAATTTGAGAAAATATTAAATACAAATCGGACAAATCATCAATAAATATCCAAAAATGCAAAAAAGTCTTTAAAGTTTTGTTTCTTACCGGAACCCTTTTGCGTCTTTGATTTCACCGGGATTCTGGTGCACAGAAACCATAGTAATAGATACGAGAAGGATGAAGAGGAACTAAAACCGTTCATTTAAAGAAGGTTATGAAAGAAGGTCATAATTTAAGTCAGCTGCTTAGGGTGAAGTATAGTATAAAATCTAATATACCATTGAAGATATGGATTCTTGTATGCAAAGGAAAATGTAATTCTTTAAATACTTTTAGAGAACATAAATGCGTTACTTTTTAAGATGCAGATACTCTTACATATTCCCCTATGGTAAAAACCAAACTACTGTCGAAAAATAATTGAAATTTTAACTATTAGAAACCATTTTATAACAATTTATTTATTATAACGGTACTTGCTTAAAAGTGCTAAATTTGAATTTCAATTGAATCTGTTATGTTTTAAGACTTTTTGGGTCGTACATAATAAACGAAAAGCTTATTATTTTAAATATTTGCATAAATGTCCGTAAATTATCTTTAAGAACTAACCTTCCCCACTTGCCACACAGTTCCTCTTTTTCCCATTAAAATAAAACACAATAAAAAAAGTCTTTAAAATAAATAGTAAATATTGTGACTACAAGTCTAGAATCAATTTAAACAATAATATATAAATCCAACAGAAAAAAAAAAAAAACAACAATAAAACAAAAAATTCCAATTGTCTACGTATAGTAAAAAAAAAAAAGTAAATATTTGAAGAGAAAAGCTTTAGAAAATCTTGTCATATTATTATATTGGATTTTTGACTTATCCCCAAATCCAAATTGAATATCATAAAAATACTATATAAAAGACTATTAACGGTATTATCTGGATTCCGATTTTTTTCCAAGAAATAAAACACAAAACATTATAACATTTAATTTTAATATAGTTCTATGCTTTATTTTCAATTTGCAACTACCCCCCACCTTCTTAGACAAAAGCTGATGTAAAGCAATTGTTACGGTTTGTTTGTTGATCGATTTTTGATGGTTTGTTTTTTCTATGTTTGTATTTCTGTAGTTCAAATAAAATAAATTGGTATGGATATATATATATATATATATATATAAGTATTTTCTAGAAATGTAAAATGTTGACTTTAATAATCAATTGATTTACTTTAAATTTATTAAAGATAAAAATTACTTTTAGGGAAACAGAAGACATAACTATTAATGGTTGTAAGCCACAACTAGAAGCCCCTCAAAACTATACTTCAAAACTTTTATTTTCAATTTTAAAGGGGTTCCGAAATAATTTTTGAATAGTCTATTTTCTACATTTAATAAGCTTGAAAATACTCCTCATATGCAAGAAAAGACAAATTGATATCATTCACTTTTGATATTTGCATACATTTAGGCGTTTTTATTTTAATTTCTCTGCCAGGCTTAACTTAAAGATTGAATTCAAAGTTTGATATTTTTTGATTGATTTTCTCACCTCAAATGATGAAAACTAATTGGAATATTAGAAAAATATTAATATAATATCCAGACACCATTAAAATTCATTAAAGCCTATTTCCTAAGGTAAAAGGAATTATTTTAAAATGCTCTTAAAGACTGAGGGTCATAAAAGTAAATAAATTTTTTTCAAAATAAATTTTTAGAATTTAAATCTAATACTTTAATACTCAGCCATTTTTATTTAGATTTTTCATTTAAATTTTATTCTTTTTCAGTTGTAAAAGTTTTTGGAAAATTTCAAAAAATTAATTCGTTATATTGAAAATTAAAAGAAAATCAGAAAAGTTTCAGCTATTTTTTGATATTATTTGTTGTAAACATATTTTGCTTTTCATTGCTTAAAAAATTTATTTGAAAACTTGGATAATTGAAGGAAAAGTTTGTTGATTAGGAATTTCTAATCAGGGAGGCAAAAGGAATTGAAAAAATCATAAGTGTTAGGGAGATTTAGATAGTCTGAGGCTTCATAATTTGCTTTATTAAAATTAAGGAAGTTTTAGAGATAATAACTAAATTTAGGATTAAATAATTTTAAAAAATCAAAAGATCATTTGAAAACCATAAGGACGCTTAACAAAGTTCGAAGAGTCGACATAGTTTTAACTTCACGCATTAATATAATTTTAAATTAGAATTCAGAACAATTTCTTAGATCAAACTACAGGTTCAGATGTTCTATAGTTGATACGAGGAACCTTAATAAAATCAAGATATAGCAATTTCATAATATTAGACACCAGAAGATGGGTGTATAAAAAGTTTCCCAGAAATCAACGTAAAGCAGTGAAGGAAAATTTTTTATTTGAAGAATGCATATTTTTAAATTTTTTTTTTATTAAATTTTGAAGTTTTTTTGCTTCGTCAAGGAATTTTTTAATTTTTGTTGTTTTGGCGGGAACTTTTTTTTTTATTTACGCGTTTTTTTGGTTATTTTTGTGAATTTTTTCCTTTTTTTTTAATTTTAAACAATTTATTTGTTCTTTTTCTATTTATTTATACTTTTAACAAGTTTTCAATATTAAATATTTTTTTTAAATTCAGAATTTAAAGATTTTTTTTTGGATATTTTTCTACATAAGATAACAAACAAACTGAAGATAAATTTAGGTGTGTAATAAGATATAAAAAAAAGTTTTTCCAGAAAAAATCTGATGGAATGTTTAAAAGAAATTTACCTACACATTCTTTTAAAACAAAGTGGAATAAAATTGTATACAGTTAAATTTATTTGTTTTTTGAATGAAAAAACTTCAAAAACTTTAATTGAAGCACAATGATAAATAAAATCTTAAATTTTTTTTCAAAATATGTAATTTTAATCTAAAATATCTTAAGTTGGAATTAAATTTTAAAGACTTTAAGGTGCAGGATGTTCTATAATTTAACAGAATTTACCAAAATTTCTCGAAAGACTTTACATTTTCAATAATTCAAATTTAAGGCAATTTTTAAAAATGTTGAAAAATTATTTAATTGATTAGCCTGTATTTTAAACCCCCTTATATCCCTGTTAGCCTGTTTTGAAAGTAGCCTGTATATAAAACCAAAAAACTATAAGAATTTTGGAAATTATTATAAAGTTTTCTCTATTAAATCAGTCCTTTAATTTAATAACAAAAAATGGGACCTAGTAAGTTATTGTTATGTAATAGTATCTTTCTAGAGATTCATGTCTTCTGGAAGAGATGGAAAATGTTCAGCCAAAAATTCATATACTTTGCCCTTCCGAAATAACACACGCCTCTTTTAACCGGCCCAATACCATTTCTATACCGAAGAGATTCTTCGAAAAAGAACTACTTTTACAAGTTGCACTTTCAATTTGTTAAATAGACTACCTCTACAGGAGATTCGCAATACTTGTAACTTTTGAAAAATTCTAGTAAGGAACCTATTTGTTCTTCCGGAAAAATCCAATCAACTGGAATACAACTGGGATGGAAAGACTTCACAAGCAACTCAACTGGAATATAATCAACATTTTCGTTACTAAAACTCACAATCCCGGGTGGTTAAGCATTTCAGGAGCATTTTAAAAGTTCTTTAAAATACTGGGGGAAAAAAAGGGAAGTATACTCCAATTAACCTCTTATCATTGTCAAACTATTAGCTATCTAAATCAATTAAAAGATCTTCAAATTAGACTAATACTACCTAGCATAAAAATGTACTGTGAAATATCATATGTTCCTTCCATAATTAACCCCCTTTCGGAAAAAAACTTATATATTAATTAATTTTAATATACCCATATATTTTGTTAATTAAAAGCACGCAAAAATTTATTTTAAGAAAATCCATGTCCTTGAAATTGAACCTCCTTTTAAATTGATATTCAATTATCAATTAAAATATATTTTTAAATTTTTGAATTATATTTTATGATCTCACATACAATTTTTAAATAAATTCAAGGTTAATTTTTGCCAAAAATATCTAAAAATATTTAAAAATAATTACAAATATATTTATTTTTAAAAATCAATTTAATAAGAAAAAAACAAATTGCCCTTGAAATATGCAATCTATTAATTTTTATCATGTCTTATAACAAAGATTTTTAATTAAAAATTAAAAGGAAGTGCTAATTAAGCATTTTGTTCTTTTTATTCACCTCCCTCAATTTTGTAAGACAAAAGCATGACACTTTGTATACATGTATATGATAATATAAATATATATAAATTAATATTAAAAAAAAAAGTCAATTATAAAAAAACAAAACACAAAATATTAATAAACTGCTACTTATGATATTTAATAAAGTCAAAGAAAAATACCTATCATTATTATCTTTCATTCTTCTTCTGAACACTTCCTTTACCACACCACAAGCCAATATTTCATCACTATATTGCAGAGTTACTATAAGCATAATATATCTATATATATATATATATATACAAATATTATATACGTGTATACTGTATAATCTTGTAATCCAATGCTCAAAGTAAAAATCTTCTTTTCCATTTCTTTTACATTCATTTTTTTGCATCATCACCACCAAAATATTCACCTCTTTTTTTCAATTTCGTTGCGCTAATCCGTGAATTTTACAAAAAAAAAAAACAGAAGAAAAATGGTGTATCTTAAGCCTCGCATCATTACTGTTATAATAAACATCACGCTTTATTTTTTTTTGATATGATAAAAGATTAACTATAAAAGGAACACAATCTTCAAATATTTCGATAAACGCTTATAACGGTAAAAACATATACATATGTATGTACAACTTATAATGTTAAGTGAAAGAAAGAGACAAAAAATTTGCTCTCTATGTGAACTGAAAAGATTAAGTGGTAATATGTTTTTTTTTAATAAGATTTCTCTTATGTTTTAACATTGTACTCATTCATCTATCCATCATTCATTCACTCACTCCAGTCTTACTCCTCAACTCAAATTATTCACAACCTCTACTAATTTTTGAATTTTTTTTATTCAAGTTAAATTCTGAAGGATGGGAAAAAAAATTAGTGTAATTTTTCAATTTTCCTTATGTGTGTGCACCCAGGATAAAAAAATTTAAAATTTTTCTTCGGAATTTTTAAGAAAATAGGATTTACACGGGTTATTCAACACTCTTGTAAAAATTCAATACAAACTGATGTTCTTTTGAGGAAATACCGTTATTTAAGTATAAATTTGGAAGTATAAGGAAAAGAGTGAAGTATTATTGAAGAACTCCATCAAAGGTTCAAAAAAATTTGGGATATTAATATAATATTGTAGGGTTTGGATCCGTTGAATCTATTTTTAAGAGGGAATAGGAATGGTTTATTGAATATGGCCAACAATGGAAGGTTCTAAAAAGACGCAAGATTTTATGAAGTACGTATCTCATATGAACGAAAATTACAAAATTCGGCATTTTAAACCGAACTGTCACTAAACGAGTTTTGAAAGAATTTCCTAGGTCAGGAACAATTACTTGATACTTGATAGCGCTTCTGTAAAGTTTTTTTACCAATTAAAAAATTAAAATATTTCACAATATTTATTTGAAGACTTTCTATATATATTTCATAAAATTATTTTTTTGAAGCACCCTGTACAAATATATATGAATTTGTCACAATGGAAATGCCATGCTCAAATTGAATATTAACATTTCTGAAAGTATTTTGAAATCTGTTCAATTATATTATTCTTTTACAGTAAAACTTATACCGTTATTTAAATATTTTATCAATAAACGGTTTTTATTACACTACTAATAATACACATAGAGTTATTAGCAATTCCCAGACTACAGAAATAACTATCTTAATTCCTTTGAAAAAACCTTTTTTTGAAATGAATCAATTTTATCTTCCTACTTTACCGTTATATTACAATTTCATATACCGTTATCTTTCTTTAAAATGACTAGTAAGTAATAAACAAATAGGATAATTTTTAAGTGATAAATACATATTTTTTCAGTTATTAATATATTTTTTATCCTGAATTTTTGCTAATCATTCTATCTCTTTCTTTCCCAATAATATTTCCACCTTTTAAATTAAAAGTACTTATTAGCTGCTTTTTTTAAAAAAATTTTTCACATTCTAACGGAATTTTTTAAACCTATCCTAAATTCTTTGAAAATTTTTTTTTTTGCGTAAATCTATGTATGTGTGCATGTGCTATAATACCGTTGTAACAGTTTCTTTTGACAAATGATAAAAATCATACATTGTGGCAAGGCATATTTACAAGCTTAATTATTATAAAGAAATAAACGCAAAAAAAAAAAATCACAATTTTTGTCTCACATCAAACATAAGTTAAAATAAAACATTTTTTTGGAACCGTTATATATTGTACAAAAAAATATTAATACCGTTACATACCGTTACATTTAAAACAATGAAAAACGTGCAAAAAAAAAAAACCAAATATAATTCCACACAGTATTTTAAACTTTATATCAAATGAATCTTTCTTTATCATTTCATACCTTCATACACACATACATGCACAAGTAAGTACGCATACACTTGCAAAATAAATACAATACAAACATTTATTTTTATTTAAATTTATATTTTTCATTACTTACATACATAATATATGTATACAAATGATGAATATGACAAATTTTTAAATATTTTTGTAAGACAATAAGAAATATTTTACAAGCTAAAATATATATGTATATATTACTCATACTAGCATGTAATAATATATCTTATAATATTTGAAGCTTAAAGCCATTTATCCCGTATAAAACCGGTGTTTTTTTTTGTTTTTTCATAAAGAAAATCTACATTTTGTAAATATATTACTTTGAATATGAATGAGGTGATGGGTTACATATAATATTCTTTGTATGTACCGTTATTTATATTGTTTTATTTAGTAGATATATGTACGTGTATATAAATATGTAAAGGGGTCGGTAAAGTTAAAATTTTAAATAAAAAAAAAAAAATTATTATATATTTAAGATAAAAGCAATATAATAACAAATAAAATATGCCACACAACAAAAGCAAAAAAAAAACTTTTATGGAATTTTATATACAGTACAGTTTCAATAAATGGAACCAAATAATTTAAAATTTAGGTGTTTAATAGGTTTGAAAAATTAATATTTCAAGGAGTAAATAGGATTATAATCTTAGCTGCATGCATAAGACAACTGATTTTTTAATTGAAATTTAATAGAAGAGCTACAGGTCAGTCAGATTTCAAACTTCATACACATTCTATTGAATTTGTTTTGATATGAAAGGAATGTCACGTCAATGTACAGCCATCAGATAAATTCGTCGGTTTGAGGGATGAAACACACCTTTATTCCTTTAATAATAATAAACGCTGTCCGTAGAGACAATCATTGTTCAAATCTGTTATATTTCAAAATTTTGCATATTTTTAGGAGAATTTTTTATCCTCATTCGACTGTACATACAAAAAAAAGAAAACAGAAATTTAAATTTGAAAAAAAACAAAACAAAAATCTTAAGGTAAAATACAACCTCAGAACACTTTTTTAAGATTTTAAACACTTGTGAAGCTAAAAGGATAATGGAAATCTGTTCTGCATTTTGTTTTTCCATTTTTTTTTTTTGTTTTAATTTTTTTTATTTCACCTTAGGATATACTATTTTTTTTATTCTGTACCGTTTTCTAATCTAGGTACTCTAACAGTAACTCATGTTTTAAGGGATCTGTTCTTTTCATACTTTTTTTTTTTCTAAGAACAGTTGTACTTATTGTTTCACTTGTTGTATATTCAGTTTTGTCTCAGATTTTTTTTTTCTCCCGAAATATTTGTTTGGGTTTTATACAATTTTTATTTTTTTTTATTTTTCTGTCAATTCAGGTTTTCATACTTTAAACATAGGTAAATTTTTTGTTTTTATATTTTATTTAATTTTTTACAAATTTTATTCATAGGTACACGCAAAATTTTTTTTAACATGAAAGATAAAATGAACATTAGAAAAAAAATTTCAGTGATACTAGACACAATTTACAAAAAAAGTGTATGTTAAAAAGGTGTAAACGTGTTATGTGAGATAAAAAAAACTTAAAGTAAGGCGTTTTTTTATTTTATTTTGACTTGATAAGACGTACCGCTAATAACAGAAAGCTGCAAATAAAAAAAAAAACAGATGAAAAGGGAACAAGAAGTGTCAAGAGTCTTACCACAAAAAAAAATTTTCACTTATAATTTTTTTATAATTAAATTAAAAATATAAGTAACTGTGATAGTAGTGTTATAATTTTTTTTTTTTTGAGATTTTGGGACTTGTGATAATTTAAGATTTAAAGAAAGTTTTTAAAAAATTTAAGCTTTAAGATTCAATAACTAATTTTCTGTTTAAAATGCAGATGCATTGAGAGAATGAAAAAAAGTATGAATTAAATTGAAACTGTTATACTGCTTTCCATCTCAGTTGTGTACAAGTTACCAAATTGTGCATCTTCATTGAATTAAAGTCATTCATATAAGCTACAAAATAGAGTTAAAACTGTTATACAGCAGTTTAAAAAAATTAACTGTAGATCATGTATATAAATTTTAAAACAAAACTGTTATACAGAAGTTTGAACTATGAATTTTTTATTTTTGATGCAAATGTATTGGGAGAATAAATTATGAATTAAAGATCTTGATAATTTTAAACTGTTATACTCGTTTCCTTCTTAATAATGAAGATACTAATTTAGCATTTACCAAACTTGATATCTTTATCGAATTAAATATATTTATATTAGTTACAAAATATAGTTAAAACTGTAATATAAAAGTTAGAAAGCACTGTATACAGGTATATAAATGGTAAAAACAACTGTTATACCAAAATTTGAAAATTAAACTTCATCATAAAAATTGACTTTAATTATAAGAATTATAGTTGAAGTAATTTGTATATTTAAAATATTAAGTATTTAAAAATTTAATCACATGATTAATATAACATCTACTTTGATTAGATATTGACGCAGTAAAGCAATCCTTTATATTTTTATAATTTTCGAAATTTTGCTTAAAAAGATTTCAGACTTTTAAAACTCTGTTAATTTCTGCTGATTTTGGTCCAAAAAACAGAGACTTGACCTCACCTCAGGTAAGATTTACAATAATTTACTCAGGTCAGATTTAAGATAAAATATTTTTTCGAATTTTCGAAATTAATTCTACTAAGTTTTGTGATATTAATCTAAATTTCAATATTTTGTTCGATTAGTATACATATACATTGCATGCCTTTAGGAAAAATATTATTGTAATTAATTTTGATTCTCATAAATCTCACAATTTAAATAATTTTCTTTATAAACACCATGTATTTATAAATTATAATATTATACAATACCTATTTTATTTATAATTTACCAATTTTTAAATTCTCTTTTCTTGGATATGTTGTATATACATATATATATATATATATATATATATATATATATATATATATATAAACTGTTTGACAATATTATGACGACAAAATTGTAATATCTTGTAACCATAATAATAATGATATTGATGTTGATTTTAATAGCATATGATGTTGATAATATAATATTGATAATATTTACGATGATTTTGATTATCAACATCATCATCACCATCATCATCATCAACATCAAAATCATATATTTTATATAATTTAATACCTTTAAATATTTTATATTATTATTACTTCTTTTTTTTGGTTTTTAACTTCTTAAAAGTAACGTACATACATTTTTTATACATTGCATACCTTTAGGCTTTATGTGATGGGGTCAATATTCTGCCCTAATACGTGAAAAGAAAATAAAATCAGAAAAAGCAAATTTGTCATTCTTTACCTACATTTAAATATTTTATATGCAATTTTAAAAGAATATATAATATATACATAATGTTTGTACATTTGTAAATGTATAATAAAAAGTATATGTATATATGATTATACAACAATAATAATAATCATAATTTTTATATAGACACGTATGAAAAATATATGAAGTATAAATGTAAATGAAATATAACTTAAGTTATATTGTGTTGTGTGTAGTTGTTGTTGTTGTCGTTCAAATAAAAAAAAAATGTTATTTTTGTAGCTATAAGATTTTTTTTCTTTGTTTGTATTCGTTTTTTTTTTTTTTGTTGTAACTTAAGGATGTAAATTTCTTTTTAATGTTCTATGTATATGTATGTTATATTGCTTTATAGTTCTAATATACATTCATTCATTTTAGAATTTAATATTCCTTCATTTGGTTTTTGGGGTTTTTTGAATTTTCGTTTTTTATTTATGGTACGAATTCAACGTGTGGTGGAAAAATTTTTCAACTTTTTTTTTTTTTTAATTTAAACAGAAGAAAATGTGGGAAAATATAAAATATGATTTTTTTTTTTAATTTTGATTTTATTGCAAAAATTTCTTTTAACATTTTCAATATTTTGTTATATAATATGCAGTATAACATTTGTTTGTGTGTGTGTTATACATATGTATTTTAGTAGTGTTAAGCAACTTAAATAATTAATGGTTATTCATTTTACATTGGTTTATATTTAAAATTTAAGTAAAAAACAAATTTTATATTAATATATACTAATACACATGCTTTAGGCTTTTGAATCCTTTTGGGTAAAAGGAATAAGAGGGGAATATTTGATAAAATGGTCAAACGAATTTATAAAAAGAAGATATACAAAGTTTGAACAATAATATAACGTATGTTATAATTAATATTTCACCCTATTTTTTAAAATAATGAAGTCAAGGTGTACAATATTTAGCTAATTGTTAAATAATTGCTTATTCTTAAACTATATTTTGACTTGACAAATGATGTATAGTAGACGCCGGTCCTTAAAATATTTGTTTCGCAATCCTGACAGGATTTAATTAAATTGTTGTAATATATTTTCATATTATTTAAATTATATGTGTTAGAATAACATTAATATGAATAAGATCCTATATTATATACCTATTACACGTACATAATTGTATGATTGAAATATATAATTAAATGCTTATAAATCTTGTATGTAATAGGACAATAATTTTATGTTTTAGTTTATAATAATTAGTCTGAATATTATAATTAATAGCACTAAAGTTAAGGTAAGGTACTGTGCCTCGTTTTCTTGAACAAGAGTCTAATAAGCCATATCTTTATTTATATTCTACGCTTGATATAGGACACTAATTAGAGAGGGGAAAAAAAAATAGCTTTGCCCAAAAATTCTGATAGGGTTGTCGGAGAATTCCAAAAGCAGTTATTATTAAAATTTTGAGAGTATTCCAAAGTCAGTTATCATTAAAATATTTAGGGTATTCCAAAAGCAGTAAACACTTAATTTTTGGAGATCATAACCAAAAAAAAATTCTGGACAAATACAGCTGAAACTAGCTCATTTCCAATTTAATGAACTTCTTAGTGACTTATATTGATAGTCCCGAACATTGTACTTAACTTTAAGTTTTAAATTTTAAACAAATTGTAATAAATATATAATAAAGATAATTTTAAAATTTTATTTATAAAAGTATAACAATTTTTATATAAAATTTTACTAATTATAAATTTCTATAATTTTTCTTTACAGCTTTATTTATTATTTGAAAAGAACTGAGCTTCACATGTATAATAAACAATTAGACTAAAAATACTGTTAAAATTAAAAAAAAAAAAAAACCAAGAAAACATTACCACAAAAAAAAAAAAAAAAACAAGGAATTAAATTAATGCCGCTAAAATAAAGGTAAGCTATTATAAGATTTTTAAATTATTTTCTAAAATAAATTATTTAACATATAACCGTTCATAAGTATAAACACAATGATAGCATAACTGTCATATGTTAGATACCTACCTCACTTTTAAAAAGTCCCCAAAATTTTCCAAAAAGAAAGTAATTGATGCAATTTTATTATTGCTATACGATAGGTTGGATTTGCAGAAAGTTTGTGGGGAAAAGCATTAGAAGAGCTCCAGTGACCCAATTTACTTGGTTCGTAGTATATAGAAGGAGTTAAAATTGATAAAAATAAATTTTTCAATATCCAAAATATCCAATAAATATCCTAGAGAATATCCTAAAATTGTTAAGGAGTCTTTGAATCACATTTTAAATCTCTTCAACATCCAACACTCAAGTATCCTCGAGAATATCCTAAGATCTTTAAGAAGTCCTTGAATTAAATTTTAAATCTCTTCAATATCCAACACTTAAATATCCTCGAGAATATCCTATAATTGTTAAGATAAATCTTTTTGTATGAAAGCTAACTTGGAGCTCTTCCAGTTTCCAGGATATACCGATTTAGTTGATTTAGTTTTTATAATTATGAGTTTAATTCTATTTCTAAACCTTATATGACTGTTCTACAAAATATATTCAACAGAACCTACCGTTATAAGACCATATTAAACGTGATGACGTCATATAAAAGGACTCTTCAAGTTATATCATATCAATCAACTCCTTCAATTACCAGTACATTTTATCACATTAAGAGATTCACAAAATTATATATGTCAGTACAATTAATTAGGAACCACCCTGTATTGATCCACTCTGTCTCAAAAAATACTAAAGTAACAAAAAAAAAATATATATATTATAAATACATACTACATAAATAACTAACTAGATATACATATATAATCATAATATTATTAATAAGAAAATCCTTTTTCTATTTTTTTTTTTTATTCTTTCAAAACATGTTTAATGCTCATAACATACATTGAAAACGATTAAATTTAATAACGGTTTTATTATAATGACAATACTGTTTTTTCTATATGTACACATATAACTGTTTATTTTAATATAAAAAGAAAAAAAAAACAAAAATAAAAGCAACCAAATTAAGTATATAATGCAAATCTATATTAAACTATTTTTATAAATAGCTAAAAATTTTCATATTTTTGTATTTTGTTTTTTTTTTTGTTTTTTTTTTTTTTGTTTTTTGTAAATACATATATTACAAAAATTTATAATTCACCATCAAAAAATGCCACACAAAAACAAACACTATAAAATACAACACACAACAAAATTAAAATGATTTTTCACGCGATAGAAAGAGACAGAAACACAATAGATAAAGAATATTTTTTTGGGTGAAAAAGTATGAATAAAAATAATTCTATTTTGTTGTATATTATGTTTTTCTTTTCATACATATAATTGTTATGATATTATATTCAGTTATGTACAGTGGTGTGCAAAATGATAGAAACACCGTTTCTTACAGTTTTAATTTTCACTTAATTTGGTAACATTTTTCAACTACAACTTTTGAATACATTTTTTAATACTCAAAGTGACAGATGACTTACTAGCTTAAGTTGTGCCACATTTACAATTTTTCAATATTAATTTCTATACAGTGATGTCCAAAATGATAGTAATACGTACTATTTTAATTTTCACTAAACTCGTTAACATTTTATAACGACCTTTGAACATACTTCTGAAAAATCAAAATGACAACTGACATGCAACTCAGACTGTGGTACAACAATATTCCATTTACAAATAAATACAGTGGTGTGCAAAGTACAATGGCAATTAATACCTATTATTTTGACTTTCATTTAATTTGTTTACATTTTTCAACTACCACTTTTGAACAAATTTATTAATACTCCAAGTGTCAAATGACATACCAAATCAGATTGTGGGTGTTATCATTACAGGGTGTTATAAAAGTACATGTCTGCACTATTTTGCATCTAACTGTACAATCAAAATCTATTTCATATAGAAACCACAAAATATCACTTTATATCATTATATTTTATATATATCTATCATATAATTCTACCTACACATTTAAGTAGAGGTAGTTTTAATCTCTATATAGATAACGGATTTTAAATGTGGTTTTTAACTGTTTTATATGAAATTGTTTCTTATTTTTTTTTTGGTTACCGCCTCCTATCACTCTTCCTTCCTATCTTCTTTTAATTTTATATGTTGAAATTTAGAAAATGATTCAAGAACCAAAAAAAAAAACAAAAATAACTGTAAAATATTTTATGGGACAATAAACTAACTGTTATATTATAATATTATAATGAATATAATGAATACTTGGTGCAATATTATTATTTACGCTAAGTAATACGCTAAATTTTACTGTATTTTTATATACATATATATATATAATTGAGTGTAGGCGTGTAGGTGTGTGTTTAAAACATATATGTATTTGTACATAATATGTAGGTTGACAAATATTATTATGATTATATAAAATATATTTTTATTTTATTTTATATAATGTATAAAAAAGTGACTTTTACTGGTATTATAACAAATTTATAAAATTAAATAAAATTTTTTAGTATGTTTTTGGAGAAAATTCCCTATTATTTTTTTTTTTCATAATAGTTTATAACCTAAATAGTATTTTTTTTTGTTGTTGTTGTTATTATTTTTTAATGTTTTGTGTCTCTATAGGCTAATTTGGAATCCATATAATAAACTAATTATCATAAGTTGTCCAAAAAACATATAAAAACATATAAAAATAATAACAAAAATACTAAAAATGAAATTAAAATTTTATGTATGTAAGTACAGATAACGGAATAATATTTTACCGTTATTTCAATAATAGTATCAGGATTTTTGGCACAATATGTTGAGAGATATTTTGTATTCATATATGACTTATAGTGCTAATATCATTTAAATAATGCTAATATAATTAAACTAGTGCTAATATCATCGATCTTGTGCTAATATCATCGAACTAGTGCCAACACTCAAATGAGTGGTAATTAAATTAAACTTATGCTAATACCTAATAGTTCTAATATCATTAATATAGTGCTAAATCCATTGAACTAGTGCTAACACTAATAAATTAATGCTAATACAATTTAACTTGTACTAATATGATTGAACTACACCACTAGTCCCTTCGTACTATTGCTTATGTCATTGGTCTAGTGCGTAATTCAATTGAAATAATGCTATAACCATTTAATAGCACTATACAAAAACCTTGAGCTAATAAAATTAGCTATGAGATTAATAATTTTATAATTTTGTCCTATTGATTCGTGCACCCCGTTAAATCTAAAATTTATAACAAAATTCCCAACTTTAAATCTAAGATCCGAAGAACAGTTTCATATCGGATATTTATATAAGTATCATAATTGGTATGTGTCGAAAACAAATTGTAAGAGTTAGAATATTCAGAAACTATATAAATTAAGTGTGAATTGGAGGTAATTTTATTCCTATATTAGGTTTCACAGGACAAGACTTGCAAATCAAGTCGATGCCTTGATGATTGCTTGACTGAAACTAGATATTGCCAGATAGACAATATTACAAATTTATAACATATTCAAATAATTTATAGAATCATCTAAATATTATAAAAATTAATTCCGAAGTGTCATTTTTACACTTAAATTACAAAATTAATGGGGCTTCATTTTATTTTTATGTTCAAAAAAAAAGAAAAACAACAACAAAAAACAAGAAAATTTTTAGTAGAAAATAGAAAAATCTCCATTTACTTATTATGTAAAAAATTTATTGGGAGTTATTTTTAATTTTTATTTTTTTTTTTTTAACATTTAATTCTATAGAATTATTTTTTTGTTGGTCCTTCTCCCTCTTGGAAGTTCTTCTCTAAACTGTCCTTACTACCTCACTTCTTATTTTCCGAAACAACACTTTAATGTATTTGTAATAAAATTATGAGTTTATTATAAAAATTGTTGTTTCTCTGTTAATTTTATTACCAAAAAAAAAAACTTTTCCATAGGGAAATTGTTAGTAAAATACAAAATTGTTGTTTTTTTTTTATTGAAGGATATTTGTCTAGGAAAATTAAAAGGAATTTAAAAAGGATTATTTACAAAAAAAAAAATTTTATGTTGTAGTTCGTTGGAAAATGGATGGAGGATGGGGTTTGGGGGGGTGGTACACAATACTGAGTCCTTATGAAAAAATTGCGAAAAATAGATAAAATATACAACAAAAAAAAATTAAAAATTTTTAATAGTAATAGTAGATAGTGTTGCCATAAATATTATTTTATATTTTGCTATTTCGTGGAAGCTTAAGGGCTAAATGAATAGTTTTGGGAATTTAAAATTATTGTCTGCAGTAAATGCACATATATATATTTTGTAATATCTTTCTAGTAATATTTAGTTTATTATTGTACATATTTTTGTATAAATACAAGTAAATATATATGTATTATGTATATATACATATATATATAAAAAATATTTGTACAAATGGGGATTAAAACATATTTATTTAGTTTAAAAATTATTTTTTAAATTTTTTGGCAAAAAATGTTTAATTTTAATATGCTGCACTTTATTTTGAATGTATGTCAGTGGAACATTTAAATTATAATTTACTTTATTACTATAAGATTGAAAATAATAATTTATATTTATATGATATATATATATATATATACTTTTTAGTCTGCATAAAAGAATACGATATTGAAGGTAACTTTAAAGAAGTGGGTGATTTAAGTTTAATTTAATTTTTTATTTCAGTATAAATTCTTTCAAAGTATTTAAAAAAAGTTTTTCATTAATTTTAGCACAATATTCACTCTCAAATATTATTTTATAGGGCTATCTTAAAGACTAGAAAAGGTCAAAGTAATTTAAATAGGATTTTTGATATGATTATATATCTTGTAAATCGTTAACTGACTTAAACCTCTAATTCGTACAAAAGTGTAATTTAAATTAAATTAAGTTCTAGAAATAAATATGATTTAATATACTACGAAGATATGTGAAGTTGGTATCTTTTATCTATAAATACTAAATTAATAAATACTAAGTTTTAAAAATAGTTTTTAAATGAATGAATGATTAATTTGTTGTATGAAAATTTTCTAATTAAAGAATTGTTAATTAAAAAAATGGTCCCTAAACTTAAAATCCTTAACTATGATTAATTAATTAATTCTATATTCCTTTTCCACTCTTTTAAGGAGTATAGGGCATTCATCAAGTTTTTATTTTAAACTAGGCTTCAGTTACTTTTAATCATAATATTCACTAAGCCGTTGATTACTCGGCTGTAGCTATTGTATAAGGTTATGAAATATTAATGCACAAATGTTAACTTTGTAAGCCATCTATAATCTTACACAAGAATTATTTATATATTTTTATTAAATCTAATTTTATATTACGATATACGATATAATTAAACAATTTTACGATATTTTTTTTTATTGGATATGATCTCACCAGGGTTTGAACCCGAGACCTTCTACATGAAAGGCGTCATCTTTACCACTACGCCATTGGTCAGATTAATTGAGATACTTATCATTAATTCACTAGAGCTACACTAGATCATTAATTTAAAAAGGATATATTAAATAAGGAGTTTTATTTCATACATACGAATTTTGTCATTCAATTTCATTTGATTTTCATTGAAATCCTCAATTTAAAATAATTGTAATTATTCTATAGGTACTCGATAACTGTAATTTAGGATTTTAATTGTACTGTATTGAATCGGGAGGCTCTCAAACAAAAGCACCAGTTTTCTCTAGAAATTTGGAGTTCTAAATTTCGGAATGATTCAAAATTTGATACATAGACTCTTGGTGGATTCTAACGAAGAGTACCTTTGATAAATTTACTTTAGTATCATACGTTCTAGAGATTCTAGAAGTTGCGGGAATATCATATTCTGGTATCATGAAAATCTCAACAGATTTTAATGAAATTTCGTATGAACGATTCTTTCCAAAAGAAAGAACGCTTCACACATGGCGCACAGATGATCGGTGGGCTGCCATATAAAATAACCAGATCTTACAAGAAATATTAACAGATTTTACTAGATTTTACAAACCACCATCTTGAATTTATTCTAAAACATTGAATAACTGAAAAAATTCTTGAAAAAATGTCGTTAAAATATAAAATAAAATCCAATTAATTTAAATTAATTCATATTTTTCAAATTCCTTTAATTTTTTTCATAACAAAACTCAAAAATGCTAATATTTTCTTCCTTGCACAATACTTCAATTTTTTTCGAACTGAAAACACCAGATAAGGAAACCCATATTTTACTAATATTTTGATTTGTATTAACCCCCACCATCATAAGTACAAACACACATTCATATGAACGGGTCGGATATAAAAATAATAATTTACAAATCATTGTTTATTTTCAGTTTTATTTTTTTATTATTTTATGTCCTGAATTTCCTTACCTACCACAATACATCCTATCTCAATCCGTCCCCGACCCTTCACCTTACATTTTGAACCTTATTCTACTGTTACCTATATATTCTATTACAGTTTTTAGAATAGATCCAGAAATAATTTGTTATAAATATAAAAAAAAATAAAAAATCGAACAGTAAAAGATTGCAAATTGTTTATTTTTTATTTATTTCTTTATTTTCAATAAAGTGTAAGAAAGAGATAGAAAGCTAGGTCCTTAAAGAGCAAGAAAGAGATGGAAGGAAGAACAAAGTATGTACAGTAAAAAAAAATAAAAATACAAGAAGAGTTCGACAAGAAAAATTACCACTTCAAGGATTATGGCTCAAGGCATTAATTTATTTATTGTATACTGTTAAACGAATATCATTCGTTTTGATTTTTTGTTTTTTTTTTTGTTGTTTTTTTTTGTATTGAATTTTTTTTCACAAATTATTCTGTGTATTATAACTCTAGTAATTCTTACACTTTTAGATATATAAATTTTAATATAAATATATCTAATAAATATATTCCTTTACCAGGTTTATATTTACATTTATATATACATTTATATATATATACCTTTATATATATTTATATATTTTGTTGATTCTTTAACATTCTTCTATTATACCGTTATGTTTATTCTTGACTATTTGTGATATATAGTCCTTCTTCTATTTATTCAAAGCAATTCATTTTTTTTCTTTTGCTTTCCCTCTCTTTCTCTCTCTTTTTCCTTCTCTATACACACCTTCTCTGTCTTTCAATTTTCCTCCAGGTTTCTCTTATCATTATAAGTACTGTTATATTCCTTGTGATATTTACCAGGTGGTAAAGGTGAACTAAACTTGGCTTGCTGTTATGATGACGATAAAATAAAAAAAAATTAAATATAAAATATGGTGAGAAAGGTGGTGAGAAAGGTGAAAATGAAAAAATAAAAAATCATTATTATTATTTTTCTATATTTAGTAGGTCAAACCGTTATGATTCAAGCACAAACACACACACTCACACACACAAATTAAAATAAAATAAAATAAAACGAATATAAAACAAATAAAAATGAAACCATCATAGAATTAAAATACAGGATTTACAGTTATTTCTTCATAGTTTTTTTTTTTTTGCATAACAATTGTTTTGTTGAGAAATGAGTGAATGAACAAATGAATGAATGAGTGAATGAATAGGCTTGAAAGGGAGCGTGAATTGTAAAATTATATATATTTTTTTTTATAAATTTTCTTGCATAATTATAGGGGAGAGAACGGGCAGCGCCAGTTAACACTACATAAAAATTTGTAAAATATAGAATAAAAAGAGATAGAAATATAAAATGATTGTGGTTTTGGGTATTTTTTTTTTTTTTGCTGCTTTTCAAGAAAATGCAAACAAAGAAAATTAAAAGGAAAATTATATAAGATACAGGAATGTTTGAGTGTGTGTGTGTGTCTGTTTACGAATTCAAAACAAAAAAAAGAAATAATTTTATGAAAACCTCATTTTATTATTTATTTTTCTTATTTTTAGTTTTAAGTTTTTTTTTTTAATTGAGGAAAATTTGTTCTATTCTTAAGGTTAGGGAATTTTTGAAAAGGGTAAATGTTGCGAAAGAGTGTAATTTTTAACGTATTCATTACTTAGAATACTATAGGTAGAAATAAACTTTGGTTAAGTGTTTGGTTTACATAGTTTTGTTCATCATTTTAATTGGAGTGTACAAAATTGAATTAACGCGTATTTTAATTCAATGGGATATATAATGGAAATGAGATTTTAAATTACTAATTTATTTATTTTAAATAGAATAGGGAGAGGGATTAATACAAATCCATAGAAAATATTTATAGATACCTTTAGATTACTTAAATTCTTTGTAAACCACCTTAACTGTCTTGGTTTCATTCAGCAACTAGGATACATTTCTTTTTAGTAAGATTCATGATGCATAGTCGCCTTGAAGATGTAAGCATCTATTACTTGACAAAAAGCTCTTTTGTATTTGTAGAATTTTTGACTTTAGAAGAAATTCTAATAGTTATTACATGATTTTATTACATTAAATCTACCTTCGATACTACAAAGAATTTGAAAGCCTTTAAATAATAAAAACAAAACCGTACAATACCCTGAAAATTCAAAATCAATTCTAAAATAAAACTTCTAGAACCAAAATCCACAAAATCGAAATCCCCAAACCCAAAAATCCAATCTATCTCCAAAGCTTGTAACGAGTTATCGCAATAAGAGCCCACGAGTGCTTTTAAATCTTAAAAATCATATACCTAAAATATTTGAAGAGGTTTTAATAATAAAAGAGATGAGTACGAATTCCTTAAGATCAAAAATACCCAAGAAAGAAGAATGTACCCACTTAAATAAAACTTCCAAAGCAAAAATTCGCCAAATTCCAAAACCAAAAAATCCAAAACGAAAATTTCCAAGGCCTAAAGTATATGCATGATAATAAATTCGGGGAGGTGTAACAGTGGGTTAGAAATATAATTGATTTTTGAGTATTCGGACCTTACAAGGATATAATGCTTTGGTGGATTTTGACTTGGTGATTTCATACCCAATCCTAGTTTAATTAGCCTTTAAATAATTCAAAACTCTCACGTATGCCATTACCATATTTTTAACACTTTTAATAGTGTTCTTTTACAAAACTTTACACGAACAATTTTCATACTACAACCCAAATTTTATACTACTGTATTATTAATATAAATTAATTAGCAATTCTAAAAAGTTAGCGTGTTTCAATCACTGTTTAGTTCTAATTTTAATAATTTACAACAATTAATAAAAAAAAAAAATGCAATACCTATTAAAAAATAAAATAAAATTAAAAGTGCGTGACATTTAATTGAAAAATTATCCATTCTAAAAACAAAAGAAACATGGAAAATTATTATAATTTATCAAAGTTAATCTATATAAAATCTTATGTAAATAAATTGTTTTAAAATAGATTTGTTAAACTGGTCATTTAACACCTTAGACATAACATTATACATTGTGTTTCTGCTGTTTTATGATTGCGTGGTCATTCATAATAATGACACCTAGTGATTTATAAAATTTTGTATTTTTTTTTTGTAAATTTAAAATGAAATTTAAATAATTGTATGGGAAAGGAAATCAAATGCGATTAAACAGTTTCTAAATGATGTAATTATTACATAGATTAAATTGTTTTGATTAAATTTAAATTTGATTTATTATAAAATGATTAAATTGTAGAAATGGTGAGGGTGGGGAGGTTGGAAAACGGGAGGAATAAAAAAAAGTTACTATTAAAATCGGTTTGAATCTCCAAATCATGGGAATTTAAATTAGTTTAAAGGCAAAGTTTTTAGTTTTAGGAGTTATTTTCATATTAAAGTAATCAAAGAATTAAAAAAAAGTACTCATAGAAATATAGACCTAGCTTATAGTTTTGGAGGTTATTTCAATTATATAAGTAATGAAATTTGTAAAGAATGGTACTCAAATAAATGAAGACTCACGAAGAACCTCAAATCAGCGCAAATGTGCTTAAAATTAGTGTAGGCTTCGTAAAGTTTTAGAAGTTAATTTCACATTCTTCAAAGTATTTACTTTTCAATAAGTAATCAAATATATAAAAGAATGTACTCATATTACTTTGAACTCAGTTAAAATTAATCTAAACACAATAAAAATTAGTGAAGACTCAGTATATTTATAGTTTAAGAAGTTTTTTGCACATGCGTCAATGTCTTAAGTAATCAAATTGAAAATTACACTGTCCAAGTTACTTTTATTTACTCTGATTACTTAGATTACTTTTGTATAACGAACTATAATTCCACCTTAAATAAAATTAGTGTGAACGCACTTAAAATTAGTTAAGACTCAGTTTATAGTTTAAGAATTTATTTTTTCACAGTCGTCAAAATGGCTTAAGTAATCAAATTTAATATTTAGTTACTTTTACATTCTTTGATTACTTTGATTACTCTCGTATTATGAACTTTAATGAATAATATAATGTATTAAACTATGTATGGGTTCAAATAAAGTTAAAGCAACAGATTTTTTGCATAAGTTCTCTTAAGTCAAGTAACTGTAAATCCCCAGTAAAGTTTACTTAAGGCTCGGAAGTTATTTGTTCAACTTTACTGAATGCCTTTTCGTTACTTTTACAGTAAAATAACTTGTTAAATGTATAATATATAGTATATGTGAATGTTCTTCATGTCATTTATGAGAATTCGCGTAGTTTTTTCAGCAAAAAAGACCTCGGAAGTTTTTTTCTAAGTAATAATTTAAGATTCTTTACTACAAATTACATACATACCTTCAACTTGGGTACATATAAACAAAATCCTCACTAATAAGAATTGGGATAATATTTTTTTTTTTTTTTTACAAAAATTTACAGGAATTGTAAAAATATCCCGGAAATATCTTTACAGTATTTATTATTATAATTTATTACAATTTTTTTTTTTTTCCTTTTTGAACATAGAAATAATATAAAATAACTTCCGCCATATGATGAAAAATGAGTTCGTGAATAAAAAAAACAAGCAAAGCTAGTTAAAATTTAAGTTAAATCTATGATTACTATTGTTATTATGTACATTATGTTAGTTAATGTTTTGTTTTATTTTTATTTTAAGTCTAACTATTTTTACAAGTTATTTAAAAATTTATTAAGTTTTTTAAATTTATTACCATGTTATAATAATAATATACTTAGTAATGTTTTTTTTTTTTGTCATTTATATACTATTATTAGATAAATATCTGCTAATCTAATATATACTAATATATTATATGCTAACGCTAGTAAAAAAAAGTAAATAAATATTATTAAAAGTCGCTGAATTGTGAGAAATGAATGAATGGAATACTTGTATAACATAATGTGTACTATTTCTTGTAAGAATATCCTGGGGGCATTTTAGATTCTCCTATTGTTATGCAAGATATAAAAAAAAATTGTAAAACAATGAAATATAGTATAGAAAGAAAGCAAAAAAATGTCTACCGCTAACTGGTAAATTTTTAAATAATTAATTTATGTTTTTTTTTTGTTTTTTTTTTTTTGTTTAAACCAGTCTAAGAAAAAAAATTAACTGAAATAACAATTTTTATTCATTAATCTGGAAAATAAAATATAAAAAAAAAACAAATTATTGCTTTGTTTGTAATTCTGATTTTTTTTTCCACTGAAATTCAAAATTTCGAGATTTAACTAGAAGACATATTAAAAGTATTTAAAGTACCTAACTGAATTTCCTAGAATTTCGTTTTGAAGCACTATTATACTCTTATTACAATTAGATTGGAATGAAAGTTTCTGAAGTGATGGTCCCTGATGCACATTAAATTCTCCGAAGCTAGTGAATCTTAAAAATAGCTCTGGATTCTTATTTATTGAAGTTACCCTTTTATGCCTACCCTTTCGTTCTTTAGAGATAATCATAGTTGGATTTTCCATTTTCAAACTGTGGCTTCTACAGGACCTAAAGTTATTTTTAAAATACGTCATTGTTTAATTTTGTATTTCAATTTTTAAAATTCTTTGCAGTCAACTTCCATTACTAGTAATCTCTCAAATTTGGTCAATGAAAAAATTAATTTCTAGACGAATTCTACAACATTTTTTCCAATTGGCATCAAACCTTTAACAGTTTTAAATAATTTTCCCGGTTAAATCCTAGAATAGCGTTTTCGAAAATTAATATATACTAAATTTTAAAAAATCAGAGCATTTACCGTTACTTGACTTAAAAGAACCTATTTAAATTATTTGCTGCTTGTTTCGCTTCCAAAATCACCTAAATAATCTTACAAATTTTCGAATTAGAATTTCCACTTAAAATTTTAGAGGATTTACCGTTACTTAACTTAAAAGAACCTATTAAAACTATCTGCCGCTTTATGTTCCTTTGTATAACTTCCAAAATCACCTAAATATTCTTCGAATTAAGTTAAACTTTCAAATCAAAAGTTTTTAGATCATAAAATTAAAAACAAATACAAAAAAAAAATTAAAAACCAGAAGACGTAAAGTGATTTTTAGAAAAAAAAAACTTACTTTATGATTTTTTAGGTTTCTATTTCATTCTTTAAGAGATTCGTTTTTCTTAATTTAAGTTCTTAATACAAAGAAAAAACCGCATTGTAAGCGTTGTTTTTAATTTTCATTTCATTGTACAACAAAAAAAAATTATTTTGTAAAAAAAAAATAAGAACAACTAAAAAAAAACAAAAAAAGGACATTAATAAAAGTCTCGGTTACTTTTTATCAGTACGTCTTATTGTCTTTTGTTTATTTTTTTTAATACCCTCGGTTCCTACTTTTCATTTTGCAGTATAAATTATGTGAGATATATATATATATATTTATATATATATTTTTTTATTTTATTTATTGTTTTTCTAACTTTTTGATTATATATATGTAAGTACATACTTAGTATTGTTGTCACCGCAGAAAACAAATCCGAAGAAAAAAAAAGAAAAACCCCTGTAAATTCCAGAAGCCTCAAAAAACAAAAAAAATAACAAAAATAAAAACAAGAATTATGCTCTCTTTACGTCGAATAAAACATACAACATATATAAAATTATTATTAAAAAAAAAATACATATATATATAAATTTTTATGCCAAATTTTCCGGTATTCTAGCCTGTTAGTCGTCATCATTATGCCGCCATCTCATCTAACATTTTTACTCTAACACTATTGTTTATTGTCCATACATGATATATGAAAGTATTTTTTTTTTTATATTATTTACGTATGTATATATATATTTTATTATGTATTTCTTATTTATTTTATATATACATAATATTTATTTATACCTTTCTTTTTTACACACATGTTCATTTATAATCGCCTCCATCTGCGCTTAAAATGTGAACAATTTTTTTTTTGAATTTTTTTTTTATTGTATTTTTTAGATTTGTGTATTTTTATTTTTTATTTTATAATAATATTTTTTTTTACATTTCTTATTCTAACATATGTGTTCTATATATATTGTTCGATAGAATATTACAATAGAATCCAATTTATGGAACCCTAATAGAATCCATTTCTACTCCGATTAATATTGTTATAGGAAGAAACTATTTGGTATAAAAATAAAAGGATACCCAAAGTTTATTTAATCGATCTCAGTCATAAGGAACCATTTATCATAAAAATTGTGTCCGAAAATTATGTTATTCGCCCCTGAGGAAAAGACCATTTTGCGGAATAGGATACACTAAACTTATTCTAGTTACTCACCTCACACTCTAGGAAGTATACATTCTTTAGAAAGACGACTCACCCCGCGAATTGGAGATATTCTTCAAAGTTAAAAGTTTTCCAAGGGACTAGCTGAGAAATATTCCTACTTCATCAGTTACCATAGAAAGGGAAACAATAGAGCTTCAACTCAGTAACTGTGTTGAATCTTTAGGAAAGGGACTCTATCATCTAGGATAAAGGGGTTTTTATTCACATATGATTCTTAAATTTCATATACCCTACATGGCCCCTAATAACATCTTTAGTTCCTAAATTGAAGACCTAAAAATAAGACCTAAAATTGTTGTAAATAAAACGGGTAGTTAGTACACAAAGCATCCCAGCATTAAGTTCCACGTCTTAAAAAACACATGTGACTATAAAAATTGAAGCCGAAAGTTAGTATTAAATTGCAGAAGCACGAGATTAACGGATCTGTTAGTTCAGGTTATTAAATCATTCTGTTGCTTATCAAATTGCCACAAGAATTTCCGACTTAACCTTTGAAATATAGAGACGGAGTAATTACTTTTTAAATTCAAGGCATTCTTTGTAATTTTTTTTTGAATACAAAATTTTTCTAGCTACAAAAGGCTGGTACTTACTGTACCATCCACGATATTCATATTTTATTTTAAGCCATGATTTTATATATTATTATATTCATTTAAATGTTTTCTTTATAGTTTTACTGTGTTGTACGACTTCATGATAAATGAGGTTTCATTCAGTAAATAATAATAGGGAATCAAAAAAAAATAAATATATAAAAAAAACAAATAAACACAAAAGACATGTCCTGGAACAATAGAAACATTTTTTTTTTTATTCTTATTCTTTGTTTATTTATTTGTTTGCTTACATCTTCTCTTTGTTTAGTTGGAAAAACCTGAAAACCTTAAAAGAAAAATAACAGCGTGATGGGAGAGAAAAAAAAACATAACAACAAAAACAAAAAATAAAAGAAAAGCAAAAACAAAACTAAAAATGAATAAATGATTAGAGATATGAAAAAAAAAGGACATTCTACGAATGAACTCTTTTGGTGTTATGAATTTAAAAAAAATTATATTTTTCTAAAGAGAATTATGATTTACGTTCGATGTTAAAAAAAAAAATTTAGTAAACTATTAGTAAATAGAGCTAAAATAGAAGATTTAAATATAAAACAAAACTTCCGCTCTAAAACAATTAGAATTTAAAAATTTATGCGTGAATATGACTGTAATTGTATTTCTACTCTAATACTTCTACTCTAGAATAGTTTTAATTCAAAGTTTTTATGCGTGATTGTAATTATACTATTTAATAATTATTTGGAACTTAGTTGAAAGAAGATATTGTCCAGATAATTATGGTTTGCTTATATATTGTAAAATATCTGATAAAAATTCTTAAAAAGTATGTAATCCTATAAGATAACATTTTTAGGAATCTTTGCATAACCTAAGTTGTGATCATCGTCAGTTTTTTATAAATTATCTTAAATTAAATACTGAATAAGTTTTAGTGATCTCTGTACAAAAGTCAGCCTTTAAATAGCCTCTTCTATAATTTTCATTCTATTTCAATTATTTTTAATTCCTTTTTGCAAAAAACAATCCTAATTATCTGTTCACGGATTATAAGGTTCGATTTTGAGACAAGTATTTTAAGTTGAGTATATGAATGATCCTTTGACATCCTTTGTAATTTATGTACCGTATTAGAAGTAAAATACTGCAAGATCTGTGGTTTAAACTTTCAAGTTTAGTATTTGCAAAATTAAGGTCCAAATAATTAATGTTTTTTTAAGGGATATATATAGAACATTTTCTTAAAGGATATTTTAAGTAAATATAATTACTCTGAATATACATATAATTTGCGAATTTGATATATTTTTTTCAAGATCTATGTTAGACCTATGTTTTCACAAAGTAATTACTAATTATATGTCCTTTCATTTTTTTTTTTATAATTATAAAAATAACCTAAATCAAAGTCCTTTCATCCTTTTTCGGATTTCGCACAATATCTTCCTTCCCATTAACCGCTCCTTCTGTTTTACTAATTTCTTAATATTATCAATTAATTAAAATTTGATTATATTAATTTTGTATATTTTCCTATATAAAATTATTATTGTCTGAATGTGTGTTATTTCCTTTTAAATTTTCTATATAGAACATAAATTCAAAAAGATACCTATTAAATAAATCCTTTATATACACTATTAAAGTATTTATGTATTAGATAATACATAAAATATAAATAAAATAAATAAATAAATAAAATATATAAAATTACAAAAAAAAATTAGTAAGCATATTCTATAACAAATTTTCTTATACTTTAATCCAAAAATTTTTACACTCTTTTATAACTATAAAAAAAAAAAAACATCAAAACAAATATTGCTTATATTTGCAGATTTACAATAGTTTTATAATACCATCAATAAATCTTAAGATATAAATATGCTTCTGTTTAGTCTATTGAATCTTTATTTTTATTATTTTTTAAATCTTATAATTTTTGTATTTTTTGTTTTTTTTTTGATTTATTTTATTTTTGTTTTTATTATATTTTTATTGGGTGCGTAAATATATAGGTATACAGTGTTGTTCAACAGTGGAAAAGATTGGTAAGGATAATATTAATATAGTTAAAACCTGGTTTCAGATATTTGAACTTATAAATATGTTGGGTATTCTGATTGAGAAAAATCGGGAATAGGGGTATTTAAAACTTAGGAGGAAATCAACCAACACTGCATCAAAGAATGAAATTAAACAGTGGTGCGGGGGTCTAAAACCACTGTCATAGTTGAAGCACTACTAAATTAGCTTTGGAGTGGGATTCAGAAGTTTCCAAAAAAATAAGATTAGTTCCGAACATTTTCAAAGAATCTAAATCCTTTAGGTATCCTTCGGGGAAAGCTTAACTCTAAGTTATCACACAGTACTTGGTAGATATATCTCATGGCAAATAGATGACCTATGTACGTCGTCTAAATGTGTTATATCTTCAAATATTAACGGATTGCACTTTATTAAAGGGGAAAAAAAACTCCTAAAGCTCCTGAGTGACAGAAATTAATTTCCTCATTTTAAACCTTTTGAGTAAATTTTTAATAATGACGAATGTGAAAGTGGTAGCTACTATATTATACAAGTGATGGCAAGAAACAATTCTAGAGACATTCCTTATGAAAATACAATTCGATCCTCATATTATTGTTGCTGTGTGTAGAACCATTCAATTGCAACTTAAAAGGTTATTATAGTCTCTGAAAAAGAATAAAAATATATTTAGAAAAGTGTTCAATTTGCAAAAGCAAAACTAGGATGACGCCCCAATATTGTCGTCGTAAGGATTCTAAACGAAGAACCTGAAAGTTAATTCAATTCTTATAATTTAAGTCTTAAGTATTCTAATAAAGCAGCAGCACTGTACTTCTAAGTAAAATTTTCAAAAACGTCCTGAATTTCCTGAATTATTATTATAAGTTTGTATGTACATACTACACATACACATACATACTTGTCTTAATAAAATGAACAATTTTTAACTATATAGACGTGATTATTACACTTTAAAATTATCTATTGGATATTATTTTAGGCCTAAATTCAAAAATATAAAATAAAAATAAACAAATACATCACACTTTAATATTCATAATATATGCATAAATATATATAGAAAAGGACACACATGTATTTATGTATATCGAATATAAATTATATTTTGTTTATTTAAATAACATATAAGTGTACCCAATTTATATTGTTAAAGGCATCATTTCCGTTTTCCTGTTTATCATCTAGCCTGTTTTTCAGTTATCCTTTTTTTTTTATAGGGATTTTTAACTTATTGATGTAAGATTTTAAATTTAAGTATATAAAATTTAAATAATATAAGATATATATATATATATATATATACGAGTATATATAATTTAAATTTAGTCAAGTAAAGAAATATTTTATTTGGAAGAGATTTAAGAATATTTTATGAACTACTTGAAAATATAAGGGTATATGGGGAAATCATATTAAATACATACTAATAATATATATCATCTAAAGAGATTCTTAGTAAATTTATTTTACATATAAAGAGTTAAAGTGACCAAATTTAAGTGACTCAAGCATATCTTTAAAGTTCAAACAAAGAGCACTCAAAATAATATCACCTAGAAGTAAAGGAAAACAGAAGAATATTGAGTTCCTTGTACAGGGAAAACCGAAAATCAAAGCAAAAGCAACCGAAGAAGGAGACTCTGGTGATTTTTACTCACTAAAAATTACTTCTAAATCTAAATTGAGCAGACCTTAGGAAATGATTAGAAGAATAAATTAATTTTAAGAAGATTTCAGTTAAAATAAAAAGTGCTCCTTAAGTTTAAAACTTGTTAAAAATTTAAGCAATTGTTATAACCAATAAAAATAACCAATAATTTTAAAATGAAAAACTAAAGAAATTGGTCTAACATGGCAGACATTAATAATTGGAATTTAATTATTATAACATTGTTATTACACGGCTATAATAAAAGATTCACGCAGCTAGTGTCCAATAAGAGTCCAATATTTTTTATACAGATCATATAATTTAAAGGATTCAAGCATCTTCAGCATTGGTTCAATAAGGATCCGATATAACGGTAAATAAAATAAATACGAAAAAATTAAGTCAGTTTTAAATCCATTTTTATACACTATTTATAATTCCTTGACAAATTTTACAAATTATATTAAAGTTTGAGTGAAAATGTTGCTGGAAGAGAAGATTGCTAGTCTACTTCAGATGCTAAATTGACAGATTTTACAAATTATATTAAAGTTTGAGTGAAAATGTTGAGAAAGAGAAGATTGCTAGTCTGCTTCGGATGCTAGATTGTAGTAGCTAGACTTCTTTTTTTCACAAATTATTAGAATGAAAGGGTTCAACCAACAAGGGTCCAATAAATCCAATGTTTTAATTACAAATCATATAAATTAAAGACTTCAAGCGTCATTAGTATGGGTCCGATAAGGGTCGAATCTATGATCGAAACAGATAATACATTCAACCGACAGAAGATTGCTAGTCTGCTTTAGATGCTAGATTCTAGTAGCTAAACTCTTTCTTTTGACAAATTATTAGAATGAAATGGTCGTGGGTTGATAAAACTGCTGATCTGATTGAACATCACTTCTTTTAACAAATTAATAAAATGAACAATAAAGTATTCCCAAAGTTGAGGACAGAGGACACTTTTTTAACTACTTCAGACAAACATATTTTTTTTTAATCAAGTTAATAAATATCTAAAATTGTAAATCATTGATTGGCTTTTTCAAAATCTTCTATAATACATTAATACAATTTTCTATTCCATTAAATATTAAAAATATGTGATCATCTCTTCTTGTAAATTATTTCTCTTTATTAAGTTAAAAGAAAATCTTCATACTTCTATCATTTCCAACTTATTCACATTCCATTATTACTAACTCATTCACATTCCGTTAATACCAACTCATTCACAATTCCCATCAAATAAAATAAAGTCAATACAGAAAACTCACTCTTATATTATTACTCAAATTAAAAATCTCAATATAAAAAAAGAATTTTTTTAAAAAGATTCTAAAAAATAAAAATAACACAAAAAAATCGAAGATAACTTTAATCTAATTTAAAAAAATCTAAGAGCCCCATTATTTTGAACATAACGGTAAATAAAATAAATACAAAAAAATTAAGTCAGTTTTAAATCCATTTTTATGTACTCTTTATAATCAATTTTTCACTCATTCTTATCCCAATTTTTACTCATATGTTCCTTTTTAAACTTAAATTTGCAAAATTATGTAGGAAAATCCTTTTTTTTTTTGTTTGTTGTTGTTGTTTTTTTTTCTGTAGTATTTATTGTCAATTTTATTTTTATTTTTTTTTGTTGTGTGAAGTCATGCGTTACGTTTATAATTTTTTTTTTTACAAATCAAATAAAAAAGGAAAGAATGAAAATGAGTTTTTTTTTTATTTTTTCAAAAAAAACAAAAATTCAGACCAAATTTTTACTTTGAAAAACATCAAAAGTTTAAGAGGTGTTTTATTGTTGTTTTCACTTCAACAAATTTCTTTTTTTGGAAGTATATGTATTTGTATTATCCTTTTTGTTTAAGTTTTGGGTTATGTTTAAGTCAATTTGGTTGTAAACTTTGAAGTTTATCGACTTAACGTGTCTGATCCTAGTGGATACTTATTGAATCTACTGGAAGATATATGGAGAGTTGAACTAAAGGATTTAATGTGAAGGAGAATACTGAAGGGTTACTGATCTGATTTATTTAACACTTAAAAGAAAGAAAGGAAGAAAAAAGGCTGAGGCTTGCATATATTGAAGTATTTGGAAAAAGGTTTGAAATCACTTACGTGGATTATGTAGAGAGTCCTGTAGAAAATAACTAAAAAGTCCCAATCACAGGCAGATTTTTTGTTTTGGCTACAGCATTTGAAGAAACTAATACTAGCTCCTTAATTAAATTTAACAAGACATTATAGAAGGGAACAGAGTAATTGGAGGATTGTGCATGGAGGAGTCAGAATTTTTAAATTTAACAGGTATTACGTGCTTTGGGGACTAATAAAATTTAACAATAGTAAGAGATGAATTGCAATTCACAATTGGTAGGATCGTGTGTGCATAAACATTTGATCAGATAAGCAACTTAAGAATTAGTTAATTTCTATTGGTTCTTGTCTATTCTCTTATGGTTTTTAGAACTGCACAATATCCCAGATCCAGAGTTCACAGTAATAGAATTTCCTTAAAATTTTGATTGATCATGTTAATAGAAAAGTTGTTATTATCTTATTGAATTGGAGATGATTCCTTGAATTGAAGACTAAACGTCTTCTCTGAAGGCTCCTAGTATTACTACTGAAAGGATTCCGGTTTTATAAGCATTAGATACTACAAAACTCAAGCTCTTAATTTTTATTCAAAATTTTAAACAAATCTAGATAGAATTCCTTTCAATCCTTCAAATCCTTTATCTGAAACTTTTCTATTTCTTATTCAAATGTAATTTAACACCTTTAATAAAAACAGGCAGGATAATCGTCTTTACTTACATATAATATGAAATTAGAAAAGTTTTGAAATCAAAAAAACAAACAATTTTAAGAAAATTTTAAGTAAAATCAAAAAAAGGATACGTACATCACATATATCCTGTATGTTACATGCGTGTTTTTTTTTTATTTTTCCATTTTAACACGATTTTCGAATACCAATCGCGTATAAATGATCTAATTAAAGATTTTTTTTTTTTTTTTCTTTATCACTTCTGTTACTACTTCTGATGTTGCTGTTGCTTATGTTGTTCTTGTTGTTCTTGTTGTAATTATTGTAACTGTAACTTCCAATGAATATCAAAAAAATCTTCGCTTTAGAACATTTTTTGGAGTACGAAATTCATTTAATATACAAAATCCTTATTTTTGATTCAAGTGGTGACTTTTGCTAAAAAGGAATTTCCAGAGTAGAGAGAGATAGAATGTGTATGAAAATGAAACAAAAAAAAAAACGATTTACTTATCCATTGAATTCATATGAGATTTAAAGGACATTATTATCATTTTGTTTTGTAAATAACTTCTATGGTGTGGTGAAAATGAAAAAGGACAATTCAATGATTTAGAAAAATGGTTTTTTGTATTTGTTTTTCCTTTTTTTTTATTTTTTTTTTTTTTTTGCAAAAAAAAGATATTTTTAGAGATGAACATTTAATATGAGTGTCCAATTGGTAATAAATATGGTTATATTATTGTTGCGGTTCTTGAAAAAATGGTGCGTGATATTCATTAGAGAGTCATATATTATTTGGAATTTTGTTGGTTTTTATGTTCCTGGTTAGTTATTCCAGAATTTTTTTGTGTAATAGTATTGGTAGACTTTTTTGGAGTTGCAATAATTTCAAATATATTGAATTGAATGCATATAAGGATATTGGAATCCTGAATGAGTATGTAATTTAAGAATATGGGATGATAATACTTAGTTAATGGGGACAATTCGATTATCTTTATGGGATTATAAATGTATTATATTAGAATTTGGAAAATTTTCTTTTTTGGTTTTTAATCCTTAAAATAAAATTACCAAAAAACAGTTTTCCTAATTTGAGTGAAAAATTGTATTATAAATTTGTTAATTGAGTGGATATTTTTATAGTTTTTGAGTTGAAATCGTTTACAGAAATGTATTTTAAATCCTTAGAAAATATTAAATTAAAGTGAAATATTCAGAATTGTATTAAATTGGAATCAGGTAGAATCCCTAAGTTACTATATTTATCTGTATTAAAGTTGAATCTTTAAAACTTCGGTCCTATTAGTTCTCTTCTCTACCGTAAATTATTAAAAGAAATTCACAATAATTGTGTAGCCTGTGTACATTTAAAAATGTAAAGATGGATATACTGATCAATTGTTAGACTTCATATTCAATATGCATCTCCAATTAAGATGCCTTAACACATAAAAAGATTTTTCCATTTATTTTGTTTTCCAGTTTATAACATTTCGAGGATTTCTAAAAATACTCAGTACACAGATTGAAAAACACAGATATTTTTTAGGCAGTCGTACATTTTTGAAATTAACTTGAGATGGTATACATCTCAATATCTATATATGATAATTAAATGAGTATTTAAGAATATTTTGTTAGTTTCTTATAATTCCACCAACTTTTGATATTACATTTTATATTGTACTCATTGGCACTCACACAAAATTGTACACATTTATCTTTATAATGAAATAAGAGTCATTGGTTGCAGATCATTGGTCCTAAAAACGTGGAAGCTAAGTATTTTAAACTGACTCCTATATAGAGAATTCTTCGAAATTATAAGCACCATTCTTTAATATTATATTTCATATTGAGCTCACTGATGCTCACACAAAATTGTACTCATTGGTCATAGTCATTGGTTATAGAACATTTAGTAATCGACCATTTGTACTAAAAAAACATCAAAAATAAGTATTTTGAACTGTGTTCTAATTAACTGTAAATTATAACTGTATTTCCATTTAACCTTAATATATATATATTAGTTACTGTACTTTTATATACAGTACTTTACTTTAGTATGCTATATACCTTACTTTTAAAATTCTTAACCATCCCTGCTTTGTATATAAATTTTTGGAACCAAATATTTGTTCAATTATTAACCAATTTACAAAATATGTTAAATTAAATATTTAATTTTAGTTACAGAATTTCTTAATATATTATTTCTATTGAATTGGTTTGTATTAAATTGTGTAATTACATGTAATCAATAAATAATTACAAATAATTTGCGGATACAATACTATTTTGTATAAAATTAACCATTTTGTATTTTGAGACTTTGAGTGCATTGGTATTTTGCTATCAAATTTTGAGTGTAGCCAATTAAGAATAATTTAATCAATTAATGAATAATGTTTTTTATTAAATTATTATTAATTTAATAACTTATCTATTATTTTGGATTTAATAATCATCATTGTACTTGAAATATTAGTTTATATAACAATGAGTTAATAATATACAATTTTTGTGTAAATTATATAATTTTTTAACCAACATTCTGGCAATTGTTTGCTTTAACGTTTGAATTGGCTTTAAACTATATTTGAAGAGGAATTGTAAGGATTTCATAAAGGTATTTTTTTTTTGAATACTCAGTACCGAAGTTAACTCTTGTTTTCAGTAAATTCTTTTTTTAATTCATTGAACTCTAATCCTTAAATTCTAAAATCCACTCAATATCAGATTCTGTTTGAATCCATTGCTTTTTAATCATTGATTTCTAACAACCAATTCAAGTATAGATATCTGTTTAAATCCGTTGCACTCTAATCCTTGATTTCTGACAACCCATTCAACTCTAAATTTCTGCTTGAATCCAGTACACTCCACTGATTGATTACTAACAACTAATTGAACCTCTGATTAGCATGATATGATTACGACTCGATTGTCTTCGAGTTCTTTACCTAAAATATTTTTATTATACTTAACTTCTTCAATTTGATTGACCTCAACATAGTTTTCTTTACTTTCCTGATTCAATCTTAAGTACCTTAAACATAGAAAGAGGAAATACCGTTATTCATTAAAGCTCATATTATTACGACATATTTCATTACAAATGGACAACATTCATTACAATAATGGAAACAAAAGCATCCTTTTCCATTACAAAGAAAATGTACCCTTTTCAATTATAATGAGCATATAATTGTGACCGAAAGTAATTGTAATTATATTGTAATTACAATATAAAAAAAAAAAAATCGTCAGGGAGGGATAGGTATAAATATAAAGCCATATTGATTTTCATCTATTTCATCTCGCAGGGTATCTTTTCTTATTACTTATGTTCTTTCATTATTTGCTGCCTTCTGTTTCCTTTTTTTTTTCTGGATTTTTTTTTTTGTTTTTCCAATGTTCCATCAATCCATCCATTCGTCCTTTGTCCAATGGATACATTGACCTGTACTTATAATAATTCTTTTTTTTTTCATATTTCCTTTTAGTTCCACGTTTTTATTACAATTTTTTTTCCTGATTAAGTCCAAAGCCCAAAATGATCAGCCTACTGATGTTTAATGCGTTGTACAAAAATTATAACGGTATAAAATTAAAAAAAAAAAAACAAAACAAAAAAATTTTAGAACAATAACGAAAATCCTCGGTTTATTTAAACATTTGTTTTTCTTTTAATTTAAAAGCAAATTGATGAGCCCTCCAACCCTAACCAATTTTTTGAGGATTCCCCCTTGTTTTTTTTTTTTTTTTTGTTGTTTGAAAGAACAGCTGAATGAAACACAAATAACTGTAATTAAGTAAGAGATTTTAACTTAAAGATAAGCTAAGAGAGCAAAAAACCAGAAAAAAAAGAAAAACCTTTTCGTGAAAAAGGAGGAGGAAAAGGATGGGTTTGTGGAAAAAAATTTTTGTTTTCCTTTCTAATGTACTGCTGATGGTGTTTTATGTTTTGTTACTGTTTTTTGTTTTTTTTTTACTGTTCAAATGGTTTCAAAGTTCTTACAACAAAATTAATTAGGGTTTTGAAGGATATCCCAGAAAAATTTTCCATATTTTTATTTTTTTTTTTTTTTTGTTCTTGTTTTTACCTAAAATTACTTGTCTTTAGTTTAAGAATTATATTTTAATAAACCAAATTAACTGAGGAAGTTATTTGGTTTTTTCTTTGTAAATTTTGAATAGCAAACATTTTTAATAAAGAAAATATGGAAAATTTTTTTTAATGAAAAGTGGCTTTTCATTTGTGAAAAACTAAAAGAAAAAAAAAACTATTCTAGTAGAAAAAATTTATTAGATAATTATGGTGTTTAAATCAAAGTACTACGTAGAGATTATGGATTAATAAAGTAATTTTTTTTATAGCTTTGAGACTTTGCAAGGGGAAATACCGTTATTCAAAGGAAAATTAATATTTTAAATTAGGGAAAAGAACTTGAACTTCAAAGATTCTTTATAGTAATCATTTGGTATTGAAAAATAAAAATGTTCTAGAACTTGTTAGTTGAAAGAAAAAGTATTGATTTATTTAAGAAAAGAATAAAAATTTGTCCAAGTACTTCAAATATTCGGTATGAAGTCATCCAAATCAATGGCAAAGGATATCAACTTAAAAAGTTATATTTAAAAATTTAAATGTTGTGAGTTTTTAATAAAAAACAAATAAAATCAAAATGGAACATTGAAAAACTCATCATATATAGAATTGGGCAATATTGCAATAACCATATGTGACTTCTAAAACTCTTATAGAACTTCTAAAACTCTTATAGTCATCTTTTATATTTTATAAAAACTAACTTTGCTAAATGTATGCTTTTAAGAGCTTTATTTTTATTTTAACACTTTTGAGAAGTTTTACAATAAAAATAGTTTGAAATTGCATACTTTTAGGTGCACAAAAAATTCTTACAGTGTGGGTTTAATGCAATTAACTTATTAACATCTATAACTCTTCTTGTAATTAAAATTCTTCTAATAATTTTTCTAGCTACCTCTAGTAATTTGCTTCCATGTGGAGTTCATTAAAAATTTTAACTCAAATTGCATATTTTTTGGCGTTAAAATTTTTTTTAAAGTTTTGAGCAAAGGAATTCAGCCTAATTACAACGTACATACTAATTAAAATTAATTAAATGACATCTATAATTCATCTGCTCTTACTTTAAATCCATCACCCAACTGTCCAAATTCGATATTCCAAAAGACACCAAATCAGTTTTTCTTTCAAACGTTTATTCTGATTGAATTTTTTTTTTTCATTCTCCTCTGTTGTTTTTTTTATAATTTTTTTTTTGGTTTGTAAATATTTTGACAAAGTAATTAAATACTCTTTAAAACAATTTTCTTTATAGTTATCTTATCATTCTTATATTATATTAGATTATGGCTTTCCATTTTCTTTTGTCCCTTTTGGGGATGAACACAACACAACAAAACAACAGACAACATCCAAATCCCAAAGGAATTTTTAGTGATTTTTAACTAAATTTACAAATAAATACCGAAATCATCTTCAGTAGATATTTTTAGTCCATTTTCTTTGGTTCGGTTTTTTTGTGGATTTCCTGCCTATCGCATGCTATTTACGTAAAAGAAAAGCAAAAATGGGAACTTCTGTGCTATTTTTTATTCCATTTCCGATTATCCCACTTGCGAGGTTTGTACCAAAAATGTGCTAAAAAAAACAATATTTAACTTCAAATTAAGTGTTATAAAATCTGTAAATTCGATGTTTTTAAATAGCTGTTTGTTTAAAAAAAAAAACATCTTTTGTAAAATATACCATGAGATGAAATTTCTCATATATTTTGTCTCTTTCTTTTTTATACATAATATATTCTCTTCAAATCTCAGGGGTATTTTTTGTCTGATACTTATCAACCAAAATATAAAAATATACTCAAATATTATTTAAATACTTTGAAATCCTCCAGTTTTTTTTGGAATTATTTTAATATATATTTTTTTTATTCATTCTTTTGTTTCATATACATACTATCTCACTCTAACACAATGAATTTTAATAATAATATGAGGAAAAGAAGAAGAGGAGCAAAAAATCTTAAATGAATATAAGAGAAGATATATAAGATTTTCGTCTGGGAAAATTAGATTCACTTTATCATTCTTAAATTGATCATCATCATAGCCCATTAAGATGTTACTAAAGATTTTCCCCCAAAAAAAACAACAAATATATTATCTTTTTATCATTGAATTTTTTCTAATTTTAACAACTTTATAAGGGAAGCACATGACTTATAGTTTGAGAAAATTAATTATTTGAATTGCAGAGTAAATCACTTAACTTTTTAAAATGCAGATTAACAGCTCTCTTAAACTGTAATTTCGTTATTCGTCAAAATGAGGCAAATCCCAAGATCTCATTCTACCAACGGTTATTAGTAATTAAACAGCTCTTTTTTTAGATAAGTGAATGATAAGTAATTCTTAAAATTGATTTATTCTTTAACACTAGACAGATTTATTCTTTAACACTAGACTCCTGTTGCACCAATAATAGTAATAGGTTATTGGTGCAACAAGACCCAGGTTGGTGCAATAAAGTCTTGGGTTATGTTAACAATATAATCATAATGTGAAGAATAAAATCTATATGAAAAAGAAAAACTTGTCGATTTAGTTCAATCTATTTATTATAAATCTAATATAACATGTATTTATAAGATCAAGAGCATCAAATTAAATTTCTAATTTAAAATAAGAGAACTGATAACATCAAGAAGCCCGCCAGTATGATTGCATCAGCTTCTATAATTTACACTTTGAATGTAACATATTTTAAGGCGCTTTTAACAGTCTGACTTCTGAAATTCGGTAGAAATATCTTTTGTTCAAAAAAAGGACTCAGTTGATTAGTATGTTATTCAAAATTATGGTTAAGTTGGCAATTAATGTACTGATAACCTCTAGAAGCTTACCAGTATCATTATAACAGCTTCTGTAATTAGCAATTTGAATTTAACATATTTTAAGGGGCTTTTCAAAAATTAACTTCTGGGATTCAATTGAATTCACTTTTTTTCAAAGAAAGGACTCTAATAATTATAAAATATTTTTAGATATATTTTAGATATTCACAATTATCAATCACTAACCATTTCTTAAACGTTTTTATAGTAATATTTAGTTTACACGCACATTTTCCATGGTTCATTTTGGTTTTTACCCCTCTTCCTTTTATTGTTGGTGTGTGCAAAATTCTTTTGTTTGTTTGTTTATTTACTTTTTGAATTTAAATTTTTTTTTTTTATAATTTTTTATTTAATTTTCATTTTTTTTTTCCCAGTTTTTTTTCAGGATTTTCTTTATTTTGCGTTATTTCGCGGTTATTTGATACATTTGGTTTCTATTCTTCTTTAATATTTGTGTTCGGCTTTTCTCTTTTTTAGGTTTTTGGTTCATCTTTTGGAATTTTTTTTCATAGCCAACTTTTTTTTTTGTTAATTCCGGAAGAAACGCGTTCTTCTATAAGATTAATTTGTGAATTTTTTTTGTTGGTTTTTTTTTTTTTGGAAAATTCTTAAATAAAAAAAAACATGAAAAACAAAAAATTGAAAAGGCTGAGCTAAAAAAGATAAACAAGGCAGAGAATGAAAAAAAAAATCCGATTAAATTTTTTTTTTCCTAAGTTAAAAAAAAAAAGTTTTTAAAAAAAAAACTTTTGGTAAGAAATTCGATTAATTTTCTTTTCAATTGAGACTAAAATGACTATTTAAAAAAGTATTTAAGTTTTTTTTTTATTTTATTATTTTTTGCTTTGATTGGTAAAAAAAAAAAGTTTCGAAATAGGGGCAATCATTTGGAAATACATTGTGTCTGAGGATCGACTTTTGTTTATTTTGGAAAAAAACTTACAAACTCAAATCTCAAGATAGAAGCATTTAGTACTATTGGAAATGGAATTTGATATTTTTTACAAGCCTATATAAATTTTAGGGAGTAACTGTGTATTTAGGGACCAATTGAGGGTTTAGGGATCATGGGCATGGTCATGTGTTGGGTTAGTTAAATTTTAAATTATTCTTATATTAATAAAAGTGTTTATTTTATTTCGAAGCTTGGATTAATTTTTAGAGTTCTTTTACAATTATAAATGAACTTGAGTATTTTAAAAAACTTTTATAAATTTCCTCGGTTTTTGTAGATTAAAAGAGCCTTCTGTAATGTACACATTTTTAAGATTATTTTTAGTCTTCCAGTATTCTAATTAATTGTGGATACCCTTCCCATATAATAGAAGAGTGATATTCAATTTTTTAAGTTTTTAGTTCAGTTTCCTCGAAATCCTGTTTACAAGTTCAGTTTTACAAAACAGTTGTAGTATAAAACTGCCTTTTCTTTTAAAAATCTCGCTGTAATTATATAAAAAAAAAATTTTTAAAACTACAATTTCGCCAATTTTCGGATTTTGAGAATACATTTGCAAAGTTGATCCTTTTTTCATACCATGTTTTATACACTGTCAAATGCACATCGTGAGTCCGATTTAAACATTAAAACCTTGAAGACAGAGAAAATTGATCTTAAGAGAAGGTTCAAGTGGTCTTGAAAAGTTCTCTTCAAGTGACCTCAAAAAAAAAATTTGAATTAGATATAAAATCAATTTCCTGTGGCACCTGTGGTATTTTTTTTTTGTCTAAAACATTTTTTAAATTTTCTTTTAGTGCCAAAGTGGCCCAATCCTTATGGTTTTTTTTTTTTTATTTTTTTGTTGATTAGGCCACTTTGGTTCTGAGTTCCTTAAATACTTAACTTTATCTTTAAAAATTTTTTTACTCAATACTAGGTTGAACCTATAATCAATCCTTAAATTCTCTAACTGGATTGAGAAGCGACTTTACAAAAAAATTATTTCAGTTAATTTTCTCTAGGAAATTCACCATGCCTTTCGTTTTTCCGAATTTTCCAAAGTGTAAAGAAAACAAACAAATTTTTTTTTAATCTTTTGTAAACTGAATGATAAAAACTTTTAAAAAAACTGAAGTTAATAAATGAAACCGATTTTATTGATCTAAAAAAAATTGTAAATGTTTTTTTTTATTTTGTTTAAATTTCCCCGCCCCATATTTAGTTTCACATTCCCCCACGTTTCCTTTATTTAATGGTGAAATTAAAAAAATTGAACAATTCTTTTAAAGTTTTTCTATTAATAGAATATTTAAAAAAAAAAACTGGAACTCATAATGATTTTACAAAATTGTTTTTTAAAAATTTCTAAAATAAAAAATAAAACACTTTAAAAAATTCTTTAATTTAAAGCAATTTTTTTATATCCTTAATTTTTTCATACAAGTTTTTTTTTTCATATTTTAAAAATTCACCATAATTTCAATTTAGATTTTCACCACAGCTATAGTAAAATTATTAATGTATTATATAGGTAAATAATTACTGGAAAGAATTTACGACAGGTGCAAATTTTGTTTTTTTATTTTTTTATTATCACCTAATCATTTTTTATACCGGCTCTACAATCTGTTGTATCTCCATCCTTTTCACTCTAAGCACTTACACTCTTTTTTTACTATAGTACAGTACTATAAATACAGTACTATAATTCAGAGGAAGAGTGAGATTTCATCCTACACTCTATATTCAGTTCTCATGAGATATTCAATTGAATTTTTTATTTTCTCTGAGTCCTTAGTCCTTTCTCCTGGTTTTGTTTTTCTAGGTAATTAAATGCAAAATTAATTTTTTTTTAAAGAGACAATTTTGTGAGGAATACAGAGGAAAAAGGATGTAGGGTATCATGGTATCAGTGGTGGGTTGTAAAAAATAAAAATGATAATAAAATTAAAAAAAAGGAAATTTTTTTAAGATAAATTTAACAGATAATTAAATTTTGATGTTTTCTCATTAAGAAAATTAGGAAATTATGAAAAAAAAAAACACAAGGTGTTTGAGAGAATTTTAAATAATATTTTTTAAAGTTGAAAAAAAATATGAAAAACAAAATAAAAAGAAAAGGATAGAGATAATTTGTGAGAAAGGAATATAATGTTAATAGAAGCTATGATTTAATTATGGTATTTAATGATTAACTTTTGGTTAATTTTATTAAATCTTAAGGAAATTTTTTTAAGAACTAATGTCTGAAGGACTACAGCTAATTTACAATGCAGTGCAAAACTTGATTTTACACTATTGACTGAAAAATTTAATTTTAATTGGGAAATTGCCTTCTTTGAAATACTTTGAAATACTTTATTTGTAACTAATTTCTCGAAATTGCGAAGCGGTTAAGACGATGCTATTTTTATTGAAAAATATGGGATTAAGACTTGTCCAGATGGTATTTATCTTTTTTGTTTTCCTTTTCTTCTGCCTGCTTTTGGAAATCACCTTTTTCTTGTTTCGTCGATTCATTTTGTTATAGTTCTTTCCTATGCGATTTTGAGACTTCCCACTTTCATTTTTCTTAGCAAGTCTAATCATGAGTTTCCTTAACGATCGAATCCATTTAAGTTTTCTTTTCTAATGACCAGTTCAATGGGTTTCTGTGTTCTAATTTAGCATAGGTCTTGATTTGAAGAATATCTTACATATATTGGGCAAACTCTGTTCTGGAATACTTGAAGTTTAAGGACTATTATTTAATTTTTACGCTATTAAAAAGACTCTGACTAAAGATATTTATAATGGATCTAGAAAACAATTGAGTAAGTCTGAGACTACTCAAAAACCCTTATACATGTGTAATTTAAATAAGTTACCATATGTAATTTAATATTTTCATAGAACTGAAACTGAGTCTAAGATAAGAAGAAAAATGTTGTTAGAGTATGCCTTATAATGTTGTTAAAATTTGATTATTGAATTTAAAGGATAAAAAAATTTGAAGTATTTTGTAATAAAATAAATTGACTTATTCAAATGCCTTTTTCCTGAACTAATAGAAGACTATCAAAAACTTTACCACATTTAGTCAAAGAAAATTTTAAAAAAGAAACTAATTTTATATCAAAGGACAATACAACATATTCTCATTATTATAAATATTATTTTAAATCAAAAATTCTTTTATCCTTTCAAATTGCATAATCCTTTCTAAACACTATATACCTAAACACAATTACAATTTTCATTTAATATCCTTTTTCTGTATTCTATTAATTTTAATCAAAATAAAATCAATTTCATTACATATTATATTATTCCTTCTTTTTTTGCTAGAATTGAATCACCAATTAAAGAAAATATTAAATAATTTTCTATCTATGGATGTGGTAAAATCGAATACAGAGTAATTTTTAATTGAATTTTAAATATTGAATATTTTACAAAAATTTGATATCCATATGTAATAGGTACAGACAAAATTACAATAAAAAGGAAGAGATATTATAAAATAAATCTGAATTTATAGCATTTTTTTCAAAAAAAAATATTTAATATCCAAAAATTATTATTATATACTGGTACCAAAATTCCAGACTAGACTCAATATTTTACTATTAGTCGTTATCATAAATAAATTTGTAACAGACAAAAATTAGTATTGAACACATATGTCCCAAATATATGTAATTTGATTTTGAAAATAATTAATGCAATAAAAATTTGGAAAAATTTTCTAAAAAGTTATTATTATCAAATAATATATCGTCAAAAGTATCTAAGTACATTTTGTTCCTCAAAGTTTATTACTTCCATCTTAAAAAAATATAAATTTTTATTGATAATAATGAAAATATATATATATTCGTATACGTATATAAGGATTAAATTAAGGTTTAATTTTGCCTTTGAGTTATTATAATATAATTTTATGAGTTTTATGAACATATTTGCAAAAAAAAGGATATTCTGCAGGATCATTTATTATGTGTTAGATTTAAAAATGAATTTAATTTTTAAAAAGTATGTATTTCAGAGTGTTCAACTTGAATAGTAAATTTTAAATTATTAGCACAGGGTAGTATATTTCATCTAAAAAAGGATATTCTGCAGGATCATTTTTTAGATGTAAGATTCAAAAATGAATTTAGTTTTTCAACAGTATGTTTTGTATAGTGTTCAATTTGTATAGTAAATTTTTAATTTTTAACAGGGCAGCACTATATGCAAAAAAGGATATTCTGCAGGATCATTTACAGTGTGTTAGATCTAAAAATTAAATTATTTTTTGAAAAGTACTTATTTCCGAGTGTTTAACTTGCATAGAAAATTTAAAAAAAGGACATTCAAAAAAAGGACATTCTTCAGGATCATTTACAGTGTGGTGGATTTTAAACTAAATTCATTTTGGGAACAGTATTTATTTCACAATGTTCAACTTGCAAAGAAAAACATCAAGTTCTTCTCAGGGTAGTACTAGGTATATACAAAAAAAAGGATATGCTGGAAGAAAATTTACAATGCGTTAGATTTAAAAATTAATTTATTTTTTGAAAATTATGTATTTTATTGTGTTCAACTTATATAATAAATTTTGAATTATTATCAGGGTAGTACTATATTTAAATACCGATTATTCAAGAGTATTCTGCAACATCAATTATTATGTATTAGATTCTAAAATTGGTGTAGTACGACAGTATTCAGACTTTAGTTTTTGGTACTATACTTTTAACTCTGGACACTATTGTGCTATACCTTATGGGAACTAGTTTAAAAATGTATTTTGTAAACTAATTGTAGTCTTTTAATATTTTTAAATTTATTTATACATATTAAATGCAAAAAAACCTTATTTTAGTTTTACTTATCATAATAGTACATAACTATGTCCAAGGTCATTCTAATACATTATATGCCTTTAAATTTTTCAACAATTTAACGCATAATATCTAATATTTATAATATTTTCTCCATAATTTAAAACAATTTTAGGGGTTATATAAAAACTCAACAAATTTGAAAAATATCTCTAGTATCTAGAGTATTATTGCACGTTTTTTCAATTCCCAATTCAGTTTAAAAAAAAATTATACAATTGTATATTTATTTGTTTAAAGAGTCGAAAAAACGAGTATACGAACAACCTGACCTTTTTTATTATTTTGTTTTTTTTTTTTGTCATCAAAATATTATAAAATTCAGGGGTTCAGCTCAAATATACTTTCACATGAGGAGTTTATATATAAAATAATAAATAGCATATAGTATTTAACATTTGATTTCGAAGTTTTTTTTTTTATATTTGAATAAATAAGTATGTCGAATAACACTCAGATTTTTGTTCACCGTACAATATATAACTTATATAAAATATATATATATATATATATATAATTAAAATATGACAAGTATTATATTATATATAGTGGATTATATTTTAAGAGATTAATTTTTGACCCATATTTTTACCCATAACCATTTTGTTTTTTTTTTTGTATCTTTATTAGAAACAATGTGTACATATTATATATTTTATGAAATATACATTCAAATTAAACTTAACACACTCTAAAATTGCAGACCCAGTTTTTTTTCCTAGCAAATTTCATTGAATAAACTACTTTTTGGTTCAAATAGTATTAGTCTTTTAATTGTTCGGTTATAGTTATTTTGATTTGTCACGACCTTGTTTTAAATTTTCAACCATATAGGATAATTGTCCTGACATCAATATTCATAATGAAATTTTAAACCTATTAGGACATTATTATATTAAAAAAAAAACATATTTTATACGCATTCTTTTACAAAAATAAATATAATAAATTAATTGTGAAAAATTCAAATTTTTCACCTCAAATGAATATAAAATAATCAAGATTTGATTAGTTATGTTCATTATTTCGAAATACTAGGTCGTTGCAAAACAATAGAAATTAAAAAAATGGAAGGTCATCCCAGGTAATGGAGTTAATAGAGCTATTAAATAATTTAAAATTAAAAATCGTAGACTGAATTTTTCAAAATTCTTGAAAAACTTTTAGAAAAATTTAGGGGTGAATATTAAAATTAAATATTGCTTTGTTAAAATACTTTTTCAGGACATTTTATAAAATCTTGAACCTATGAATTTTAAAATATAAAATCTTAGTCTCTGAATTTTGAAAAATACAATGGTTGACATTAAAATAAATATTTTCATTGTTAAACACTTTACCAGGACATGCTGTAGAATCTTAAAACTATATTATAATTCGTCCTTTTTATTTGAAATAAAAAATTAAAAATCTTCGTCTGGACTTTTGAAAATTTTTAAAAAGTTTTTGAAAAATTTAGTGGTGGACATTAAAATAAAATTTTACAGGACATTTTGTAGAATCCTATATTATATTATAACTACTTTATATTTGACATTTAAAATTATAAAATCTTAGACTGAATTTTAAAACTACTGAAAAACATTTTAAAAGAAATTGAATAAGTGAATATTACAATAAAATTTTCGGGTTTTAAAAAATTTTCTAGCACATTTTGTAGAATCTTGAAACTCTTTTATAATACGACCTACCCATTTGAAATTTAAATTTAAAACTTCTTAGACAGATTGTTGAATATTTTAAAAGAAAATAAAATTTTCTTCTATTAAATAATTTTCCTGGACTTTTTCAGTATACAATATAATTCCTGCTATATATTTAAATTATATTTTAAAGAATATATATATGTCTACATGTCTATTTTATTTATTTAATAATTTAATAAATTTTTTACTAATTTAATAAATACGGTTTAATTTAATTTTTCCAATCATTCATTCGTAAATTTATTAAAAAATTTTTGCACTTCCTTGGTGACTGACACTCTTCAAATTTTAAACTGACTCTAAGCCTTCAGATTTTATTTTTCTGTACGATTAAATTCTTCATCAGACCATAATTCATAGCAATTTCTTAAAATGAAAAACTCTTTAAAATATTTAATATTATTTAAAAATTTAAAATTTTTTTAAAGAATTTTTCCACGAAAAACCAAAACAAACATCTAAACCTTTTTTTTTTTTGTTAAAACATTTAAAACACAAAAGAATAATTTTTTTTAGGGTCGTCTAAAAGTATGCAAAATATTTAAAACTTTTTTTTCCCCCACCAGAATCTTTCAAAAATTTTTTTATTTATTTTTTTTGAACGAAGAAATTACGAAGAACTTTTAGTGTTCTGAAAAATCAGATTTGACAGGTACAAAAACAAGGTGGGAGTGAATCTTATATTAATTTAAACCTAATAAAAATTCATTAAAAATAATAAAAGGACGTTTTTACTAAATATGACAACAACAACAATCATAAAAATAAGATAAAAAAATAAGGACATAAGAAAGAAAACGAAATTACTGTTAATATTTTATAACAAAAGAAAGATTAAAAGTTATGAAAAGAAAAGTGGAAGGATAATAAACCAAGATGGAATAAAATTGTGAATAAAATGATGTCCAGAGATCTTTTAACCTTTCAGGAGTAAGAGGGCGAATAATGAGGTACAAAGTAAAAAGAAAAATAAAAAAAGTAGTTATAAATTGGTTCCATACCTACTTATAATAGTCGCTTATATTTGGTAACGATTATATTCTCATATAAAATAATATCAAAAAAAAATTTACTTATAAAAGGACATAATGCAACTTTAATCAAAATAAACAAAGTATTTGGGATACCATCCTTCGGCTAAACAGTTCATACTCCATAAAATTGAATAATGCAATTTTTCGTATTCCAACTGTAACAAGCTATTTACATATTTGGTAATCTAAGTCTAATTATGTCTGAATTGTGTTATATCCGTTTTAGCTGTCAAATGTTATTAAAGGATCAAATTTATCATTCGAATCCTGAAAAATATTCAGGTTTTTTTAGAATGCTACCAATAACTGACCTCAAATTTCCTTACCATACCTTATAAAATACTTTCTCATTTGTTTGTCTTAAAATAAAACTCTTTTTATAAAACAATATTTTAAAAATTTTAAATTAATTTGATTGAAGCTGGTAACCCTAAGATATTTAGATATTTTAATATAAAAAGACTTAACATGCAATATCCTTCCTATATAATAATAAAATACTGAAAATTCAATTTAAATCTTTGATAAATACTGCACTTTACTTAAAGTCTCTAGAAATGTTTTCTGTTCATGGAGTTTGGAAGAGCCACAGGACCACTAGTGTTTAAAAAGGATTTTGTGGAAATATAAAACCATTTTTATCGTTTCTGATGTGGATATCGGAGTTTACTCTTTAATACAAAATTTATTCCAGGATAATACGAATTTTTTATGCTTACTAATACTTATATTATACCCTTACATTTAAATAAAATTCTATTTTAGTCCTTTTTTTTCATTTTTCCAAAATAAAATTTTTTATCATATTTGTATATATTTTTTGAAAAAAAAAAAACAGTTATGAATTATGATCATACACGCAAAAAAAATCGATAGAATTATAAATCTTTCCTTTTTTTACCGTTTGGAGTTTTTTTTTTTTATTTTTTTTGCGGTATTTTGTTGTCCTACCAAAATATCTGACTATAGCTTTAAGTTTAAACCCAAATTCATATGACATTTATGAGAGACATAAAAAAAAAACAGAAAATGAATTAAAAAAAAAGACAATTATGAATATAGGGATTAGGATTTAAAGGACTTTTATTTGTATTGCATTAAAATAGGGTTTTGTAGTTTTGAATACAGTTTCATGTACAATTTTGATAATTTTTAGCGTCGCATTTCATCCAATAAACCAGAATTAACCTGATTTTTCTTTTAATCCTGATTTTTGTCCTTATCCTTTCTGAAGTTGTACTTATCAATTCTGGTTTTTGTACTTATCCTTTCTATTAATTAAATGTTCCGAATTTTTCTGACTGAAGAAAGGAAATATTCATTGAAAGGTTTGTCATATAAAATTGATTTTATTCGGAAAATTCGTATAGTTACAAAATAGTTAAAAAACCTCCATTTGTAATATCTAAAATTAGGCCAAGTCCACTTTGATATTTTTAATATAAGCATGTGTATATAAACTAACGAAAAATGAAGGTCATTGAAATCGCCAGAGTAAGCCAGGCCAACTAATTTACTATATAATTTATACATCATCGTAAATTTTCTATTTGTGTAGTCGTAATGTTTCTTGTTTTTTTCAAAAAAAAAATTTCACCTGTATAGCATTGATACAAAAATACTTTTCTACTATCTCATACAACCATTTTCCTAAAAAAAAAAAAAAAAAAAAGTCAAATTAGATCGGTACAAAGATACGATATATGAAACCAACAAAATATACAAAAGGTAAAAAAAGAAATGCCTAACAATTATTACAATCCTATATATCATTAAATATTTTTGTCCTTTTTGCCTTTAGTTTAGTTCTAAGCTACACACACACATAATATTTTATAAGTTGAAACAATGTTATCTTTTTAATCTTTGTAAAAACCTTCTAATTTTTACACAACATAAACACAAAAAAGAAAGGGGGAAAACAGGACGCAAAAATATTATGAAATACCGTGTTTTAAAATCCAAGTCAGTACTCAAAATATTAGCTCTTCTTTTAGAAATCTTTTTATATATTTTCTTATTTTTTGTACATTTTGTATCGCGGTTTATTTACAAACACACACATGAATAAATATTATTAAAGATTAAAGCTTTGTTTTTGGTGGAATTTAGAGTGACCATTTTGGAAAAGCTAAACTGTTATACAAAATTATTTAATTTATTTATTTGATTAAATTAATTGCAACGGAACACTTTTTAAAAGTATTTAATTGTCTGGTGTTTTAACCCATTGTCTGCCATGGCTTTGGTGTTTGATTGCTGTTTGGAATCCCAATTTAAAGCATGTATGAAAATTGCATACTTCTAGGTTACTAAGATTTTTTGGTATAATAACAATATTGCGATTGCAAAAACTTGACTAGAAAAGGATTTTAAACCTTAAAAAATAATTGCATTTTAGGATAATTGCATACTTTTAGGATTTTCATTTTTTCAAATTGAAAATTACATACTTCTACGATATTAAGATGTTTTAGTTATAAACGAATAAAAAAAATAATGCATACTTTTAGGATACTTAGGATACTTTTTTTTTAAATTATGACAATAATGCGATCGTTAAGGGAATTAAAGATTTTCATTTTTTAAAAATTAATTTCAGAAAGGACTTCATATGGTCACTCAATACATATATAAACAACCAAAGTCGTCCCAAAGCTTTTTAAACATTTACACAAACATACATAAGAAATAAACAAAAATCGAGATTTTGTTTTATGTTATGATTATTTTGATATTTTTATGGAATTCTATTTGGCATCGGTACTCTTTTTTTTTGTTCAAGGACAAAATTTAACTAAAAAATTCAACATTTTATATTTAATATTATACAGAATATTAAATGTTATATTAAATACATTTTCTTTTAAATATAACAAACAGTTTTTTTTTTTAAATTGCGTTCTGATATTCTTTTAAGAAATGTCTAAAGGCTAATTTTCCACAAAATTAAAATAAAAAATAATAATTTAAAAGGAAAAAAAATCCTTTTGTTTGTATTCACCTTTAAACAATTCCTTTTGTTTTTTTTTTAATTCTTTTTTGAATTATTAAATCAATTGACTCTTATTAACATTTAAATAAAAGTATAAAGAAAAAAAACAGTGCCCGGTCAATTATAACAATGGCGGTTTTATTTGAAAACTTTATGCTTTTGTTTTACTAAAAAAAAAAATTTTATTGAAAAACCAGTTCTCAGAGTTTTTGATCTACTAATTAATTTAAAACACGATTATTATGTTATTTTGTTTGTTTTTTTTAATTAAACAAAAAAAAAAAGTTGAGTAAAATTTAATTAAAATAAAAAAAAAAAAATTAAAAGAAAATTTAATTAGTAAAAATAAACTCAATATTTGATCAAAGGTACAGGTTTTCTTTTTGAATATTCCGACAAAGGATACAACAAATCCTTTACAATTATTTCTCTTTTAAAATATTTTGTTTGTAATTGCCTTTTTTTTTGTAGTGAAGTAGTATAGGTAGTAATAAATTTTTATACTTGAATAATAAAATCCCTATGACTTTAATAGGTTTTTCGTCCTGTCGGGATACAATCAATAAGTATTAAAAATTTGGAATAATTTTTATTTTGTCAAAGTTATTTAATAATAAAATTTCATTGTCCTTAGATATTTTTCAAAATATTTTCCTCTAAACTTATATTATATGAAATAATCTTTTAAACCCTAAAAGTCTAAGGAAAATTGAAATCTTGTTCCTAGGCAAAAAATCCACTTACTATAAAAAGCTGATACATATACCTCCTGTTATTTTTAAACGAGTAGCAAAATAATGCTACTACATAGGCCTTACGACCTGTTATGAATCCCACTTCTAATACTTTCTATTATTTTACAACTAAGATTAATTAAATCGATTTTTTCAATTATATATTTGTATAACGGGAAGTGAATCTGCACACCCTCGGTTAATTAGCCAAATTTCCTAACTCCTTAAACCACAAAAGACACTATATATCTATTTATAGTAATTTTTTACCTATAAATCATTTGCATATTAGACTTCCATGAAATTGCATACTTTTAGGATACAATTTAATTAATAATATTTCTACAGCAAATATTACTTATAAAATATGATATTATTACTTTAATTTATTACAAATTTTATTAAAACTAAATAAAATTAGAAATAAATATAAATTTTTAATACATTTAACTTAATAAAATTCTAAAACTCATTAAAATCAACTGTAATCATAATTAACAATTGCTGAAATATAAATTATAAAAAAGGATCAAATACTAACTACATTATATCTACTTCGAATTAAATTGTTCAATTTTTTTTTGTATATAATTTTACAAGTTTTCCTTAAATCTTATTTTAATTAAAAAACAAAATTCTTAAATCATTTTTGTCCTGAAATATTACTTAATTCCATTTTAATTTAAAATATTAAAAAAAAAAAAAAAAATTTAATAACTCTACAACATAAAATTAAATTTAAAATTGCAATCTACAATTTTCCTTTTTATTTGCTATTTAATTCTCCACTTGAACTCATTTTATTCCTTAATATTCTTATATATGATATATTCTACTCATTTAAAGCTCATCTAGTGAATTAAATACACTACAAAAAAAAAACAAATTAAAAAAAATTAAAATAAAAACTAATACAAAAAAAAAAAAAGCAAAAAAAAAACAGGATCAAATATTTCCTTATATCTTTTTAATAAAACAGAAATCCTAATTCTATCAAGTTTATACATAATTTTCAACAACTAGAAATATTACTTCAGATAGATTTGAAACTATATATTATAGTAAAAAATTATTAGTGTAATATTCAGGATATTTTTCATTATTTCCATTTATAAAATTGAAAAATAAAAAACAAGTCATGTTTCTTTATGTATTTAGTATTTATAACATTTTTCTACTATAATTTTTTCGTCCTTTTTCCTTCAATTTTTTTTTTATTTTGCCATCACTCTGCACTCTCTCTGTGATGTTCTATAGATTTATTAAGTTCTTTAAATTAGAACAATTTATATGTTCACACTTTCTATATTTTTTTTTTTATTATTTTTTGTTTTTTTCTTTTTTTTTGTATTCCGTTCATTTGGCACATTACTATATGTATTTATATGTATAAATATATTGTAATTGTAGATAAACGCGCAATCACAGGATAATCCTCTTAAACTTCAGATGAATATAAAAACGAAAAAAAAAGTTGAAAGAAAAATGTAGGAAAAGTGAAAAATATAAAAAAATTACAAAAAACAAAACAGAAATACAAAAAAAAAGAAACAATAAAAAAATACAAGTACATTCTCATGTAGGTATATTGATATTTAGTCAGTACAAATGGATAATAATAATAGTAATAAAACAGGATCATTATTATGTATATAAAATCAATTTCCGAAATGAGGCATTTTATAGACCTCTAAAATTTAGAACAGTCTAAGGCATAATTTAAGTTGGTTGCAGATAATTTTTAATGCTCACAAATTGGGAACAGGATTCTGCATTAAGCATCAGTTGCGTAAAAAGGATGTTCGAAATAAGTCATCAATTATCTAGCTCTATAATTAAGAAAAGCTTCGTCACTTTAAAAAAGTTTGCTCTCTAATTATACTAAATTTGCGTTGCCTACCAATTATTTGAATTACCTACCTTACTAAAATTAATACCTTAGGCTTAGGCAATTTAGATTTAATTCCTTTTTCTTTACTTCATGCGTTTTTGTGCGAAAGACAGAGACTTTAAGATGGTGTGTAAGACTTTAAACACTCCATGCCTTTTTTGTATGTATACAATGTATACTTTTTTGTATGTAACATGTATGCACGGGTAATACATGTATGAACATCGGGTATATTAAAATTACTCCTCCGTTTGTAACGCATCGATCTAGACGAGCTAGATATAGTGTCAAGGGTACTTATCGAATCAGCATCGAAAAGTGAATCGATCTAGCTATGTGTGTCCGTCCGTCCGTCCGTCAGCACGATAACTCAAAAACTATAAGAGCTAGAGTTCTGAAACTTTCACAAAGTAATTTTTAAACAATTTGTAGGTTCCCTATTGTTTTTGGTTAAAATCGGACCAAGGCTTCGGGGAGCTGCCATACAACTTTTTTGCACCAATATGAATTTCTTCAAAACTAATTATACTACGGGGATGAAAATTACACACGGTTAGTTTTATAATGTCTCCGGCACTTATATGAAGTTTCAAAATGTTAGGGCCCCATTTTCGGGGGGCTGCCATACAACTTTTTTGCACCAATATGAATTTCTTCAAAACTAATTATACTACGGGGATGAAAATTACACACGGTTAGTTTTATAATGTCTCCGGCACTTATATGAAGTTTCAAAATGTTAGGGCCCCATTTTCGGGGGGCTGCCATACAACTTCTTTGCACCAATATGAATTTCTTCAAAACTAATTATACTACGAGGCTGAAAACTACCCTCGGTTAGTTATATAATGAATCGAGCACTTATATGAAGTTTCAAAATGTTAAGGCCCCATTTTCGGGGGGCTGCCATACAACTTATTTGCACCAATATGAATTTCTTCAAAACTAATTATACTACCACGATAAAAATTACACACGGTTATTTATATAATGAATCGAGCACTTATATGAAGTTTCAAAATGTTACGGCCCCATTTTGGGGGGGCTGCCATACAAAGTTTGCGATTCAATAACTGTGAAGCTACAAGGTTAAAATTAAAATTGGGCAGGTAAAATAATAGGGCAAGTTAGTTGGCAAAGTTGGACATCACTCGGACCATCGGAATTTTAGGGTGGGCCATTTTTTTTTTTTTTTTGTTGATTTTTTTTTTTTTTGTTAATTTTTTTTTTTTTTTTTTTTAGCTAAAGTTATGGGACAATGAATGAAAATTTTGTTTTTTGTTTTGTGATTTTTTTTTTTTTTTTGTTAATTTTTTTTTTTTTTTTTTACGTCAAAATTATGGAGTAATGAGTTAAATGTATAAGGGAAGTAAATTACGTTTTATTTTATACACCATAGTGGGTATGCACGGGTATCTAAAAGTTGACAAGGGCAACTATAATCTTCCTCGTTTAAGAGAAATTTTACAGAGGAACCATTAATAGTAACCAAATATAATAAAAATTAGAGTGGTGATTTTGAAGATTTATTTCGATAATGTGAGACTTAAACCAAATCACATCATTTAAAAACCGAATTTTACACAGGCACCTTTGATAACTAAAAAATATACACTTTAGCCTCGGGAATAAGTTTATTTAATGGAATTTTTACGAATAAATTATAGGAAGGTTAAGATTATTAGGGCGGAAGAAAATTAGAAGGGAAAGTTTGAAACAAACTCTATGGAAAACTTTCAGTAGAATATGGTTTTAGAAAGATGATTTTTTAAAATGATTAAATCAGGTTTGGAGCTGAAAAAATGGTGGTAAATAGTTTTTGATTTTCAATAGAAAAATTTATTTCAATTTATTTTAATCAATTGTCCCTAATTGTTGTTTAAGAACAATACAATATAAACACTTTTATATGCTATTAAAGTAGTCATTAAGGAGCTGTCTAAAAATATCAGAAAGGAAAGGGATTGTGCACATAAAGTAAATGAAAAATTTAAGAGAATGGGAGATAATTAAAAATAAGTTTCCCATGCATGTAATACAAGAAGAATGATATTTAAAGAGGTTTTGATATAATCAATAGTATTTTTATCCCCCCCCCCCCCCCCCCCCCCCTTAATTCAACAATCCCAAATATCCTCAACCGAAATCTCAAAATGCTTTCATATCCCGACAGTTGTAATGGATAGCTTTAATATATCTAAACTACAGTTACGGCTAAAAAACAGAATCCCATTTTCATTGCATTCCTTTACTAATTGAAGACTGAAAAAATAACATGAATTCTGAAATTATCATTTTCATTTATTATAAAATGGAATGAAAAAAAAAGGAATTTTATTAACTTTTATAGGTTCTATACTTCCTTTTTCTTCCTTATTTTTGAATTCGTGCTCTTTCGTAATTTTATAAATTTTCTTTTTAAATTTTTTGTTTTTTATTCCATTATTTGGTTTTTCTTTTTTTTCATTTAAAATGATGATTTAATACATTTCAATTCAAATATGGATGTCCTATCTATTGATTTTGTGCCAGATAACCTAATTTTTCCAACAACTTTTAAATTTTTTTAACTTCTAAATGGAAGCAAAGATGAAACAGCAGAACTCATTCATAAAAATAGGATATAAGACGATATTTAAGTCATGTGAATTATAGAATTTATAAATAGAGATGCATATGTATTTTAATACACTTATCTATGCATAAGAAATGCAATTTTAAAAATGTTTAGAAAAAAAAAACTGCATTAAAAACAGTGCAAGAAAAATGCATTAAAAAAAAAAATCTGTTTTTGAAAAGAAAAGTCCTAAAGATTGAGAAGTGTTTGTTGTAAAATATATATTTGGAAAAATGATGATATAAAACTGGAAGGATACAGAAGTAATAAAAAAAAATTTTACTTGTATAGTAAGTACTTAAGATATCGAATATGAATAGAAGATGATTCCATGTACCTATACTTGTATAGTTGTACATTTAAGAAAGAAAAATTAGAGCATATATAATTCGAAATCATTATTTTGTATTAAATTCCTTTTTTTTCTTGGAATTCCTTTTTTTTTTGAAAAATAATGATTACGATGACTTTTTAACATTAATATGTTTAGTACCTTAGGTAGTTATTACTCTAGAATTCGAAATCTTCCTGAAATTCCACTTAAATTTTGTATTATAAAGTTTTTAAATATTTCCTCGAAATTTGATGGCACATATTAAAGCCTGGAGTATTTTTGAAGGAATTAATTGAGATAATTAAGATTCGAATGATATATTTCGTTGATTGAGAATAAATTTATTCAGAATTTTATGATATTCAATTGAAGACATTTAAAATTTAATAGTCTATGCACTTTTAAATGTATTTGAAGTTAAACAGATCTATGCTTTAATGTCCTTCAAGCAAGGATCAACAGAATTTAATTATGGGAGTCTTAAATATTTTCTTAAATAGTCGATCTAACTGGCAATACTGCATTATTGTCGGCTAATATATACTCTAAATTACCTTTTCCATTTTTAATGTATCATATATTCCCCACTGAACCTAGATACCAAATGCATTGCCTTGAATCATTCAGACCTAAATACTAACTGGATTGTTTCGAAACTAATTAGACCGCGTAAGTATTAACTGAACTGCTTTGAGGGGTCTTGAGGTTTTATCAACTGAACCTAGATATCAACTCGAATACTTTAAGGTAAAATAATATTAACTTGGACTACTCTGAGGCATAACAATTTGCTAACAGTTGATCTCTAGCTGTTCTACATATAAAATATCACATATTACTAATAGAACCTAGATACCAACTGGTCTACCTTGAGACATTCAGACCTAAATACCATCTGAACTGCTCAGATGCAAATTGGATTACGTAGATACTAAATCTACTGCTTTGAGAGGCCTTGAGGCTTTACCAACTGAATATATCACATTTCTTATATTCTATTTACCTGATTTATTTCTTTCATTTCTTTGGGATTTTTCATAAACTACCTACCTAATTTTTGTCACTTTCTATTATATATTGGAGTCTGTGATAAAGGATATCACAGGACATTTTTCTTATAAGTCTTCTATACTCAATAATCAATTGCTTTATATAGCTCTATTTCTAAAAATTTGTTTCTTATTAAATATTTAAAATCACACAACAAACAAAAGAAGTTCAGTAATATTAAGAACTGCTGATCCTTGAAGGACACTAACTAATTCGAAAATTTAATAATTGTGGGCGTTTATATTTATATCTTTAGTTAATTTAAAAAAGAAAATTTTCTAATATTAAAAGAAAAATGTTGAACAAAGCAATTTTTCTATTTATCCTGTTTTTTTTTCTTATTATTTTTTTTATAAATTTTTATTTCCTTCATTTTGGATTTTTTCTAAATCATTAAATAAGTTAAAAATAGATATTTTTATCAATGGCAGCAGATTAACAAAAAGAAAAACCAAGATATTAATTTTAACACTCTAATAGAGTTTACACATACACAAGTAATATTTTACAACTTTAAAATATTTTTAAATATCGCATATGAACATTCGGATCTTGAATGATCTAGGTTCAGTCTCAAAAATCAGCTCGCTAATTAATCAATGCCTCATTAGATACTCACAGGTACTAGATGGGTTCTTAATATAAGAAATAATATATGAAATCCATATAGCAGAGCTGAAATATAGAGCTATATTAAAACTAATTTAAATTAAAAACATTCATTAAGAGTTTAAGACTAATATAAATTCGCTCAATGCTCATATATGTTAACAACTTATAAGGATTATCCCAATCATTCCCTTGCTTAGACATTTCTATAATTGTTTGTTAGACTAGGCTTATATAGTGCAACTTCTCATATATTAACAACTTAACTTTACGAAAAAGGATTTTTCCAATTTTATTTATGACTCACAATCCAGCCTAGCAAGGAGTCCACTATTTTTAAAGGATGGCACACTCCTATTATATAAATATAAAATTTGGATTTTTTAAATTTTTGTCCATGTAAAATGAAAGTATACAGTAATTTTTAAAAGGATCCTTTCAGAAGGAACCAACATTTTCCAAATTATATGGAACAGTATCTAACATCAAAATCTATAGTATATTATGTATTAATAAACTTAAAGAATTATATATAAAATTATATTTTGATAGTCCAGTGTACATTTGAAATTAAAATTGTGGCCACAAATTGAGACTAGCCAAAAAATTCTTATTTTTTTTTTATAATTTTCTTTTTGGAAAAACAATAAATAAAGTTTCAATTTTCTCTATTAGAGATTTAGAAATGAAAAAAAAATGTTTCAAATGTCTAAGTATGTGTTAGTTTATATACTTAACATATAATATACAAGATAAATTTTATAATTTCTAAGCTAAAAGAATCATGTTTTTGACTACATAATATGTATACTCTTTTCACATGAACTTGATCCTTTTTCAAATGAAATTTGTCTATTTTCAAATTAATTTGGTTTATTTTTTTAGGTAGCTTTATTTTTTTGGATCCCAGTAGTCAGATCAACGTATTTGAAAAAAGGTATTACCAGATTTGATAGTAGAGCCTAAATACAGCAAATAGAGTTCAACCCTTAAGCCCGCCCACAATCCCCCTAAAAATTTAGAGACTTTTTTTTGGGACTTATCTTAAAAATTTCTCAATTTTAAGTTTTCTTTTACAGAATTGGGAACTCTTTACTTTACTTAATCACTTCGGTACGACTTCCGAATTCCGAAATACGGCTGCTTTAAAAAAAAAGGACGAAATTGAATTGACAACAGACATATTTAATCTCAAAAAGGACCAAGTTTATGTGTAAAGAGTATTTCATATATTATTAATATATAATAAACCACTAGATATTAGATAATAATTTTTAAAACGATTTTATTAAATGAAAATTTGGTACATATGTATTTATCGTTGTATATGTTTACATACATATACATATATATAAAATTGTATAAAAAATTTTGAAACAATACCAAATACAAACACGAATAAATTTTATATCTATTTTAGTCTTTTATACATACATATATATATTTTTGTTAATATTTTTTTTTGTACTTTTTATTGGAAAAAGCTTAAAAAAAATTAAATATTAAATTAAGAATTTTTTTTTGTTTTATTTTTTTTTTCTTGTTTTTCCTATGACCATGTTCGGTCTGGGAATTGTGAATTAATTCTTTTGACAGTAATTTAATTTGGAAATAAAAAAAAAAAATTAAATTTTATTTTTATCTTCTATTTTTGGGTTTTTTATTTTAGAATATTTTTACTCTTGTCATTCTTTGGAGTATAGTTTTATTTTGTCCGTCCGAATGTCCTTTTACAAAAGTTTTTAAGTGAATATTGTAAAATGGATATAAATTTGTTGTATATTGAGCTTATGGGAGGAAAAGTGAAGCCCTACTACGAAAATTATCCAAAATAATGCAATAAGTAATACATAATCCTACTTTGTAAGGAGGAGTCCTTTGGAAGGAGTATAATATTCTTTTGAGATTGATACTCTTCTATTACACCTTATTATGATCAAACTCCAATTTACAGTAATAAAATGTTTAGTTTTTGAAATTTTTGCAGTCCCAATTATTGTAATAAATACTAGAAGAATAATTTATATTAATTTTTTGAAAGCCTCCTCTTACTAATATTTTATCCTTCTTAACTTAACGATTTGAGGGAATACAAAGATTTAAATTTTTTGCTAAACGTTGTATTAAAATAACGGTTAATATAATTTGGGACTGCAAAAATTTCAAAATGCTGTCAGTACAGAAAATTAGGAAATTTCAAGCATCTGGAACCTGAAAGCCTATTGAGTTTTTAAGTGATTTTCCAAAATGAGCTTTCAAGTGGTTTTTTCAAAATGCGCTTGTTTATTAATCTAATCCTTGTCCCAAAATTAATTATCAAATTAAAAACTTTAATAAAATTACTTTGGTAAAGTGCTACTTTTAAGGACATTTTTAAAAATATAAAATTTCTTTCCGTTTTTTATCTCTTTTTCTCTCTATTTCTATTTCAATTTTTTTGTTAATCAATTTTCTTTAATAAAATTTAATATCATTTTAGGAATAAACACTTTAAAGTGGTTTCAAATTAAATTTAAAAACTTCCTTTATATATATTTTTTTTTAATTTAATTTTATTTTTTAATATGATTTGGAAAATTTATTGGTTTTGAAAATGAAAATATTAGGACTAAAACTGAAAAATTTGAATTTAAATTAATAAAAATATATTATTTAAGGTATTATAGAGTAGGACTTATTGATTCAAAAATTAATCCAGGCAAATACAAATTGAAGCCAAAATTTTAAATTATTAAAAGTAATTTATAGCTAATCCTCAAGATTCAAGAAATATCAATTGAAAAATAGAAGAATTTTCTGGGAAGTTAATTGCAACCTTAAGTTCTATAATATATCAGGGAAAGGATCAAGACTTGAAATAAAGAGATTAATATTTAGAGTATGTAAGTTATCCAGACCCAATAAGCATTTAAATTAATTCTCTACATTAAATTTAAAAATTTTTGCAAATTTAAATGTAAATGAAAACTAACAATTTTCATATTTTAAACTAAATGTAGATAACCTTTAAAACTTATCTGAAAAATCTCTTAAAATAAAAAACTTCTTCTAATAAGAAACTAAACAATAAGAAAAAACGCTGAAAGAATAAAAAAGAGATGGAAATCAGGAAAAAACTTTTCATATTATTGTATGTCCCTCTTTTTAAAAAAAAAAAAACTAAAATACATAAATACTTATGTAAAATATCTTTATTTAAACTAATTGAAAAGCTAATGAAGCCTATGTTCCTTCATAATAATGAATGAATTGTTTCTTTACATATTATTATATATATATATATTTTTATAATTATAATACATTTTTTTGTTTTTGTCTAATTTAAAATACTTGAGTTTGTCTTAAGCAGACATTTTGTTTTTTTTTGCTTTTTTTTTTAAATATATGAGGTTTTAACACATCATTTTGTCCTGTACTTTTGTTTGTGTAATTTTAAATAGTTTAAAAAAAACTGCCTTTTACTTTGTATGAAAAAATCACAATTTTTACTTTTGGTACTTATTCTAAACTCTTAGGTACTGATATACTTTATACTGTATATTATAGTATATATAATGACTGTATGACTATCAAAGTATGAAACTTTATACATTCTACAATACAATTTTCTTTTTATTTGATTCTATGTTTTTTGTGTGTTCTTTTACTTTCTCAGTTTTTTTTTTCTTTTTGCATTTCCCTCTTCATAGTTTAAGTAGAAAAACTTCTTGAGCCGCGCATAAATTCGTTTTTTCATCTTTTTTTTTGTAGTTTTAAAGTAGGTTTCCACTTCAAAACTGCCATACTTACATAGTAAAGAAGGAAAGTAAAAAATACAACCACATAATACAGAAAAGATGAAAACAACAGCATAGTAGTACAGGGTACTGGAGATGCAAAGAAAATTTTAGCTTTTTCTTTTATTTTTTTAGAAATTCAAAAAAAAAAGTAATTTTTTTAAAGAAACACAGAAGCACAGTTTACTTGCTAGAAAATATCTAAAATTTAAATGTATTGCCTACAGTAAGATTACTTACTTTAGACTTACTATTTTGTGGAAGGATTTCGGCTTCGAGGACTTAGATTAAATAAATTTTTCAAATTTTAATGGAAAAATTAAAAGATTTTTTCAAAAAAATTGGTTTAAAAATAACAGAATGAAGCAGGATCATAAATTGTAAATATAATCAAAAAATTGCATACTTTTAGGATTTCTTTTTTTAAATATCAAATTATTACCAATTACAGATTACAAAATCTTTTAATTGCATTTTTTAATTACTTAACTCAAAGTACTAATGCAGATAACATATAAATCCATTAATTTTTCCAACTTCCGTGATTATAAAATGAATATTTTTATTAAGATAACAATAAGATTAAAACATAAAAAGACGAATTCTTATAATAAATACAGCAGCTGTACCTCTTCTATTTTTATATCTTGTAGATTTATAAACCTAAATACATTCAAAATAAAAACCTAGTAAATAAAAAACAACAAAATAAAAACAAGCAAAAAAAAACAAAATGTATATTCTTAGTTCATTAACCCAATGGTCTGTACATCGTATATATTATGTTTTTTTTTTTCACTTTTACTGCTGCACAATTTACAATACAAATATTTCTTGTTTTTTATATTTCTTAAACTTTCATTCTTTATTTTTAGCTTATAGCAATTTAAAAAAAAAATATTTAACATCACAATTCCCCATTTTTACCTATTTCTTTGTTTTAATTCGTATAGCATAAAAAAGAAAATCTAAGTCTCAACCTCTTTCTCCCCCACATTTAAACTCTTCAATGTTCTTTTACTTTTGTATATAAATTTGTGAAAATATTTATTTACATGGTATTGTTGCAGTGTTTGTTACTTACATTATAAATATAAAGCGCGAAGAATATAGAAACAATTTTTAATTTTTTTGTTTTTTTTTTTTAATACTAATGTTAGTCAAGACAGTCGAGAGGGAAAGAAGAAAGGTAGAAAGGTAGCAATAGTATAATATAACACTAAAACTTATAATATAGAAGAGAAGAAACTAGTGTCGAGACAAAATATCTTATAATGGGCACATTGTATTTCTTAGCACATATATTTTTTAAAAAAGAATCCTTTTATTTTAAATTTGCAGTTTTTGTGCTTTTTGTTTTTTTTTGATGCAAAATAATAATAATTCTTGTCAGGAAAACAAAAAAACAAAAAATAAAAAAAAAAACAAATTAAAATATCTAACAAAAAGCTATAAGGACAGAAAAATGTAATAAATATGTTATAATTATTTTTATTTAGTTGACACTGATAATTATGAGGTTAAATTTTCGTATTATTGTAAGTATTTTAAAGATTTTTGTTAAAATTTGAAAGAATCTTTAAATTCAGCTACAAATTTCATGAAATTTTCAAATTCAGCTGAAAAATTTTCAAATTCAGCAAGCTGAAAATATCGCAATCATATTGAACCTTATTTAAAATTTTTACAATCTAATAGAAATCAATTCTATTACTTTTCAGATACTCAAAATATAAGAATTTTCAAATTCAGCTACAAAATCCATAATATTTTTTAATTCAGTAGCAGATTTCTAAATTCAGCTTGTTGAAATTATTCCGATCTGGTTAAATTAATAATTGATTTGCATTTTTCTGATGTAAATCAATTATTAAATTAAATTTTAGTTTTATTATACATAATTGAAAATACAATTAATAAGATTTTTAAAAAAATTCAAATTCAACAGTCAAATTATTGAAACTTCCAAAGGCAGCTAACATATTTTAAAATTCAGCTAATAATATATATTCAAATTTCAACTAGATTTTTCAATCAACTTTCATAGATAACACAAAACAATGATTCAATAAAATTAAATGTATCTAAATGAAATAGAACGCAAAACGAGTTGTTTTACTACTTTTCAAACTTTTTAAATATCCCAAAAAAAAAAACGGATTCTGAATTTTTCGAATAAGCCTCTTTTTGTTATTTTTTCATATAAATTTTTCTAATTCTACAAATAAACTTAAATATATTATTTAATTGCTGATTACTTTATTCAGCACATAATTCAGCTTCGTTAAAGTTTATTCAGCGTAAATTTTTTTGTAATTTTTATTTTAAGAATTGAAAAAAGTAATAATATAAGTATATAAGTAATAATATAAGCTAATAATTTTTGGAATAATACTGGTTTTTGTTATATAATATAAGGCATATATGTGACCAACATATTTTCATCAATTTCATTAAAAAATTACAACTATAATATCTATTCAGCTCCAATTCAGCAAAATTTAAATAATTCAACTTTAAAAATTTAACAATAAACTGTTGATATATTATATAAATAAAATAATTTAATATAAATTTTGCTTTAAAAAGTCAGACATATAAACGTAACCCTATATACATAATATATATTATAAATAATACATAATATTATATTATATTTAAGAATTTCATTAACAAAAATTTGTTGTAATATAGAATGTAGAAAAAGCAAAGAATGAGACTAAAAACTATTTTACAAATGACATTACATATCATTATTATTATTTTATTTTTTTATTTTTTGTTGTTGTTAATGTTATTATTGTTATTTTTTATGCTGTGATTTTTGTTGCTGTTGTTGCTGTTGTCAAAAAGAAGCCAACAAATTCTGAATGAGTTAGATGATGCAATTTTTTTTTATTATTTTTATTCTTATTATATTTTTTCTGTTCTTCTACATTTTCTATTTAAATTTACTAGAGTATAGTGAATTATTTTTCATCACTGATTATCCTTAATTATAAAAAAATTTTATTTTCTTGTGGTTTTTCTTTTTCTTTGTTTTTTTTTTTTTTGGATTTTCCTTTTATTTTCACTTATTCTAAGTTGTGTTGTAGTAAATGAATGATGGTGAAAAAAACTTACAACAATCATAGTATAACACTTTTTTTGTATCTATTTTAAAATCATGTAAAATAATAGAAAAGTTGGGAAAAAAAAGGGGCCAGTTGTTTTTCTTTTAATTCTTAGGAGTTTTTTTTTATTGTACTAAATTTTTTTGTAATTGTGTTTTTCTTTTTATTTTATTATTTTTGTTAAATGTGGTAAATAAGAAAAAAAAAAGATCTTAATAATTCTCACTTTATTTTAATTTTAGTACAACAAAATTTTGTATATTTTCTTTTTTTTTTTGTTTTTTTTTGAAAAAAATTTACAAGAAAAAGTGAGTCAGTTGTAAAAATAATTTCTGGAGTTAAAGTACATAGTTATATTTTAAGTTTACTAAAAAATTTAGTCCTTTATTTTGGCAGTCTTTTTTTCCAACATTTGGAAGGAGCTTGCATTGGTTTTTAGAGGGAAATCGGGATATATATATTTTGAAAGTCGCACAAAGGATTTATACACTCACAAAGATAAACTCAGCAGCAAAGGCGCGAGTTTTAAATTTGAGGATCTACTGAAATTAAAAACAACAAAGCTGAACATCACTTTTTGTTTTTCATTGATTCTAAGTAAAGGTTTAAGAAAGATTATGGAAAATTTTAGTCCTCATGAGGAACATCATATCCAATCAATTTAAAAATAAAGCTGAAACTTAGAATAAGGTAACTTTCCCCGTCTAGGAAGGACAATATTAATTGGGATGAATATTACTTTAGAGTTGCTTAATTCTTAAAAAATTTTAAAGAATCTTAAACTTAATAATTCGAATAGATTCTTCATATGCATTCTCTGTCAATTCGACTCATTCCAAATATATTGTAAGGCTTTAATTTTTTTCTAATAATTATGGGATCTTAATTCATAAATCATAAATGCTCTCTTGATAGGGTTAAAAATTAAAAAATTCAATTAAGATTTCTCAATTTAATTTCGAGAGTGTTAAAATCGATAAGTTCGAAATATTAATGTGTTACAGAAGCGACTTTTTCCGCGACCAGTAGTCACGCCAGAAAATTGAGATGCTGATAAACCCGAACTGTAAGTTTGATACTATAAAAAGCTTTAAATGCTTTTTTAACGGCTTCCAAATGCTACTATCTTTAAAGCAAAAACCATCAGCAGTTCCTATTTTCAAAATTTAAATAACCTCTTTGTAAGTCTTATGCTTGATACTATATAAAAAGTTTCAAATACCGGCTTCCAATCGCTACGATTTTTAAAGCAAAAGACGCTTGGCAGTTTCTCTTTTTAGAGTTTAAATAACCTCTTTGACTCGGGTTTAATACTTTTTCAATTAGTTGTGTGCTAAATCACCACCAGTACTTAGTAAAATATAATTATGTTGTTTATTGATTGACTAAGCTAATGACAGAGTTATAAAGTAACCTCAGGTATGGAGATGTTCAAAAGTTGCTGATTAAAGGTCCTCCCTGACTTAATAAATTAATTGGAATTGGTATTAAAAGTCAATATTTTCTGGTGGACCTAAATTTTAGAAATAATTTTCATCAAGCAACCACAACAATACCATCAACAATAGTACCTACTATATAATTAAAAATAAATAATGAATGTTGCAAATAATAAAAAAAAAAAATAGAAAAACACTATTTTTATGGTTTTCTATTCTTTCATTTTCATTTTTTTTAATAGAAATGATAAAAAAAAAAACCACAAAACTAGATAACATCATCATATCTAAGTAAAAGCATTAACAGTTACACTACCAACACTAGCAACATGAAGAAAAGAACAGGAGAATTCTTTTATATTGTCAGGACGAAAACCAAGAAAAAAACTCCGACCGGTTTTTTATATTTTTTATTATTCTTTTATTCTCATACATATATATGCTTATATATATATATATATATATTTATATACATATATAAAAAGTATCTTTAGATAAAAAAAAAAATTTTTATTTTAAATTAAGTAGCAGATATAGTAGATCTTTTAGAGATACCTAGTATTTTATATTAAAGGTGTGTATTCTGTGGATTTTGCTGACAATAAAATTCATAATAGTATTTTTTTTTTTCATTTCTTAAGTTTTTTAGTTTGGTTTTTTTAAAATGAATGTGTGACTGCTGTTAGTTTTTTTTTTTTTTTTTTAAATGTTTTTTGCTTCCGTAATGAAATTTCATAGTTTTTAAGATAAAAAATTTTTTTTTATTCCAAGATTGTAAGCACTCGTGTTGAAAAAACCCATGTCTGTAATACACAAAATGTTTTTTTTTTCCTTGCATATTTCTAGGTACGTCTAATAAAAATCAGCATTAATATTAATAATAAAAAAAAATTTTTATTATAATGTACAACTACATTACATACATTTTTTTAGAATTATTACAATTTATTTGAAATAAAAAAAAAACATAAATAATTAAAGTTAATGAACTTAAGTTTAAATTAGTAAAAACTTTTTTAAATAATCAGATTTAAAATTTAAATAATAAAAATATTTTACTTAAGTGAAATAACTGTTTTAAAAAGAATTTCAAAGATTGGTTCATAACGGCTATGGGATGCGTTACAATTTTAAATATTAATGAAAAATATCCCATATCTTTATTAAAATTAAATCCCATATCTTTAGTAGAACATTTGCGAACTGGAGGTTTAATGTTGAATAGGTTTGTCAAGGATTAGCTTAGGAAAGTACATTCATTTTTGTCTAAGGAAACTTCATAATTCAGCCAGACCCATGAAGATCAAAAATTTACAAAATTTGACAATTGAAAAGACTATTATTGGGAAAATCCTCCTATTGTTAAAAAAGTCTCCAAGCATTGGAATAAATTTATAATAACTAGCTCACATCTAATAGACTAAGGTTAAATTTACACCAGACTATAGTATTGGACATTAGGAATAGCTACGTTACAAAACAGATAAATAAATTTGTGTATAAAGGTATTAACAATGCCTATGCATAGAAAGGTGAAGGGTGAAGGGGCCTCGATGGTTTAGTGGGATTCCGGAAATTTTGAAATTATTATATAGCATATTTTCCTCATAGCATATTATATTATGAAGTAGAAAAACTATTTATAAATAGTGGTGTTACTATGTATCTTTATACAATAGAATTCCTTATTACAAATAAATTACAAATTAATAAAATCATTATTCTGAATTAAAACGTTATTGATTATTTTCTTAAAAGATTTTTCTTCTATGTAAATTCTATAAATCATTGCATAATTTCAGGGGTTTATGAAAATTTTTTTTTTAGTTTTTCTTTTATTTCATTTTATTACTTTCAGTTTTATTGCATTGTACTCCCTTAACTTGAAATTTAACTTATACTGAAGCTTCAGGATTTGAGTTTACAATAGAACTTACTAAATTTATTTAAAAATTAATTATAGCTTTATTGCTTTCCACTCGCTTGAATTGATCTTTAACTTCACATGGAGTTTCAGGATTTGAGTTTAACTACTCTAATTGAATTTTATAATTACACAGCTATCAGTCTGTCATAATTTATTTAATCTTATTTAAGTTTAAAGTTAAATTAATCATATATAAATAATTATATATAATTTCCAGTCTACATACTTTGTTATACATACAAATTAAATTTAACTAAACTAATAATATTTTTTAGTAAATATTATTTAGAATTTTATAATATCTATAACTAAAATCCTTTTTTTTTGATTTAATAAAACTTAACAGAAGTAGGGGGATTAAAAAATTCTAATAAAAAAGGATTTTATTTACTTATTTCAAGATATGAGAATCTTTAAACCAAAATGGGCCATTGAAACATTAAAAAGGCTTCTTTTAACCTTAAGCAAAAAAGCAGAGGGGAAAACCGAATAATAATAAAAAATCCATTAACTGCTACTGTTTTTCTTTTATTTTTTTTTTCCTCTAAATAAATATATGTGCATATTATACATATATATATTTACTTTTAACATGAATTCTACCAGAGTATATATATATACATAAAATCGTAAGGAAGAATTAACAACATCAAAGGAAATGTTTGTTTTTTGTATTTTTTCTTTTTATTTTTTTGCAAACAAAATCAAAGTTATTCTAAAAAAAAAAAGCGGGTTAACAAGTAAGGTTTACCTGCATACAAGGTATTAAAACACAAAAAAATAAAAAACAATAACATAAAAATGTAACAAAATTTGGTTAAAGTGCATTTTATACTTTGGATCATCTAATATGAACGACGACTTATATATTCAAAAAAAAAACTCATAACACACAACACACTCAAATAATATATGAATGCATAAATTTATACAATATGAAAATGAAGAAAATTTTCCAGCTTTTTGATTCAAAATTTTCACATTTCAAATCACATATAGGCACCTTTTCACATCCAGACCACCATCATAATCCAATCAGTATAAAGTTTCTTTTTGCAGTACTTTTGTCATCGTTAGAAGTGATATTTTTGTTACTGTAGAGAATTGATTCAAACATTTGGAAAAACTAACTAAAACTACTACAACGATATTTTTGTAAGAAGCCACCACCGAATACAAAACAACACCGGAATACAAACAAATAATTTATTTAAAAAAAATTTCAATTCCCCTAGGTTTTACATCTTGAGTATAACTTTATAAGATACTGTGTATACTATTACTTTTTTAATATTCTAAACAAAATGGAAGGAAGGAGTTTAAGAATAAAAAAAATAGGAAGAGGGAACTATTGTGCAAAAAAGAGGTTTGGTACCTAGTTATAAAATTTTTCTCTAAAGTAAACATGTAAAATAGTTGTTAAAAATTAAAATGATAGAATACCAAAAAAAAAACAATTTTCAAATTTTTGGTTAACACAAAGAAAATTTACCGTTATATGTTCTAAAAAAAAATTTGAAATAAATTCCATCTTGAATATCTCAAAATTTAATGATAGTTTTCTTAAAAGGATTTTCATCTTAAATAAATTTTAACAAATCATTGCATATTTTTAGGGGTTCATGAGATTTTTTTTTTTTGGAATATCTTTTGTTTTATTTATAATTCGAGTGGTATTCAATTTTAATTGCTTTTTTAAATTAAATAAAATCAATTTATATATATGTATATATTTGGTGAATTTCATTATTTTTATTTAAATCGTTAATTGGCAGCATGGAGGTTAACAATCTTTTAAGATTTCAAAATTAATCAAGGTCTTAAATTTTAAATATCTTATAATAAAAACAACTATATATATATTTAATTAATAAGTTTTCTGATAGATTTTGGAAAATCTGGAAAATAAAGTTTGGAAAATCTGGAAAATATGTAGAAAATGAAAACCATTTGGATTATTAGAGGGAATCTTAGAAATTTGTAAAAAAAAACGTAATATATAATTTAACTGTACGATAAGTGTTAATATTCCAGGATTGTATTAGATTATAAAAAAAATATAGACCTAATATATAGAATATTTAAAATACTTCACGTTGGATCATTTTTTATACTAATAAAATAGGCTGTGTAACTTTTTCTATTATTTGTATCTAAATATTACTTTTCTAAACCTCATATTCTTGACCTATCTTAACTAAATTCCAAAAAAGTCCTTAATTTCAATATCTAAATTCCAATATATTAATGAAATATTTACCAATTTACCCCGAATATGGATTTATTTAGTAAGGTCCTGACTACAATTACTCAAACTACTCCAATTAAATCAAATCAATTTGATTAACAAAATAATATACAATTTACATTATAAATTATTGATTTTTATAATAGTCTTTTGTTATAAATAATTGCATACAAATGTATTTCATGGATATTTTGTTTTTTTTTTTTTTTTGCAAATTTTATTATATTCACCATACATGCATAATATAATATCTCAAATCATCATATTATCAAATATAAAAAAAAAAAACACAGTTCTAAAACTAAAACACTACTACTAAAATTGCAAAAAAAAAAAAATAATAAAAAAAAATACAAACAAAAAGGAAAATAATAATTTTCTGACAGGAAAATAGAACAAAACAAAACTATAAAGAAAAAAAAAAATTCATTTTCATTGCAACAAACATTATTCACCACACCGCAGCAGAAAAAAAAAAAATATAAAACAATAAAAAAGGAAGAAAAAAATATATATATATATAACATATTGCAAAAAATTAATATGACAAGTATAAAAAAAAAAAAATACTTTTGATTGTAGATAAAACACGTCAAAGAAATTTTTTTTTTTTTTAGTGTGGTAACATACATTTTTAAAATAAATTCAAAAACTAAAAAAAAAATATACATAAAAATATATATACATATATATATCTACAAAAAAATAAGATCTATAGATACATAATAATATGTCCTACCTACGTACAGTAACTTTCAAAAATCTATTGCATCTAATGTGATATTAGTTGAGTTGAGCCTAATTGGAAGAACTGCATTAGAATATCACTTTAGAACTAGAAGATTTCTAGCAGGGATGACATGGAATATTAGCCCATATGCAGCCCTTATTAATTTTAGTGCTTAAAACTTGAAGAAATGAAGAAATTGTGTTTAAGAACTACCATAGGTAATGCATTAATTTAATGTAATGGTTTGGTATTAGATAGATCAGTCAATAGGTTCTTAAATGTTTTTATCAATGCAATATAACGGTTCCTATCTTAAAATACTTTAAAAAATGTGCATAAATCCCATTTAGTATTCAAAGGTTTTAAGCAGATTCAAAATCTTGAGTTATTATATTGTTTCAATTAAGGGGGAGCAGCGCTCACCATTTTTATAATCATCCGTCTTTTATTTGAATCAGTGATTAGAGCTCTACCATCTAAGAAATTCTAAAAATAATTAAGTTTCGAAACGAACCGACACTTGGTCTGTCCCCAACTCAATGCATTTCGAAACATTTAGTACTTATAACATTCAAGAACGATGAAAGTCAGATCAGTGGTGACTGAAATTTAGTGATTTTTTTTTTAATTCTAGATACATTTTAGTTTATAGTTCTTTATTATCCCATCTTTTGTGATACTTTAATACTTCCCCAAACTATTTAAATTCAAATTAATTTCGAAACATTCGAACATATGAACTTTTTTAAAAAAGAAAAAAGTCGATACTGCGATTCTAAGACTGAAAATCAAAGATTTTTTATTTATAATTAAGGATTTCAGTGTATAGTTCTTTATTTCTCGAAACTTCATTAAATTCACAGTTCCTCCTTTTCTCAAACTATTCCAAACTGAATACATTTAAAAAATTTCGAAATTGAAGAATCTTCTGATAGCAAAAGAAGTCGATTCAGCGATCCTACAACTAAAAATTTTACCTTATTTCGTAAACATTGAATAGCTCATAGATTTTTATAATTTACTCTTTTGTCAATTGGATACATTTAATCCATTATGAGCCCTATGAATCTTTTAAAAACCAAACTATTTTTCATTTTTAAGATAGCCACAATATATTGCAAGTAACTGTATATATACTATTTTTTTTTCTATTTGATCAAAACTTATACATAATACATAGGCATATATTTATTTCCATATAATTCTTACCTATACTATCGTATCACACAAGTGTAATATATGTGCATATGATAGAAGTTCATGACACAATTACGTCGAATAACCCACTTGAACTCAATTTCTATGTTATGTTATGTTATGTTTTTTTTTTAAACTTTCCTTCTTCGGTTTAACATTTTATATTTTATTTTTATTTTATTTTTTTCTCTTGAACAAATTTATTTGCATACATAAATTCATTTATGTGTAAAATGAAAAAAGAAAAATGAAAAAAAATTAAGAATAATATTTACCTACCCATTAAAAAAAACTATATAAAAAAAAAAAAAAAAAAAGAAATAGTATCACCTAACTGCCTATATCTATTTAATTTAAATAAAAAATAAAATAGCAGAAAAAAACCTACCCTTAATAATTCAAAAGGGTTGAAAATTGTATAAAGGAAAAAATGAAAAATACGATAATACTAGAAATATTTAACCCTCATTCTACCAATTAAAAATTCAACATTTAAATTGAATTTAATTTGAAAAATTTTATATTGCCAGGATATTTAAAGTAATGCTTCAGACTATTTTAAAAAATACTGAAGGGGTTGAATGAATGATGAATTAAGAGTTCTATGAGGCAACCACATATAGAAGTTAATGCCACATCTTCTTTTATAATTTCGCGCGTTGATTCTGAATAAAAATAGTTTTGTTTTAACTTAGTAACGCTCTAAAAATTTAAATATATATTGTTCTTAATTAAGGGGGAGCAGTGCTTACCCTTTTTAAAATCATAAGTTTATATAACAAATATATGATTCTAAATAATTGCAAGCTTGAACCAATAAATCTTATTTTTATCATTGTTCTATTTTGGATTTATGAAATCATTTTATAAGTTCTAGCCCAATTAATTGCTATTATTTTATGATTGAGGTCCAAAAAAAGCCAGTAGAAAGTACTATTAAGTTGGTAAACTCTATTATTCTAAGAATATTAAGTAATTTTATTTTAAATTATTAAATTAACTTCAAATTTTACTCAAAACTAACGCAACTAACTCTTATATGAAACGATGACATTGGAGAGTTTACCTTGGCTCTCTCCCCAAGTGACATAGAAATATATTTTACGGAATTTTCAATTCGCAGTGACGGATACAAGAAGATACGGAAAATTCTATGATATTTTAATTTAAATTTGAAAACTAGCAAGGGTTAAAATTAATAAAAAAGTATTTTTTATAGCTTTTGTCAATATTTAATTATTTAATTTTTTATAGCATTTTTTTTTTATTTTATTTTATTTCATTTTATTTATTTATTAAATTTAAATATTTTTTTTTTCATTGAGTTTTTGATTGTCAATCAAATAAAACTTATTTTTATTATTATTTTTGTGTCAATATTTCATTTTTAATTTTTGTTTTTTTTTTTTTATTATTTCTAAATAATTTAATTTCAATTTTTTAAAAAACACTACTATGGTTCTGTTCTGTTTTGTTTTTTAAATCGAATTATTTAAAAATAATTGATAAATAATATATTCAAAATATTTAAAAAAGAGTTGGTATTGAGTTTTATATAATCATATTGATCTAATTTGTTTTCAAATATGTTTGAAATTTTATAATTAAAAGAGAAATTTACTGAAAATTTTTAATTTTAAGGTTTTTTAATTTTTATTTTTTAAATATTGAATATAAGAGGGAAAGAACTTTATTGAGTTAATAAACCATCCATCAAAAGGCTTTTGGTCAGTAAAAAGTAGTTAAAAAGTTGTAAAAATACAAAAAAGGGTTTTGACACTTAGTACAACTCTAAAACTTAGAATAATATATTGTTTTTCATTAAGGGGAGCAGTGCTCACCACTTTTATTATTTACACTTGTAAGTAAAATTACAAGTAGTAAAATCACAAAAAAGGATTTTGACACTTACTGCAGCTCCAAAAATTAGAATAATATATTGTTTTTAATTAAGGGGAGCAGTGCTCACCATTTTTAGTTTTTAAACTTATAAGTGTACATAAAACAAAATAAGTAAAATTACAAGTAGTAAAATTACAAAAAAGGGTTGAGACATTTAGTACAGCTCTAAAAATTAGAATATAACATTGTTTTTAATTAAGGGGAGCAGTGCTCACAACTTTTAGTTTTTACACTTTTCAGTGTACATTAAATAAAATAAGTTGTAAATATTTAAAAAATATTTTTTGTCCTCACTTAAACCAGCTCTAAAAACTGATATGTGTATTTTCTTAGTTGTAGGGTGCTCACTCTTTTTAAAATTATAAGTATATACTACAAAAATATGATTCTTATGCTTGAAACAATATATTTATTATTATATTAAACCAAAATCATTATCCATTTTTTACCAATAAAACTACAAGCGACCTAGGTGTTAATAAAATATTATCATATTAATAAAATATTCCAAAAATTGTAACACTTTAAGCACCTTAATTAATATTAAAAAATTTTATACAATAACTCATTATTAAATTATAATAATTATATTAATAACTTGTTTTTTTTTTGTATATTTTCAGAAAACGCACATCATTTTATATTGTATATAAAAAAAAAATCTACATATAAAATCAAAAAAAAATTTATTACATAAGTATTATATATATATATATACCAGATAATATATTACATTAATATAAAAAAAAACGTAATTAAAAATAAATCAAATTAATATCAGAATTTTGCGGCAATATCCAATATACACAGAAGAAAGTTATTTAATAAAAAATAAAACATAACTACAAACAAATGCCAATATAACAACAACAACAAATCAAAAATTAAGTGACCACAACGCAAAACCAAACAGAATATAAATTAATCAACCAACCAACACCAAATAAACCAACAATCATAAAAAACAATTAATAAAATTATAAAAAAAAAGTATAAAACTTATAATAATATTATATAAATTAAAAACTTATTAATTCTTTAATTTAATTAAATTAAATTTTTTTTTTTTGGATTTTTCTCCATTTTTTTCCTTAATTTTTTTTTTTATTAATTAATTAATAAAATTGTATTAATTAATTTTTCCAATTTAAATTTATTAAACAAAAAACAGAATATTAAGAAACAATTTTAACTGAAATAAATAATTTAAATGCAAAATATTTTATTATAAAAGACCATTAAACAAAAAAAAAAATTGTATTAAATATATATACACAACAAAAACAATTAATAAATTAAATTAATATAAAATATATATATTAATATTAACTTGAAAATTTATTAATATTAAATTAAAAATGGATAATATATGGAAATATTCAAGACACATATGGAGCACGTTTTTAAGTGCTAATTTTATGTGGTTACCTATTTGAGATTAAATTTTTAAACGTTGTGGACATATCTGAAAATTTTTTTTTTAAAAATTAATATTATATAAATTTTTTTTTTTTTTGTTACATACAATAAATAATATAAAAATATTTATAAATATTCAAATAATTTATAATTAATAATAATTAATACTAAAAATATAATTAATAATAAAAGAAAAAAATTAAAAATAAAAGATTAATACATGTATATATTATATACAACACCGGTAAGTTTAATTATTATATTATTATTAATTAAATTATATTTTATTCTATATTATATTCTTTTCTATATATATCTAAATATATATTAATTAAATTAAAATATTAATAAAATGTTCTTATTAATATAGAAAATATTTTAAATTTTTATTTTAAATTTTCATATTATAATTTTAAATATTAATATTAATAAAATGTTCTTATTAATAGAATAATATTTTATTATTTATTTTAAATTTTCAAATTATAAAAAAAAAAAATAAAACAACAAACTTTATATTTTCTTTTATTTTTTTAAAGCATCAATTAATTGAAAAGAAGAACAAACACAAGAAATAAAAACTTTTTTTTTAGTATTAAAAATAGTATTAATAGAAAATATAATTAAAATTTCTGCGAAAAATATTCTACAAAACAATAAATAATATAAAAAAAATAGTAAAAATAATTAACGTATAAAAATTTAAAAAAAACGTTTAAAATATACACAAACCAAAAAATAGAAATATATGTATAAAAAAAAATAATTAATAATTTTATATAAATAGAATATAAATAATAACTAGAAAAAAAAATATATAATCAATTTAAAAAAAAACACTAGTTAATTAATTAAAAAAAAAACGACTCATTTTTCACACGCACGCATACGCATACACATATATATAACAATATACAACAATAAAAAAAAAAACAAAACTCATATACACATATAATATCTACAATATTAATACAACAAATATAAAATTATAATAAAATAAAATATATATATACATTCAAAAAAAAATTTTAGAATATTAAAATTTAGATAAAAAAAACTCTCGCAATAATTACCAAAACAAATTAAATTTAATTAATATAATATTAATCGTTGTATATATTATAAATAAATAAATATATAGATAAAAAATTTAAATACAAACAAACAAATATTTATTAATATAAAAATCAATTTTATAGGAAAAAAAAGAAATTTAAATAGAAAAAAAAATTAATTAAATAAATTCGAAAATAAATCTTTAACTCCTTCTTTTTACCTAAAAAAAACCAAAAAACATTGAGTTCATTTTCTCATATATACAAAAAACAAACCTACATACCAATTAATAATTAATAACAATACTAAAAATAAATCAAATTTCCAAAAATTTTTAAATAAAATATAATTCACCATCAGCCATTAAAATCAAATTACACCGCGCGATCAAAAACGAACAAACGCCATTTTATTCTTCTTTTATAAATTTTTTTTCGAAAATCGAAATACTCACCATTAACACAAAAATCGAAATTTTTTTTATAATAAATATTCACCGAAACTTTTTAATTTTTCCGCAAAAAACGAAAAACGAACTATATTCGAAATTAAGAAATATTCGAAAATAGGAAATAGTAAATTCGAAATCAAAAATAAGAAACTCTCCAATTTTATTAATAAAATTTTATCAAAAAATGTGAAAAAAAAAAAACCAAAAAATAAAATACAACAAAAAGTTACTCAAATTTAATTTATACATATATATATATATAAAGTATATTAATAAATTATACATTAATAATATATATATACATTAATATTAATTAATAAAATCTGGTATACTATTCTAAAAAAAACAAATAATAACTATATATATACTTTATAAAAAAAAATCGTTTCTTTTTTGATTTTAAAAATTTATTTTTAAAATAAAAACAATACATACATACATACATTAATACATACAAACATTAAATACATCAATACATATACAAACAAAACCAATTTATGTAAATTTTTATCATTAAACCATCTATCATTTCTTAATTAATTAATAAAAAAAAACAACAAACTATTAATAATTTTATTTCTAAATAAAAAATTTAATTAATAAATTATACATATATATAAAATAATTTTAAATTAATATTAAACTAAATAATTAATTTAAAAAAAAATAAATACAACAAAAGTACATAATAATTAATAATAATAATAAAATTAATATTAAAATATTAAAAAACAAAAAAATCCGAATTAAAACACATCAAAACTGCGACTGAAAATTTCGTTTAAAATTAAATATTAATAAAATTTAAATATAAAATAATTAAATATTAATTAATAATAAAAAAATATATATATAGATACATATTGTAAATTAAATAAATATATATATATACTAAAATTAATATTAAATATTAAATTAACTACCTAATTAAAAAAAAAAATGAAAATTTAATATAATGCACGCTGAAAAACAATTTACAATAATTTAATTAATAATTAATAAAATAATAAACGAAATCCATTATTAATAATACAAAAAAAAAACAAACAAAAATAGTAAAATATTTAATAATATTAATAAAAATTATAAAATAGTTATAATTAGTTTAGAAAAAAAAAAAAAAACCAAAACAACAACAAATCTAAAAAAAACAAACACATAAAAATAGCGATTTAAAACCTTTTTAAAATTATAATAATAAAAAATATATATAAAATATATTTAATAAATATTAATCTTAATACAAATAGAAGATACAAAATAAAATAAATAATTAAATAGAAAAAAAAAAAAAAATCAAAAATGGTTGTGATGTGCAAAAGGACTTGAGGAATCTACAATATTCTACAACAAAAAAAAAAAATAAACCAATACAAACAAAATAAAAAAAAAAAAGGAAACAACAAAAATACATACCATATTTTTAAATAACAAGTGTAATTATCAAACATTTTTTTATTAATATTTTACTTAGTAATTGTAGTTGCAAATATGCTTTTTATACTAATAATTAAATTTTCATTTTATTTTAGATATAATTAGTATTAAACAACATTTTTTGTGCTTACATTTTCAAAAATTATTTTATTTTTTCCTTTAATTTTAATCCTTGTTTCCTGTTATAAAATTATAAACTCACCTGTATCATCCATCCTGTAGAAATGGTGTCTAAAATTCATTCAATTTTTCTATTAAAAAATTTAATTTGATAACATTATCTTTTAATTAGATTACATATATTAAGGAGTCCTTAATTTAACTTATATGCAAGGACTCCGTAAAAAACATTAGAATAAGTGTATGAAATGATTTATTCATTTGACCTTTGGTCGCTGTATTCTTTTTTTAAAATATTTTCTGAAAATTCTGCCAATAAAAAACTTTTTACTCCTTGGCATTTTCTAAATGCAAAAGTTAAATATTAATTCTATTTAAAAATTAAAAGTATTCACACATACATACTACAAGTAAATTGTGTAGTTTTAAACAAATATTTATTTAATAAAAAATTAAAAAAAAAAAAAAACAATTTGCACTAAACTGTATTATAGTTTAAAACATTTATTGGCACAATTTAAACTTCTTCACCTATTCACTTTTTCTCTATTCTTCCTTTATCCTTTGATCCTTTCTCTAACTTTTTCTTAAATAAATTTTTAATATTATAGTTACTTTATTTTGTATATACTTACTTACTTAACATCTATTTGTCCAAAAATGTCCTGTATTAAAATTGTTGCTTTCATTTTAAAGCAATTATATAACAGAAGAAAATGATGCTTATATTTTAATTCAAAAACAGTGAAACTTTCTTTGAAAACCAATTGTAAAACTAAATTTAAATAGTTTTTAAACATATGGAAGCATTTTAATAAATGTCATTGAGCTTTAAAATAATTTAAGACAAATTGCATACTTCTAGACACTAAAATATTTTTCATTAAAAATCAATTCTTTTGCGAAAGTTTCACTGTAGTTGAAAGACTTTTTGAGTTTTATACATTTATTTTATATAATATATATAATATATATAAATGTATATAATATATATATTTATTTAATTTTTTATGAAATATTTTCTATTATATTTTTAATTTTTTTTAAACAAAACTAACAAACACATATGACTAGAATTATAAATGCTTTATATGTTTAATTTTGCAGGATTTTTAAATAAATAAAAATATAAATAAAAAATTATTTAATGAAAAAAAAAAAAAATATCTTAAAAAATAAAAATTATAATTCATGTAAAAATTACGGTCCAAATAAACATTTAAGAATATATAAATTTAATATTTTTAAAATTTTTCCTAATGTTGCTTTTATATTTTGTGTAGTAGTTATATATTAGGACCTATATCTAAAATATATACACAAAAATGTGTACATATATATAAAAAAAAATATTAAGGACTACTACATTTGTTTAAAAGTAATTAAAATATAAAAAAAAAGTATTAAATATATAAGAATATAAACAAACATACAACCTAAATTAAATTTTAGAAATAATTATAAAAATAAAAAAAAAATAAGTTTTACTTAAAATAAAAAATTGAATAGCACAAGAAATAAAATATTTTTTTTTTAAAACCAATAAATTAATTATTTCGAACAGAAATCAGTTATTTTGGTATAAAAACATTTAAGTATTTAAAAAAACTATGTAATACAACACATTTCTTTGGATACTTAAAGAACAACAATATACAGATCCAAAGTATTTTTTGTTACAGTGATTCAAAAAAAAATCTTCAATTTATTATACCCAAATGCACCATATATGTCTAAGGCCTCGAGCAAGTGGAAATCAATCGAATGATTTTACTAAATGGTCATATAAATTTGTACTCACAAGAAGCACTTCTTTATGACCATCTCTTATATAAAACCAAAGTTTTTTTTTTCTAAAACAAACTCCCTCGCTCATCTCGCTCCAAAACTTAACTCTGAGTTGATATTTAGAAAAACCTTGTATCATACGATTTTTATTTACTTATGAACCACAGTGTTTAATACCGATCCTTCCCGTACCTTGACTCTACTTACAACTTACAACTTATGATACATAAAATTGTTACGAATATTATATTGAACTTTGAACCCTAATTGATAAATGCTAATGTAAGCAGATTCTAGCATCATTCAGCGTTTTATTACAGGGAGAACCATTGGGCTCAATTTTCTTGCAATAAAATATTTGCCTTATCAGGACTTGTATTCGTACTGTAGCTTTAGTTTCTTAAATGTCTAATACTTTAAATATTTATTTAAAACTTTTTCAAAATATGTGTCACCCTGTCCCTATTTCATTTTCCAAAATAAATTGAAAAAATAATAAAATAATTATTTTTTACAAAAAAAAGTAAAAATAATTTTCAAATTTGACCTACAAGGAAAGTGATTTGTTTAGAGATTAAAAATAAAATTTATTACATTAGTTATTATGTTTGTATGTTTTTGTTTTTTAATGTCTAGAAAGACATTAACATTATGTCTAGTAGTTTGTATACATGTATACAAAAAATATAAAACTATACATACCTAATAAAAAAATTATAAATGTGTATATGTATGTATTATGATATACACTCTAGTTAATTAAATTAATATTAGTAATTATGGAAAATATACTCTTGACAATTAAAGCAAAAATTGTAATAAATAAATTGAATTAATTTTTTTTTTTTTTTTTTTTAATTCTAATTGGGTTATTAATTTTGTTGTTCGTAATTTAATAAAGTTTAAATTTTGAAATAATTTAATATAAATTAAAAATAATTTAGATAAAAAAAAGGTTTAAACCAATTATAATTAAAAAAAATTCATGAATATATTAACTTAAAGTGAATATAAGATTTTGCATATTATATAATTTTGCAATATTTCAAATTTAATTATAAATGTTGCTGAACTACTCTTAGATTACTTAAGTATTAATACAAAAATTGTTTAAACCGATAATAATACTAAAATAATTATTGAAAATATCAGCATTAATAAAATATAAGAGTTTGCATATTTCTAGGAGTGGAAGTTAAGAAAATATTTGAATTTTAATTCCAAATGTTGCTGATTTACTCGTACATTACTTAAATCCTAATATAAAAATTAATTAAACCAATAATAATAAGTAATGAAAAAATGTAATGAAAATATCAGATCCAGTTGAATATAGGATTTTGCATATTTTTAGGGGTGAGAGCTAAAAAAAATATTTTAAATTTAATTGTAAATGTTGCTGAATATTAACTTATTACATTACATTAACAATGTTATATTCAAAGTTATTATAAATTGAGGAAAATTTTTATTATTCAAAATAAGTAAAATTTCCGATTAAAATAGGAGGGATTGTTTTAGATCGCTTTTTTTCCTATACTTTTTTTTCAGATCGAAATTCAAATAATGACTATGTAATAATGGACGTTATTTTAAAATTTTGTTAATTCTGCCAGGCCTTAAGTTGATTTTATTTACTCCTAAAATGGAAATTTATAATTTTGTTTTAGAAATTGTCGTCAACTAAACAGTAAAGTTATCAGTAAAATTTATCATTCTTTCAAGTTACTATAAAAACATTTATTTAAAATTTAAAAAACTTATTAACTAAATTAGTGGAATTGGAATCAATTTTTTTACACATGTGAAAACGATCTCAATAAATTTTCTCATCCCAATGTTACAAATGCCATATGTTTCTCATAAAATACTTAACACTTCTTAATTTTCAATTATGTAATAAATTAATTAATTTTATTTTAATTGATTTTCTTTTGGTAACCATTTTAAAAGTAAATCAACCTATTATTAGTTATTTATTTATTTAACCAAGCACTTAATTTATTTTTTTTTTTAATTAATCAATAAAATATGTGGTTAATTTTACATCCGATTGAATTCAATTTAAATTCTTTTAAATTTAATTTGTTTTTTTAAATCAATTAACAATGAGTTTTCAATTTAAAATGTGCACAGTTAAAAATTTAATTTAAAGAATATAAAATGCTTTGTTTTAAAAATCATTTCCCCTTTTAATAATAAATAATATAACCAATCATTGATTGTTTAAAATTTTTAAAATAACATAAGTACTTTTCAATAAATTTTTTTTTAATCAATAAGTTTAATTTGAAACTTATTTATTTAATTATTAAAAACAATGAATTATTATAATAGTGTATCAGAAAGTACATATTGATTAATTTTTAAAATATTAATTTTAAAGTGATTAAATTTAATGTGCGGTGCTCTTTGAAATAATTTTTACAATTCATTGATTTTAATTTGAAAAAATATTTTTTGATAAGTTTTAAGTTTTATTTATAAACTTTATAAATTAAACGGATATCGAATATTTTGATTTATTTTATATTAATCAAACTTTTATAATATTAAATTCTAAATATGTATATTTTGTATTTGGTTTCCTGGTTTTTATAAAATTTGTATTACCTTTTTTTTGTGAAAACACACGATATTTGGAATTGTTTAAAAGTTATCAGGAGCAGGATATTCATTGATCGAAATTATTTAAGAACTGCGAAAAATTTTACTAAAAATTCTATTAATCCTATTAAATAAATTTCCAATATTACTTAAAGTGTGATCCAGATATGACTTGAGGAAACCTAATTTTGCTAGTAGAAGCTTTCAAATGCATTTTTATAGTTTAAAATTTAATGAGTCCTTATAAAAGAGGCACAGAACTATTTTCCATTTACAATTAAAAATGCGAATTAGTGGAGAGATCATTTTTAACCTAAACAATTTAATTTTTAATTGTACCTTAACCTGAAAGTTACAGCTTTAACAAGTTCCATCACTTTTTTAAACCTTCTAAAGATCTCATTTAATTAAATTTTGATCCAGCAAACTTAAACATCCACTTTGTATACTCTCCAATTGCTTAAAGGATGATAAATCTAAAATATATTAAAAAATGTTCGATTATAAGATCAAAAACTCACAAATTCTCAAAAAAAATTTTTATAACTTGAAAACGTTTTTATTAACTTGCTTCTTATTAGAAAGTAAGAGAACCTGCGTTGAAATATAGACTTAAAATTTGGAAGATAGATCAGAATTTAAAGATAAAGCAATACAATTACAATTACAATTACATGTTTTTCTTTCTTTTAAATTTACTTCCAGTGTTTTAAACCGTTGTTTAGATTTTTACAATTTTTGCATAGTTTTAGGATGTATAATTTGTAAAAATCTTTGGAATTTACAGTTTTTGAAATATTTAAATGCCATATTTTTAAATTTCTTAAATTCTTCTTTAATTTTTTAAATTTTTGGAAGTAATTAAATATTTTAGCTAAATCAAAATTTTTTAATATTACATGTTATTGGACCTGGCTACAACGAAGAAATGAGGGCCAGGGGAGAGTTACTCAATAACTCTTTACTTATGATATAATTAAATAATCCTATAAACTGTTATTAATAATCGTTGAACAGTTGACAAAAATAATTTTAATTTTTAACAGTTTATTATCTTTTAATATCTTTTAGTCCTACATTTTTAATTTAAATATAAAATACAGCAAATTTGCTAGGTTTTTCCATTTTTCAACTATTATTGATTTTTTCCTCTATTTTCTACAGGAATTTGTGACATCCATTACAATAGTTAAAATATAGCTAATAATAATATAGAAAAAACATCAACAAACCATTATTCAAATAATTGCCTTTTTGTTAATTTTAATAAAAAAGTTGTCCTATTTTTAACGCAAATTCCTTAAAAAGCTGACCCATTAAAAATTTACATAAAAAAAAAACAGGAGCACATTCATATTTTACTACTCAATTTTATATTTCGTCAGTAAAATAACAATAATAATAACAAAAAAAAATTGAAATTAAAAGGATAGAAAAGTATTGGGATCCTTCTTAATTTTAAAGTGTATATAATATATTAGCACTACTTTTATAGATATAAACAAATAGTTGTTAGTATAATTTATTTTGTGAATTTTTAAATTCCATGAAGTCCTTGTAAAGTTTCTAAGACCAATTGCCGTTAAAGAATTTTAAAAGAAACTTGACTTATTTTGACTTAAACCTTTTTAAATACATTCTAAAAGGAATTGATTTGCAATGAGTACTAGTATATATAACAGTACCTAAGTAAAGTAAGTCCCTAATATGGATACTTAATTTACAACAAAAACCGACTTGTAAAATGTACTCCTTAACATGGAGGATGTATTAAATAAAATTACTTTTCAAAAATATACGGTCTAATATATTTTAAACTTCTGACAGGATTTGCCAAATTTATAACCGCAAGTATTTGGACGTTTTCGTTTCATATCCCCAACGTTCGGCTACATAAACCATTTTGTAATACAAACCCCCAAAAGTGTTATGCAAAAAATTGTACTTTTGCTATTCACATCCCCTATCGAAACCCACACAAGTTTTTGTAAAGTGAAAGCATCGTATCTCTTGATATGTAAATTGCATACTTCTAGGGGCATTAAAAAAAAATTTATTTTCAATCAATAAAAAACACTTTTCCTTTTACAAAAAAAGACTGTTCATCATAAAAACTTACCATGATTACTCACTACACATATATATATATGTATATAAGCCCCCTATAATTTTATTCTATTTTAGAAAATTGACGAACTTAATTTAAATAATAAAATAAATAAATTTATGAGTACTTAACAATAATAATAAAAAAAAATGGGTTTTACTAGTGTATATAGTATATAATATGTTGTATGTATTATGTTCTATGTTTTATTTTTTTATTAGTTTAAAAGAGTCTTTTTGTTTTTTTTTTTATTTTATTATTTTTCTTTTAAACTAGACCGTACATTACCAATTTCAAACGAGAATAGAAAGCATAAATCCAATATAGAATGAATCTCATGACAAAAGAAAGAAAAAAATTGTAGTAGTAAAAACGGAAGTGATTTTTTAAGTATACCCAAAACATATTAAAACTAATAGGTACCCATTTATTGATCTAATAAAAAGAAATATATATATATATATATATATATATATATAGAAGAAACTCTGTAATAACATAAACACTATTATAGTACCATTCTCCCCTTTTTTTAAACTTTACTAGTAATTGGTAACTATAAAAAAAGTACTGGGTTTTTGCATAAGCCAGTCAGTTTTATTTAATTTATTAAAGTACTTTACATAATCTAAATAAAACATTTTTTAAATCCCGAATAAAATTGAGTAGTTTTTTGAAAATTTAACTCAAAATATAAAAATATGGAATAAGAGTTCAAAGTTTAAAAATTAAAGAAATTTTTCGAGGTTTCATAGAATTTAAATTTAAATGAAGTAATTTTAAATTGAAAATATGAACTAGGTTACTTCGAATCAATTACTTTAATATGATCTGACTAACTATGACTATGGGTCATTTTGAATTTTAATTTTTAACTCAAAGTATAAACTGGATAACTTCTAATCAATTAATTCAGTTAATGGGTCATTTGGGTTAATGGACTAATGGGTCATTTGGAATTTGAAATTAACTCAGCTCTAAGAAGTTTTTAAGAATCCTTTGTAAGAAATTTTTGTAGCATTAGTAGAAAGTTAGAAAGCAATTTGGAAATAAAGTCATCTAAATCTTTTTTAATTCGTAAATCAGCTGCGGGGAATTGCATTGCATTTAAATATGTTCCATATTTCAGTAGTTCCGCAATTAAATGACTTTCTTAAAGAAATTTTTAATTTAATACCTCCCAAGTATAGCCTTGACATTGCTTTGAAGGAGACATTGTTCATTTCAGCTTGGTTCTTTTAAACTGATATGTACATAAATTGTATAGTTTGGCAAGTGCTGGAGAATATTAAAGTTGGATTTGTCAAAGTAGCTTAATAAAATTAAGGGGGTACAGCGTCATATGTATTCTGTATAGATATTGGATGAATCATTTTAAGACAATTAAAATTGTAGCATACATAGAGTCTAATCAACCGCTTTAGATAAAGGCATTCTGACCACTGTATGCTTCTTCTCTCATTCTCAAATTTTGTACTTACATACAATTACTTTGCTTCAATAAAACGATTGGCATAAACCAAGGGGAAATACCGTTATTTTAGAAAATTGATATAAAATTTTAAATTTTATAATTTAGAACTTATTACTAAAGTATAAATTTTTATTTATTTGATAATTAAAATCGCCTACAGTTTAAACTAAAACATTAAAAATTTAAAATATATTATATAATTTATATTTTAAATTTAATAAAATATATATAATTATTATAATTAAATTTAATATTTTTTTTTTTTTTATAATATAAAATTATATTAAAATTTAAAGGAAATTGGGTCGTAAGTTTTTGTTTTTTTTATTGTTCTCTTGTATATTTTTTTTTTTTTTTGTATTATTTTGCAATCCAATTAAATCAGAATTTATGTATTTTAATTAACCTCATGTCCTATTTTTTATGTTTATATAATAAATATATATGTATATAATTTTTATTTTTCAAATTAACCACGTAACTTTTATAATATTGATATATATATATATATATATATATGCATTATTGTATTCTCAAAAATAAAACAAAATATACAATAAAGAACAATAAACATATTAATTACTATACATTACACATACGTTGAAGCATTTTATTTATTAAAAAACTGTACACATATATACATGTAAATATTTACATATAATTATGCAAATTGATTGAAAATATATTTATGAAAATATAATTAAGAAACCACTATTTTAAGAGTATTTTACTATAGACTTTTTCATCAAGTACATCTACATCCTTGATCCTTGTACAAGATCCTTTTACTAGTATATTCAGAGTAGGCTCATGAAAGGGAGGTAGAATTGTGTTCACTAAATAATAGTTTTGTCAAACAATTCTAATTTTCAGATTTCAAGGACAAATTATACAGCGGTCTAAATTTTCTTAATCACCAGCTGTTAGGGGTGACTGACATTTTAGACTATGTGGGATTATACTTTTTTTAAAGTAGAAGACGTTTTTAATTATTTACCTTAGTGTTTAGTGTTAGTTCATCTCGATTACAATTCTTCTTAATAGAAGTTGGAAAAAATTTGGAAGAATATCAAATAAGAGTAGTCTTATTAATTAGTATTTTATTTATTAACTATATAAAACTATAAAATAATCAAGAAGCTCATATTAAGCAAATGAAGACCAAAAATAGGCGTTAATTAGCAATTTGTGAGTCAAAAAATTAAACTTAATCCCATTGAATAATTATAATTTTTAAAAACTTATTATAAAATTTAAATTGACAATTCCTAGAAACTTATTTGTTAATGAATCAATAATCAAATTAAGCTGCAAAACTCTTCGAAGGATTTTTGGAATCAGGTCAGCAACAAAGGCTTTCAAAATTTTAGTTCAATTCGTGTATAAAGTATTTTCTAGAGTTTTTTTTCAGTCTAGTCTAACCTTGCTTAAATGAATTGTTTAACTATTTATCCTCATCTCCTAATATCAAATTTGCTTAGGCTTAAATAATTCCTAATTCCCCTCTGGTAATCGTTTAGCGCATCCATAAGGTTGCTTATTCTTACACAAAACTAAACTTAGGTTTCTATTATTATTAAAATTAAAATTGAGTCGAAATCAACTAAATATTCAATTATTTTTTAATTGAGTTTTATGAGCTTTTAACCATTCCTCATTCTAACGATTATTTAAGCCATCCTAACCCTCATACAAGACCTAGCATATTCTACTATTATTAACATTATTAACCCCATTGACTCCACTATAACTAAGGATTATAGAACACAATAACATTTTATACAAGCATGATAAATATCCTACTGGCTATATAAAAAAATTTTTGATTATAAATAAACTCCTAAAGTTATGCATTATTTTATTTTTTTAAAATTTTGAATAATTATCTCAAGCAACAACAATTTCATAGTTCTATCAGAGTTACTATTACTTTAAATCAGTTACAGAACAATGCGACTTAGAGTAAGTGATGCATATTAGAATACATTCAAATTCACCTGTAACTGTTATACACGGTTTCCTTCCTTTGTTAATATCAGCTTCAAGACTTAAACTTTAAATATTTAATATTTCCATTTCATTTTTGTATTATTCTATATTTTTGTACCAAAATAAATATGTACTTATATATTTATGATTAAAAAACCCTGGCATTGCTTGAGTTATTATAGTGTAAAATTAACCTATCTTTTAATTTATACAATATTACAAGAATATATACAAATTCTACAATAGTATATATGCTACATTCAATATTTTATAAATATAAAATAATAAATATCCAATTATCCAAAATAATTGAAATCGATTTTAACTTAATATAAATTCACATTATTGTAGAGATGTAAGTATATATATATATGTATATACGTATGTATTACTAAATAAATACATATTTATATATACATATTTCCATCAATGGTAGTAAATTAATTTCAATCTGGGAAAATTCATGATTTTCAATGAATTACAAAAAAAAAAATAAAATAAAAATAAAATCTGAATAAGGACGAAAAATTTTCTTATTTATATTATCCTTGAAACATGTGTATTGTTGTTGTTATTTCTTTCTTTATATATAATATTAACAAACCGTTATAAATACCCCGTGTTGCAGACAGAAAAATTATATTATGTAAAATTAAAGTCGAGTCAATTTATACGAATTATTTATAATGTTTGTATCTCCCTCCAAAATAATTTGCTTCGTCCTTTATTATTTTTTTTTTAATAATTTTGTTTTTATTTTTTTTTTTGTGTTTGTGTAATTTTCTTCTCTTTGACAAATCCTCAAATATTGATTTGAGATTTATTACTTGTGATAAAAGACAGGAAAATTAAAATGAATAAAAAATTTAAGAAAAATTACATTTTCCATTTATAAGAAAAATCAAAAAAGGACATTTTGTACAAATATCTCAGTAAATTGATTGTACAGTTTATATAGAAAATTTTTGAGAATATTTTATTTAATATTTTGGATTAATTTTTCAATTAAAAATTTTTAAATTAATTTAAATTCAGAAAAAGAGATGTATATATTTCATATAACAGTAGGTAATTATGGAACCTTTGAAAGTTTTTCAATTTTAACTGAATAAAATCTTTAACAAAATTTGTGTCTCTTTTAAAAGGTTTTAGGCCATTTCTAGACAAATTTATAAAGGCTACTTTTAAAACCCAGCCATCTAGCATAACACAAGCCTCAATGCCTCAATAATTAAAATATAAAAAAAAAATCTTAAAAAATCAGTTTAATTTAGAAACTTTTGACTTACAATAAAGCTAGCAAAGGTCGTAGTTCTCCCATGTGTTTCCTATGTGTTTTCTAGAAAGGTTTTTCTTTTTTCCAGTGTTAAAATTTTTCAATAAAAGTTCAAAGTATACGATTAAAATCAAGGTCTAATTGAATTTAATGGGATTAACACCTAGAAAATGTTCTCTATCTTCATATGCATTTTAAATTGCAGAGTTATTATTAAAATTAACTTTTTACAAATTATTAAATCCTACAAACCTCTGGATATAAACAATGTAATACTGGTGACTCAAATATTGATTCCGATTCGGCTCAATTTGCTTCGACTACTAAATAGTATCATTTAATCCGAATAAAAGTTAGAACTTCTACAATTTTAAAATCAACTTATACATAATTATGTTAATTAATTTTTAAAAGCACCTAAAGATATGCAAATATTATACTCAGAAAATATCAATTGCGAAATTGAGGGACTTCGGCCTTTAAAATTCAATTAATTGAAAATTTTATTTTCAAATGCACCTTAAAGTATGCAATTTTCAATAAATACAAAATATTTAATAATAGCTAAATAAAATAACTAAATACTATTGATTCGAATGTTTTTTTGTGATTTGGATCAATTGGCTCCGATTGATGGATTTTATTTTCTCAAATTCAGACATCATATATAACTGACGCTCGCTCCTTCCGAAAAGTGAAATTAATTCAACTTATTTATTCTTCCACTAACAAATGATGCAATCCCAAATAAATTCTCAGAATTTCATCTAAGAATAGATTTCCTTCCCTTTCTTCTACCCACAAATAGATTAAATTTCGCATTTACAATAAAATCTGGAGATATTAAAAAAACTAACCATAAAAAACATCAAATTAATATTTTATTTTTAGATGTAAAAAACGAGTTGTTAAAAAAAAAACCATTTTCTTTCTTCAGTTTTCGATTTTGAAGAAAAAAACCAAAAACGAAATTCTTCAATCATTTTACTTTCTTTTTTCAAATAAAAATTAAACTGACAAAAAATTTGATTAATTTTTATTATACTTATCTTTTATAAATATAATAAAATCAATATTATTTCTTTTTTTTTTTGATTAAAATGTTTTACATCTTATGGCATAACATTAATAAATGATAGCAAATATTACTTAAGATGTTTTTATACCCGTATGACTATATAGCCAAAGGGTATAATAAATTTGCCATTACGTTTGTAACGCAGAGAAGGAGGGGGGGGTAGATATAGACTCAAGTGTATGGATCGGATCAGAATCGAAAAATAAATCGATTTAGCGATGTATGTCCGTCCGTCTGTCCGTCCGTCCGTCCGTCCGTCCGCACGATAACTCAAAAACTAAAGGAGCTAGGATCTTGAAATTTTCGCAAATTCGTTTTTTTTCAATAGCCGTCATCGCTATTTAAATCCAGCCATTTTGGTCCATGGGTTCGGGTAGCTGCCATACAACTCCTTTTTTTATATGAGTATTACTCTGTACCTATTACAGCTGCGTGTCTGAAATTTTGCCAAAAGTAGTTTAGTTTTATGGCCAAAGAGTCTGCAAAATTTGGTTGATCTAGTGGAGTGGGTTCGAGTAGCTGCCATACAACTTCTTATTTTATATGAGCATTACTCTCCACCTAATTAAGCTGGGTGTCTGAAATTTTGCTAAAAATAGTTTAGTATAATGGCCAAAGTTTCTGCAAAATTTGGTTGGTCTACTGTAGAGGGTTCGAGTAGCTGCCATACAACTCCTTATTTTATATGAGCATTACACTACACCTAATGAAGCTGGGTGTCTGAAATTTTGCCAAAAATAGTTTAGTGTAATGGCCAAAGTTACATGAAAATTTGGTTGGTCTACTGTAGAGGGTTCGAGTAGCTGCCATACAACTCCTTATTTTATATGAGCATTACTCTCCACCTAATTAAGTTGTATGTTTGAAATTTTGACAAAAGTAATTAATCGGATGATATAATGTATATGATACGGTCATACGGGTATCCCAGAGTTGACACAGTCTACTCTACTACACTCTTCCTCGTTTTTTTTAAAGATTAAAATAGTATCTATCCTCTATAAATTTGGTATAATAATATCGCGGAAATTAAAATGTAAAAAAATGACGACGACTATTGAAAGCGAAATTTAATATTTTCATTTTCTAAAGAAAAATATTGAAGAAAGAAAATAAAAAAAAAAAAAATTAAATTAAATTTAAAGGAAAAACTGAAATATATAAAATCTATTTTTTTGTATTCCAAAAGAATATTAAAAAATAAAGAAAAGCAGTTTTTCATTTTGTAACTATTTTTATTTAAAGAAAAATAATTATTTAATATAATTTTAATTTAAATTTTTGTTGTTGGTGGTCTTTTTGTAAATGGAATCTCGAATAATAAAATGGAACAGAAAAATATTATATTAATAAAAAAAAAGGACTTTTAGGAGTAAAATAATTTTCAATTTTTAATAATACGAAAAGAAAGTATTATTATTATTAAAAATAATAAGATTAATAGGCTTTGGGATATTACAACATCATGAAATAACATATGAAAATTGAATGAACCAACAGGCCTTACAAATATTGTTTTGGGAATCAAAAATGAAGTAACTCCAGGAAAAAGAACCACCAGATTAAAAAGAACTGTACTAACGGAATTATATTTCAAGGCAAAATTATATTACGTTACATTTTGCGCAATTATTTTATTATTATTATTATTTACAACACAATTTTTATTCCTGAATGAAAAAGAGTGCCTCGAAGTATGCAATATTTTTAATTACGAAAGTTTAGATAATAGAAACTGTAATAAAGTTAAAAAAGTTTTATGTACAAATTATATACAAATAAGGAATGCATGTAAACCCTTTAGACCCTTTTCTGAAATAAAATATTTGAAAAATCACGAAAATTCCATTTTAAATATGCATTGCATTAATATTTCTCGATTAAGTTCATTTTGGTGTTAATTAAAAGAACCAAATTTATATGAATTATACATTATTTAATATATTTCACATTTATACTTATTATTAATATAATTTTCTCAGTAAATTTAAGTAAAATGTATATAATAAATACATTTTTCAAAAAATTAATTTATTTTTATGTAAATTATTTTTTAATGCAAATGGAAACCTATATTATGTATGTATATTTTTATATTAAAGTCTAATATTAAAAATTGAATGATTCTAAAAACATAATTAAAAAAAAAATTTAAAAAATATTTTAAATCCGTTTTTAAAGAGTTCATATCCCACAACAAATACTTAATATATGCGTCCTGTACACAATCATCTTAATTTGTAACTTTTCTACATTAAGTTCCTTTAGTTTTCAAATGAAAGAACTTAAGCTTATTTTTGCCCAATATAGATTCAATATCCTTTTTAGGACACCCAAATTATCGTAATCAACCCAATTAAAATGTTAGGTGCTTTTTGGACTTTATTTCAAACTTAAATTCAGAAAAAAAAATAATTATAAAAATTGCATCTTTTACCCCTCTCGTTATGTGGCTACTTATCTTAAAATCGTCCTTTAGAGCTTAAATACGACTTTTATCTTAAGAACTTATAAATCATTTTAATTATTTAAAACAAAACATATTCTATAATAAAATCACAATATTTAACAATTAATTATTTAAAATATTTAAAATTTTTCTAATTTAATTAAAAATTCATATCTCATAATTATAAATTTGTTTATATCTGTTTAGTTTTCTTAGTTTTGTATTTTTAAAGCAATAAATTATTGAAATATATAATTTTTGATTGTGTTAATTTAATAATTAAATACAAGAATATTAAATAATATTTAATTTACACAACATATAATAAATATAATTACTGATTTAATATTAAAAGACATACACATACGACTTATATCAGATAATAATAATATAACTTTTGGCAATTTTCATATTTTCCATTTTAAAATTTTTAATAATTTTTAAAATTTTTTAATATTTAAATATTTGATTAAGAATATATGATGTTAAGAAACGAAAATGTCTATCATGAATATCTAGATACATAATTATGTATGATTTTAATTTTATTGTATATTTTTATGGTATATACTAATAAAATAAATAAATGAATTAATTATTTAAAATAATTTTATATTTCAGAAACTATACCATAATAATATATTAATTATTATAAAACATATTATCATACTAAATTTGAAATTAAATTGACATAAAACAACTTTTAAAATATAATAAAATATTTATGTGTATGTTTTTAATATTTTATTGACTGACTTTTTGAAATTCAATTCAATTAAAAAGTTAATTATTTAAGAGCACCTAAAAATATGCAATTATAATATACATAAAATGTTTCATACAAAACTAAAGGACTTCGAAATTCATTCAATTTGAAATTCATTCAATTAAAAGCACCTTAAAGTATGCAACTTTAAATAAATAATTATTATTTAAAGCAGAATTAAAGAACTTCAGCCATACGCAATTTGAAATTCAATCAATTGAGAATTTTATTTTCAAATGCACCTTAAAGTATGCAATTCTATATAAATAATTAATAAAAATTTTTAAATAGGGGTTAGTAAATACAAAGGGTTGCTTAAATACTGTGAAGTTAAGTTTCCAACGAACTATGGTAAATACTGTTGGTAATATTTTATGAATGCCTCTTGGGCTATAAATTTTGAATTGAAAGATACTGTGCTCTACTTATTCTTTATATATTCTTCACAAGTTATAATTGAGGTTGATAAGCAATTTTTTCTACTCTTCTACAATGAAATTCAACAAAAAAAAACTAAATATTAACTTAAGTAAATCAATTTAGTTTTGTTTAATAATATAAGAAATAAAAGTACTTCAGATTTAATTTCAATTAATTATTTGAACAAGGAATATTTTACATCTTTACATGAAATTGTATACAACTAACCTAAAATATATCCATCATTTAAAAGTACCCACTTTAAAATTATAGTTTTTCTTTCATTATTTCTTCTTTTCCAAGTCATGTCATAATATGAGAAATAAAATTTTATTCCTTTTTTTTTTTTGTAACACAAATAATTACATTTAATGCAATATAAAAAAAAACTTTTCCATTAAAGTATTACTTATAGCTACTATGTAAAATTCTATATATCATTCAATTTAAATTCAATTTAGAAAACTTAAGTTACTATTATACAATATTAAAATCAATTTACGAACATGGAAATTTATGAAAGATCATTCAACTTTAAATTGTGTAGTTTTTCTTGTTTTGGGTTTTTTCTTATGTTTTAAACAAATGTAAATAATAAATTCTTATAAATTTAATTTTTTCCTCCGACTAATAGAATTTATTTCTAAAAATAGAAAAAAAAAATTACTGAAATGTCAATAGCATTCATAGTATATATACTTACAAATACTCGTAATAGTTAATAGAAAATGAAAAACCAAACCAAAAACAAAAAGCAATATGCAAAAGAAGTGAACTGCAGGATATTTTAAAATGCATAGTTTTACTGTGTATTCGTACCTTTGAATCATTTCGTACTATTTTTATCCCTAGTAGTTTCATTTTTTGAATAAACACAGCAGTACTTTTTAATAATGCATTTAAAATAACTGGAAAGATAACAATTTTCAACCTTTTCTGCATATCTAGTGAGAATAATGACGGTTAAAAACGCTTTAAATGAATATTAAAATTTTATTTATTGCGCCTGAAAATATGCAATTTGTAAATAATTTGGTTTATAGTATATTTCAACTCTGTAAAGATATTTCTTTTAAGGTAGATTTCTTTAATGAAAATTGAAAATGATTTTCACTCATTTTTAACACTCATTTGTTTTACTCATTTTCACCACGCACTTTTCATTTATACCTACCCTTACATGTTTCTTTAAAATTTTTTTCGTTTGGGAGTCTTATCCTTGGATATCTAAAAATTGGTTCCTTCACTTGATATATTAAATGCCTTTCACTGATTGGGTTTACTTAAAAATTGATTTAAATAAAATATGTGCGTATTTCTGATTTTTTTTTTACAAATAAACCTCATCTTCTACTCAATTTCTTAAAAAAGTCCTGCAGATCTCAAAGAACAAAATTTATTCAAGAAATAGTAATTGAGACTGACAAACAAGAATCTTTTCTATCTTACAATAAAAAAACTTTTATATTCACTAAAAAAGAAAAATAATATTTAATTTTGGTTCAAAAATTACATTTGACTGAGCTGAAAATGAATTTAAGAATAATTTATCATTGATTCACTGAACCTTAAAATGTAAATCTCAGTTCTTTAAAAATAAAAATTAATAATTTTAATGGGTTTTTGTGGAAACTTTTTTATTCATTGTTATTTTTTTTTTTTTTTTTGCTTTCGCTTTTTTTCACTCAAACAACACCATTTGCTATTATAATTATGCATATATATGTGCAAAGTGTTCCACCTTTGAAAGGATATAGTTTGAACTTAAGTTGGAAGTGGTGTGGTATAAAGGTTTGGCAATATTAGGTAATTTAATAACACTCATATGATATGACTGTTATGACAGTAGGTCTACTCATTGGCATATCACTACATCCCATGTCGGATTTATTAATCAACTTTGTAAAGAACAACTCCAGATTATTCAATTCAATTCATAAGAAAGTTTTAAAACCTAATTAACTTAAAATGAACACAATCTCAAGACAAGTATGCGAAATCACTCAAAAAATACTCAAAATTAAAGAACTTTTACATTAGAAAAAATTACTCAGAATATACTAAAAAAATTTAGTTGTTGTTACATTATAAGAAATTACTCAAAAACTGCTCAAAATTAATAAATACTTTGCACTATACATGAAATTACTTTTCACTCGTTTTGACTTCATGAACTGAAAAATACCGGAACACTCTGTATTACTATTAATAATATGTAGAAACATTTTAAGCGTTATTGTTTTTACAGTAATATAAAAATTATGTCTGTTATACTAGTATTATAATAAAACTTAAATTTATATACTTACATTTATTTATATATATAACATTAAATATACACAGTATTATTAGTATTTACTTACAAATTTTCATAAATTGAATTATAAGAATAATTTTCCACTTCTACGGGAAATAATAATATTTGCACCCAAGGAAAAATGATTTTTCACAAATAATTTTAATATTTTTTTTTTGGATTTTTTAAATATTTTTTTTTTTTGATTTGTTTGTTGAAAATCACAAGTTAAGAATCAACAACTATCGCATTCCTATCACATTAAAATAAAAAAAGACTCAAAAAATAAATAAAAAAAACTCAAAATAATATAAAAAAAAATTCTTTGAAAATTCATAAAAATTATATTTTTTTTTTCACTATGCTTTTGTATACTTTTGTATGTGTATGTGTACGCAAATGAATACCATAATCAAAAAGGAAGATAGTATGTAGGATTAAAGGATTAAAGTTTTTGTTTCATTTAAAAAAAAAAAACTTTAAATCCTTTAGGAATAACAAGCAGATTAATAAAGATTTATTTTGTATAAATATTAAGAAAATCATAAAAGTTTTAAAAATTTTGTAAGCTACGATTATAAACTTATCAAATTGAAGAACTTTTATTTATAAATTATGTATTCAAATTTGATTAGTTTTTAACATTTTTTTAATCCTTTGCACTTGAGATAATCTGTTTTGTATCAGAACACATTATAAGTATTTTAATTTTGATTAAAAATGCTGTATATGTATTGTGAAGTACCCTATAGGCAGTTCTTGAAGGACCTCATAATTTACATGGAAACGAATATAATACTTAAAATAGAGTTTAACTCAGTATAATTGAGTGAAATTCCTATTTTGTTATCAATTTGACGACAATATAATTCAATATTCTGTTTTGATACCATATTTCTAAAAACTGTAGAAGTTGAGTGCAAAGTGTTAAATCAATTTTAAAAAATTTCTGTATATTATATAAAGCATACAATTAGTTAAATGTTTATATTCTTTTTTTTTTTTTGAATTTCAGGAGCTTTAAAAGTGTAAGAGAAAATATTAATTTTTAATTATAATCACACATAAATTATTTCCATTGAAAAACTCTTAAAAAAAAATAAACAATTTATTTCATTAATGCTTTTAGAAACTATTCGAATGCATTTAACATTACATTTAATTCATAAATTTTTAAAAATAAAAACCATTATTTAATATAAAAACATTTTAATAATTAAAAAACTCAAATCAAAGATTCATAAATTCATTTTAAAAACCGAATATTAATAAATCAAACATAATTCATTATAATAACATATAACATAACATAACATAACAGCTATAATAACATTTTATCAAATAAAAAAAAAAACACTCATATTCATAAAAAAAAAAAACTCAAAACAATATATATGTATTATATTATTCATAAAAATCCAAATAAATGTATAAAGATACACAACCTAGCCGTGGTAGTTTGAGATCCCTTCGAAGTGCCCCATTATTAAGTGCTGTATTGGAATCAACATTATCATTAACACGTATACATCCAATAGCATCATTAGAATTACCTGGTGTTGAAATTGATGTTGTTGAAGAACAACAACTTCAAGAACAACATCAAGCATCATTACGACGTACACCAACATTACATAGTGTTGCTGGTACTGGTATTGTTGGTGGTGGTACTGAAACAACAAGTGTTGGTGGTTTTGGTTTAGGTTATGATCAACCATCAACATCACGACACTACGGAAGACTTGGTCAATCTGCTGCATCATTAAGACATTCTTCAGAATATATAAAACGTAGTGTACAACATAAACGGTATGTATGAATGTGTGTGTGTTTTTTTTACCATAAATGAGTGTGTTTTAAATGAATGAGTGACTTTGGTTTGATTTGAATATTATAATCCGTTTGCTCACTAACTGTATAATAACTATAATATCCAGATTTTTATTATATTTTCTTTTATATTAGGAGTGTAATATTAATTATTTTTCTTGTGAGTAATTTTTTGAGTGAACTTTTTTATTTGACGTGTGTTTTCTTTTATAGCTATTTTTATTTGGTTGAAATTCTCTTAGAATTAAAATTTTCGAGTGATTTTATTTAACAAGTATAAATACATTATAGGATAAATATGAGTGATTTTTTTGGTAAATTGTAAATTTTGCTTTTGAATTACGTTGAAAGAAAGAACTCAATTTTTGGAAAATTGAGTATAATTTCAAAATGCAACAAATCCGATATAATATTATTTTCAAATTTTAGAGAATACAGATATTAGTATTTATTAATACCTTATTTGACAAAATTATTAACAAAAGGGTTTGGTTTTTAAAATAATAGAATAGTTTTTACCTGTCCCAGTTTTTGAGTGAAATTTTTTATATAATCCAATAGAATAGTATTAATTGAGTTGTGTTTTTGAATACATTAACAATTTTTTGAAATTTATAAAGCTTTAAATATAAATTAAAAAATATTTTTTAAGTATATAATTTTAAATAAAATAAATTTAATTTGTTCAGGTGAGTGATTTATGATTAAATTAAATTTCTTTATATTTTACTAAATAATTTAAAAAAATATGTATTATGTAAAAAGGATTTATGGGTAATTAAAGAAAAATAGGTCTTAGAGGCTGTGAAGCTTGATTAAAATATTAATAATTCATCAAAATATTAAGTATCAATTTAATACTTTGAGCACAATAAAAGTTTTAAATCAAATACTCATTTGACTTCATCTATAGATAGTCCTATGTATTTTAGATTTGAAACGGGTGAAAAAGAAGATTTTAGTTATTTCCTCCTCTTTTAAAATATAATGTATTTCTTAAAAATAGAAAATCTAAAGTACAGTGCTCGTCGGCTATTAAAGTGCCTAAATTTATGCAAAAATTTCTAAAATTTTTTTTTCAATTGTCTTAAATTGAAAAACTTTCCTTATTTTAATTATAAAAAAAATAAAAAACCACAATAACAAAATTACTTTAAAAAAACACCATTTGTTATATTATTTTATTTCATTTTCCCCATTTTCCTTGTTTTTCCTGAAGACAAAACTTTATAATGATTTGATTTCAGTTTTACAAATTGTCGCATAAATTTTTTGAGACATTTTCAAAAACAATTTTTCTTTTTCTCATATTATTCTACAAAATTTTTTTTTCATTTTCCATTTTGCGATTTTCATTTTTTACTGTTTTATGTGTAATTCTACACGTCATTATTACTCTAATAAATAACAAGAAATATAACAAAATACGTATACGTATATTATAATATATCCTACCAGCCTTCCTTTATAACCCAGAACTTTATTACCAGGAAATGATATGTATGTAAGTACTGTGTAATAACGACAAAAAACAGAAATGAAATCTCTAGGCTATTGAGCATATTTTCTTTTGTTTTTCTTTTACATTTTCTTGGTTTTTTATTTTCAATGTTGTTATTGTTGACACCGACAATGATACCATCAAAATAAATGAATGTCGGTTGAATTTTGATGCGCGCATATATTCGGTTCATATTAAATCACTCAATTGTAATTTAAAATTTTTTCACATTTTTCTTTTTAAATTTAAAAATAGAAAACGAAGTTATGATGATCGACTGCTTGTTTTGCTTCACAGAAGAAGTAGGAGTTTGTAGATGATATGTGAGATAAAAAGATTCAAAAGACAAACCACAAAACTGGTTAAAAATATGGAAATTAAACTTTGTTTTAAATATAAATAGACAATAACAAAAGATTGTTAATTTCCTAATGACTAAATAAACTAGGAAATTGAATTTCTAAAAAGACTTATTTTATAGGCTAGGCAAAGTAGAATAGAAGAAATTTTACCATTTAAGACTTTTTAATTTAACTTAACACTTTGTGTGGTAATAAGTTTCCCTTTATTTTTAATATACACATTCTGAAAAAAAGGGTTACAAATTATGAAGAAATTATGTTATATAATATAGCCCTGTTAAGGATTTCAAAAACCTTGAAGGACATGGCAAGACTTGAGGTAAACCTCAAATTAAGGATTTATATAGATCAATTGTAACTGCAAGGACCTTTTAATTTATTTAATACTGGAATAATTGAAATGATAAAAAAATCAAACTTTACTTTATATTTAAATAACTTTATGGACCAGCCCTTATGGACCAGCCCTTACAGGAACCAAGTGAACTAGGGCCCTTATTGGCTCTTAAGTAGATTATTCAATTTTAAAAATTTAAGAGTAAGTGACAAATTAGATTGAATAGTATTGTATTCAAGACATCGCACCCTAGATCTTACAATTTTAGTTAAAAAACTGTCAACATCCCTTTTTAATGATTTTTAGGAGTTACTTCAGATACCTAAGAACCAGCGAAGGCAATAGAAAAAAGAGAAGAAGAAAAAACTTACAAATCCCTCCAGTTTTTAACTTAATTTTCTAAATGAATATTTTCCAATGTTGTAATAAATAATACAATTAAAATTGATCCAAGTCATTCTTATGTGTCCAATAATTCAAACCTATTATATATTACATATATTTAATAAATTTTATTTTATTTTAACAAACAAATTATTTAATTACAATTTTTTTTTGTAAAAACTTTTGAAAAAATCAAGGACATCAATTTAATATTTTATAATTATTCAAAAGATTTCACAGGATAAATTATATTCTATACATAAAAACATTTTAACTTCACACAGTTACATGTATGCCTATTAAAGTTACCAGAAAATATAGTTTCAAATTTGGAATTCTTTCGAGCAGAATCTCATTTCCCTATTAACAACTACTTTTTAATAGTTTTTAATATCCTTGCTATGATCCTTTTTCTCTATATAACCTTCTTATAAGCACAGTTCTTGAGTTTTCTATTCTCTAAAATTTTATAATTTGTAGTTGTTATATTTACTGAAATCCTTTTTTTGGGACCCTCTTGAGTCCTTAGAATCCTCCAGAAAAACTAGGTGAATTTAAGAAACTTTCTCAGAAATATTTAGGTTACATAAATTTCAGTAGACCTAAAATCATTATTCACTTAAATTTATTAACTATATTATAATATTATATATTAAATTCTTATATCCTTTAATTTTCTTTTTCTTTCTGTTTTTTTGTTTTTAAAGAACAGAGAAAAGAAAATTATAACCATTACTCAAATTGAATAGAATATTATTTATATTTGGCTTGATAATTTTTATATATAATGTATCTGTATGTATTCACTGTTCACTACTATTCCATATATTCCAATTTCATCAAAAGAATCATAAAATCAATGTGATTCTTATTTTTTTTTTTTTATAATTTTTCTTCTGACTTTTCTTTCTGTTTTCTTTTGTATTTTAAAAGGAAAAATGACAATTTTTCTTAAAATTTAATTAAAAAGAAAAGATATATGCTCAGAATACAATATTACTCATATATATACATTTAATAAGATACACATATAAAATATGTATAGAATTTTGAAAGAAAATTGGGTCTATGACGCTTATATTGTACATAATATTATTATATATTATATTCTTAAAATTAAATCTTAAATGATATACGATGTGAAATTAAAATTAAACACATATACACACATACACACACGTTAATAAAAAGAATTTGAAAGTCTTTAAAAAAATTTATATATACATATTTCAAAAATATAAATTGTTTTGACCTAAATTTTTTATTTTTAAATAAATTTATAAGAAATTATTTATGATATAAATTTTTATTAAATTAATATATATATATATATATTTATATATGTATATATATGTATATAAGTATATATATATATGTAGTTATGTATATTTACTATTATTGAAGGATTTGCAACAAGAAAAATAAAGGAATAAAATTTTTCTTAATTAAATTATACTAAAATAATTTAGAGAATACAAATCATCAAGAAAAATTGCATACTTTTAGGTATATATTTCAAATATTTTATTATAAGATTGTTACTAATTTCTTTTTTATTTAAAAAAAATTCCATTATATTTTTTAATTAAATTTTTTAAATAGATTTTAATTTTCTAAGCCATTAAAAAAAAGTATTAAAAATATCTAACACAAAACTAAATATTAAGCACCTGGAAGTATGCAATGCTTATTTTAATAATAATAGGTAATTGTGAATGTTTTACTTAGATAAAGATTTTTGGAGCATTAATTATGAAATATTTTTGTTCATCATAATTTAATTTTGTATTTTTGGAACATTTTCGAGAATTATTTTATAAAATATAAAATTTCAGAATCCGGAAACTAAATAGACTTAAATTTAAACAATATTTAATTTTAACAAAACTTTAAAGTTTCTAAAATAACAATTTAGAATGAAACAAAGATTTGCAAATTTCAAATTAGACAAAAGTATTTTTAAAAAATTAATCAGTATTATTTTTAATTTTTTTAAAACTATACTTTGTTCTACTGAATTTAAATTTCCTAAGAATTTAAGCCTTGGAATCAAATTAATTATGAAATTGAGTGGAGTCCTGGAGTGGCAGCAATATATCTAGCAATCCTTTTGATAAGAATGGTTCGCTCTATTAATACTAATATCTGATTATAAATTATAATTTATAATTTTCCGCAAATAAAAACTTTTTCAAACATATACTAAAAAAAAAGGTTTAAAACTTTTACTTAGCCCAAAATTATCGTATTCAAATTGAAAAGTGTTTTAAATTAATTTTATAAGTATGATTCAATATAAATTCACTCAAGTTTAAATTTAAATATTTTTATTTTCTAAGTTTTGCATAAGTAAATAAAAATCATTACTTGGAATACAAATGACTTCTTCTAGCATAAAAAGTCTAAAACGGAACCAAAAAACAATAAAAAACTATTTAAACAATTTGTTTTTTTCTTATTTGATTTTCCTATTTTTTAAGGTTTTTTTTTAAATGATAATCTTCCTCTTTAAAACCTGTTCAAGGACATTGATAGTTAAAGGATAATTTCAAGCATTTAAACAACAACCAAACAAAAAAAGGGTAACAACTTAAACTTTAATATACCTTACCATTTCTAAATATAAAAAAAACCAAAGTATTTTAAAAGTACTATATACAAAGTCTTATATGTGTGAGAATGTTGTATTAAGTCATAAAAGGATACATGTACATAAAAGGAACTTAAAAAATTTCTCTGATGACATTAACATTCCTATACTTAACATTTTCATCATTACTAAAAGTAAAAAAAAGGCACGCACTAACATATTCATTGTATTCTCCATCCCCTGATTGTGTGAAAGAATTAAAGATTAGAGTGAGAAAAAGTTTTTTTTGATTTTTGGATTTTAATTTTTACTTACCGAATTATCTTGTTATCCTGTATACGTGCGAAGTTATATATATGCAGTATATGTTGTGAACCTAAATAAAATAATCATGACCAATTTTTAAGGTATTTTTTATTTTACATAGACAAGTAGGATGTAATATGTTTAACATATTGATGTTAATTCTCCTGTCAGAGATGGAGTTCTCTTAGATTGGTGCCTTAGCTTAGTTTATCAAATCCTTAATTAGGTTTTACAACAATCCCTAACTATTCCTTTTTTAGGTACCAGATTCTCCTATTTCTAGTCTATTCCAATTTTAGTTGTTCTAGATCAATCATTGTTGACGTTGTGATTTCTGCATTCCAGAAATTTTATAATATGATTTTTCTCTGCCTCAAAACTAATAAAATAACGGTATTTCCTGAGTTGTAAATAATTTAATGCTATAAAATATTTTTAACCATTTCCCGCAAGTTATTGGTGTTTTAACTTCTCGGATCCAGATAATTTTGTAACATGAATTTTCTTTGCCTTAAAATTAATAATATAACGGCATTTCCTAGGCTATCCAGAAATCTACTGTTTTAAATATATTAGGCCATTTCTTGCAAATTATCGGCGGTAAATCTTTAAACTTTGAATTCGTCTGAAAATAATTTGTTTCACAAGACCAGGTAATCAAAAATAAAGTAAAACAATGCCGAACATATTTACTTATATTAGGGAAATATTCAACAAATAAAACATTCTACCATTTTTTAATCTTCGAGGCTCACCTCCATCCTAACTACACCTCTTACAAAACTGTTTTTTTTTTATTATACAAATACAAAAAAATCCCAAAAAGGTTTCCTATATGAATTTTTATTGCGGCCAAGTAAGCAAAAACAAAACTGAACATCAGAATAAACAATAAAAAATTTACCAAAAAAAATTAAGAAATAATATAAAAAAATACTTGAAATAGCTGAAATCATTTCTCTATATATATATGTTATCCTTTGGATCCTTTTTTCCAATTGAATTTTGGTAGTTTGATTCGAAAAAAAAAAGTAAAACTAAAAATAAAATTAGAGAAATAATAAGAAGGTGTGAAAATCAAACCAAATTGTTTTGTGTATAAGCAGCATCAGCAAACAAAAACAAAGTTATTTAATTCACACCTTATGTACTTAAATTACTTTAACAGGCATACAAAGAGAAAATGTAAGAGGGAAATTGTACAAATAAATCAGTGTTCCACTTAAGCACAAGCACAAGCAGCTTTTTCCCAACAAAACCTAATTAAGTAAAAAATATCCAATACCAACAGTTATCTATCTCGCCTTTTACAGTTTTGAAGGAAAGCATTATCATATCATAACTCGACAGAAATAGTGTTCTTTCTAAAGCTAAGATCATTTCCTATAAACCAATTTGATTGTCAAAAACTTTCTTTAGAAGAAACTGTATCTAGAAATTAGAAAGGATCCTTAGATTGTGAGGGTTTTGAGTAATAGGAATTATGACTAGGCAGGAGAATGTAGGAAAGTTTTATTTGTTAAGATTTTTCAAATACTATGCTGTATTTTCCCTTAATTGTGCTTCAAACTCTTGGAATTTAAAAATTTTTCTAAATTGTGTACACCGGATGCATAAAAAAAAACAGCCTCAGATTCAGACGCGGTGCGTAGATCAATTCATACAACATTCATATCAATTTTATCTAAAATGTAACACCCAATTATCATCTTCCTCATCTCCAATTAATTTCCAATTTTTTTATTAATTTTATAAAATTCTCTCACACACTCTATTATCCTTATACATTTAGTTCATAATATGTTATATACGATTATCCTTTCAATAGTCTAAGTGTTTAATGTTTTTCTTATTTTTATTATTTTCATTTTCACCTTTCTATACTTTTCCTCCTTCAATTGTTTTGCTGTTTTTCCTTTTTCTTTTTTTCTACATTTTATTCCTTAATTCCAAAATCCGATTTGTATTCTGTCTTTCTTATCCCGCTTCCACTCTCTCTTTACAACACTGAAACATACGTTTTGTTTCAAATACTACAAAATACTTGTAATCCATTTCACAGATTATAAAGATTTGCACCAACAAACAATAAAAAAAAAAAAAAACAGAAAATAAAATACAACCATAAACAGAAGATATTAAACCGAAGAACAGGAATAGGAGTGGTTGATAATATACGGATAAATATTATCACTACAATTATCTAGAATGAAGAGTTGGGGGAAACGAAGTATAAGAATAAGGAGACAGTAAAGGAAAAAATTTATTCAAAAATTCCTTAAAGGCAAGATTTTCTAATTTTTTGTGTTTCCCTATGCTTTTTGTCATATTTATCATCATCATCATCAGCATCATTATCAACATCAACCATATAATCATTTTTGGTATTAGCTTTAAGGGTTTAATACCAAATTGGGGCCTAAATAAAATAAATACCGTTATATTATATACGCATTGAAAATAAAAATGAAAATAAAAATTAAATTGATCCTTGTTTAGTACTTAAGTTTGTTTTTTTTTGAGTGTGTGTTAGTAGTATCCTTTTTTTTAAAGTGTAAAAAAAATTATGTGTTAAGTACAGTTATATTGTACTTAAATGGTATTTTTGATTATGGTGAGTTTTGAAAGTGAAAGATTCTAAGAAACCTTAAATTTTTATCTGTTTATTTAAATTCATTTCATAGGGAACCCTGTATTATCCTTTTTTTGAAAGTCTTTACAGGAAGTAAAAATTTGCTTAATATTGCATGAATGATTTTATTTTAGGCTGGAAAGAGAGAGGTCGAAAATTTGTACAAAAAAATTATACAATTACAAATGGATCCTTTATTGGATTTAAAGCTTTCAATACTCATTGACCTTCACCCGATCCGAGTCCTAGTGGTTAGACTTCAGATAGTACTAAGGCCAATGGAATTAAAAATAATTCTACATATTAACTCAAACCCAAACCAAACCCAAATGAATGAAAAATGTAATATATGAAATTCACCACTCCCCAAATTCACCACACTTTAAATAACTAAATTTTACTCAGAAAGAATTCTAAAAAACCACCATTATAACACATTTTAAACGTTTATTATGTAGGAACTTTGTAAGGAAATGGAAAGGGAGGATCATATCACATTCATCCAAACACATTAAATAAAAATTTATTAAAAACATATGCATTTTTTTTTAAATCTGTGCGTCATCAGACTTCTATTAAACAACACCGTTATGAATATTGAATACATGAAGATGATAATGATTGTGATTATGATGATGTTGATGATGATAATGATGATGATGATGGAAATTGAATAGAAAAAAATTAAAATGAAAATCTCTCTACTAAACACATTTAATATAATAATAAAATACTTTTAAGGATTTTTTATTATTCCTTTTTTTTTCATTTTATTGTATAAAGGATAATAATAAACAACAAAAATATCCTTTTTAAATATCCTTTAAAATAACAATAACAATAATAATAACAAAAATATTATTAGAAAAAGAATGCAATATAAAATTAAAAAAAAAACCACAATTGAAGAATAAAAAAAAAAAAAAGTGATATTTATTGAAGCAATTTATGTACGATTATACCACAAAGAAAATTTTATTTATTTTTGTTGTTTTTTTTTTTTTTTTTTTTTTGGGGTTGAACTTGTGTGTTGGAAATCGTGGTTGTATGAATGTGGTGAATATTTATTGAATGGCGGTTTTTTCTTATTACTATTTCTTTCTTTTTTTTTTTGAAAATTTTTTTAAAAAATTTATTAGATTTATATCTGATATTTTTTTAAATATATATATATATATTATTTTATTAATAATATTTAAATATTTATACCATATATTATTATTTAATGGGTGTGTATGTGTGTATAAGGATAATATATATTGATATGATCTTAAAAACACATATGATATTTATTTGATAATAAGTACAATTTTATAAGATCTGTTTGTTGTGGTTTTTTTTTTATATTGGAAAAAATTTGTGGAAGAAAGAGACAGAGATACCGAAAATGATTTTCATTTTCTTATATAATTTTTTTGAAAATTCGTTTTCCTTTATTTGATTGTGGGAGAATATCTAGTGAATGAAATATATGTATAAGTATATTGGATTTTATTTATAGAGATTATAAATACAAAACAGGTATTTATAATATTTTTTTTTAAATATTAATAAATATTTAATATTAAATTTTTATTTATTGGATATTTTATAATTTTTTGGAGGGAAAATCTGTACAAATTAATACTTATATGTATTGGAATATTATTTAAGGATATTATAAGGATAAGAGATTTATTTATTATGTTTCAAATTAAAATCAAATAAAATTCTAATAAAGTTTTTAAATATGAGATTTATTTTATGAGCTGATAATAAATAGTAATCAGATGTTTATAGAAGTGATTTTGAGGAAGTTTATGGAAATGTTTGGTTTATTAATATTTTATTTCATTTGGGCATTTAATGACACCTGGTAGAGTTAATATAGTATTTATTGTTTTTTTAATAGGGTAGGAAAGCAATTTGTAACAGAAATTTGATTCGAAAATTGAGTGTAATTAAAATTTAGAATTTATTAACAGTTTGTACAATCTAGATTTTCTTCACATATGTTAACTTAATGAATGTTAATTCAGTTTTATAACCTCTTGATTGATTTTTTAATGATATACTTCTACTAAAACCCTTGAATTCTCTAAAAGATTTAAGTTCACTAAAAACTTCATTTATAAAATCTTTTATCCTCTACAATTTGTTGGGGATTATCTATTAAATATTCATTTCAGTATTTTCTACAATCTAATATGCATGCAATTTCAATATAACAGTCTACAGGCAACCGCTTTTGGCTAAGTATATACTAATGTAATACAAAAGTATAATATTAGTATATATATAACAAAATAGACAATGTCTAATATATAAAAGAAACCAAACAACATTTTTTGAATGTATTTTTCTGTGAAATCTATTATATGATAAAAATGTATATGTATTGTTCTACATTTCCTCCACTAAAGTCCGAATTAAAAATCTAGTAAATCAGTCCAGTGGTATTCTCAGAACCTGGACCCGTAAAATGATGCTGGCCTACTTATATAATTATGATATAATTCTCCAACATCCATCAAACCTAATCTTCCTTTTCGAAATATGAAAATAAAAAAGTTCTACATTGGAACCCTTATTTATTACATTTAGCCAGGGTATTTTATCTTAAAGTTCAAAAATCTTTAATAATATCGGCATGTTTAAAAGATGTGAAACAACTGAATTTCAATGAAATGAAACCAAAAAATCGAACTATTGGTAAAATATTCAAACTTTGAATCTTGACTCTATTAAAATTCAAAGAGTCCTTTGTAAAATCAATTCATATAATAATAAAAATTGATTGTAATCATATTAATTAAATCAGGACATTTTTCTTTTTTTTTTCCTACATTTTATTACAATCAATTTTAGACCTATTAGAATACAAATTTTAGATAAGAAATTTATCTATAAGATACAATAATTTTGTTATAATATAATTCACTTAAAAATCAAATAAACCCAAAGTCTTCCTTACAAGACCAATGCACGTCCTAAACAAAATCCTAAATTTTTAAGTTTTCAATTTCATCAAACCAATAAAAAATAACAATAAAGAAGTTGTAAATAAAAAAATTACTTTATTTTAACTTTATAGATGGGGTTGAAGTTTTGTTTCTGAGGAATTTTTTTTATCAAATTTGGGGTCCTGTCTAAGGAACAAAAAAAAAATTCAAAAACAGAAAAATCAAAACATCAAAAAGATATTAAAATATAAAAAAAAAAAAAAAACTTTCAAACTTTTTTGGAAACAATGCAATAAAGGGGGAGATTCGAATCCCATATATATACTTTTTTTTTTATAGACTGAAGAAAATGTCATTTTTATTAGACGAAATTTTTTTATAAAATATTATTATTATTGTTGTTGTTGTTATCAACCAATAATAACAGTTATAATAATAAAAAATAACTGTACTTTATATGGGAAATGAATAAAAGAAAATTTCCCCCTATTGTTTTTCTTCAAATAAATTCTGGAATTATTATGTAGAATGGGAGTGAGTATTAATATTTGTTGTCCTGACAACTATATTATCACAATTTTGGTCATTATACATTTCGTCACAAATTTATTATCCTTTTTTTTTTCGAAAGTCCTTATAATTTATTGAAGTTTTTATGTATTTTGAAAAAAAAAACAGGATATTAAGATTTGAAATAGATGATAAAAACCAAAAAAAAAAAAAGAAAAACTTTAAGAAAAATTTATAACTTATTTATTTAAATATTTTCTTGTATATATTTGTTAGTATTTTATTTGATTATTATTACAAGTAGTTAACTATTGTTATTACAATGTTATTATGTTGTCATGTAATTCTATAAAATGGGTAATAATTTTGCACAATTTATTGATAGTGACATGTCGTTATTAGTTATTACAAGAAATAGAATGTAGAATCCATAATAAGGCTATTTTATTACATTTCTGGAAAAACATCCTGGAAGGGGAGGGAAAGAGCTTGGGAAATATAAGTTCGAATTTTCTAAAATACCTTAAACAGTGGCAGAAAGCTAATTTATAATTTATTTATACATGTTTCATATAAAAAAATCATTTTTAAATAAAAAACTTTTACTATTGAATATAACCTCCGAAATGAAATTCGAAAAATGCTCTATAAAACCTCAATGCTTTTAGAAATGAAAATTTTAATACAGCACTTTTTTTCTACACATTAAGTGCCTTCGATATATAAAATTACATAAAAGGTAATTAGAGATTAATCAGTTCAAAAAAAGGGTCAATTTAGTTGAAGATTTTTTATCTACAGTGGATGGAAAATTCCTCAAAGAAGACGGAACCCGTCTCTATTAGCCGTTTATCAAAAAATCCAAGAAATATAAGGAAACATTTTGTATTTCATAACCTTAATTTATATTCATCTAAAGTTCATTGCCAGTGGGTTTAGTTAGGGTGAAAATGAAATACAAAAATCCAATGAATAAATGACTCTGCATACACTACCTAAAAACCCATTTATTACCATGACTCCTATAATAAGATAGTTTTATTTATTTATTTGGTTTTTATTTATCATAACTGCATTTTTTAAGCCTTTCAGGTCCTTAATTTTTTCATAAGGATTTAAATATAATTTACACAGACACGAAACCATTCACGTGTTTTTCTTTTTATATTCAATCAACTTTTTTTAAATGAAGTTTCCAAGTCCTATACTTAAAAACAAAAAAAAAAAAATTAAATTCTAGATTAAATGTCTAGAAAACACGAACTATTATTATAAAATTATTATAAAATTTTCTGATAAAACTTTTTTTAACCCTTTTTTTTTGGTATTCTGGAATATTAGCTAAAATGTTATATTTAATGATAGTTATTCACTTAAATTAAAACATAATCGATAAAAGATTCGATTAAAATGATGTTAAAATAAAATGGTTTTTGTTACAAATTAACATTTAATTATGTTGTTATTGATGTCAGCGTTTAGTTCAGACATCAAATCAAAATAGTAGTAAAGAAAATTATGATATTAAAAACTTTTTTTAATTTGTTGACAGATTTATTATGACATCGATAAAAAGAGGGTAAGCTTTTTCTTTAAATAATTTACTTTCTTGGGTGAAAGTTTTAGAAGATTTATGAATATTTTCCAGGTGTTAGTAATAGAAGAACAGAAGCTTAGCAATTAGAACATTGTTATAATGATAACTTAACTCACTTGAGAATTTCTAAGCATTTGTTCTGAAGTTGCATTATTTTATTACTGAATTTGGCATTATCTTTTCTTGATTCAACTTTCGTTTCTCACCATTTCTCCCCTTGTCTTTCTTAGTGGGTAATTCTATAAATTTTTAAGGAAATTGATTAATTTTTTAATATTAATTGATTACAAGCTTCTAGTTTCAATATTCTATGCAGTGGATAAAAAACTCTTGATTTTACTTCACAAAATTAAATTTGGGAAGCATTGCTCCCTCCACTTCAAAACCCTTTTTTTAATAGCACAAAACCTCTAACTACTCTTTCTGAAAATGGTTTAATCTATTTCAGAATTCCACTTTATTTTTTTCTAACTTTCCTTGTATTCCTCGGTAAGTAAATCTAAAAATTATTAAGGACATCTATTAATTAATATTTAAAATAATTGATTACAATCTTCTAAATGCAATTTTCTACACAGTGGCAAACCAAATTCTGATTTTACAACTCTTAATAAAATTTGGGAAGCATTGCTCCCTTCCTTTCAAATGTATTTATTTAATTACTGAAACCTTGAAACCAGAGAATAATTAACTGAAAGCTCAAAATGTAATTAAAAATAAATTTTAAAAAAAAATATTAAAAATTTATTAATTACCTAGTAAAAAAATTCCAAATCTGTATGAATTTTATTTAATTATCACGCAAATTACTAAGAATTGCATTTAACAATAAACCCATATAATTTTTTTTTTCATCTTTGAAATTAAATTCAACCTCAAAATTTTTTCGAAATTTTCCAAAGGAAAATATAAAAGAAAATTCCAAATTAAAAAAAAAAAAAACTATAATAATATTAAATATTAATTTATACTATTTAAAAAAGATAAATTTAACACAGTTATTATGGTAAAAATTATTGAGGTTAACACAATTCAACAATTATAATATATATTTTATTAAGGTAAATTTAATTTTTTTTTAAAGAAAAAAGGTAATAATAATTACCTTTAATATTTTAATTTCATTTTATAGTTTTTAATTTAGTCCTGTTTTGTTTTTTTGTTCCTTTTTTTGTATATTTTTAATTTAAATTTCCTTTTCTTAATCACATTTTGTTTGAGGCTTTAAGAAAATTTTCATTTTTCTTTTTTGTTATTGTTTTTTTTTTTTTATTTGTGTTTCTATAAGCTAATTATGGAAAATATACTTAGGAAAATGAACATTCTCATTTTTTTTTTATATTAAATGTAATTTATGATCATGCACATTTCACCCTTAACCTAAATTACATTTTGCATATTGCTTATATACATATATATATTTATATTTGTATGTACATTTGTTTAAATGTATTTTAAGTATCTACAGAAATGTACCTTAAAGAAATCTATCTATAAGAATTATACAGTAATATACTAACATAATAATAATAAATATATAAAATATATAAAATTGATTTGAATTTTCATGCAAAAACAAATATTTCCTTTTTTTTTTTGTAGTTGTTGTTCTTGTTGTTGTTTTTTTTTTTATATGTACTAAATTTTTTTGTTTTTTCATTTTAATTTTTCAAAGGACATCTTCAATTTCACATAAAATGAAATACATATATACATATTCAATTTTGAAAATTTTTTGAAATACAGGATATTTCATTTTATATTAAATGCAATTTAAATTAATTTAATATGTATTAGTGGTGATTAAGCTAATGCACATATGCAAACTGGGGCTTTAAGGATATCTAGGCGTAAAATAGTGATCCGGGGTTTAGGGATTCCTTTCTGATGATTTCTTAAATGGTTACAGAATTTTGAAAAGATGCAAGTGGAGATTAGGAAAAATCCTTATGACTGATTAAATTAAAGCTTCAATCCCTTTCTTAACGAGAGGCAGTCGGATGTTAAAGTAAAAAGTGGTTCAGAGTAGATGCAAAAGATTTCTCATAGTAGTGCAAAACTGAAATCATCACCTTTTTTCTAAAAAAAAAATTGGTTGAACGAGGCCTTTAATTCAAAAGTTTGGCTATGCAGTTGTAGATTAGGAAAGGAAGCTCAGGGAATGGAGAAGTATCGTATTTTTTTTCATAAAGGATATAAAAGTCCTTCAAAAAGCCTGGAAAATTAAATCCTGGATATAAATCAAAAAATTAAGGGAATATTGGAAAGAAGAAGTTGATCTTTCTGTTAGAATTTTTAAATTCTATGCATTACCAATTTATATTTATAAAATTATATATTTTAATTCAGGTATATGATTAAAAATCTCTAATGGAATCAAGGTCCCATGGTATCTCTTTTAATCTTAAAGTTTGTGATCCTATCAATATTTAAAATCCATTATTTTTTTGATGTTTCTGAATTGCATTTCCATTCAATGGAGAGCTCGGACACCTGATTGTAATTTTTATAAATAAACTTAATTGATTTGGTGTAATTTTTCAGTTTGCTCTTAGTCTGAAGCACATTAGTACTACTTTATTAGATTGTGACACTCTGTACAAAAAAAGCATATCAAATAAAATCAAAAAAAAAAAAAACTAACAACATAGAAACATGAAATGAAAATAAATAAATTTTGATATTTAATTTCTTTTTTTACTGCATTCAGTGCATATATATACAGTTTTATTTCCCCCCTCATCCGAATCCTTTCCCTTCTCTTCAATTCAAATTCTTTAATTTCATATATATATATTTATTCTTACTTGTTCTTTAATGTTTAAAAATTTGTTTATTTTTTTTTTTTTTATTTTGGGGTAAGGAAAGTACAAGAAAATTTAAATATACATTTATAGTGCCTAAGAACATGCAAAAAATAACAACAACAACAAATACGTAATAAACAATCATAAAATAAATGCAAAAAAAAAAAAAAAAAATTATGTTTATGTTCAAAACTGCAAAATGCAACATTAAATATTTTCTCATTTTTTTTTTATTTTATACTACTGTAGTATTATTGTATTTGTATATTCAACTCTATAGTAAAACTATTTTCTAATATTTATGTTTATATACTTATATAAATATTTATACATATATATATATATATATATATATATATATATATATATATATATAAATATATTTATAGCCCCATATAATATAAGTACATTCTTATCTTCTTTTAAAAACGAACACTTATTAACAAAAATACAGTCATACCCCGGATAACGTTGCCCCGAATAACGTTGTTTCGCTGTAACGTCGGTCCACCATTATGGTCATACCCCACTGTTACGTTGCGTGGCTTCGCTGTAACGTTTTTTTTTAATAAAACCGTTTTTTCAAAAATCTAAGCAAGCACGTTATTTTAAAATTTTTTTTTGTACATAATTTTCATTTGATTCACATAGCTATGAATTTTTTGTTATTGTTAGTTCATAATTTAGCTAGTTGTGTACTGTTTTTCATATTTCATAGTAAAGTAGTATTTATTTTGTTTAATTCTTATATATTTTATTGTTATCATTAAATTCTTTATATTTTGTCGTGAATTTTCAATTGTTTTATTTTATTGTGCCACTACATATATATTTATGGCTGCTATTTAATGGTTTTTTTAATATATATTTTGTATTTACATAATTTAAAAGTTTTATATTTTGAATTTAATATTTTTGTTTAGTCTTTAAATGTATATAATATTTTGAAATTAATTATTTTATTATATATTATTCTAATAAAGAATTAAAGTCTAATTTTCGTATTATCATAATTCTCTTAATCTTTTTATTCTATTTAATTGAGAATTTTTTTCTTAATTATATAATTGCTTCGCATAACGTTGTTTCGGTTAACGTCGCGTTTTTCTGGAACCATTTAACAACGTTAACCGGGGTAAGACTGTATTACGTGAATTTATTCTCAAAATAATAATAATAATAATAATAATAATAAAAATGCAGAAATGATATTATTTTGCTCTGTTTGGTTTGTGTCCATGAATTATAAAGTATAAGAGACATTGCATACTTTTTGGCGCTATAAACTATTAAGTTTTGGTTTTTGATTGTTTTCAAGCATTTAAATGATTACAATAATGATACAAAGCTGGGACCTTTAAAATTCTATTCCAAATAAGATTCGATAGTACGTTGTAGGGTGTACGCTCTAATAATAATTGAAAAAAGAAACAATACTTGTGCTCCATTTGGTTTGCGTCCATGAATTATAAAAAATAAAAGATATTGCATACCTTTTGGCGTTCTAAATTGTAAAGCTTGATTTTTGATTGCTATTAAGCATTTAAATGCATAAAAATATAATACAACGATGGAACACTAAAACTTTAGGTCAAATAAGGTTCTACAGTTAATTTGTAGTGTGCTTATTCTAAAACAAGCCGGTTTTGGTCATTAACTATAGTAGCTAATTCAAGAAGTATTACCCAGAATCCTGTAAAGGCTTACGATTTTTTTTACTTTTAAAAAATTTCAGATCTGAAGAACATTTACTGAGATCTTGTGAACTTTAAAAGGCATCGAATCCTTGATTTAAACTTATATCACTTATATCTTAAAGAATTTGATCTTTAAATTAGAAAACGTTCGAAAGAGGAATAGAAAACAAATGAACAAACAGTTTATCAACAGACCTAATATTAAGATTTGAATTGCTATACCTTCTACAAAAGAAATTCTACTCTTAAATGTATAACTCTATAAGAAATCTTATTCCAAATTTCATTTGCCCCATAAAATATTTGAGAAATTGCACCCAACCAAAACCAAAACCCAAAATCATTCCTAGAAATTGCACACCAGCACATTTAACACCAAAAAAAAAAAAGACACCGAACTGCTACTATACATACCATCACTCTATAATAAACAAACAAAAACCAATCTATAGATTTTCTTTTTTTTCTATCTATCTAAATATCTATAGATATTTATTTTGCATTATATTATGTTTGTACAATTATGTATTTAAGTATTATATGAAAAAATGCACTAAAAAAAATAAACCAAACATTATTATTAAATACTCAAACAAACATTCATATATTCAAGGCTAGAAAAACATGCAAAAGCAATATTATAAGAGTTTTGAGAACATATATGCAAAAAAAAAAAATATCTAGAACATAAAATTATAAGAGTAGAATAGAGCATAAGGTTCCATGTTTTCTGATTTAATTTTTTTTTTTTTTTCATTTTATATTTTGCATACCTGTACCTACTTTTAAAATGTGCAATGCAATGCCATACCAAAAATAGCAATCTCACCTCAAAAAAAAACAAAAACGAAACCAAATATACCTCATATATGTATGTACTAAACTATGCATAAGAAAAACATTTATATACGATAGATTGAATATACAAAAAAAACGAGGAAGAGTGTAGTAGAGTACACTGTGTCAACTCTGGGATACCCGTATGATCGTAACATATACATTATATCATCCGGTTAATTACTTTTGACAAAATTTCAAACATTTAGCTTTATTAGGTGTAGTAGTAACGCTCACATAAAAGAAGGAGTTGTATGGCAGCTACTCGAACCCTTGCAGTAAACCGACCAAATGTTGCAGTAACTTTGGTCATTACACTAAACTACTTTTGCCAAAATTTTAGACACGTTAGCTGTAATAGGTACAGAGAAATACTCATATAAAAGAAGGAGTTGTATGACAGCTTCTCGAACTCACTGCAACAGACCAACCAAATTTTGCAGAAACTTTGGCCATAAAATTAAACTACTTTTGCCAAAATTTTAGACACGTACAGAGAAATACTCATATAAAAAAAGAAGTTGTATGGCAGCCACCCAAACCCATGGATCAAAATGGCTGGATTTAAATAGCGATGACGGCTATTGCAAAAAAACGAAAAACGAAAATTTCAAGATCCTAGCTCCTTTAGTTTTTGAGTTATCGTGTGGACGGACGGACGGACATACATAGCTAAATCGATTTTTTTTCGATTCTGATCCGATCCATACGCTTGAGTCTATATCTACCCCCCCTCCTTCTATGCGTCACAAACGTAATGGCAAATTTATTATACTCTTTGACTATATAGTCATACGGATATAAAAACAACTTATCATACAAGTATAATATATAGATAAGTAAAAGTTTGATTTTCCCGTATGGTGTCCTTTGCAAAAAACGAGGTAAACATATTTTTTTCTTATTAATTTTTTTTTTTTGTTGTTTTTGTTTTTCTTGTTCCTTTTTAGCTTCTAAAGTAGAATACAAACATTTAAGAATATAAAAAAAAAAAAAGAAAAACTTAAACTAAACTAAAGGTAAAACCTATCTATTTTAATACCATAAGTTATCTTAAAAATAAACTTTTGCAATCTGCATATCAAAATCAAAAAGGAAAAGAATATAAAAAAAAAAAATGTTGTTTTTTGAAGAAAAAGAGAGCAATTGTTGTTTTTTTTTATATTTTTTATATTTTTATACCTTTTAATTTCACCTAGGCCTATATTTTCCACACACATACATATAAAGATAATTGTAATAAAAGAAAAATCAATTTTTTTGGAAAAGTAATAAAATATATCTTATATGAATATGTAAAAGTATTATATTGTATTTATACAATAAATTTATATATGTATTATATATGTATATAATATATATAATTATGTGTATTATATTAATATTATATGTATATATATTTATATAATTTTCCAATAAATAAAAGTAAAATTATATTACTTTTAACCTAATAAGAACATAGCCTTGATTGTTTTTAAAAATTTAAAATTAAATTTAAAAAAAATATATATTATATATATATACATATATATATATATATATATATAGTATGAATTATTAAAGAAAATTATTAAAATAATTATATATTTTGATTAAATTTAGTTGATAAATAAATTTAAATTTTGAAAAAAAAAATTTTAGTAAAATTTATAGTTATTTAAATAAAAAATTTAAAAAAGGATTCAACACAACATCCTTTTTGTTTAAAAATCAAGTATTGTAATTCAATTTTAGGAAAATTTTTTCAGTTTCTCCCTTTGCTCTCAACTGCTCTCAACACTATTTGGATATTAAGGTTTCAGGTGCATCAGGCAGGTCAAAAAGAAGTTATTTCAACTATTTATTAATTGTGAACCTTTGAAAAAATTTTAATCCTTTTTATACTAGAAACATTTTTTCGATGCTTAATTGGCTCTTTTTTAAATTCTTTTTTCTTAAACGTTCTAAAAAACCTCTAAATATAGTGAACACCACTTTTTATCCACAAAATTTTGATCCTTTTAATATTTGAAACATTTTTTCGATGCTTAATTGGCTCCTTTTTTAATTGGTTTTCGTTTTTGAATTTGTTTGTCTTAAAACTTTTTTCAATTATTATAGAGATCCTCAATTGCTCTTCAAATCTCTGAGCGATCTTCAAATGTTGTTCCAAACGAATCCTAAGTTTTTAAATATCCATTCCTTGAGACCTAGGAATACCCGATTCTTTTTCAATGTCACTTGTGATATGCGGATTTCCATATTATTAGTACAAACGTACAAACGCACCAATTTATTTTAAGCTTAGCAATATCGAATATTCAATCAGCAATCTGACCATCTATTCATTTACCAATCATAAATTTATGATACAGAATCTCAGCATTTTACAAAGGTATATTTGATTCCATTACAATAATGTACTTAAATTGTTGAGTAAATAAGTTACAACTTGTTAAAAATTAAAAAGTACTTGAATTACTCATAATCTATTCTCAGTTCATGTACTTGAATTTAAATTTCAGAGTTAATTCTAATTAGTAGTTTTACATGAATATACTTCCTATATCATATTTTGTATTAATATCTCTAAATGATTGTATTATTGACTCTTTTCCCTTAAGTCAGTATTTAATGTATCAAAAATAAGTAGTATAAGTAATTAATGTATCAAAAATAAGTACTTATCATTGTACTCATTGGATTGATTGCACTTTATCTGTAAATCATAGATTAAAATTATACAATCTAATAGTTTTTTAAAAAACATCTTGATTACAACTTGAGACTTAAACTTAAGTTTAATTTAACCCACAAATGAAGTGATCTGAAGTCTGAACCTATCTATCTATTATCTTCCTATATATAAATACCAAGTAATTAAAAGTTTTTAATAAAGAATATTTATAACAATATAGGTGTAGTACTCCATTTCTAAAAGGATTATCATAGTTTTTCAAAACTTTTAATGAAATATTTTTGAAATTCTATTAAAAACTTGCATTCTATTATAAAATATTATTCAAAAAATTTACTTGTTGTTATTTTTTTACTACCTATAGTTTATTAATTACTTTTTTTTTTGTAATAATAAGTTTTTCCATTTCTGTAATAATAAATAAAATTTAAAACAAAACAGATATTTTTTTCTTTAAATAAATAAAACAATGTTAAAAAATTTTACACAATAAAATAAAAATATAAAAAATATGAATAGAATTAAAGTTCCTTTCAGAATAAAAAAATAAAATAAAAAATAAAATAAAATAAAAAATATAACAAGTTAATAAAAGAAAGTAGCACTTTCACCATTATTCAATACAAACTTTTAAGTATATTCTTTTATTCAAAAACTTACTTTAATACAAATATATTTACAAATTAAATGTAAATAAAAAAAACAATACAATACAAAAAATATTATGCAAATGAAAATTCAACTGATTTTCAAAAAAAAAAAGAAAATACACAAATACATAAACATACAAAGAAAATATTTGCATACTATTATTATTTAAAATTCAGTTATTTCCTTTATACAATTATACAATATATTTACCTATTTATTCAAGTTAGGATATAATTTCAATATTTTCTTCTATTTCTTTTTATTTATATATTCTTTCTCTTTCTTTCATTTTTTTCACCTTCATTTTTTTTATCATCTTATACCTCCCAACCCATTCTACAAATTTTTTTCAGCTATTTTTCATCTAAATACAAAGATTTGAACCTTCTTTACTTAAGCTCTGAATAAATATCTCAAAATAGCAAAAAAAACTCAAACAAATAAAAAATTACTCACGCATTTTACTCACCCTTCAATTGAACGATATTTTATTCTCATTTTGCTTTCATTATCATCATTTAAAAAAAAAATTTTTCAGCTATTTTTCATCTAAATACAAAGAATTGAAACCTTCTCTACTTAACCTCTGAATAAATAACTCAAAATAGCAAAAAATAAACTCAAACAAATAAAAAATTACTCATTCATTTTACTCACCTTTCAATTGAACGATATTTTATTCTCATTTTGCTATCATTATCATCATTTAAAAAAAAAAATAATAATAATAATAACAAAATATTCATTTCATTTAAATGGCAAATTAAATTGCTACCTGTCTACTTTTGATAATATTTTTTTTAAATAGAATATCATTTCTATCTATCTATCTCTTTCTATCTTTTAAATTTGATAACAATATGAGTAAAATACAACATTATATTAGCAGAATATGATAAAGTATAAATATATTTTTTTTTAAAAGAATAGTTAAATATACATACATATATACATTACATACGTACATGTGTGTATTAAATATATTTTTTATTTTTATTTTAATAGTATAAATATATTGCATATTGTTAGGAGTTTTTTTTTTTTTTAATATTTTATCCTACAAATCTTCTATACAGTCTGTTGTTTTTTATGATTTTTTACTGTTATGTTTTGTTGTTGTTTTTGTTTTTTGTATTATTATTATTATTATTTGGAAAAAAAAAAACAAAAAAAAATAAAAAATGAAAAATGGTGCAGTATGAAATTTTACTTTATTGAATTTTTATAAAAAAAAACAATAAGTAAAAATAAAACTGAAAAAAAATTTAAACAAACAAAATAGAAAATAGAAAATTTAAAATCTTTGTTTTTTTTTTTTTTTTATAATTGGCATACATATACAAGTATAAAAATATAATGAATGAAATGTGTACACATGTGTATACAATAAATAATACAATATCGGTTTTTTGTATTTTTTAAAGAAAAATCTTTAAAAAAAGAAGGTTAATTCTTTATTCAGGTAAAATATTAGATTCCTAGAGCTATATACACTTGTCTGCAAAATAATGCTAGGGGTTTTGAATGCTAATAGCAATTACTTCAAGCATCTCTCTACCTTAAGTCAAGTCTGTTTAAAAAACCGGAAATCCCTAACCCTAGCGGTCATTGCAAATAAAAAATATTAGTATTAAAAAATAATTACAGTGACTAATAATTGTTCTTATAGATCAGAACTAGGAAAGAATAAAGTTTATTTTAATTGATTTAATATAACTCACAAGAGATTTTCGGAAAATTTCCTATAAGTTATAAAATTTAATTATATTTCAATCAGGAGTTGGCCTTGGCAATGTCAACAAGCCTACTGATAAATTCAATAAGCCTACTAATGAATCTAGTAGTAGCTAATACAGGAAGACTAGAAAAACTTTGCACTCTTCAAAAAAACTTTATAATATAAAATTTTTCCAAAAGATCTGCGATTTTCCTGTCTTAGGAATAACAGATAAAGGATTTAATTATATCAATTATTATTGACAGCGTATCGGTTAAAAATTTCCCTACACTGTTTAAAAACAAAATAATTTAAAAAACTCCCCCCTTCAATGTTCTAATAACCCTTTAATAATTATCCAATGAAAGTTTATCAATTATACGAGGATAATAAGGACTTCTATATGCACCTCTATCTGTGACTAAGATTCTTGGCATCTTAATTTACATTTCATACAAAGACAGTTTTCCAATTTTTAGCCATACCTACCCAAAGTTCCTTTAATTCTTGCTAATTGTAAACCAAGCTCAATTTCCTTCAAAACCCTCAACCACCATTCTTTCAGCTATTTGTGGAGCTTCCATCTCCTAATCAATTGTTTGAGTCAATACTTAAGTAAGTTAAAAAAAAATAATACCAAGCCCGATCCGTTTAAGAGGTGAAAAACGGTCGGAGTCGGAGTCACAGTCAGTAGTTTTGATTTCCTTGTCTAATCTAATCTTTTTCTAATTACAAAAAAAAAATGTATGCATTTTTAAGCACCTAAGTGTACATATCCATATCTATATTATCGAATATGCAGGAAAACTTATAGAAAAGTAAATATAATATCAAAAACAAAATACAAATACACTAAAAAAGCAAAAACATATTTTTGAAGAGGTAAACGAGTAACGAGTACCGAGTAACAATTGAATAGATTGTTTTTTCATTTGTTTTTATTTTTATTTTGGCTTTTCCTTTTTTTTCTTGAAAAATTATGTATATTAAATTAAGAATAAAAAATGAAAAGAAAAACCAAAAGCATAACAAAAAGGATATTGAAAAGAAAAATAAAAGAATTGAATTCTAAAAACAAAAACAACAACAAAATATTTAAAATATTCAATTGAAAATTCAAATACATATAAAAGAGGTAAATGTTTAGAGAAAATTGATTGAGAAATGCAATAAAAATATGAAATAATACAATAATATATATATATGTTACATTATATACAGTATGCAATGTATATAAATACAGTACACAATGTAAATATAAAATGCTAATAAAATAAAAGAATCTTTTGTTATTTAAATGAAAATTTTAAAAGTAAATAATAATAATATATAAATTACTTTGTGATGATTTGTTGCTTTGTTTTTGAATATCAACTTACTGTTGATGAAAATCTATTGTGAATGAAACTTTTGACTTCATTCACAATATAGTGTTGATTTAAAAATACATTATGAGTTTGATTGATCTTTTTTTTAAGGTTTATGACCTACAATTTTTGCAAATTAATAAATATTTGTCGAATTTTTTAATCTAATTTCGAGGTCAGTTTGAGGATAAAACTTATAATTTACGAAGGACTTTACAGGAATTATTAGAGTAATTCTTTTCTCAATTATTGTTAATTAATGTTAATTTAAGAAATACCTGGCTTGTCTAGAGACTCGAACGAGCTTTGGCTAATATAAATCCAAAAGTTTTCAATTCCATCTCCTTAAGAAATTCAAAAACTCAAATCAATTCCATATTAACCACTTTCACGAAGAATACTCAATACTTTCATCAAACATATGATTTATGAGATCAAGGTATCTAGAACATATAAGATCTATCTAAGATAATACCCTCTAATAACTTGAGCTATTGAACACAGACTCAAAAAATTTGTAAGGCAATATTTTTGGAAAACCCTTGTCAGACAAGAAGATATACATATTTTATTTTTTTATATTTAAAAACTTGATAAAATTACTTAAAAATTTAATCCCTTAGAGAACATCTAAAAACTTTACAATTTCCACTCAAAATTATTTAATTTACTTTTCCATTTAAAAACTTTTCAAAATTTTCATTTTGGGTAAAGAGTCCTTCAATTTAATTGAATAATTTTCATTTGAACATACTGAAGAAACTCTTGTACACTCTAAAGCTCTTATCTTAGCTTAAACCATTATTTAGACTCTGATAATCCTAAACCGGTTTTCTTATTGATTTGTAAAATTGAATTTCGATTAATTTAAATTCCCATAAAACCACAAATCTTTAGTTATAACGAAAACTTATTCAATATTTTAATCAAAAATTAAGGAATAGGTCTTAATACTAAATTTATACCTAAAAGTCTTCAAAACTATTCCTCCTAATTAATAAATATTAATTTTACAGAATTATTTTTCATATTTCAAAATTTTTAAAATTAATTTAAATTTCTTCCATTTCAAAAATTTTTTTAACTTTAATTTTGAATTCGATTCCATTTCTAAAAAAATTGTAAAAAAACTAACAACAAATAGGAAAAATAACACTTGGAGAAAAAGAGATGGGAAATGTAAATATAATATTGTAAAAGGATCTGTAGTGAAACAATTGATGTTATTTAAAGTGAATATAAGAATAAATTTTAAAATTCCCAAATTCTCAAATTCATCAAAAACTAAAAAAAATTTTTTTTTTTTTTGCTTTTTTTTGAAAAACTATTTAAGGAAAAACATTTTCCAAAAAAAAAAAAAAAAATTTTAAATTCTCATCAGAGAATTAATCAATAAATTCTATATATGTTTAGATTCCAGCTCTTATGATGCTTTCTATTTTTAATTTTTAACTCTTTTTACAAAATACATTTACTACTGAACTAATATACTTCTATAATATTAGTAATAGAATTATATACATACATTTTAACATATATATACATATACATAATATATATATGTAATTTTACTTTTTGTAAAAAGTGGCATAAATTGGGCTTAGACCCGAAGGAAATACTTGCTAATTGTAAATTACTGAAGTGCAAAGCGGGTATGAATATTGATTTTGAACTTCGAATTGCAGATTCTCGAAAAGTAGGCTTTCGCTATAAACTCGCTTCCTCATATATCCTTAATTTGTAATTAAGGATATATGAGGATGTCTCTAGAGGATGGCTCTAGAATTTGTAAACCTCTTCTAAAACCTATTATGAGTACAAAATTAAGGATGTCCCATTAAATGAAGATTTAAATGAAGAGCTAATTCCATTAAACGTAACTTATTCGTTCAATCCTTAGTTATGTTCCTGCTACTCTGAGATTTTTTCTGAAAGTCATAAAAATGCGAAGTTTTATTGAGCTTCCAATAGTTTTTTGAAACTGTAGTGGAAGGTTTATGAACCTTACCGGAAAAACTGAATATTCTGATCAAAGATATGTCCCGGAAAAAGTTTTAGTCAAAAACCAAGCTTAATGTCCTTTACAGGAAGCTGTTATAACATTGGTGAGATTTTGCTCCTGTGGTCCAGAGAAAATATCAAGAACACTTTCATTTAGAATCAATCTAAAGTTGTATAATAATAAAATCTAAAAAATTTCACTAACCCGATACACGATAGGCCTCTCAGTTCATTATTTGGAGCTATTGCTTTAAAAACTCATGCATAGTAAAAGGTAAACTCATTTTGTTTTTTGGAAATCAAAATTAGTCTTTTGTTAGATAATGGGTTCTTTTCAATTCCTTTTTGTTACAAAAAAAAAAAACAAAAAAACTAAAGGAAAAACAAAAACAAAAAAAAAAAACTACTCTTAACTAATGGAACTAATGGAATAGAAAGTGGAACATTGAAAAATTTTGTAGTAAAAGTGGATTAAAAAAAAAATGAGAATGTGGAATGATTTCGTTAATTATATTTTGTTTAATGTTTTTTTTTTTGTTATTGTTGTTTTTTTTAAGAAGTTTTTAATCATGCTTTTGTAATTTCAAATGATGTTTAATAAATTATTAGTAAACCTAGGATAGATTGATCTAGATTAGTTCGATATAGCTGTTTTTAATAATATAAGAAAACACCTTCTCTAAAGTTTCTTAAAGGTTTAGAGAAGGTGTTTGCTAATTAAATAAAAGTTCAGTAAGTGAAGCGAAAAATCGCCTAAGGAGGCTTAGGTCTGATTGTTGACTATATTTAATACTAGGCTCCAAATGATTGCAGTTTCTTAAAGCAAATCAAAAGCTGTATTTAAATTTTACCGCACAAAATACTTTAAAATTCAACTTAATCAAAAAAATGTTTCCAACTTTTAAAATCTGACCTATTAAAATATAAAATGAAGCCATAGGATATTCCTGATCAAGTCCGCATTTATCTAGATTCTATGAGGAAATCTAAAGAGTTCCAACAACTCATGTATTATAGTCCTAAAATGTACAACTACGAATTTTCTTTTAAAACCAAAAATAAAAGTAAAATTATCCTTAAATCACGTCCTTCACAAAATTATCTGATCAAATGGTCAAATTTTAAATCCAACTTTCCAATGAACACTAGTCATTTTGAAAGTTCACTTAAATGACAAATTTCCTTAGATGAAAACTTAAAAAAAAAACTTTTTCTTTTTAATTGCTATTAATAATTTTTCTATAATTTCTCTATAATTTTTTCATAATATTTTTTAATTAAAAACTTTAATAAAAAAATTTTATACCTAAATTCATTTTTCGGAATTTTCATTTTTTTCTTTTTTTAATTCATTCGTAAGTTCTCCAAAGTTCCAAAGAACAAAAACAGTTCCAAAAACAAAAATTAAATTTTTCATTTTAACTTATAATAAATTTTATTTTAAAAAAAAGATATTTATTCCAACAAAATGCATCAATAAATTCTTTATAAAACTAATTTGTTTTCCCTGTTTTATTTCGGTTTTTTTTTCATTTTTTTTTTAAACTTAACTTTTCAGTGTTACTAAATAAAAAATAGTATAAAACTAGAGGCAAAAGCCATCACATAGTTCAGGTATCAACCATCTAACAAAAGAATAAGATCAATGTTCCAAATTTTCCAGTATCAAGTAATAAAACAACTAGGGAGAGTAAAAACAAATTGAGTCCTTGAATCCTTGAATTCTGTTAATGAAACAAAAAGAAAAAACATAAAACCCCTAAAAGTATGCAAAATGGGGTTTGAAATTAGAAAATAAGATAATAATGCAGTATTTAGGGATGGAAACAAAATTTAAACATAAAATACCTAAAAGTATGCAAATGTGGGTTTTAAGAAATAATAAATTACATAAAACTCCTAAAAGTATGCAAAGGAAGGTTTGATGAGAGAAAATAAGATAATGATGTAGTTTTAAAGAATGGAAAAATTTGAAACAATTCTCTCCCTATCTGTGGCTATTATTTAAACCATATTTGTCTTTTTAAAATTAAAATATTTTTCACATCCCCACTCAAAATGTTTTTCAAACCCTGAATATTTTCAATTTACCCCCAATTCATGGTTCTCTCTTTATATCTGATTCTGTCTCTATATTCCTATTTTAATGTTTCCTAAAAAATGCATTTCCTTTTTAATTTTATTTGTTTTTATTATTTTCTTGTTTTTCACAGTAATTTGAATATGTACATATTTGATATTATATATATATAGATATATATTTTCCGTAAGTGTACAGTAGTTTCATAGAATGGATGCAGTAAAATCACAATAAAACAAATAGAAAAATGAGAAAAATTTAAGAAAAATCTTGTATATTTTCTTTTTTAAGCAAATTAATTTAAAAGTTAAGGAAAATGAGTATAAAAAAAAAAACTAATTATATGTCAGGCGTAAGTTATATTCATTTATTTGCATTTACTTTTTTTTTTTAATTTTTTTGTTTTTTTTTTTTTTTATATAAGTGCCTTGAATACCATAAAAATATTTGCATTATTCTATGGCAAACAACTTGTCAAAACTTATTTGTTTAAAAAAAAAAAAAACTTTTATATATTATAGACTTATATTTATATCAAGTATCTTTTAAAAATTTAAAATGTGTAATTGGTGTTACCGTATTGCCTTAAAATACAAAATGGTTAAATGGTTTTTCCGAAAACTGTACTTGGAAAGCATCAAACTATTTCCTAAAGATCTAATACTTCTTCAGCTGTAATTATTTTAAAGAGATTTAAAATGGCTAGTTTAATTCAAAATAAGTAAAAAATAATAGGAGATTAGTGCAATAGTCATCACATATGGTCATTACTTACTTATACCACTTGGTCACTTCAAATTTGATTATATTACTTAGATAAAATCTCAAATCGCTTCTTATTCCTACTTGAAGATGTTATAGATCCGGCAAATTTGATCCCACGAAGCCCTTGTCGAAACTATGTGAGCAATTCTAAAGAAACATTAGGGGTTCATTATTGTAACGTGGAAGATTCTAGATGATTTAAACCTGGTTAAGACGAATTCCTTAAACTTGCTCTGAAATTTTTCTAACCCAAATTGCTCATCTTCAAAAGAAGAACATTTCGGTTTATTTACAACCCACATTTTAACGCTCTCTAAAATCTCTTCAAAATCATCAAATCCTCAATACATTAACTTCGCATAAAGGAATTCTCCTCCCAAAAGTTTCGATAGAACGTTAAATTAATCATAATATAGATTTTGACCTGTTTTAAAAAAATTGCTTCCTCCCCCTTACTTGGTTTCAAAATTTATTTTAATATTCAACACTAAAAAAGGGATCCTTGAAGTCCTTTTTAACTACAAACACATAAAAAAGATTCAAATGATTTGGCAACCTTTATATACAAATATTATTTTACATTAAACCAAAACCAAAGAAAAATAAACCCAACTTTTAGAAAAATTTAACAACTATACACTAAAGTAAATATAGAAGCTGAAATCAAGAATCGCAGGAACCAAATGATTCTTTTCCATTTTTTTTTTCTAACTGGTGTACATTTAAAACATTTTGCAATATTTTTAAATTTAAAGGGATGCAAATGCGAGAAGTAAAAATTCATTTAAATTTTTTGTTTAATTTTCTTTTAGACTCTCAGTTTTTTTTTTTCTTTGGTTTTTTTTACCATTTTGAAAAAGTTTAGAGAAGAGTTGACTAAAAGCTGGTTAACTTTGAAATGAATTTTTCAGTAATTATCAAAAAAAAAAAAAAACAGAATACAAAACTAACAACTAGAAAAATTTTAAAAGGACGAAAAAAAAAAAACAACAGTTATTGAAAAGTTTTTTAAAGTTACTTATCAAACAAACCTAAGTTAAGACCAACACTAAAAAAAAAAAAAAAAAAAAAAAACTGAGAAAAATGTTTTTCTAAGTTAAAATGATAGTTAAAGTTTTTTTCAAGATTTCCGGTTCTTGTTAACCACTATATTACTATATTCATTTATATATTTGCATATGTATGCAGTATTTTTTCTTTAAAGGTGTTGGAATACTTTTAAATGAAATTTATAGAGATCACTTGTTATATATGATATAATAAGAATTTATTTAAGAAATTTATTTAAAATAAATTATTTAAAATATATAAAAGTTTTATTTGAAAAAGTGTTTCAACTTTTATTTTAAATTAAATTTATATTATTTAAAAGTTAAATTTATTTATTTAAGTTAAAGAATATTTTAAATGAAATAAATATAAAATTAAATAATGAAAAGAAAATGTATTATACATTTGTAAATAAAAATATATAATAAAACTGGATCGTCTTAAATCACTATTATATAATTCTGTTCTACATTTAGCTATTAATTAATTTTATTTAATAATTAAGTATATAACTTATTGTCCGAAAATAATAATAAGGACCTATGTTGAACTGTGTTTTTTTTATCATTAAACAACTTCTCATCAATTTTTTACAACTCTGGCCATTTGTCGCAATCAATTATGGGTCGAATCTGAGTTTCATTACTAGGAAGCTTTCTTTTTATGGACCTACTTTAATAGACTAGTTATAGTTTATTCGTGGAACTCATTTTAAACCATTGCTTAATTTTTAACGTCGATTGGTTAACGAAAAACTCTCACGACCGTTCTAAGTTGTTTAAATAACAGTTAATAAGCCATTTCTTTAATCCATACGCATTCTAGGACCTAGGAAAAATTTATTCATTTATTTGAATCAAATATCATACAATAGATTATAAAATATTAGTATAGCCCTAGCTTCCAAAGGAATTTTTCTACTTTTATTAACTAGATGCTAAGAACTTATAGTTTATATATAAATTGCATAAATTTAGGAGACTTTATTAAAGAATCTTCGATAACTTTTGTTATATATAAAACTTGCTTCTGGCTTTTATTGTTATACACATAAATTGTAAGATACGCACTTAGCGAAATTTTTCAAAATAAGATCCTTTGGCGCATACATAAATTGCATAACTTAAGGCGAAATCATTCAAGGATTTTCTGAAAACTTTTATTAAATAAATAAATTGTATAGCTTACAGAGAGCTTATTCGAAAGATTTTCTGAAAACTTTTATTATATTAAAATATAAATTGCATATCTACAGGCGCAAAAATTCCATAATTTCCTCCTTTTAAACACATAACTTCTCTTTTTAATATTAATTCAAAAAAAAACAACATCTACAATCATCATAATCAAAGTAATAAACATATTAATAAAACATAATTCTTAAAAACTTTTCATAATATTAACAAAAAAAAATGTAGTGCCATAAAAAGCCATTTTTTTATATTATCATTGTCTAGAACCTAACCTACAATAAAGCCCAGAAAAAAAACAATGAAATGAAATATAAAATCTAATTATTTTGAAATCTTTAAATAAATTAGAATAATGTAAATTTTCATTTTATTATTATCATTTTTGTTGCTTCATAAAAAGTCCAGAAGTAATAAAACAACAGCTTCCAAACTATATTCAAATTATCTTCCAAAAAAAATTTCCAAAATTTTGAAGAACAAGCAGCAACAACAACAACAATAACAATAGAAATAAAATTTCTAGAATAGAAATTCATCATTTTATGAATATTTTAATACATCAGAGGTATAAAAGAAAAATAATAAAAAAAACAAAAAACAATCATTAAAAAAAAATTATTATATAACTTTGAAATATAAAATAAAATATACAAGTACTTAGACAAAATTATCTCAACTTTAGTACTTAGAAAGTATGACTAGGAAAATTAAATAATATTTAAATGAAAATAGTATTTTCAAAAAATAAATATTTTTTTTAAGGAAGAAAATTTAAATTGAAGTTTAAATAATTTAATAAAGCATATATTTTGGATCGTTTTCTATTCCCAGTTTTTAAAGGAAATTAGAACAGTTTTATAAATAGTAGGATTAAAGCATTAAAGTATGGTAGACCTGCATTTTACTTTTTTTTCTATAACGGTTTTTCCCCAATTTATTTTCCTGATATGAAATGCTGGTGGTTTTGGTTTTCTTGGATTTGATGAATTAAAATTTAAATATACTTCAGATTTGTGGTAAAATTTTTTATAAAATGGTATTTGGATTCAATCTTACAATCATAAAAGTTTCCACCGAATGTCCTGCGCACAGTGAGATGCTGTATACTATTGCTTTTCTAGCTAATCATTCTGTTCTTTGATGTGAAATCATTCACTTGTTTGATTTTCTTAAATAATAATGGTGGGACAATTATTAGGTGCCAGAGAACCTAAAATGCACTATACCCGCTAGAACATATTTTCTTTGACTAACTAAGGTGAGAGCTTTCAATATGCAAAAGAGAGCCTAAATTTCCTAGTAAGTAAACTTTCTAAACTGCCTCCTCCTCGGTCACGAAAATAAAATCACCTTCAGAAATACTCATGCAGAATAATGACTGAGTTGAGGATCCTATCTTGCAGGTAAGGAAATTAAGACTAGGATCGAATATAGCCTATAACGAATAATGGAATTTGTTAAAAAACCATAAAATAAAGAAAACCTTCCGCAGGGTTTTTCAAAATCCTTGTTGTTTTATCAAAATAAACTCAATGATTTCCGTATTTTTTAGGTAGCTTCAATCTTCATATATATATCTTTAAAAATTCCCTAGTTTTTTAATAATATTTTTAGGCACTAGAATTCTATACTCAATACTTAGTACTGCAGCTCTACTGGACCTCTTAAAAATGTTAAATAGAATACAAAGACTTACACTTTGTCCTAATATTTTCCTCAACTTAATTTAATTTTTTTAAACTCCAATTTTAAATCGATTAAGTTAAAAGTTGCTCACTAGTAGATAAATTATGTTCCACTCTTCATTAAAATTAATTTTATTTTTAGTTAAGTGAATTTATCTTCATCCTGTTCATAAACTCTCATTAATGAGTAAAAAAAAAAATTAAACCGAAAACTTTACTTTTTTTCTAACCTAATTCTTTTCGAATGTAGCAGTTCGCTGAAATAAATTTCTAGTTTTTTTTTTTGGAAGGAAATTGACCTACTTGTTATTATGCGGAAGAAATAAAAAAAACAATTTTCCCACACATATTTTTTTATTAATTTAAATAAAAAAAATTAAAACAAAAAATTTTCCCGAGAAAACTTTGCTATTTTTTTTGCACACAATAAATTTTTAATTTTAAATTTTTTTTACGAACTCGGAACTACCCCATCATAATTCATAATAAGCTTTAAAAAAAAAAAAATTTATTTTAATAAACTTTTTTTCCAAAACCATTCCATCGCTTTTTTTTATACCTTTATAAAAAAACGAAAACATACAATTAATATTTTTCAATTAAAATTTAATAGAATTAAAAAAATTATATTTTATATTATATCACTTTATTATTTTATAAAAATTTTTCAGAAATTTTATAAATTTATCGTATTAAAAACTTTAAATTTTTTTAATAAGAAAATAAGTGAAATAATTTTTTAAAAAAATATTATTGCAATTAATGCAGCAGTTTAATAAGACTTTCAGAATTATAAATATTTTTTTTCCAGAGAAAACATTGGTTTTTCTCCAGTCATGCTGATTCGTTTCTGGAACCATATACATTTTTTTCATTTTATATTTAGAAAACTTTCCTTGGAAAATTTAAAACTGTGAAGGTTTTAAATTTAATTTAATAGAGAAATCTGGATAATTTATAATGTTCCTTAACAAAATGATGTACACATTTTGTCACTCAATTAATAATTTATTATTTTTGGAAAATTTTATTACTTCTTGTTATTTAAAATAATTTTCGTCTTCAAAAGTGTCACGGATATGAAAATGTTCGTTTTTAAAAATGTCACGAATATGAAAATTCTACTTCTTGTACCTTTTAGGTACCATCCAAAATATGCAAATGAGAAGCCTTTCTTCAATGCCTCTCTTGTAGGTTATTGAAGAAAAGCATTCTCAGACTCTTTCCTAGCCTAACATTAGTAAAGGATGTAGAGGATAGGATGTCCTCAAAGGATATTCCGGGATCAATCAAAGCACATATAAGTAGTTCTAGGACTTTGAAACCAAATCTCGATTCTACCCTTCTATCCAGATAAACACTCAGGTAAAAACACTGTAACATCTTTTATAATACCGTAAGTTAACTCGAATCATAAAGGTTTTCACCGAATGTCATGCGCACGGTAAGATGCTGTATACTTTTGCTTATTGAAGACGTTGTAATACCTTTAATTATATTCTGGGATCACTTAAACCAAATTGGTCTTCTCCTAAAGTGTATTAGCAAGTAGAAATTTTACAATTATATCTACATTTTTAGTAGACGGGGAAGATTAAAGAACGATGTAAAATCTTTCAGAAAATTGTAAATTCACTCAAATGATAATGGTCTCCACCATGATGGTTTGTACAGGATACAGTGCAGGATTTTTTATGTTAAAGCGGGATTCGATTGCATATTGAAGACTTGTAATCATTTCCAAATGCATAAATAAATTAGGTCTTCTCATCAAATTTAATACGAAGTTGGACTAAAAACTTAAATCAGAGTTCTGAATATATGCTTATTAAGGACATTATATTCTTTTAAAATATTTTGAGTCAAAAAATATGCACATGATTTCCTTAGAAAGTTAAATAGGGATGAAGGCTTCAAAGTTGAATAGTCTCCATTAAAATTGATTTAAACATTTTAACCGACTTTCTCTCCGTGTCAGGATCAGTGTATTTATTCAAAATACTCTTCTTAAAGTTCCAATACTTTTTTTTAAGAAACCATTCTGTTCATCCAATCGGCATTCCATTTATGCCATCTTTAATTTAAAAATATGGATGAATGTAAAAAGCATACATGTGCAAATTTAAATACCTTCACATTTTTACATTATCATTATTATTCATTTATTTTCATATTTAAATTATAATTTTCATTTTAAAATTTTTATATATTTTTTTTCTTCTTGTAATTTTTTTGCGTTTTACCGTTAGATTACTATCTTTTCAACTTTACATATTATTTTATTACCTTTATATATTTTACACATCCATCATGTACTTTATTAACTTAAAATTTATTCAGAGAAACATTTCGAATCCTTTTCATATTCATTAGGTACCGTTATCCTGTTATTTTGTTTTTCTTATTTTTAGCATTTTAGTGAAACAAATGCAAAATTATATATATATATATATATACCTTGCGAATTTACCGTAATAAATTTTCAAATACACACCTATGTATATATATTTACACAGGATTAAAAAATTTTCCATAAAATATTTTTCGTTATTTTTTATTTTCAAAAAAAAAAAGAAAATTGTGCAAGAAAATACACATTTTACCTGCCAGGATCATAATCAGTTGTTTACCTAGTTGGAAAACTAATAAAAATACAAAAACAAAAAAAATTTTGTACTTTTAATATTTATATATCGTGTTATTTTTACGTTTTTGTTTTTTTTTTAACAGTACGATAAAGTTTTTTTTAAATGTGTGACAAAATATTCTTTTAGTTTAATCTGCAAAAAAAAACAGAAAAAGGAAAATTTTTAATTTGTTAAAAAAATTTTCCGAAGGAAAAATTAAAACTAAATGTCATGTCAGTATATTAACGCAAAAAGTTATAAACGTAATGTATTATGATTATTTGTGACAATTATAGTGTGAATAATAAGGAATTCATTAATATATTAATTGATTTCCAAATAAATATAATAAGGGCACTTGTATTAGAAGTCCAAAGCTCTGGTATTTCTTATCCTAGGCCCATTTGGGCATGGAAAATTTTGTTTTGATTTTATTGACATATTTACAATTATAAACAGTTCAGTATTTTACATCTATTCCTTGTCCTAGATTATTTTGTGCCAATTCTAAAAACCCAAAAAATAAGTTAAGTGATTGCATACAACTAGGCATTTAATAACTTCCTATCATCAAAAGTAAAGTTTATTAGATTGGGTTCAAAATATTTAATAACCTGAGTCATTCAGTTTCTATTTTACTGTTATTATAATTACCAAACCAAGCAATTTTTATTATTGCATACAACTAGGCGTTCAATAATTTTTATCGCCAAAAGTATATTAGGTATATCAGTTTATTAGTATATTAGGTTAGTAAATAATTTAAATCAAATTTATGAAATACCAAGTAAAGTTATGACCAAACTAAGTAATTTTTATTATTGCATACAACTAGGCGTTCAATAATTAAATCACCAAAAGTGTATTAGATATATTAGTTTTAAAAATAATTTAAATCAAATTTGTGAAATAAAAAATATTAATATATATATTTATATGTATATATATAAATATATATACCATCCAAATATTAAATTTTCAACTAAAATTTGACAATATTTCATTAATTAACATTGATTTTATTTCACTTATGAAATTCAAATTACAAAATTATCTAAACTCTATAATATAAAATATGTTCCAGAATCCTAATGAACTTAATCTTCATCTCTAAATTATATTTGAATTTAACTTACAATGTGTAAAATATTAATTCACTGCTTCAAGCATTTCTATTTCTTATTACAATATTATCTATAACACAGATTTTTACAAATATTTTCCTCATATTACACATAAAATACTTCAATATATCTACTTTAATACAAATTGACAGCTATATGTATGTATTATTATCTTATTATTTCTAACCAAAAATGGAAATTCCATTGAAAGAATAACAAAATATTTAAAATATTATAATGTTCATCAACGTTTACAAAATAATTTTCTCACAATTATATATATGTATACTTGTATGTATCTTAAATAAATATATTCACAATAATCGGGAAATTTAACATATCTATTTTATTAAAGAGTATGTATCAAGAACCAATTTTAGTCTAAGGGAATTAAAATTTATTAGGGTTGCCAGATTTTCATCATAAAATATTATTAATCCAAGGATTCGAATTTTTTTTAAAACGTTTTTCCTAATTTTCAATTTGGAAAGCTGCTTCTAAATAAAATTTATTTAAAAATAATAAGTAAACTTCAAGGTTGAATTGTTCAAACTAGGATTAATCTAAGGTTTAAGATCTATCTAAGATTCTATTTAACCAATTCATCATCTTTTTCGAAGGACATTTTTGAAGACGATTTTTTATATACGATCACAGTGTATGAGACTTATGATTGAGTGAATAATACTGAGCTTGTGTTTAAATTTCACTTTTTAAAACCAAACCTACGAGGTAAAGCCCAACTTTTATTTGAGAAAGGAAGTTGGGAGTTTAAAGTCAATTATTGCAACCTTGGCTCATTGATTCATGCCTGAAATCTCGAGCCTATCAAACAAGATTTTACCTCAACAGCGAGTTTCAGGTCAAGTATTTAAAATAATTTCTTAAATATTTACCTTTTCAAAATTTGCAATCATCTGGCAACCCAAAATACCTCAAATTATTATATTAAAATATGACAATTTTCAAAATTTTTAGCATCTCTTATTTTTATACAAAAAAAAAACCATGAAATCACGTGATTGCTTTGTATAATATTATGTCTTTTATTTCTGTTGATGTAACAATACCAACAACAACTATACAATATTATCAAAAAAAATTACCATAATATTAACATTATTGCTGTCATCATCATCATCATAATAATCAATTATACTAATCGTAATCATTATCATTATCAATATATATATATACTAGTATATAATATAAAATAAAACAGAATATAAAATAGGGAATGTGGGTAGAAAACATAATTTTTTTTACAATGTATTAAATATGTAATATTATGTTCCGCTTTTTCCTTTCTCTTTCTTTCTTTGGATAGAAGTTATATGCTACACTCTTTCTTCATTTTAATCTTTTTTTAAGAATATATCGGGTTTTCTCATCATCTTATTGCTTTTTATTATATTGTTATTTTATTGTGTACACATTGACATGATGCGGTTGATTTAAATATGATTTTGATTAGTTTAAAATGATAATTTTTTTGTGTATATGATATGTTATTTTAATATTTGTGTTGAGGGATACAGTATTGTTCAAAATTTTAATTGTAAAATAGATTTAAAGTTTAATTAATTAAGAAAATTCTTAAAATTTAATAAAAGCGTTTTCATTATATTTTCAATTTAATTAAAACAATATTGGAATAGCTTTAACTAAGTCTATTATAGAACTTTAAATCTTTTATTAATATAAGCCCTCACCCAAATGTCTTAAATCTTTTATTTATACAACCCCAGCCCTAAAAAATTGTAATAATTAAAAATATTTTCAAAAATTAAATTAAAGTCATTAAAAGGAAACATACAAAACATTTTTGAATAATGAAAAATAACATTAAAGGCGATTGAAGTCAAAAGACCTCAATTTTACACATGCAATTGAAGCTATCCCATACCTGATTAAGATACAACGAAGTACGGTTTTAATCCAAAAGCACTCTCTGAATTTATAGACTTGAACTTTTTAAAAAATATTCTTAAAATTGTGAAGTTAAACGCCTTGGTCACGAATTTTTAAAAATTTGTTGCTATAATTTTGATTAACACTGTATAAACACACCAAAAATAAATAAATATTTTAAAATACATTTATTACAATATTTTATGACAGACTAAAGAAGTTTTAAATATTATAATAATAATTTATTGACAAACTCTTGAAAAGTAAACATTATATATATAGAATATAATACAGATTTATATATACATATAAATATAATATGTGAAAAGATAGGTATGATATGTTATATTCATATACAATATTTTATAAAGAGAGTTATTTTTAAAGATTTAAGATTTATTAAAGAAAATAAGGATTTAATAATCAACTTTGGTTATATGGTACATCAGGTTAAGAATAATAGAAAAAAAAAAGAAAATAAATAAATTAAAAATATATATATACATATACATATGAATTTTAAAGTTCTATAAGATAAATATAGAATAATATTAATATGCAAAAAAAAAAGTTTATTTTTAGTTATATTTATATAGGGGTTTAATTATTTTCATATTAAATTAAAATTATATTTTATGGTAAAAATATGGTGGTTTATTGCATATTAGTTATAGAAAATGATAATTTTAAATTTAAATTTTAATGTTAAACAAAATACTAAATAAAGTTTTCAAATATTAAACTTTGAAATTAAGACTTATATACTAAAACCAATTTTAATTGAATTTTAAATTTTAAATAGCTATTAAAAAATTAAACTGTTTTTCTTCTCTTATTTTAATTAAAATATATTGAATAACAGAAAGTTTGAAGGCTTTAACAAATTTCTAATCGATTTTTGTTATAACTTATTTTTGTATCTAAAATTCCGTACCTTAAATATTTTTATAAATCTTTATACATTATATTTATGATGTTAATACTACTTATTGACATTGATCTTAATAGTTAATTTGAGTACAATGAGGCTACTTCCAATTATCAAAGAACTTTAAAAGCTTTTATATACTTATGCAATTAGTACTTATTAGTGGCATTTATCATAGATACTAGTTTATCTTGTGTCCAAACAAATCACTTGATTAATTAATTAATTTATAATCTTGCGCTATAACTTCCTACTCTAGGTCTCCTTAGATTCTCACGAACTTTTAAATTTAAATTTTAAAATAAATCAATTAGCACTGAAAAACTTTTCTAACTATTCTAAATTTAATAAGAAGTAAGTAATAAAAAAATACACATTAAAAAAACAAAAGATTTAAGCGAGAAACTTTAATCAGGTATAAAGATCGATCTTCAATTCAGTTCTTCTCTGTAATCAATTCAAAATATTATGAAAGATTTCCAAAACTGTTTCCACCAATTAATATTGAAAATTTTTAAACAATTCAGTACTAAAGAAGATCATTAGGAGTACTGAAAATGTAAAGGAACCTATATTCAAAGAACATGATTTACGCTCGTACAATCTAGGTAAATTCTTTAATACAAATTGAAAACTATTAAATAAAAGATCTAAAACTCTCTAGAGTTATATTTTTTTAACTTCTAAAAGTTCCGCCACATTGTTTCGAACACATTAATTCCACTATAATGGAAAGTTAAAAAAAAAAAAACCAAACCAATTTCAAAAAAAAGAGGATTTTGGGAAAAATAAAAATTTAATTAAAATTAGCTTTGAGTTTAGTGTTTAGTGAAACATTATATATATCTTTGAAAATAAAGTCCATGTCCATGACCGTAAAATTGTATTTTGTTTTAGAAAGTAGGTTACTTTTACTTTTTTGTTTTCTATTCTATTAAATTTTTTTCCCCCCAATCATTTCAATAAGACAAAAATGTTCATTTTATTATCAACTAGCTATTTTAGGTTTTTTCATAATTATATTTTCTTCTTTTTTTTTAGTTCTAATTTCATGTCTTTATTGTTCATTTTTTTTTTGTTTTTTTTTTTTAATTTCTTCGCTCTAAAAACGAGTTAACGTTTTTTATTTTTTGTCTATTATGAGCTTAAAAAAATTCAAAAAAAAACAATAAAAAATTCCAAAAACAAAACTTTTTAACAAAAAAAATAAAAAAAAACAACGAAGTCCTGACATTTGTTTCAAAACATTTTTTCTCAATAATAACACCATATAAAGGAAAAATATCAAAAAAAAAAACAAGTAAAATAAAAGGGAACTGACAGCAGTATGTTGAAAATTCTATTTAAAAAAAAACAACATTTTAATTGTTTTATTTTCATTTTTTTTGTATTTTTAAGTACGAATTTTTTTTCTTTTACAGGAAACAAAAACAACAAAAAAAAAAAAAGATAAAAAGGATAATATATTATATATACATATATAATAATTCAACAATATGCACAATCGTTCTATATTTCTTTCTTTAGTCGCTGTTCTTTTTTTTTTTTCTTTTCTTATTGTTTCCTTAATTGCAGCACAAACTGTGCTTTTTTAAAAAAGGAAGAAATGGAAAATGAAAAAAAAAAAACAAAATGGAGTTTATTCCCAGAGTTCCCATTGTTTTTTAACAAAAATGAAATTCAATTTTTTTACTATTCTAAAAGTATACATGTATGTTGAAATGTGTGGTGTATATTATAAATAAGTAGGTGAATAAAAAATAGTTTAGCCTAATTGTCAGGATACGTTATATTTTTATTTTTTTTTTTTGTTTTTTGTTTTTATTTTTTTAACTGTAAAAAAAAATGGAAAACGAAAAATTAAAATGAAAAATAGTACAGAAGGAAAATCAAAATAGAAAATTATAAAAAAAAACTCTAAAAGACGAACATTATATTTTGTCTACATTATAAAATAATTTATAAAACAAAAATATGCCATTGCAATTGAATACGACTATTGTGAATTGTGTAGGGATCTTTTTAATTTATTTATCAATTTTTCCGCGAGGATCCTTATTATATGTAAGCCAAAAATTGCAGACGAGAGGAGTTCAAATTCTTAAAATAGAATTCTAGAAAAAAAACATACTCTAGAATATTTTTATTTGTTTATATATGTTATTCCCTTCCACAACAAAGTGATAAGTCAGTGATTCAGCTTTTCTCTTTTGAGATTGAACAAGTATATATTTTATAGTATGTTATAAGGAATTATGATATAAATTATTTTATTTAATTTATTTATTTGATATGAAATGACCTGTGTTTGAGTTCGAGACCCTCTAAAGCCTGACGTCCTCTTCACGTCCTAGCTAACAATCGGACCAGTAGGTGTAGAAAATATTACAATAAAATTATGTTTTGAGCCTAATCTTATAAACTTGGAAAGACTTTGAACAAATACTAATAAGTCGTTATATTCTTCCAGTAATTGTAGTTTAAATTATAGAGCTGCCACATTTAACAGATTTAAAATTTTAACTCGGCCAAATTAGGGTAGATTAACAATATTTTCTATTATAAAAAAAAATTGTAACAAAAGACAAATGAAACCAAATGTCTATGTCAAATGTTATATGGAATATTTAATGAAACAACTATCTTACAATTCTTTTCTTTATTTTCTTTTATTAACACTCTTTTTATAATCTGTATACACCATTGAAGTGTACAACAATCTATCAACACGTATGGTGAATTAATAAAATTGAAATTAATTCTTATTTAATATTCTTAATTGTAAAATCAATAATACATCTTCATCTTCATATTACATCTTCATACATTCATACCTACATACGTACATGAAAATTTTTTTTTTAATTAATAAATTATAAAATTATTGATTTAACTTTTAAACCTGAAAAGACCTTAGATAAACTAGAAATAAAGGTTCTACTAGTTTCAAGCGTTATTATCAACAAAATTAGGAAGATATAAGGAACACTCCGTTTGATTTTCTTAAGTAGTGGTACTAGGTGATACTAGGTGTTTAATATAAATCACCTTTAAATTAAATAAACTATAAAAATATAACTATCAAATTACAAAGCAACACAGTTCCAAAGCTTTTAATACAATTTTACAAATTTTCTAAAACCCGAATCTTAGAAACTGTGGTTCTTTGTAATTAAAAAAAATTTCTTGGAATTTAGTCCTAAAAAAAGGATTAAAATAAAATTTCTTAATTTCCCTGTGAATAATTTATTAATTAAATTAATACTTAAACTGTCCCAAATTCTTTCAAAAGGCACTATCTTTTGCAATTTAAATTATATTGATTTAATTTTAATTTTTCCTTAAATTATTTCATAGCTTGTACCAATTAAAATAATTAAAAAAAATTATACAAATAAAAAACTGAAAATTTTAAAATTAAATTCAAGTACACACTTATCCTTTTTAATCCAATAGAGATAAAGAAAAGAACTTTTTGTATCAAAATTTTTATTTTTATTAAAACTTTCTTAAACACAAATCAAATTAATTTTGAAAAATCATTAAATTTCGATTGGTAAACCAAAGATAAAAAAAAAAAAAACAAATTGCAAAACGATTTTTAATGAACTTTTTAACCTTCAAAACTTTAACGAAAATTCTTCCGAAACACAATAACAAAAAAAAAAAGAAACTTTTGAGTGGAAAATTTGAAAATTTTCATCATTTTCAATCTATCGAAGATTAAAAATAAAATCTTATTATAAAAACAAAATATTTATTTTAAAAAATCAATATCTAGAATAAGAATTGACCTTTCCAATTTTATAAATGAAAGTTTTGAAAATTTATTTTATTTTAGAATAACCGCATTTGTTCTCTTGGAAACAGAAATTTTTTTTAATGCAATCCAAAGAACTTTAAAAGGTTTATAATAAGTTAAGGGACTTCTTAAATATTTAAATAATTTGGTACTAACAGATACACGGAAATAATCCCAAAAATTAAAAATCTGCGAGAACTAAATCTCCGGACGGAATAAATAACGGACTAAGACAAAATCCCCCAAAAAAAAAACATACACAAAATCAAAATCTCCCTTAGACATATGATAATATATTTCTTAGCTGTAAATCTTATATCTTTCGGGATTTTGTCTTTGAGAATTTTGTTTTTAGATTTTCACCTGGAGGACTTTTGGAATTTCCATTTTTTTATCTTCGGGACTATGTTTTAGAAATGTCACGACCCACGCATAATAATATGTATAAAAAGCTATTAATCCATATTGCAACCCAGTTAAAATCAATATGACACTTCCCGAATATGCATTTTTCTAGTTTAAACCATTTTTTGACATTTTACAAAGCGTTTTGTAACGTTCTGATCGCCATCTGAGAGTTCGACCAGAATTTGAGCTAAACTCGGATCAAGTTATAAATTAAAAATTGAAAACAACCTTATAAACTGTACTGCTTCACTCCACAATAAACTTTAAAATTCAAAGTTGTAAAACGGTTTTAAATTCTAAAATTTATTTGATGTTTCACGAACATTTAAAACAATTTTTAAAACGTCGCGACTTTTAAATTAATTCAAAAAATAAATATATTAATATCTATATTATATATAAATATATATATATATAATAATCCATACATATGAATGTACATACAAACAATTTAAAGCAATTCCAAAATTTTTTTTTTTAACATTCATAACATAATTTTAATAATCCAAAATTAACGTCATTTAACTAAAATGTCAAATTGAAATTCTGTACCTATCTATTACTCTCCCTACCGTTGTTCTCATGTAGTCTATTACTCTCTTTCCCTCTTTCTCTCTCTCTAGTCACAATTCATTTTATTCAATCTCTTGCATATTAAATGAGCAAAAATTTTTTTAATATTTTTTTTTTTTACCAATTTTAACATGCGACGTGTTAAAATTTAAATGAAACATTAATACGTATAAGTATATACATACGTACACACCTACAAAAGTAACTATATATGCTATATATTATATGTAAAATTCCCAAATGACATTTTATACTTCATATTATTGAAAAATAATATTAAAAAAAAAATAAAAATATGAAAAAAAAAAGGATTTAATTTTTATTTATTTGTTAAAGAGCTGTCAAGAATTTTCAACTTATATTTTTTTTCACCTCACCTGGTTTTTTTTTCCCCTTACTCCTTTTTTATTTGTTCTTTTCCTGTTCTTACTTTGTATATTCTTTGTTTTTGTTGTTATATTAATATTTTATTATTTTTTTTTTTTTATTATTTATTTTCATAAAATTTTTACTTGACACGTACGTTGAATGGTCACTTCACCTTTGACAAGTATATATGTATACATATATGATTTACCTACATTTAATCATATAAACAAATAAACTCATATATTATTAAATACATGTTTGTTTACCTTTATGATATATGTCAGATAAGTTTGTATGTGTGTGCGTGTATTAAAAAGAAGAAGTAGGTAAAATAAAATTTTTTATTTTGTGGGAACTGGAACTTTGTTTTTGTATTTTACTATTTGCAAACATATGTTTTAATATATATATATATACATACAATATTCCCATAAGAATATTTAGTTAAAAAGGACACGTAAAAACGTTTATTTTATACTAGTGTAAATGTATATGTGTTAAGAATGAAGGGAAAAAAAATAAAAAAATTAATGATGGAATGATATATAGAAAAAAAAACTTATGAAATTCTTAGAATGTCCGATGCAAAAAAATGAAAAAAATACAAAAATAAAAAATTCCTTGGTCAACATCAGACATGTCACAAACAAACACATATATGCATATTTAAGTACTTATAATTTGTAGAAACAAATTTGTATGTCCTTAGAATAATAATAATAAATCTATGCAATGATTTTGTTTTTTATGTGCAAAAAATTCTAAATTTTCATTCACACACACTACAAAATGTGTAAGATAATGATTTATCAAATGGAGCTGTATACCTGGGCTCTATTGCAACAACAACTTATCACTAATCCAATAATCTATTAATCATTTTTTGATAACCTTTTATTGTACCAAAACAATATTTGAATTCACAATCCATGTGGGTTCAATAGAGCTCTGCTCTTTATTTATATTCAAAGGAAGGACTCCTCGAATCCCATATCCCAATATTCTCAAAGAGAAAGAATCCTAAGGAACACTTCAAGTATAAAACATCTAAAAATAAAATTCGGAATGGATGGAGGTAAAAAATTAAGGAACTTAAAACCAATCTTCGAAATGCAAAACTGTCAAGACCTAGACAGCCTACACTAGGCAAGCTATGGAATCATTATTCCAGACTCGATTTAATGCTCTTAAATTCCTATAGAATTGATTTATAAATGCCTTAACCAAGGTATATTAAATACTAACCTTACAAATATTCTACAAAACCTAGTCAGATGTGAGTCAGGATCAAGAAAAGGACTAAAAAGGACTTAGAAATAATTTCAGTGGTGGCTTGGATCCCTCTCTCTAATTTGTTCTTTTATTATTCAGAAATAAAAATCTCCTTCCAAATACATATTATTATTACTATTATTATTATTATTTTTGAGGGAAACCCCAAGAAAAGAAATTCCCAACAAAACAAAAAAGAATATTAATGACAACACAAAACTCTACACTATACACATACACACGATTCAGACTTATTTATTCATCCCATCCCATAATAAATTATTATCCAGTACAATATATACTATGAAGTATAAGAATGTTCTGAATTGAGTTTGAGTATATGAATTTATTCCTTACGGTATATTTTAGTGATTTCCTTATAATACTGTTATAGCTAACGATTAAGTGGCCAATCCCAAAAAAAAAAAAGCAAAACAATAAAATAGCTGAAGGATATAATATATGACTTCAAGATCTATTATATAGATTTCTATATTCCCCTAGTCTGTTTCATATCGTCATACAATATATATATATACACGCATATAATAAAAAGGACATGAGTACGCAATAAAAACTCATATTTTTAGATTGACGTCCTCTTATCATATATCAATTTAATTTTCTTCTTTAGGATCCCACAGTAAAAAAAAGGATATATGGCATATATTATTATAAATATAGTATTAAGGATAAGCTTCTATCCTTATTGAGTATTAATGATAATATGTACTGAATATTGATACATATATATATATATATACATAAAATTGACTATTAACGATGAACAAAATATGTTCGTTCGATATGTGTTGATTTGCAGATTCAGAGATGATTTAATAAATTTTTACCATTTTTATAAGGAAATAGGATTAACTAATACTACCACATATTAATACCATAACCATAACCATATTCAGAAAGATTCCAAAAAAAAAAAAAAACCCCAAAATCAACAAATTTCACACTCCCTACAGCAATTCTTGCAGCAGGGTTTGGTAAATGGAGTTTTCTAGTGTATATATATATATATGTTCTGAAAATATTTTTATTTCGAAGGATAATATTTTATTGTTGTTGTAAGGATTTCATATCTAAAAAAAATATTATAAATGATTTACTGGAAAAAAAATATTAAGAAATTAAATTGAAGAATTAAAGATGTAGATGGGGAGGGTTGAAAGAATAAATATTAAAGTTTTTAACGATTAGGTGACTTTAAAATTCTTATTAAAGTCCTTGCGTGTACATATGCATATGTTTTAATATAGGAGTCATTTATATATATATAATTTGATTTTTTTTTTTTAAATGAATCCTTGTCAAGATATAATGGTGTAATTGATATATTGATCATAATTTAAAATAAAAGTATGTCCTTTTTTTTTTTAAGTCATATTTGGAATTTTAAAAGTGCTTTATGGGATATTAAGGACATTTTATATATTATTAAGTATATTTTATAAGATTTTCAGGATTATCAGTTGGGGTCTTTTTTTTTTTTTCAATATATTTGTGGGGAGAAATTTAAAAAGAAAGAGAAAATCTAATAAATTATCTTTAAATTTATTTTTAAATTTAAAATTATGGAAAAAATTAAAAAATTTTTGTGACAATTTGAAATATTTAAAATTATTCGAAATTTTATTAGATGACTTTGTTTCAATACTTCTTGTATGCCTGACTTATCTAAAATCATTATGAATTTATTGTAAATGGGAACACTTGAGAGCACTGTACCTAATCTTTAGGTCCATTGCTCTTTTAGTCCTTTTTTCTCCAAGACAATTTAAGAATTTTTTGATAACTCAAGATATTTTTGTATTTTTGAGAGTTAATTTTGCAATTTTACCTGTGTTAAAAAGTTCATTCGCCGCATAAGGTATCTGTTGTCTTCAGTTAGTCACATTTTATTAAAGGATGAAGACTTGTCACGAGACCTATAATATTCTAATAAATAACTAAAGAGCTGAGACTCAGTGGAAGAATCGTACCGTGCAATTAATAAGAATACAGAAAACTACAGAAGAAATCTTATGTCCACAATGGAATTAATAAAAGATCAGAAAAGGTCTAAAAATAATAATTTAATTTTGAATTAGTAGTTTAGAATTGTAAATACCTCGCGAATTTACTTTGAATGTTGATTGACACAATATTATTTACAAAAGAAAATTAAATTTAAAATTGAAAGTTTCAGTATTTGACCACAAATATAAATATTAATATTTATCTTTTATTTAATCATATTTTTATTTAACTTTTATTTTAATATTATTTGTTCTATCCAACACAATCCATTTCAAACTTTAATTAATCCCAAAAAATTGTTTAACCACACCACTATTTATTTACAACAACAACTCCGTTATTCGGAATAATTTAAGTTTAATTTTCTTTGACATCTGCTCCTCAACTGATCATATCAGCATCCAAATCCAAATATTTCCATTAAAATATTATTAAAAGGCATGGCCTGATTATATTCAAACCATTTTAAATAATTTTATCCTTATACTGATAATAATCATCATGTCCGCAATTTACACTATTCCGCCTATCAAAATATTAATTTTATATCCGCTATTTTTTATTTCAAAAATTAAATGGACCCATGACCCATAAAAAAAAAAAAAAAATTTGAATTTTAAAAATCTCATGTCTTTAGAGGCTGTGACACAAGATAATCTGACAAAAAAAACCCAGATTAATCTGATAAATCTGACCATTTAATTTGGTTTTTTCCCTTTTTTTATTTTTGTTAATATTCACCACGATTACATTTTTTTTTTCACCTTTTTTATTTATGATGATTTTTTTTTTTTATGGCAACTTTGTTTCCATATCTAAATTAAAATGTTATTTAAATAGACCTCGATAAGCCCATTTTATTTTAATTTCTTCAAATAATTTTTTTTTTTTTTTTTCGGAGTTGTTGTATTTGGACAAAATTATTTAACAAGTTTTTTACTATGGCAACTGACATTTTCTCAACTGATATAACTTGACACTCCCAGCTGATATAGCTTAACACAGCTCAAGAACTCAGCATGTCACTGACACAATTATTCCGCTGCATACCCTAAATAATCGTCTTCTGTCAATCCTTTTATTTTACACATAATATAAACCTAATATAACTGTACCTAAAATTTCACCTGTCATTTAAAAAACGAAATCAAAAAGAATCTGTCCTTAAAATTCATTTTAAAGAACTTTTACTGTAAAATTAAAAAAAAAAACAAAAAAATATTATTTGCTTTTCTTAGAATTGAGAACACAGAACGAAAAAAAAAGGTTAAGTAAATTTACCGTTCATCTTAGACCCTTTTTTTTATTTTTTATTATTATTATTATTATTATTATTGTTCCTGTTGTGTTATTGTTTATTTTTATTTTTTTTTTTTTTATATTTTTATACCTTGTCATTTAACTATAATAAAGGATTCATCACAAGGCTTCATCAAGATTACGCAGTATACAAATTCTTTCAAACAAACAAAACAACATATAATAATACTTTCAGTTTTTTTTGACATTTCAACTTACAACAAAAACAAAAATGAAACAAATAAGAAAAAAAAAAACGGGACAAATGAAACAAAACAAAAAATGAAATAACGGAAACACAAATGATAATAAAAAGTATAAAAATAAAATATTAAAAATATAAATGGAATAAGGACAATGACATAACAGTTATATTAACTTTACGAAAAAATGAGAAAATAGTTTTTAAGGATATTTAAAATAAAAAAAAAAACAAGAAAAACAAATAAATAACAGTTAAAGGATTTTGAAATTTCGTTTTTTTGTTTGACTTAAAAAACTTTTTTGCATTTTGACATTTATCTGTCATTTATTATAAAAAGTTGAAATTGAGTGAAAAAATTAAATAAAGTAAAATTGGTATGTTCATGTTTCAGTAGTTACTTGTCATTCCAATTATTTACTAATCAAATTTATTTGATTTAAAATGAAAGACAGATATTGGGAGCCAGTCTATTGGGACTCGAAATTGTCTGTGTTGCCGTTTTTAATAGTTTTAAATTTAACGTAATAATTCCACAAAACAAGCAATGCTTATAAAATATTTGTAATTAAAATCTAAATTTGGATGACAATTAGCTTAAAGCACAACTGAATATATTGAATATTGGAACCAATTCTGAGGCACAATATTGTGCCAGTGTTGCCGTAGTTAATAGTTCAAAAACTTATGCAATAATTCTGAAAGTGAGCAAATGTAATAAATAGAACACTTGAGATTAAAATCTAAATCTGAATTGCAAATAGTCACAGGCATAACTAAATATATTATTTTATATTGCACCCAGTTCAGAGGCACACTAATGTGCAAGTGTTGTCGTAATTTACAGTTCTTATATTTTTAATGCGAATGAAAGTTATAGAAAATGAAATAAAACATTGAAAATAAAAAAAAAAAAGAAATTGCAATCTTAATCTGGATTACAAATAGATCTAGGTAGATTTAAATATACACAAACTGATTTTGAATTGCTATTTAAATAAAGGTTGAGAATACTGAGTTAAAAAGTAATTTTAAAAAAGAAAAATAAGTGCAACAAATTAGTTGTCATCTCTGCTCCAAGTTATTGGATTTCTTAAAATTGTTTTACAATGAAATGTAAACTAAACCACTTTAACGGACCTCTTCACATTTGTATAGAGCCACTTACGCGTTTAAAACTATCTCAAAAAATGTGAAAATGTATATCAAAATCTTAGAATGATTAGAATAATTAGAATGCCTCCTTGCTCAAAATGAAAATTTTTCTATTAATATCATGTTTAATAGTCTTTAAGAAATGAGATAAAAATAACTGGCACCCATTTTTCACTATATTAAATTTTTAATTAAAATTAAACTTAAATCATAGACAAAGAAAATTAAAAAAAAACTAAAAGAATCTAAACATTAAAACTTTTTGGAATAGTATTAAATTAATTTAATCACTTAACTCAACAGCTCAAGAGCTCCCAAAAAAAAAAAAACTTAAAATTTAAAACAGCAACCACCCATCATTTTTAATTAATATTTTTTTGAAAAAAATCTTTCAGATAAATTGCTAACGGGTATTTTTAAATATTAAAATAAAAAACACAAATTAAAAATTATCTACCGTTAAATAATCTATAAAATATCTTCTATATTATATAGATAAGTTAAAAGTATCTTAACCAAAGATATAATTTTAAATTTCCTATCATCATATTATACAAACCACCATCCTCTTAAATTAAATTTCCTTTATTTCCTCTGCTTGTTTGTGTTTTGGTATCTTCTTTCAGAGAAAAACTTTTTACCGTTATAAAGTGAGGTGAAAAAAAAATTTTAAAATATTAAATAAAGGTAAAAAAACTTCAGAGACACCTAAGAACATCATTGATAATATTTTTTAGAAGTATTTAAAAAAAAAACTTTTTTTTAATATCATCAATAGAGCATGACATAATCACTGTTACACCTACAACAACATAGTAAACTTAAGATCTTAAAATTCAATTGACTTAGTGTTTTTTTTTTTTGTGGAAATTTCGTTCCAGGTCTCATTGAAACGTTAGACTAAATTTAAAAAAAAGAAATATTATTAAAATAGATGGTAGAAGAGGTCCTTTAAAAAGAAAATTTTTTTTTTTACCACTTGTGATGGCTTTCAAATTAATCTGGTGTTAAATAAAACAGATTAAAAAAAAGAATTTCAATTTTAAAGTTCAAGAGTTTTGGGGTTTTCTTCAAAACTTAAAGATTAAAAAAAAAATTTTAAGAAATATTGAATACTGTGGAGAACAGGAGAAAATTTGAAATATTTAGGAATGCTTGCTGGCTACTCGGATTACAAAAGTGTTTATCTTTATTAAAGAGGATTTATATTGTCCATAGCTTAGCTTAGAACTTCTATACTTCCTTCCATAGGTTTTTAAGGAACTAACGTTCCGGAGGATTTTGTAACCCGAAGGAGTTTCTTGACCTTATTCCTAGCAAACTAAAAAACTGAAGTAGTGTATGAGCTAACTCTTTAAGAACTCAATAGATAGTTAAATATTGATTGAATTATCAAATCAATATATGAAAATTTAGATTGGAAAGATTTAAATTTTATTTCTTAGGATTTTTTAATTGGATTCAAACGAATGAAATACCATTATATCACTAATACTTGATCAGGATCCATGCTTTAAATTTTAACATTAGGGTTTCATTCTGTAGTACCTCTCAGGATTTATTGAATTGAACTAGAACTTTATATTGGATAAAACTCTATTATTCCCCTACTTCTATATTAAAATCAATGAATCCTTAAACTTTTTTCGGGTTCTCCTTTATGTAATCTAAATACCTGCACTATGACCTAATTTCAGTGCAAAACTCTTTGTGTATGATCAGTTATAAACTTTTTATTAAAATAACAACTTAAACTAACAACTTAAGTTCCTGCACCCTACTTCATCTTGTAAAAATTATTTCATTTCACCAAAAAAAAAATTAACCACAAACACCTAAAAACATAAATAAACTCAACATTAATAAAAAAAAAAAAAACAAAATCACTGCAAACTATTAAAATTTAATTTTTGTGGTTTAAACTATACAACCAAAAAGGAAAAATAAGAGAGAGAAAATCTCTCATTGAAGGACCATTATAATATTATAGGACAAATACTTAAAACTTACAAAAACATAATCTAAGTGCATATCATAATATATACAAACAAACAGAGAAACAACAAACTAAACAAGTAAACAAATATATATATAAATAAAATGCAAACAAATAAACGTGCTAACACCAGTTTACCAGTATACAAGCAGTAGTTTAAATACAAAACAAAATAATATTTACAAACATTTAGAGAGAACATTAATGAAAAAAAACAGTAAGTAGGATACAAAATAAAAAACAAACAAAACTTATGTATAAAAACATATTTTTTTGGAACAATTTAACCACAAACGATTCTGTAAACGTTTTCTTTTTTTTTTATTAAATTACTCCTATACTGATTTTTATCAAAATGTAATTCTAAAAGAACAAATATTAAATTAATTTTAATTTAACAGTAAACGTTAGATATATAAGTCAAGTAACGGTAACTTTGAAAAAAGATCTTTACACAATTAAGTTTTAAGTTCAAGATGTTAATTTAAAGTGAAATAATGTTTAACGGCTTTTTAAGCTTCCAAGCGATTCGTAAAAATAAAGGTATCCAATCGAAGACACAAAATAACGTTACTACCTCTAAGAATTTCTAAGTTGCTTTTAAGACACAATTTCGATTAGTTTTAAAGTTTAAGGTGCTATCTTAAAGTTTAAAAACTTAAACGAACATAAAAAATTTTGAAGCAATTCGTAAAAGTAAAAAAATCTGTTCGAAGACTTAAAATAACGGCATTTGCTCAAAGACTATTCTAAGCTTCTTAAAAGCTCCATTATCTCAAAATTCTTATAATAATTTTTAAGAACACACAAAGCACAAATACACCAATTTGGAACCCATTTCCCAGATGAGGGCAATGAGAAAACGATAAAATTTCAGAACACCAGGAAATATTTTGGAAATGCCTTTATTTTTAATACAACTAAATAATTGTATCATAGTGTGATCATTAATTTAATTGAAAAAATGGCATGAGGTGAATATTAAATTATGGTTAGGTGATTTTTTAATTTTTTTTTTTCCTTTTATTTTTTTTTTTTGGAAAACAAAACTGCGTGTGGTAAATACCGTGAAAATTAAAGATTATTCTCATTTACTGGGGTTTTCTGTTATTTTTGTTTTTGTAAATCATTTTTTCTGGAGTAGATCACAGTTGAAAATCTTTTTTTTTTTGTTTTATTTTTTTGTAATTATTTTAAAGAGCACAAATTTTTAATTAAAAAAATATGTTTGTGAGAAAAAAAAAAGCAATATTAAATAAAATAAAATAAATATGTAAAATCCGCGAAAATTTTTTTATAAATGATGGTGATTATGTTTATGATGCTATGGTTTTTAAAACTTTTTCTTAAATGTTGAGTTGTACATATTTTTTGTACTATGGGTTTGGTTATTTAAAATGATAAATAGGTGCTTTAGAATCTATTAAGATAAATTATTAATTAAAATTCGTGGAAAGGAGTCTGAGCGAAAAGGAAGAAAGCAGGTGATAGCACTTGATGTCAGCTAAAATTTATATATAATTAATTTGTGTTTTTGTTTTGATGCTGTTAAGAGTTTGTTAGGAATTTGTAGGTAAAATAATAATAAATTTTTGGTAGGTTAGTAAATTTTAAAATTGCGGGGTTATGTAAAAATATTTAGGTATCAATTTTAGTACACCTTCAATAGTTTATAGGAATGAAAATTGTATTAGGAGGAATGAAAACAAAAGGTTGAGAAAAAACAAACAACAAAAAAAGTTCTAATTATATTCTAGAGTTTCTTTTGGTACAATTTCCGATGACCTTCTATTTGACTTTGAAAACTGTGAGGTAGGATATAAATTCACTTTTAGTAATCTATAAATAAAATTTTTTTTTAATGTAACACATCAGTTGTGATTAAAATTTTAAAAAATACTAAAAATTATCATAATTCATTCTAATTATATCTAAGAAAGGAGAGAAAGGTTAAAAACATGGGTATTGGAGCATAAAATATGGTTTGTTTTAAATATTTTTTCAAAATTTAAATTAGATTTAAAAGTTGAAGTAATGGTATCCTAGAAAATATTTTAAATAAATTAAATATTTCAATAATTTATTTTAATTATACTTAATAAAACCATTTAAAATATAAAACGAAATTAAGTACATTAAGTGTGGAGGATTTGCTTTAGCTTGTAAAAAGAGTTCGCACTATTAATTACGAACATTCTCAACGTATTTTGTTTATCAGAGAGAAGAAAAATTGTCTCCTTAAATGGTCATTCTTTTGGCTTTAAATGAAACAATTCATTTCAAAACAATAAGAACATTAGAAAGGATCTAGGGCATTTGGGAGTTTATTTAAAACCATTCCAAACTTATTTTCTACCCATTCGTCAAATTATTTAAAACGTATCCTGGCCATTTTCTAATTATTAAAATGTAAAAATTTCAATTCAAATGAGATTTTACAAATCTAAAGATTTATATAATCAGACCACTTATAAAATTCAAAGTTTTAAAACCATTGAAAATCAAAATTGAATTAATTTAAATTGAATTAATTTAAATTTAAATCCAAAAAAAATAAAGCCATTTTTAAAGGTTCTTTCATACAAATATGAGATCCTTTAAAAGTCCTTTAAAAAAAAAAAACAAACAATACAATAACCCAAAACAAAATATAACGCAATTAATTTTTCCATTACAATTATTTTTAGCCTTTACCATTTTTCATAATCCGCCATATTAAAATATTTATAATAAATACCATAAATAGATATATACGAATATATAGATATATACACATATTCAATAAAAGGCAATTATTTATCCTGTAGTGATAATTCGACTTTGAAATATTTTATAATCCTTTCCTTCAAAAATAATCAAATATATGCGTATACGAAAGTATATTAATAAATATTTTTAAATATATATACAAATTTATATATATATATATAATATATATTTAAAAATATATTATTTTACAATACCCCACTTTAGCAAAAAAGCAAATATTTAAAAATATTATATAAAAAGCTTTTTTTTCATAAATCGATAAGTCCAGGCTTAATTTGTTAACCCTCTTCCACCCGCGGTTCTCATAGGAAATTTTTGTAAAATGAAAAAACAAAGTAAAAAATAAACACTTTTGTAATGTGGTGATTATTAAAGAGATACAACCCGTTAGTTTTTTCAAAAAAAAACCAAGCCAATTTAATTGTTATAAATGAAATCTCTTTTCGTCCTGCGCCTCCTTTTTACAGTTAATAGAACACACACAGTATAATTTAAATTAATCAGTTTGAAGTAAATTGAGACAATAACGATATCATATTGAACTGACTGGGCTATTCAAAAAAAAAAAACAAAAAAAACAACAACAATAAAATTAATTGTTAATAAATTATAACCATCTGTTTAAATTGTATTGTTTTGTGTGTGTGTGTGTGTGTGTGAGAGTGTTGGTTATCGGGAAAATTTTAGTAATGATAATTATGAACAGCAGCAGTAGCAGCCATCAGTATCAACAAAACAGTATCAAAAGTTTTTTTTTTAACTGACCTATGGGGGTTATAAATTGTTTTATTTTTTTTACACTATTTTAATTTAATCGTTATGATTTTTTTTTTCCATTTTTGAATTAATTCAATCATAATCCCCACTAGAATTCATTAATTCATTTAATTATTTTTAGGGTTGCCCAGTGTACCATATTGTATGAGAGTTTATTTAGTTGCAGTTATATCACAGATTTGATTTAAAAAATTGGTAATTAGTTATCAATAGAATTTAAAAGAGCTTAAGAAGCATTAGGCAGTAAAATAAAAATGATTTTAAATTTATATACCTAGTGATTAAATACAAATACAGTCTTAAAAAGTTTTGATAGATATTTTCGAAATCTAAGTTCCTGGAACGAAGATTATGAACTTGGTAAATTGAAATAACATAGGTTTTAATAACATTTTCTATACCATTCTGCACTAATAATTTCATTTCACTTCAAACATTTTTCCTCAAATGAATAGTTTTTGAATTGCGCTCCGTGGCGCTACTTAAATTACAATAAAAACAAATTTAGTCTCTCTGTAACAATAGATCTGTAACAATAGGTATTCCAGTAACAATTAACATATAAGTTTTAATAACATTTTCTGTACAATTCTGCACTATTAATGTGATTGCCCTTTAAACACTTTTACTCAATTGAAAGATTTTTGAATTGCGCTCCCTGGCGCTTCTTAAATTACAATAAAAACAAATTTATTCTTCCTGTTTAAAAAACCAAATAGAAACTCAAGATAATAATTTAATTTGGCAATCCTTAATTTAATATGATAAATAATATTATATTCAAGTATAAAATTACAGACTTGTATATATATGCATTAATATAATATATATAATATTTTTTTATTTAATTTAGCCATTTAATTTTGTGGTAGACCAATCAATTGAAAAATTGTTAAAAAAAATTTTTTAACAGCAATAAAAACAATGAAACCAATAATAGATAATAAAAAAATACAAAAAATTTAAATTAAATTTAAGAATAAAAAAAAAAAATTCAAATAATGCGGCAATACCAAAATAAGTATTAAAAAAAAATCTAATTAAAAATTTTTAGAACTAAATTTTCAAAAATTTAAAAGTTTAAATTTAGATACTTTTCTAATATTAAATGTTGTGAAAGAGTTAAGTAATATGTATTATAAAAACTTCAGATTAGTATGAGCACCATTAAAATATTGATAATAAGTCTTTCATATTCATTAGATATTATTATGTAATCATAGATTCAATTAACTCCGCGCCCTGGAACATTTTTGTAGATAAAAATTACTTTATACTCGTAGTTTATAATAAACAATATGTCCTAATGATAAACCATTTGTTGAAAAACACTAATTCTTAAGAATATCTAATAATAATTCAAAGTTAAATCATTTAATTATTATTAATCAAAAAAAACTGCAGCTTTTAAAATGAAATTTAAATTTCTAAAAAAAATTGCATACTTTTAGGCTTCATTTTTAATTTCATTTTAAAAATGGTTATACTTATTGAACTCTATATTATTTTATATTCTAATATACATAAATAGAAAAAATAAATCCTTTGTTTATTATCCTTACTATTTAATTGTATTGTGTTCTAAAATAAAATTTTTTTTCAAGTTAATCTCTTGGGCTTAGATAAATCGAAAATATTTAATTTATAAACCAATTTTCTTTAATCATTCAATTAAGACAAAATTGCTTAATAACTTATTAAAGAATATATCCATTATAAATAACAAAAAAAATATGAAAGAAAATAAAAAAAATCTATTATTTCATTTTTTATTTTTTAAAAATCATTTCTGGGACATTATTTTCTACACACAAAATACTTAAAATAACAAAATTTCTTTTATTTACTTTCAATTTATTTTGTTTTACAAATAATAGAAAATTAAATAAACTCAAAATTTATACATATTATGGATTTGTGAACATACATATATGTATTTTTATTTTTAGTCTAAAAGTTAAGATTTTTTTTATTTTTTTTTTGAAAAATGATAAATTAGACTCACTTCATCTTTGTCCTTTTAAAATTTTGTCATTCATGATATAATTTTTGTGTTTTTTGTTTTTTCTTATTTTTGATGATGATGAAACATCAAACAGGAGTGGATAACATGATTTTTGGCCATGTTCAAGTATTTTTATTCATTTTTTTTGACATACATTAATACATATATTATTTACAACAAAAATAAATGTTCATTTATTATTTCTTTCAATATATAGTTAAATTGTATTTATAAGTTAGGAGGATAAAAAACTTTTTTAAATTATGGTTCTAATGGTAGGATTTTTCTAATTCAATTTTAAGTAATTTTTCTATTATCTGTCTGGTCCTTGTTAGTTTCATTTTAATTTTTATTTATGTTTTAAGGATCTTAAAGGTAGCTCTGTGAAATTTTTGATGATCTTATGAGTCATTTCTAAATTCTCCAGTATAGTTGGGTAAAATTAAAATTAGGAAGAAGATCCTCCTAAAATCTTGGAATCAAGCAAAGAATTTCCAATACAACGACTTAATTAAGACCCATGTCTAGTGTCAGAAACACATTTAAGGCAAATATCATCGTCTAGATCAAGACGGGGATGATTGTAATTATAATTTATAGGCATTTATTTAGGGGGATATGCCGAAAAATGCATTCTAAGTACATTGATTGATAAGAGATTAAATATCCTCCCAGTAATTTTCTTTGCTTTAAAATATCTTTTGATTCCATTCAATGTTACGATATTAAATAACGGTATTTCCTCGTATTAATTATCTTAGTTTGCAAATAATTTTTTAAGCCTTTATGTCTCATTGGTGAGATATTAAATAACGGCATTTCCTCATGTGTAATTATCCTTGAAACCATTTACTGCTGTGAGATTAAAAAAATGGATCTTCTTCTTAGTATTTATAAAAGATTTGATTGCAAGGATCTTGTAAAATTTCACTTATCTTTTCTCATTAGTTATGTATTTAAAGTCGTATTACATTTTGAAGAACCGCAGCTTTTTACAAGATCTATTACAACTGTAACTCCTTATATCATAAATAAATTAACTTAATAAATGAAATAAAAATATTCATTTTTCCTAGAAATTTTTGATCCGTCTTGTTCCTATTCTAATATATTACACACACATACACATACAAACTTCTAAATATTTAATATAGATATAAATAAGAATGATTTGAATAAATGTGAAACATTTAAATAAAGCTTATTTGATCTTCTATGTAAAAAAACATTTTTTTTTTCTATTTTGTTTAACATTCCTTAAATTTGTATTCTGGATAGATGACTGTAGGAGGTGAATTGTGGAGATAAATTTACAAAATTATTGTCTATGGGGGAGAATTTAACAGGATAATAAATAATTTTTACTTAGGGAATTGTTCTTGTAATTCCTGTTTTATTTTTTTTTTTTGCTTTTTTGTTCCATTCGAATGTTAATATTGATGTGGTTTATAAATTTTTTTTTTTATTTTGAAAAAAAAGTATAGATACTCGTTTTTTATTAATACTATTCATTGGTAAGCACTAGGATGTTTGTATTTACATATATGCAATATAGAATGAATTTGGAGCTAAACAAAAGAAAGTAATATTTTAAATAAGATAAAAAGTATGTATAGGATAAAAAATTGGTAAAAATTATGATTAAAATCTAGATTTCAAATTTTTGATATTGTCATATTCCTGGAATAAAAAAAGGAAAAATCAAATTAGGGAATAAATGGATTATGAGAATAAAACTATTATAGTATTAAAATAAAGGAAAAGTATAGTATAAAATATAATTCAATAGATTTACATTATTATTGAATTATATTTCCTATACATATAAAAATGAAGAATGAAAGGACATTCTTCCTTTTCCGTCCTTTCTGTATGTAGATAATTAAAAAAAAACAATGACCCATTTTTTTTTGTTAGATCCTATATAAAATTAAAAATGTTAAATAAAAAATTGAAGTCAAGGAATCGGAAAATTTAATTTATATTGTAAGATTTTTGTATTTAATGTAGCCCCTCTTTTTTATAAATGAAGAATGTATATAGTTCTGATATAATAAGTTAAATAATTACTTTTATTGTCTTTTCAATGTTTGTTTTAAGGGTGGCTATTCCCCATGTACTTTGTTCTATTGAATATTGGGTTTATGTGGGGAAAAAACAATTAAACTGCCTTCCAAAGTTATTAATAATTTAAAATAAATAACAAGACTAAAAAATAAAAATCAGCTGGAGTTTCCACTAAACAGTTTACGATTTGAACTAATAAAAATCGCCTTCTTCTGTTTTTTAATACCAATGTGCCAAATAGTTTGGAAGACCTCGAGGGATTCAGAAAATGTGGGGCCTTTAATAGAATTGAAAAATTTCGTTTTGAAGGCCTTGATGAATTAAGGAAGCGGACTTCCTGCAAGGCAGCTAAAAATTATGAATTCCATATAAGAATTTGGAAAATTTCAGAGGGATATTTTGGTTAAATCCATTAAACCCATTAAGTACCGACTGCAAACAAATTCTTCAATATCCGAACCCTCTCCTTAATATTGAGAGCATATATCACAAAGTCATGTAAAATGTTTAAACCTTTGAATGCTTAGGATTTTTTTTATCTTTTTCTTTTTTTTTGAGTTCTATATGTCAACCTTTGTATTTTTGAAATTCCATACAGCAAGGATCACCAAAATTTCATATAATATTAAAGACTTTCAAGGATTTTCAATTCCCATTTACAATGTCTTATCTAATATCTTCCAACAAATAACTTCCTGATTAGACTATACGATTATAAAAAATTTAAATCTATTCAAGGTTAAAGAAAATTATAAATCTAGCATTGATGATATGTTTAAGAAATTGGAGGAAATAAAATATAACATTGAACTAAAAAAATATACATATGTATTTATTAATTACTTTTACCTTAACAAAACAAAAAAAAAATGTCCTTTTCAATAGAGCATAAAATGTTAACTGTATTTTTTAACTTTTTTTAAATACATTAAAAAGAAAAGTTATATTTAATTATATTTAAAATCATTTTATATATAACCTTTCTTATTTATAATATTCATTATTTCTATTTTACTCATTAGTTCTGCCCTAAATTCAACTTATTAATTAATATTACCTTGTATTATACAAAAACAGTATTATATAATATAATATTATTTACATATTTATGCAATTATACATATGCATATCTAAAAATTTTTTTTTTTACTTTGTCTCTTAACTAATTTTAACTTTTAAATTTTACAATCAAATTTATTCCTACATTTTGTCCTACTTTTAAATAAAATTTTTTTTTTTCAATTGTACAATATTCCATCCCTTCATGCCAATTCTTCTCCAAAACATTAGAAATTAATGCTAATGTCAACACATTTAAATAATAATAAAAAAAAATGTTAATATTAATTCAAAATAGATATATTATATACTGTATGCAGTAATTAATAAACAATTCAGAGAGAAATACAAAGACTACATTATACAAATTATACCTAGTATAAAATTAGTGAAATGTTATTAAGGGGAGGTTAATTGAGATATCATATAATTGAAAGATCAATATGGTAGTTGTTTTGCTTCAAATATTTCAATTAATTCTGTTATGTATAAAATTTTATTTGTAATTAGTATCTATAATAAATTTGTTTTTTATTTTGTAAAATTAAAAGTAACATTGGCAATCAATATATCAAAATATTATTAAAGGATCAAAGTCAAAACAAGAGATACACTTTTATTAAATCTTCCAATTCATTAAATAAAAAACTTTAAATCCGAAAAATTAGAATTGTACTCGGAAGAAAAGAGGCCTGATGTACTGTACTTTTTATTGAAACAGTCAACACTCTTACAAAATTTGATTAAATGAAGTTCCTAGCTTGAAGAATTTCTTAAAGACAACACTCTTAACGTTCATCAACCATAACTCAAACATAAGTATTTTAATCATCTTTAACTTTTGCCTTGATATTGTTGTTCAGGGCTAAGTTAAACATAATCTTCTTAATGATCTTCAACGCTATCTTATTAATATTGTTGTACTGATTCCAAACCACAGTTCGTCTTAATAATCTATCAATCGCATCAACTTCTTAGTCGACCTCAATCGACCTTTAATCATTTTCAACCAAAACATAATCATAATTTTTATAATGCTCACAGCCTCAAGATCATAATTTTTTAAGTCATCACTAACCTTCTTTTAATGATCCTCAGTCATAACTTAACAATTACCCTTTTACAGATTCTTAGAGCAATCTTTAAATGCTTTTCAAGCCATTCCTGAGCTTTGGCTTTCAATAAGTTCAAGCGATTTTTTCAAATATCCCTACTCACATTTGGTTTTTGAACTGTAGACTATTCAACAAATTTTATGATTGCTATATCATTTGATATATATATTATGTGTGTGTAAAAATTGTGTCCTCCCATAGGCCCAGGAAGAAATGGAATTAAATTTTGTTATCAATTTTAAACAATCAATTTTTTTTTTATTACTATTCTATATTATATATATACTTAATTATATTAGATATATACAATATACATATTCTATTTATTTCTATAAAATTATCCTAGAAATAGATATAAAAAAATATAATATTGTCATTGTTAATAACATATGACCTAGAAATCAATTTCTTCTTCCATTTTTTTTTTTATATTTTTTTTTTTTTAAATAATGGTAACTTTTCTTTTCTTTCAAATTAAAAAAAAAAAATAAATAAAAATATAAAAAAAAAAAACTAAAAGCATTGACATCAAATATGTTCTTCATATTATATACTTACTTGTATATATGTATACTATCACTATTCATATATAAACACAAAGTTCATAAAATTTATACACTGTATACATTCTAACTCTGATGGGATTTTGTGGTTAGACTTTAAATTCAGGCCAGTTCAATTTTTTTTTTATTTTTATAAAACACATTTACCGTCTCTCCCTTTAATAAGGGGTAGAAAAAAAAATTGTATCTATAGATATATTCCATAAAAACATACAACAAACATATATTTGATTTTTTATAATAACGTTCTGAAAAAAAAAAAAAAACTTTTTATTTTTCTGCTCTATTCTGATTAAATAGTGCCACAAGCGATTGAAAAAGATTAAAAGAACATAAAAGTTTTATTTAGAACTTTTTGAAATGCAACAAAAAAAAAACCATTTTTAAAGTACAGATGAATGTACTGAGACTTTTTTTTTTAAATAAAGTTTTATATGCATATAAAACTAAATTATAACCGCACTACAAGTATTTTATTATGAATAGTTTCCATTTATGACCGCAAGAGTGCAGTTAAATTCTATGGATTACAATAATACGATTGAATATAAAAAAAATTTATATGACGTTTAAAGTTATTAGTTGGAAAATTAATGATTTGAAAATCCATTTTGGTATAATAGTACTCTCTCGATGGTCGCTTGACAACCATTACTTTTAATAATGTCCCTATCTATCATTTTAACAATTTCTAAAAAAAATCTCTGGTGCAATTGTTCCTCACTACTTTCTTTAAGAACTACTGCATCTGATTTCTTCAATGAATCACTGTTTTAATGGTAAATGAGCATTGTTTTTCGCTGCCATTTAAACATCGATTCTGAATTCAAAACGTCCTCAATCCTTAATTCGCGTCATACATTAAAACTAAAATTTTTTATTATTTAAATATAATTATTTTAATCAGTTAGTAATATTACAAACTTTCAATAATACCTATGTATAATAGGAATCCATCCCTTCAACCTACCTTAACTAATATACCTTTGTGTTGATGACACTCTGAAAGAACTTTCTTAATTTAAAAATTTTGTTGCAAATTTAACCTGATTACATTAATTCACACAAATTTAAATTGCAAATTCTAAAACTGTTTTTAAAAATTATTCAAATTAAACGGAACTGGAGTTTCAACTAGACTTTCTTTGATAATAATAATATATTTTTTTATTACATAACATATATATGCCATAGATTTATTTCAAAAAAACGAAATACATAAATTTATGAATGAATGAATGGATGAATAAAAAAGTTTATACTAAAAAAAAAAAAAGAAATAAAATAACGTGTCTTAATTAATATGTCAGATGAAATTAATGTGTACATTATTTACACATATAATCTTTATTCATGTACATTCAAAATGTATATGTGCATAAAAGTACATGTTTATATATTTATATATATCAATTTTATAACATATTATCTGTCAAATTCATTTAAAATATTTATTTTTTCTTTTGCCTTTACTAAAAAAAAAAAGTTTTATATTTTATATTAAATTTATTATTTATGAAATACAATTTTTACTTCTGTCAAGTGTAACGGGTTAATTTTGGAATAAAATAAGAAGATAATTTTTTTATAAATTTGGTCAATAGGTCATTGAAACACACATTTATATACAACTATAGTTTTTCAATAATTAAGTTATGAAAATAGATAATTCATAATAATTTTAAAAGAATGCTTGATATTGATCTTTGTTGAAAAGAAATTTAAATGTAACGGTAATTCCTCAAAAATTAATATTTGATGATGACTCGGGATCATATTGAAATCACTTTAAAAGTTTCACCTGAAATTTTTAATTTAAAATGATTTTGAACATTTTGGGAATTGATTAAACTTAGTTATTTTTAATTTTATATGGAAGGGACAATAAATTTTTGAACACTTATTAAACCTTATTACTAATTATAGTAGGAGAATGCCCACGGAAACCTGAATATTGTATTCCCGGGATGGCAGTTGTAAAAGTGTTCCGTCCAAAATATGATTTTATAGTATTTCTTTCTACTTGTTCAGCATACATTTTCACCAGAAGATCTTTCGAATATTTAAAAGGCGCTCAAATTGAATCGAAAAAATTAAACCCTTAATTGAAATAAAGTTTCACTTAGACGCTGATATCCCTCAATGATCTGAATGATCTGCTTAAGTTAAAGAGGTTTTAATATTTCTCATCTGAACTGACTTTATCGTATAAGAACCTTTTAGTCCTCTTAACATCTGTGAGTGTTCTAGAGAAATGTCTATACTCTATTTAAATGGTATATGTATAATGATTTTCATTCTGTTCCCCGGAAACAGCTATTCCTTGTCCAATATATAATAGAATAGTATTCAAACGTGCATTTCTTCACAAAGGAATTGCTTGGTTCTTTAAAACTGGTGATTAAAGCTAGATTTTAAGGGAACTTCTAAAATTTATTGCATGCTTATACCAGGAAGGTTTGTTTGGTCTTTACCCTTGGTATCTTTCAAAATTTATCAAATGACCATTTTCAAAATAAATATTTTAGAAACAGACAACAAATTACTTCCATAATTTATAATTTAATCACCGTTTTCTATATAGTCTATATACCTAGGTTCTATTATTTCCATTAGCAGTGGCCTGTGATCTTCTCTATTAATCAGAATTAATTTAATATGAAATTTTTACAGTTATAGTTCAGAAATCACTATCCATTAACAATTCTTACTATTATTATTCTTTATTAATGCAATTTATTTCTTACCTAGCAATACAACGCCCTATACCACTTTCTGCATTTCCTCTTCACCCTTTACTTTTTCCATAACCTCTTGAACTACCAGGCCTTTCCAGGTTTTTATTTTTATAATAATGCAGAAGTTATGTTTTGTTTTTTTTTTTCAGTTTCTATTTAACTTTTTTTTTTACCTTCGTGCTGCAAGTGTACTTCAATTGTCAACCGTAATTGCTGTCAAAATTTTTATTATACATTTCTATTTTCTTTCTCTTTCTTTAATCTTTTGTTTTTTTTTTTGAATTTTTTATTTCTGGATTTTAAAACATTCATATTTTTTACTCTAATGTCATATACAATCCATCATAGAATATATTGTGTTTTAAAAAAATATAAATATATTAATAATTATAATGGCTTCAAAAAATAATATTTAGACAGAGACAGAAATATATAAGTGAGAAAAAGAAAAACAATACATATTTTGAAGTAATATTTAAAAGAAATTAAAAAAAAAAATCTTTCATAGCAACTTGAAAAAATTCTTCATGAATATTTTAGTAAATTTTTATATTTGTGTACTACATATATACATTTTTTATGTGTTTGTATGTGTTTTTGATAAAAAAAAACAATATTAAATAAAACAATAATAAAAAAAAAAAATTGGCAAATGACTCTATAAATATGACACAAATTTTACCAATGCCGTACTTTGAATGTTAAATATATTGCTGGTAAAAAAAAAAAAATTAAAATGGGATAAGAAAAAAACGTTTCATGTCCTTTTTTTACTTTTTTTTTTTTTTTTTCTTTTTAAAATTTTTACTTTTCTTGCATTAAAATTACTCATAACTATAAAGTACAGTTATTTTTGGAATTTTATATGTATTGGTGGTTTTTTTTTTGAGTTGCACTAGAAAAATTGTACATTGGTTTTAGTAATTTTTGGCATTGAGTGATTTTAATCTTACTGTTAAAATTTCAATATTCGGTTTAGGAATACAGAATGTCTCATTAGTGAATATAATTCCAGAGCTAAGGAATATAATATTTTCTTTGTTAATAATTTATTTCATTTTAAAAGCTATTATTGACTAAAAAATATTTTGTTTGAGGGGCCTGGGTGGTGTTGCAAGTAAGGATTTAACTTAATAATCCAGGGAGTGTGGGTTCGATTCCCATTTGGCTCATAATATTTACAGACCAATTAAAGTGAAATATAAAATGTATGATATACACAAAATTAATAATTCTCTATCTCTATTTATATATGCATCATATGCTCTTGTAAATATTTAATAAATAAATAAATAACCATCCTAAAAGTATGCAATCCTTTCAAAATTGTCCATACTTTTGTTTATTTAAGTCATCGTACAATTAAGCTAGAAAGAAAGTGCATAAGAATTTGTACTAATATAAACAAAAAGCCCGACTCCGATTACAAACATTTCTACTCAAACAAATATTTGTATAAGGCATCAAACATACACAGAATTGACGGTTTTATTATAAAACTTGTCAGAAAACACTATGAGAGAGCACAAAACACTCCAGAAAATGGTTTTATATCACATATATACTACCACAATGAGGAGTACATAAGAAAAACCTTGCTCACGGGTTTTATAGCCCCTGAGCATTTCATTTTTCTTGATAAAAATGGTTATATCCAAAACCAAAATCATGTCCCACTACTATACCACTATAGTAGACGGGCCACATGCAAGGCAATAGAGTATAACCCGGGCAATATTAATGGAGAAAGTTTGATATACGACATGTCTATTACAAATAAAGATAAAAAAATTAAAAAAGAATATTGGTGGTTGGTTAACTCATAATTATCATAATTAAGTATTATAATTACAAATTAGGTTTAGTTTAGGCTTAGTATAGTTTTAAGATAGATTAAGTAGAATAAGGAATAGGTTAGGTTGTTTTTTAATAATAAGTAAGATTTAATATTGATTTTTTTTTCGCCATAATTTTTTACAATACTATATAAAAAATGGAATAAATAGAGTTTTTACACTAACTAATAAGAAAATTAAAATTAAAATTAGAAAATAAATTAACGTAAAAATTAAATATTAATTTAAATGTTAATAAATTGTTAATAATTACTAATAAGTCAATTTTTATAAACTTTTTATAGGCTAAGTTAAAATAAGAATGTAATAAAGGCAATAATAAAAGTTTAAAAAAAAAAAAAAAAAAAAAAAAAAAGTCATCGTACAATTAATGCTCTTTTTGCTTTGAGTGTTTTTTTAGCTTCCCGATAGGAAAAGGGCCTGTCAATTTATATACGCCTTATATGCCCTTGTAAATATTTAATAACTAAATATATCCTTTGTTTCAACCTTCTTTAACTTCTGATTGAATGAAAATCTTCAAAAGGTAAGGGTTTCCAATTTCTTCGCTATTTTTCAAATTATTTAGATTAACATTCCACAATCCTCTCTTTGGTGATCTACTTGGGTTGTATAACACTTATTATTCTATAAATAAGTGTTATAATACATGTTATACTTATATTAAAATATACAAAAATAAAAAAATGCGACCTCCTAAACAACAAAAGATTATTTAAAAATATCTTGTAAGTAAAAAAATGAAAAAAATTGTAAAAATTCCTTTGGGTGAGTTTTAAATAGTGTATTTTTAATACTGCCATCTCTTTCTATATTTATTTTTTTTATGTTGTGGCTTACCATTAAAACATGGTTGCATTAAGGTTAAATAAAACCTATTACAGGTACCTATTCTTTCATTTTTTTATTTTGAACATATTATAGTTTGGAACTATTTTGATGGTTTTTATTGAGATCATTGTCTGTTGGAATCATTCCTAATACCTGGTGAATTCATGGAAAAATTCCTGGTGAACTTTTTACTAGATTTAAGTTCGTATTTCAGATATTTGATTGATTCATCAAGTTTAATGAAGTCGAGTTCATTCTTAGATCGTCGCATTAATCCTTACAGAAATACTAAATCTACAAATCTATACTTACATTATTATAATAATTATCAATGTTTAATTAATTTGATTCTATTCATTAAAAACTTGACCAAATTCCAATTTTGGTTATTATATTTCAAAAATTTTATGTCAAAAAATCAGTCGTACTGTCTGAACCATCTAAAACCATTTAATTGTATTTTAAAAATATTGAAGTATTCAATATATTTAGATATGGTATAGCTGCTTATGAAAGTGAAGTCGAATGAAAAAGGACTTAACAGGGATGGCTAAATCAAATTATCCTTCTCCTGATCGCAAAGTACAATACATATAATTAAATATGAAGCATTTAATTAATCTTAAATAATATAACAAGGGAATGAAGCTAAAGTGGGTGATTAATAAAATTCTATAAAAAAAAATCCAGTTCAGAGTGATTTACAATATTGAAATTCCAAAAATTCCTGACAATTTTTAAAATTTTTAAAATACAAAATAAAACTAAAATAAAATTCATTTCAGTCATAGTTCGATTAGTGTGAACTAAATTTAATATAACACAATGAACTCCTAACATATTTTTTTTGACATTCAATAGCGCTTTATTCTAAATATTTAAGGAATTTTTTAAAATATTAATTTAGAGATTAAAATTGCACTTGTGGTAGCTATATGATTAATGTGGTAATATTTTACTCATAAAGTTTTTTCCTTACTTCAATATGTTATTCAAATTCCATTAATTCAAAGTTAATTTTACAAAAATTTTATTTTTAAAATTTTAAAATATTTTTTGGAATTTTTAATTTTTCTCATTACTTTTTTTCTTTTTTTAAATAATTCAAAATTGTTTTTCATTTGAATATAAATTAAAAATAAATATATTATAAAAGCTTATTTATTGATTTATATTTTATCCATATTTAAATTTTAAAAATAAATCTAAAATACTATGATTAACTAACAGCACACAAAATTAGGTCAATTTTATATTAAATTTTTTAATATATACCAAAAAAAAAACTAAAAAATAGTAAAAAATAAAAAACAAATAATTGATATTAAATCAAAGTTATTTATTGATTATAATAATGTATTTTCTAAAATTTATGTAATATATTTTTGGTTTTTTGTTTTTTTTTTTTAATGGAAATCAATTGTTCATATTTTTGGGTCAAAATTGTTTGGGACTAGCAATGATTTTGACATATAATATTGATAGAATAAAAGTTTCATTAGTATTTATTAAAATTTTTCTGTTCATCCTAAAAATATACAATCCTTTCAAAAATTTTCAAACTATGATTTCTTTTAGTTATTGTTTAATTAATACTAATTTTCCTTAAAGTGCTCCACTGAAAACTTTTTTAATATCCTTTACAGCTCATTTGTGCAGCACACGAACCTCAACATTAGTGATTTCCCAAAAAAAAAAGAAACTTAAAATCCATATTCAATTTCATCCAACTCTATTTTTCGAATCATCCTAAAAGTATGCAATCCTTTCAAAATTATTTTTTACTTTTGTTTATTTAAGTCATCATATAATCAAGACTTTTTTTGCTTTAAGTGTTTAATTACAATCTTTTTAAGCTTCCCTGACAGCTCATTGGTGAAGTACCCGAGGCTCAATATTGGGTATTCTCCAAGGGAAAAGAGCTTAAAGTTTGTATTCAATTTTTTATTGTTATATTTAACTGAATAATCGCCTCTCAGATCTAACGGTTCTCTAGTTTAAAAAAAGACCTTAAATCGAGTAGTGCAGACTAAACCTAGCTTTCAAAATCTTCTAATTGTCACAGTAGTCAGTCAATTAACCTAACTCCTATTGAGTTTTCCATCTTTTATATTATATCTAATAGTCATCCTGCAACCAATATTTCATTTTCATTAACTACCTATTTATATTATTTTTAAAATAACTATTATCAATATAACGAATAACAATGATTATTATAATAATAACAGATGATTATATGATTGTTGATGACAGTAATGATTATAATAATCAGATATGACAGTAGGCAGTCATTGAAAAAATATTTGTATTCATATCTATGTTTTTATAATTTTAAGTTATTCATAAGCATCGAATTTATTTTTATTGTATATATAATTATTAGTTTATACATATATATTTAATATACAAATATGTATATATATATATATATATATATATATTTATTTATTGAAAAGTAAAACAAATAAAAATTATTTTAAATACAAATAACTAAAATAAAATTGTATATAGATATTAGATAGGTAGAATTGCTTTCACGAACAGAAATCATCCTTGAAACCAAAGGACATTCAAACAATTATCTATTAAACAAAAAATTATATTCAAATGTATTTATTATTTAATTTTTGTTTTTTTTTTTGTTTTTGTAAATTCTTTGAATTTTATTTTTTGTTTTAATTTTTCTTTAAATGTCTAGGGCAGTATTTTAAGACTAAATAAACAAAATAGTAATAAAAAATAACAATAAAATGAAATAATCAAAATAATGACAAATAATAGAATGGTAACAAATAATAGAAATGAATGTTGGGGGCACAAAAAAAAAACTAACAAAAGCTGAATTAAAAAGAAATACATAAAAAAATATTATAATCTCTTTTAAAATACTTTAAAAAATATATATTTAATGATTTGTTTCATTTAACCCTTTTGTAGTCTAATGGTAAACAATAAAATGTGCTTTTTATTTGGTAAAACTTTAATAATACAAAATTAAAGCAATTACCGTTAGATCTAGAAAAAAAGATATAGTGAATCTGATAATTAGAAGCTAGTTACAATTGATTAAATCACATTAGAGGAATTACCGTTACAGATATAAAATAGATTGAGTTCTCCTGATAATCGAAAGCAAGTTACAATTAATAAGCCCTTTTTGTTGCCTAATTGGTTTTAAAATTATAGAACAAAGTTTCGCCTACTTTTAATGTGTAGGGAGCAATTGGTGAACAGTATTGGCTTAGAAAACTCGTATATTTTAAAGATTTCCTGACAAATACTTGCCAATCATTGGTACGAGATTTTCTGCCTGACACTGATATGATTATCATACAAGACATTTTAAAAAAAAAATTGAAAGTTTATTTAAGATGAGCATATAGTTCTGTTGTCTAACAATCTTAGGATTTTCTAATATTAGAAAAACTTGTAATTCGTAGTCCTGATACTTCCCTCTAATGCTGATGTAGTTAAAGTTTTTTTGAGTTTAAAACATAATTGCGCAGCTTAACATGCTTAGGCAGCCTTAACAGCCTTTTATAATATTTCCTCAGAAACACTTGGAAGGCATAACTCCCAGACTGTATATCCATCATTGAAATTGACGAATTCTATGGAAATATTTAAAAATAAAAAGTTCTTTGAATTGAAAATGGTTCAGTCTTAAAAATCTAAAGAAAGTCGAAGATATTCAGTTATATTTCAATAGCCTCAAATTTTTCAATAACATGTCCTTAGCTTTGCAGGAGTTTGAATATACAGGATTTAAATTTTAAAACCTCATATGTATATGAAATATGGAATTTTTAAAAAATATTTTCAAAATGTAGGGGTTTAATTTCATTTCTTTCAACATTTTTTTTTTCACTAATTTTTTTCTTTTTATTTATTTATTTGCTATTTTTAAATTTCTAAGTTTTATATTTATTTTTTTGTTTTGATTATTTTAAATTTTGCATTTGCATTTGACAAAATACATGCAGAGAAATTGAGAAGACCTTAACCGAAAATTTTCAGGAATCTTCAATAATATTTTTTTTTTTTAATGAAAAAAATAAAAAAAAATTTTTGTAACACAAATATATACCTAGGTGTTTCAAGTTTTCTTTCTTTTATTTATTTATTTGTTTTATTGAAAGACAATTCATACATATATTTATTTATATAAATACTGTATTATTAATTTTTTTTATTTATTTTTTTTATATTATATTTTAGAAAAAAAAAAAAACAAAAAGACATGCTAAATAGAAACTATACATAGAAGAAGAAATAAAACAAATCGTCCTTTTCTATTATCAACTATAATGCATAATATCTATATACTATATATAGTTATTAATTTGTCTTAAAATTTTATAAATTATATTTACATATATATATATATATATATATATATATATATATATACTACAGATATATTAAAACAAAAATTTTGATTTAAAAAAAAAAACTATATCTTAAAAAAAATTTAAACAGTTAGCATCTAACTGTTAAATTAACACAAAGTGTAAAACAAATAGTTTTTTAAGATTTTTTAGTTGCTCCAAGTAACAGTATTATCTAGAAAACATAACAGTATTAATGCTGTGATGATTCTGAATTGAGTTTAAAAAGTTTTTTTTAATTGTGAATATTCTTAATTAAAAAAAAAATAAAACATTAATTAATTAAATTAAATATTAAAAATATTTTAATATTTTAATTAGTAAAAAATTATTAAGAATTAAAAAACAATATTTAAAATGAAAATAAGAAACAAATATGGATAATATTTAGAATTGTGTAAGTGTTTGATTATACTAAGAAATTAAAAATTAATATACATTTTAAAGTGTTTCTTTAAAATTAATAAGTAATTAATTATTATTTTTACTATTAATTATTAAATTTATAACAGTTTTAGAAATTTATAAATGCATATATTACTTTAATTTACCTTTAGCTAAAAGTCTCTATTTTATTTCATTTTACTACATTAAATTTTTCAATACATCCTAAAAGTATGCAATCTTTTAAAAATTTTTAAAACTTTCGCTTATTTTGAATTTTTGGATAATTGATATTCTTTTTACATAAAGTATGTAACTAAAAAGCTTTTTTGATTTTCCTGCGGTTCATTTGTGGAGTACCCGACCCTAAATATTGGGTATTCTCCAAAGGAAAGTAGCTTAAATTTGGAATTCAATGATTTACTGTTTTACAATGTTTTTAATGAAAGTTAGAAACAAATAGGGATAATATGTGGAAGTGTTTGAAAATTAATTTGTAATTACATATTATTTTTAATTTTTTGATTTAAATATTTAATTTAATATAATTCAATATATAATTACATTGTGTTTGAGAATTTAGACACTGAAGAATTAAAAATAATACTAATAAGTTAATTAAATTTTTAAGTTTTAACTTCTGAAATTTTTAATAATTAATATATATATATATATATATATATATACATATTTTTATATTATTTTAATTTAGATTTAAGCTTTTATTAAGTATAAAATGTTTCAGTACCCAACCATTCTTAGGATGTTAAGTTGATAGAAAATTTACTTAGAGTTCAAGAGTATTCCTCAGAGTCACATTCCTCTAAAAGTAAAAATATGTTCTAGGGTTGTGAAAGCATAGGTTTTTTTAAAACCTTGTTGTACTCTTTTTATTACTACAACATTCTAACTTCTCTGTAGTGCTTAATTTTGCACTATTCAAATATCTATTGAAATAGCCTATCTTCATTTTAATGTGCAAATTTTTCGTGAAGGGTTTTTCATGATAATATTTCGCTTTTGATCCATTTCCCTTAACTGTCGAACTTTAAAATTAATTTTAAATTGTTAACAAAAGTAGGTAATTAAGATCAGGTAATTGGGAGCAGGTAATAATACAATGAATTGAAGCGATTCTTGTCCTACTTTAATTTATAGTCAAAACATTAGAAATTAATTTTTTTTTTTTTTATAAATAAATTACTTTATAATAAAAAATTTCCTATCATCTTATAAACTTATTTCTTAATCATAATTAATATAATTTCATAAGAAGATTAAATAATTATAATGTCAAAGAATCAAAGTATTAAATATAAAAGATTAAAAACAATAAACTTTTGTTATATTCGGATAAAAAGAATATAATTATAGAATTAAATTGTATAATACCTATTAACCTATAATCGCTTTATTGGTTTATTTTGTGTGTGCATAAATTAAGATTTTAATAATTTTTTAAATAAATTAAATTGAAAATTAGATAATCAAGAAAAATATGAGTATTAACTCCTAAATCACCTAAAACCCATTTAATAGTTAAAAGCTGTGTCAGATAATTCTCTGAGAGTCTCTAGAAAAGTAAAACATTTAACTAATTTCTAAGGATTATTTTTGCAAACATTCAATAGGTAATAACTGATAAATGTATTAAACCCCAATACTTACAAGTGTTGCACCAGATGATTGTCCAAGACTCTAACCGCTTTCTAATATATAAATCATTAAATATTGATCTTAAAATTATTATCTAATTAGTTTTAATTTTTACAGCCTCAATTACTCTTCCTTTACTTAAAATTCCCTTTCATTCAATTAAAACTAAAATTTTCTTATATTTTTCACTAAAAATATCTTTAATTTTCCAAAAGCACGTACAAATTTGTTATAAATCATTTATTTAAGATTTAATTCTATAATACTATCTCTGCATAATAAATCGCCTTGAAATATGCAATATTCAAATTAAATAGAATCCTTATGATTTTCTATTTTTCTGGAAATTAAATAATTGTCAAAGTAATAAATATTAAATTACACAACTTCTAATACATTAAATAATATTCAAATATTGTAAAATAAATAAAAATCATTATTTATGAAAAAATTCATTATAAAAAAAAAAATTAGAACAACAGCCAAAGAAAACACTTCAGTTTTTCTTTTTTCTTTTGCTACCTTGACATTCTGATCAAAATTTTTCCAATATTTAAGTACTTGTAAAAATACCAAATAAAAAAGAAAATAAATCGAATAATTTTATTTAAACACGAAAATTTATTATTATTTATTTTTTTTGCAAAAAAAAAAATCAGAATAACAGCAAAAAAAAAGAACCATAACAATAGTATAACAAAAGGAATAATAATATGAGTTAATTTATTAATATCGGTTATAAATCAACCAACAACTACTAATATATTTTTTTTTTGTTTTTATTCATTATTATTGTTTTATTATTTTATACCTGTGTTTTTTCTTTTACCTGATTAATTTCTAAATGACTTTATGAAGCATTTACAACACAGTACAACTACACTAATAAAAACTCGAAACTCATTTTCTAATATTCCCTTTGTGTATTATTTAATTTTCCACTCATGTCAAATTCACTCCACCTCTAACATTTCTACCCACCCCTATTTTACAAAAACCACCATTATATGGCTAAATAAAAATAGAAAATAAAAATAATTTCAAAATAAAAAATGATCTACCCTAATATTTGTCCTAAAAATTTTCTACTAATCCACCATATCATCTGTAACCACCCATCCCTACTTTAATTATACGCACCATCCCTATTTCAAATTCAAATCGAATTTACAACACAACAACAAATTAATATAGAAATTATTTTTAGAATCAAAAATTTACGGCACACTGAAAGTTTTTTTTGCTTTATTTGATTGTGATTTTTTTCACTTCAAGTTGTTTTTTTCCTGAATAGTGATGGGAAGGGCGAAGTGTGCAAGGGATGGTAGCAAAAAATATTCAAAGAAAACAGAAAAATTAAAAATCAAAAATATAATAATAGGGAAAATGTAAAAAGAAAAAAAAAAGTTCAAGGAAGCTATAAATATGCCGCTTCAATGTACATTCGATTATGACTAATGATTTTATGCTAATCTCATTTAAAAATTCCACCCCTACCCCTCTTATGTTTGAATGTCGTTGTTTTTTTTCTTATTTTCATGTTCTTTATATTTATTTTGGTGTAATTTTGATTTTTTGCTGGTATATTTTTTTTTTTATTTTATTTCCTTTCTATTTAATTCCGTTTCTGGTATATTAAAAAAGTATATATATATTGTACATATTACATATATATAAATTTTTTATACAACCAATTTGATGTTTAATGGTAGACGTTTAACAAATCAACTTTAAGAACTTTCTATACGAAATTAGAAATGTATAAAAAAAAAAATAATATGGTACTTAATTGAAACCACAGTGATGGGACTTAATAAAAGTACTTTATTAAATGTATTTTACAATCAATTTTTATTATAGGTTTTGATTTTTTTTTTTTGTTCTATTGTTTTCTCTTTTTTTTTGATGGGACTAATTAAGTTGGAAAGAGTTTTGTACATTATGACTTATTAGGTCGTATGGAGTTTTAATTAGATTTTATTAAAAATCATTATATAAAGCTTAATAATTAGTAACAGATTAGGTATATTAATTAGAGTGTACTTATTACTTTTATTAAAAATGGTTTGAAGAGTTTTACTTTGAATCTTAAGTATCAAAAGGTAAAAAAAGGGGTTTTTAGAAATCTCTCGAGGTTAATTCAAAGGAAAACTGTTGCAATTTAGAAAAATTTGTAATTGTGTTCAGATACTATTAAACATATCTACTACAGTAAACTCTAGGTATAAAATTCATTTTATACAGATACCCATAATATTAAGAATAATCGAGGCCTGTACCATAACCTCAGGTTATACTGAAATCCAAATTAACCATCAGCCTGAATCACCTTAAGAATTACTAAAATAACTTTTAACTTTGGTTATAGAATAATATTTCATGCAGTTTAGGCTAACTATTTTTAAAAATTATATTTTGGAATAGAGTTTGGAAATTCTAATGATTTTAGTGCTAATCACTTAGATCCTGATTAATTGAAATGATTTGAACAAGGTTCTGTTCCTGGTATGGGGATTTTTTTTATACTAGGCCTTGTCATCGTATGACACAAAGGCTCCATATAACTCTTTCGATGTCTAATCACACTAGTTCCTTTTTTTAAATAAAAAACAAATCAATAATACTCTTATATATAATAAAAACAACACTGCCGTTATCGTACATAATATTACCGTTACATTTGATTTTACATTTACATTTACATATAAATATTGATTTTTGCAAAAAAAAAAAATATTCTTCTTCCTACATTTAATTTTTGCTTTTTTGTCTCTATTTTCAATTTTTTTTTAACAAAACTTTGTTTTCCTCAAGGTGAATTTTGTGCGACACCGGAAACACTGCTAAAAAAAAAAACAGTGTCAGAAAAATATATATAGGGAAAGCTTAACCTTAAAACGAAGTCTTCAACGTTTCTATAACTACTACTACAAAATTTAGAATTAAATGAAATGAATTTCTTCAAACATTTGATTTGAAGGTGGGGATGACAAGTCTTCAAATTTTTTTTTAACTGTTTAAAGCAGCGTGGGTTGACTTCATTATTATAAAGGGGTTTTAATAAAACACAACAATGTTGTCTATTATAAGTGGAAAAAGAAACATTTTAGGGTTTTTTTAATTCTGAAACAATTTATTGAGAGGGCATTTACAATATTTTACAAAAAGTATGGTAAGGGATTTTACTGTAGTACCAAGGAAGTTGTAGTAGAATAAGAATTCTATCTAGAATAGAGATTGGGAAAGTATAAATGTTGTCGAAGTGAACATGCAGATAAATAAATACTTCTGAAAAATTAATTTTTCAACAACAAATTGTTTATTTTGTCAAAATCCCCCTTCAGAAAATTTTTCAGAGAATTATTCCTGTAGGCCTGAATCAGACACCAAATCAAAACCAGATCTTGGAAAAAATTTCTATTTGGTGATCAAACTCAATATCATATTGAAATTACATTATCAGTAGAACTTTCTGCCGCGGCAAATGTTTAATATTTGCCTCAATCACTAATTTACTTATCACATAAGTAATTTGAAGATATTCAAAACCATGTTAGAAGAAATAGAACAAAATTTGTTTGAATATAATAATATTGATTTTTAAATTACATAAAAGAATTCTCAATAAACAGTTATTTCTAAATACAATCTTATTTTACCACAAGTAATCCGTTTTCATTTTTAAGTGAACATTGAAATAGAACTGTAACAAAGGTAGTAGGGGAATTGTACGGAATACAGAACACATAAGGGGAACTTTGGAGTAAAAAGAACTTTGGAATCGCTTCAGAGGAATGAAAAAATTTTTATGTGGGTGTGTGAAAACAAGGACGAAAAAATTGAAAATTAAATATTTTTTCATTTTTGTAGACCAAAAATGTGCGTGGAGTGCTGTGGAGTTTACAAAAATGAAAATACAAAGTAGATAAATTTTAATAAGAGTTTTTTCTAATATTATCGAAGAATAGAATATACAGTGTACATTGTATATTGTTTCCAATTTATTGGTTTTTTATGAGGAAATATTTTTTTTTGAAAAAATTAAATTATTTTTAATTCTTCTTTAAAAAAAAAGTTTTTTTTTTCCCCACCCACCACAAATTTTTTAATGATTGTTAAATTGTTTGTAAGTAATTTGAATTAAGTGAATTGTTATTGTTATTCGATTGTTGCTTTTTTTTTAATAAATTTGAATACACCGCTATTTAATTTTTTAAATTTCTTTATAATTCACAGTTAATGCGTTTTTTAACAGTTTTTTTTACGTAAAAAAAATTTTCCACTTATCTTAATTTTATTATTAATTTATTATAAATTATTAAAGCCATTTTTTTTTCATAAATTTTAACACAAAATTAATTTTATTAATGAAAGGCAATGAAAAAATTAAGAATTAAGAGATTTTAAAAAGCGATTAACTTATATTCTAAAAATTATTATTAGGCAATAATAAATAGATTAGGTATTTGATTTGATTTGCCTTAAAAGTTAGAAGTTAAAAGCCATCTTCAAAAAGTGGTTTTTTAGTGATTTACATAGAAGAAAACGATTTAATCTAATTTCCTAACGGTATATGCTTCTTTAACATTTGTCGACATCTACTACTCGTTAAATCTAATGGACATCTAACATTTTTGAAAACCCTCTATAGTTTTATATTTAATTTTTCTTCACTCCCTAAAAGTTTCCTAGTATTTCTCCAATTATTTTAAAAATAACGGATGTTCCTCTTCCCATTTTTACATGTAAAAAAATTACAAATATAACCTTTTTTCAACTTTATTTTATAATTTAATAGTTTTACTAGGTTTTTCACCACACCGTTTCAAATTAAGTGAATTGCAATTGTTTTGACATCGAATTATAAGGTCACTAAAATAAGTAAAAATCCATTAACCTTTATTTCAAATGGAAATGAACTATTTTATAAAACTGTTCTACTTTAATTACAAAAGTTTTTAGTAAAAAGTTCAACAAACCCTAGAAGTTTTTTTTTTTTTCAAATGTCACAATTGAAAAACTAAATCCGATAATGTATGAAAAATAAAATAAAAAGTGTTTTTCATAATATCTGCACAATAATATATCTAAAGATACTATGAAAAAAAATTTTTATTTGTGTATTTTATATTTTGATTTATTTGTGTCGTGTTCTAAAAATAAATAATGGACACATTGTTTTCAGAAATTCTCTATTTTTTGTTTGCATCCCTTTATTTTTTGCTCTCTTCATTCCTCCCACTCTTTATTTGGAATTTATACAAAAAAATTATTTTTAGTGCATTTTTTATTTTATTGAAATTTTGCAAATAATCCATTGGATATTATTAATAGAAGCAAAAACAAACGGGAAATACCTAAAATTAAAATGGTGGAAAGATTTAAAAATTGAAATGGAAAACAAAACTTGGGTCTGGCACATAATTGTGAGTAATAAACCTCTGAGCAAAATTTGTCTTTTTTTTCGACAGACGTGGAAAGTTTTGAAATCCACCTATTGGAGCTGTGGGTAATTCCTACAGGTTTCGGAAAGGATTCATTATGGGCCATAGGAAAAATTGGAAAGGAAAAGGATTCATTATGGGGCATAGGAAAAATTGGATGGGATATTTAGAAAAAATATGTTAATATTCTTCTTTTAGGAAGTTTTGTAACTGTTAAATCTCTTTAAAGCTATTAAGAAACTTTATTAAAAAAATTTTTATAAGCTGGGAAAAACTAATCTTCAGTCCTATGTTATTTAAAATTCGTCCTAGTTCAGAATCTCTCATAGAAAATTATTAGGATACCTAAGCAGGGGAATATTTTAGAATGTAGCAAGAGTTGCAATCTCGTACTTCAAGATTTTTAAAATAGAGATAATAAGAAAACACAACTGGACCAAATTATTTTGTAATTCAGATTTTTGTAATCCACAATTTTGATACTATCCTCAAATACATTTCCATTAAAAATGTGAATATCCTAGAAAATTTTTTTGAAAATTATATTTTTTCTCTTTCGCGGATTGAACTAAATAAATTGAAAATGAAATTTTTTTTTACAATCTAAGTCTTTATTTAATTCATTTTTCTAGTGTTTTAGTTCTACTCCTCGATTTTTGTATTTCTTTTTATTTAAGTTTAAATTTATTTAAATTATAGTTTGGTTTTAATGCAGGAGTGCTTTCAATATTTTCGAGTAGTAAAGAATATTCCTGTTAAGTAAAATCTTAATTTCAATTTTACATTTTCTTATTTTCTGTCTCTTTTACTTATACATCTTGTCATTACAAAGTTATTTTATTTTATTATTTTTTGTAGTACTTCTACTATAATTTCAATAACAATTCTATTGTACCTTTATACCTTTTTTGATTACTTTAACTATTATTATTATTGTTATAGTTTTTTTACTAGCATTCTAATGAAATTATATTTTATTTTTGAAAGAATAATTTTGAAAAATCTTAAGTTATTGTCTTGGAATTCAGTTAAGTCTTCTACAATCTATACCAAACTGTTTAAAAACAAATTAAAATTTTAGAAAGATCTTAGGCAGTTTTATGCGCCTAAAGTTATGCTATAAATAACTTAAAAATTTACAAAAAAATGTAATTAAATATCTCTGTATAGCATAATGTAGCTGCAGAAGTTTCTAAAGTTTTTCTAGAATGTTTGGATGGGTAATTTTATAGCTCTATAGCGTTTAAAAGGTTTTCCAAATAGTTTTACATTCCTCCGAACCTACAATTTAAAACTAATAACATTCCATCCTTCGATTTTACACAAAACATTCTTCGACATCTTATCTTGTCTCCTTTATCCTTCATCCTTCACCACTTGACGATGTATTTTTCAGTGATATTTTAGTTTAAAAATTTTCATCCTTTTAATTGAGGAACTTTTAAAACCAGTCTACAGTCAATATATTAAAAAGCAATGTTTCAAGCCTGTATGATGAATAAGGTAAACCAATTTTTTTAATTTTTTATATCAAATATACATACTAATATCATGTTGTTGTCTTCAATTACACTTCTATACTTTTTCTACGCCCTTTTTGACTTTATTTTTCAAAAAAGTTCTATACTTCAAACTAAAATTTAATGTTTTATTAGGAAATTTTTTACGATAATCATCAAAAAAAATATCTTATAGAAAGTCCTTTCCCTTCCTATTGTTATTCTAAATTTTATTTGATTTTATTTTATATCATTTTCTATTTGTAATTTTTTTTTATTTTATACCTTTTTTTTCATTTAAAGGAACTTCCAACAAGTCTAATGATTGTTTTATACATTTTTTACCTTTAAGATCTTTTTTAAGGACATTTTTTTTTTTTAGCAATATACGATCATTTTCTATTTTTTCACTCACATTAACAAAAATGTATTTGAAAGTTAACAATAAGAATACAACAACAATAAAACTAACGGTAATAGAGAATTAAATAAAAGAGAATGATAAGATGGAAAATAAGATATAATAAAAAAAAATTATATAAATAGGAAAAACTTGAATAGAATAAAAAATAATAAAAGAAAATAATAAATATATCCTTTTGAAAATAAAAAAAAAAATATTAAGGATATTCCTGTTACACTTAAACTGATATTTGTATATTTTTTATATTTCGCTATCCTGGATAAAAATATGAAAAAATAAAAAACAAATTCGAAAAATATCCTCTTTCCTTCTTGTTCCTGAAATTATGAAATCCTTTAAATCCTTATATTTCCGTGTATGTAAATGTTTGCTTTTTATTGTTTTTATTAAAGTGTATGTCCATGTACAGTGTAAGCATTTTTGTGTTCTGTAAATAAACTAGATCCTTATTCAAATGAAAGGACATAGATCCATACTAATATTGTTCAAAAAGCTTGTACAACCCCAAGTTCTATGTGATTTTATTTTAAATTAACTTTAATAAGGAATTCCAAAAAGGTTTTGAATCTGAGAAACTACTTTTTTCAACCTTCTGCATTCTATTTGCAATTTTAAATTTGTCAAAAAGGACTCTTATTAAATTCGACTAGATTGATTAAAAGATGACTCAAATGACTAGGTTACTTAATACTGAAAAGTAGACTCTCAGATTAAAAGCTTATCTTAAAATTATTCTAAGCATTGAAATTTGCTTTACACAAAACAAACTCCAAAATCTTAAGATATTAGAAGTTTTAGTTATATCCGGATATTCGTTCAATATCTTATGTTCCTATTTTCCTCTACAAATTTTTTTTCGTCCTTTTTTTATTCACAATTGTATTTATTATTATTATTATTAAAAACTTCCTACTTTTTATATAATTTTTTTATTTCTCTAAAAGACTCCCATTTTTTTTTTTTGTGTCTCTTATAATAAAACACTTTTCAAAAGCTATTTATCCCTACAAAAAAATACACTACCTAATATCAATGTACCCTTACAATTACACATAAGCATTTAAAAAAAAAGGATGCAGTTCAAAAAAATAGAAAAAGGATAACAACACTTAAACTTACATATGACATAATGAAATAAAAAAAAAATAGTTGGTGTCATATGTAATTTTTAAGTGTTTTTTTTTAACATTCCAACTAAACACACACTCACATACATGCAGGTGTAAAAAAAGAAAAAACAAAAAATAAAACCAACAACCTTAACCGTTCAGTTCCGTTTTTATTTCCTTTTGGTTTTTCTTACATTTTTCTTTTTTTTAAAAGGACATAAATTTTGTCCTTTCTATGTTCGTACATTTTGTATAACTGTAAAATAAAATTTTATACTAATACCATGTACAGTTATAATAAAAAAAAAACTAAAAAAATTATATTAAAACTGTACAATATTTATAATATACACTAATGTGTACATATAACGGTAAAAAAAACCATTTAAAAACATAAAATTTATAGATTTTTATGCGGTATTTTTATGCTAAGGACATTTTCAAAAAAATAAAAAAAATTAAAAAACAAAAACAACAAAATAGCCTATTTGAAATTTTTTTGTATAATTTTAGTTAGGTATTAATTTTTTATTTTTATTTTCTATCTCTTTCCGTCTTTTTTTTTCTTTCTTTCAAAGTTGTTTTAATTCTCAAAATTTTTAAAAGTAACATATAATAGCCCTATTATATTAAATAATATTATATGTAAGGATATTTTATTTTTGGTTTTTGGACTTAGAACAATTTCAAAGTCAACAAACTCATTTTTTTGGTGTGTTTTACAGTTATGTTGGATTTTCATGTGTGTGTGTGCCTGGGTGTGTTTATTTTAAAAAAATCTGATATTAAAATTTGGTATTAAAACTATTTCGTATTATATAAAATACAAATAAAACATATAGATACTAAAAACTTTAATATTCAATTCTACCCCACTCCCCAGAATGCCTTACAGCTTCTGATTCCAAAAAGAATTTTATTCTATTGCATCATAAAACTTTATTTGGAAAAGATATAATATCAGATTATTACCTAAAAGTTTTTTTTTTTTTTTTGAATACACACTCCTTCATGTTTTGCAGGAGACAAAATAAAAGGAATAATATATCAGGATAGGTTTAATTGAAATTAAAGTTTTTTCATGTTTTATTTTTTGGTTAGTTTTTAGTCTGGACTTTGGATCCTGATTTACTTAATGTTGAAAGTTTTTGTTGTTGCTTTTTATTTTCTGCTAAGAGTCCTTTTTTAAAGTTTTTGATAAGATATACTGCAAGGCCTCTAACCAATTAAAAAAAAAAAACTAAATAGGGTTTTATTTGATTTGAAAGAAATATAATATATATCCCTAAAAGTATGCAATTATTAGAGAATTCATTTCTAAACATTTTAAAGAATATTGAAATTACACAGGGCCGCGGTGACGCAGTTATAATAGGGGTGGGCTCGATCTGCACTCAGATCGTCGGTTTTATTCAAGGAAAATTACTAAAAAAGTTGATAGTATTAAAATTCAACTTTACGAATAGTATATTATTTATAATTAAATGAATGTAATAAATATTATTTGTATAATTAAATAATAGTTTACAATCTATAACTAAAATGGTTGCAGTAATCAATGGTTTTAAAACAATATTGCATTATCATTTACATAAATAAATATCTAAATAACTTAAAGAAATATAAAACATATACCCCTAAAATTATGCAAAACAAAACAACATTTTTAATACACAGTGTTTATTTTTACAGTTAAAATCTTAATCTGGAATCCCTTCTAGGTGTAACCATATGTATCACTATATACTCAATTATATTTAAAGGCACTACATTAGGCTTACTAAAAAATTACATTAGTCTGGTACTTTTAAAAAAGTCAACATATAGATTTAAACTTAATTTCTTAACTTTTTTAATTCTCCTGCACACTTTTAACCCAACACTCTACACTTTTGTATAACAGCAGAAAAACAATTAAAAACTAAATTCAGTAAAAAAAACAAATTAAACAGTTATCAAAGAAAGAAAAAAAATGTCCATTTAAATGGACATATAAAAAGCACAAAAAAAATATTTTGAAACTTTAGAATTTAAAATGCAAAAAAAAAAACCCGAAAAAAAAAGGATGCATTCATGAGACAGATCATACGTACATTATATTCTATATAAAAGTCCTTTCGTATATATTCACCATAATAAATGTCTAAGGTGTGGTGAGTTTATAGACATTAGTGTGGTATTATCAGTTAAAAAATGAATTTAATTTTTTTTTTTTTTGACAAAAAAAAAAAGTAAGGAAAAAGACAAAAAAAAATTTAGAAAGAGACAGAATAATTTAAAAAAAAAAAAATTGAAACTATGTGTTTTTTCTAGTTACTTTGAAAGTCAATGAACGTTTAAGTGTTTAATACCTTAAAAGTCAAACAATTTTTTTTTTTTTTTTTTTCAAAATAAAGTTAGGGTCTATTCAAAAAAAAAAAAAAATATCCAAAAAAAGAAAGAAAGAGACAAACATATATGTTTACCTTTATAAGATAAGCATAAGTTAAGGTATATGTGTTCAAGTTTAAGTTTGTATGATGAGATAAAAAAAAAATAAAAAATAACCAATTTTAAATCGTTAGTTTTTTTTTCCTTTGGTTTCTTGTTTAAAATTGAGATTTAAGTGGAGTTTTATTACTTTTTAAAAGTTACTTAAAGCTTTCATTTTGTTGTTTTTGCTATTTAATATGAGTTCCATAAAAAAATTACGCAATTTTAAAAAAAAAATTTATATTTTTAAATCTTTTAAACTATCATAAAAATTAAATTGATAGGTAAACAAAAAAAGGACATTAAAGGACGTTTTTTTAAATTCATATGTGTATTAAAATAATGGATAAAAGTTTAATATTTTTTATGAAATATTATTATAATCGTATTAAGTTTATAAAACTTTTATTGGTTTTATAAATAAATATAAACAATTTTGTACTATTAATAATATTTTATATGGGTATTATGGAATTTTAATGGATATTTTGAACTTTGTATAGTAATTGAATTTTAATACACAATTTGGGAATGCCTAATATATAATTATTTTAATAAATATATTGCAACACCTACTATTAAGCAAGTAATATAATAATATTTTATAGTCCTTTTACATTAACTTGGTCCTTTTTTTAAATTAAGGTTTTTTTTATTTCCAAATGAATTTGATACTTTTTTCAAATGAATTTGATACTTTTTTCAAATGAATTTGATATTTTTTCAAATTAATTTTATATTTTTTCAAATTAATTTGATATTTTCTTAAATACCTAATCCTAAATTAAAATAAGTCCTCCATATCTCCCTTAACGGAACCCAGTAGTTGGATCACCATGTTTTAAAAAAAAGGACTCACAAAAATTGTATAGCTAAACCTAAAAAAAGCCAAAAAATTTAAAAAATTCTGGTTTTAAGCCTTTAAGGCTGGCTTTATGAATTAATCTTCAAAAATTTAAAAACCGTTTTCTGGGACTTCATTTTTTTTCATTTTCAGACTAGAATTTTCAAATTATATCAGTTTGAATTCTAGGTCCCAACATATGGGCCATTTTTATAAGAAGGATCAAAATGAATTGAAAAAGATCAATTTAATTAGAAAATATGCGATCAATTTAATGTGAAAAGGACCAAATTGATTTGAATTTTTTTTATTGAAAAAGGACCAAAGTAATGTGAAATGGTTATTCAACTTATAATAGTGTATAACGCTTTAAAATACTTCAAAGTCACTATAATTTATTAATCGAATCGAATCTCCCTACTTAAATACCCTCTTATTATCACCCAGAATCCTTCTATACTCTATACCAATTGCCAAAATAATTTTATACTAATAAATATAATAAAAATTCCCTCTGAAACTTTAGATATGATCAAAATTCTTCTCTTATTGGTTAAAAACTTTAACTGAAAATGAATTGAATCAAGAATAGTACAATATAATATAACTATTATACAGATTACCCCTATCAAGTGGAACATCTTAAATATCTAATATTTTCTAAATTTACTCAATTAATAAGCTTGATTTTCTTCTAGTAATTCGTTAATTACTCATAAGACATTTTATATTAATATTCGACTTGAGAATAATCATAATTACATAAATTTAATCATTAAATTAATTGAATAAAAAAATCATTTTCCTATTTAATGGATAAAATTTTCTTTTATTTATTATTAATAATAGAAAACTGTTTTTGAGTATCCAACAGAGAGTGATATATGTCCTTTAATTAATTAAAATAAATAAAATATTTATTAAAAATAAATATGTTCATAATTTATTATAATCGGAAGATATTTTATTAACTGGCACAAATTAATTTAATATAAAATGTTTGATTAAAACAATTAAAAGGTATTGTAAGAAATTTTGAATTTTGTTTTAATCTGTAGAATACATTTCCCTAAATTCAGGACTTTTTTTAAGTATTTGTATTAAAATATCCTTAAAGAAGTCGATTCCTTGATTTAATAGCTGACATTTGATTGATATTTGAGGTATATTTTCATTTTCATTAGATTCATTACTATGGTCAATTATGATTCTTTTAATACTAGAAATCCAAGATTTTAAAGGGGCTGAGATTAATCATGACTCATAACGATTAGGGCTGCAAACACTTTAAAACGACCGAGATTACTGAAGACTAAATACTGATAGGGATTAGAATACTCTTAGATTACTAGACTCCAAAGACTTTAAAAGAACTAAGATTACTCATAACTCACAACTGATAGGGCTGAGATTACTCAAGATTCACAACTGATAGGGCTGAGATTACTGCCAACTTACAACCAATAGGATGCAGTTTCATAGCAGTTTCTTAAAATTATTATTGTGAAAGGCAATTTAGTGGATGAAATAAATTTTTTAAAATTAATCATAATTATACAGTGGATACCCCATTTTTTTAGGGGAATAAAACCTAACTTTTAAAGTAGCACAGCTGAAATTAATGAGATTCGCAAATTTAGAGATGTATTTTGATTAGATAAAATAGATTTTAAAAATTAATTTGAGTACAAAATTATTGAACTTCATAATCAATGGCATGTTATTATATCTGTTATTTTACAAAAATTTTAAAAAACGACTTACCTGAAGCTTTTAAGACCCGCCAATTGAGAATTATAGCTACCATTCAATTACATATTTTTCAGTATCTCATTAACAATTTAAAATCCTTTACATAAGAGGATATTTTGAATTCCCGACTTCGTTCTAAATTCAATTATCCTTTTTTTTTTAAATTTAATCAATTTTTTTCGAAACACCCTGTAAATAAATAAGTAATAAATAAAGTATTGAAAGGATAATTGTCTATTTAAAGTACAAAAACAAAAATTAACAAAAATATACCAGATAGAAAATTAAATTTTATAAATATCATGAATTTTAACATTTTTTTTTTTTGATTTTTCTATGTTTTTAGTACATGATGATGATATTGCACAATAATCAGAGATAAGATGATGATAATATGTTTTTTATGCCTACTGCTTACTGTCACAAAAATCACAATTACATGGTAAAAAAACTATCTAAAGATTCTTCAACAGAACCATTCTTATATTGTTCCTGTTCATCATTAATGTTCATTGAAGATTTTTCAATAGAATTTCCTAAATCATATCTACTAATTTATACTTAATATACATTAAATTACCTCCTAATATATGTATCTTAAGATTATACACTCTTTTCATATGAACTTGGTTCTTTTTTAAATTAAATTGGTTTGGGTTTTTAATTAGTCATATTTTTTGGGATCCAGTAGCATGGATCAGCGTATTTTAAAAAATATACTCAAACTTTTTATAATTGAGCCTTAATAACCCCAAAAGTAATTAAAAAGCTGGATTCTTAACCCGATTTCTAAAAAATAGCCTTCAAATATTTAGGTACCATTTTTCAGGACTTAGCCTAGTATTTTTTTCCTCTTTTAGCTTCGGCCACAGAATTGGGAAATGGATTTTTTAAATTATGTAATTTCAACTTCAAGGTTCCAAGATAGAAGGCAGTTTTCAAAAAAAGGACCAAATTGATTTGAAAATATACAAAATTTCACGTAAAAAAGACCAAATTTCATGTGAAAAAGGACCAAATTCATGAGAAAAGAGTATACATAAGCATTATATCTTAAAAACTTTTTTAAATACATTTTTATAAGATACAAATCTTAAGATAAAATAAATAAATTACTTTAATGATTTGTTTAACATAACTATTTAATTTTTCTGAAGAATTTTATATTTTACTTTGTTAGATTGTTTTTCTTTAATGGATTATTTGTTTTTTCTTTTATAATACATGTACAACTTTTTTATATAGGTCGGTACAAATTTTTTTTTTCTACTTTTTTTCACAAAAAAGAAAAAATAAAATAAAAAAACATGAAACAAAGTAAATCTAAACTTAAATTGAAAGAAACAAAAGAAATAAAAGCAAAAAAAAACTAAAAAACAAACTAAAGAACTTTTTTATTTTGTGCAAAGTCACATTTTGTTAATTATGTTATCACAACCACAACACAAAATTAAAAAAAAACAAAAGTGGAAGGATAAAACAAGAAAAAGACAAAGACAAAAAAAGGAAAGCTAGCAATAAAAATTTTAAATAGAGAAATTAAGGGAAAGTTTCTAAGAAAGAAATTTTATAGGATTTTCATTGCAATTGGTAAAATATGCCATACTCATAAGTAAGCAGTGCTTCCCTAATTTAATATCCGATAAAGGTGTTTCCCAAAATACATATAAGCCAGTCGTATTAGACTCTAATAATGATTAAAAGAAAAATATTTCAAAGATATTTTAAGAGATCTGACTATCAAGATATTCTAATTAGATTATAGATAGATCCCAGTTAGGATACCGGCATTTTATCGGTCTTTATCTCCGATTCTAATCAATTGATCAGATCATATCTAATAAAAAAAATATACTATATAAAAATTACTTATCGAAGAACAAAGGAACCAAAACAATATATAACGGTATTTCCTGTGTAACTGTTTACTTGTGATTACTTATCGAAGAACAAAAGTACCAAAAAAATCTATAACGGTATTTCCTGTGAAACTATTTACTTGTCATTGAGTGTGAAAGTATTGGCCAGAACCTAGTTTTTAGCAAGGACTATATATTATTAATGTCTAAATGAGAAGAATTGGATTTGGCGACACGTGACATTCTAGTAATTCGCTATTTCACTTGCTTCAAGTTGAAAATGGTTCAAATATTCTCCTTTATAATCTCTGCTCATTTGTTTGCTGTTCTAAATAATTTGATGTAAGGATTTAATTTTTATTGATTGAAATCTCATAATTTTTCATTATTTATTAATTTTTAAATTACTATCTAAAATTAGTCAATTCAACATATAATTGAAACACTCTGTACTAATTAAATGATTTCTCACTGTCGTCTCTCCAAAATAAAAACTATCCTTTTTTTTCCTATCCTTATTTTTAAAAAAATGCCTGAATTTCCATAAAATTTCCATAGAACTGTTAAAACATCTGAAATAAAAGACAAAAAGTCCTTCCTTCCTTTATTATGCAATACATACATACACACCATCATTTTTATTACAACGCCAACAACCCAACTAAAAACTCAAACAAAAGGATTACTTTGCATAATTAGAAAAAAACATCCAAAATAAAAGGCAGTAACGAGTACTTTAAAAAACGATTAATCATTTTTAATTTTTAACTTAATGCTACTATAATTCTTATATTTTTAGAATTAATATCAAAGTTAAATTCGATTTCAATTTAAAAATTATATTCATTTAATTTTTCTCTTCTATTTTTCCAATTTTGTAAGCTTTTTTAATCCTGGATACTTAAAAGTCCTTTTAGAAGTCCTTTAAAGTAGATGAAACTTTTAAATATAAAATCTAATTAAAAATTTTGAAAATGTTTGAAAAAAAAAATGTTTTAAAATAATTTTTTGACTTCTTTGTAATATAACTTTGTCATAATCATTTTTTTGTAATATTAGAAACATCAGGTTACTATAATCTTCAGTTACATTTAAGTCCTTTTGGTAATAGAATCTAAAATTTATAATTTTTAATCTAAGCAGCTAAAAACTCTAATTGCTTATTAAAAACTTTTAACTATAACAAGTTAAATTAATGCAGAAATTTTAGATTTAATAAACTTTTACTTACAATTGAAGTTTTAAAGTGAATCAAAAGCAAAAATCCACAAATAATATCCAAATTCTTAATTAAAAGGATTGTTGTTTTATAATTACTCCAAAAGTTCAAAAAGCAGCGAGCTTTTGGTTATCAGTCAAATATTTGAGGTTTTAAGACCTTTTTTCAATTCAATATTCCATTAAATCTCCAAAATATTTTCTTCTATCGATGACAAATTATTAAAATCATAAAAGTAAAGGCTTTTAAAGAAGACTTTAATGCACCGTTATCTTAAGGCACCATTTCATATGGACTCAGCCTTCTTCAATAGCTATACCATTATTATTATCAAAAATATACTATTAGTAAACTAAAATCAAATCTATAATTTCTTTTCAAAATTCGAAATATTTTAAATAAATTTTAAGTCACATAACGGTATTTCCTTTCAATCAATAATTTAATACGTAGCTCTAATACAATAATAATATTAAAACTATTAATGATTATTTTTAATTTTTTTTAAATTTATTTCTTATTTTTATTATTTTATAAAATCATCATTAGATCGACATCATCATAAAAATTCATCTTCAAAAAAACCTTTTCTATTCAATCTCGACAATAAAACAAAATTTTTTTATAATAAAACACAAGAACCCCTTAAATTTTAAGGAATGAAGAATAAAAAAATAAATATAAAAACTTAGAAAAAGACTTCTTTATAATATTTTATATGAAGTGTAAAAATATACAAGTTAAGTATAAGTGTACGTATATATCTATCTTTTTATTATATTTTATTATTGATTTAACATTGTCATCAATATGCTCGAAAGATAAAATAATTATATTGTCAATGTCAGCATTATTTTCGTTATAAATTTAATATTATACATATACAATAATTTTGTAAATTTATATTTTATGTAATAAGAAAACTTGACAGCATCTTGAAAATAATTTGAAAAATATATAATATTTATAATAAATTGCAGTAGTGGTCAAAGGAAATACCGTTATTTCCAATTTAATTGAATTTAGAAGTGCTTAAGTAACGTATCTTAAACCGGAACTTCTTAGATCTTAAATGAACTTCCTAGAATTCTTTTAAATATAATTATTAATAAATTGTAGTCCTAGTCAAAGGAAATACCGTTATTACTCATCCAATCGAGTTAAGAAGTGCTTGGATTGTGTAAATTAAAACTGCAACTCATAGATTTTTGATGAACTTCTTAGAATTCTCTATTTTAGTCGTGGTCAAAGGAAATACCGTTATTTCCAATCCAATTGAGTTTAGAAACGCTTAAATAGTGTAAATTAATTAATTTAGTTGAATTTCTTCAATTAAATTATATTTTAAAATTGAAGACTAAGTGCTGAAGATATTAGGACATTATTACGATTGTAATAACTGATATATTGGGTTTAGATTGAAGTGGTAAATATAGTTATAGATATTTCTTCTGAAAGTTAGTCCTATTTATTAGGTGAACTAGTATTACTAGAAAAGTATTTCAACTTCTCTAGGAGATAAATATTAATTTCCAATATTAATTTCCTCCACATTCCTCTCAAGTTTTTCAAATCCTCCTAATCTGGAAGAATCACAGATTAATAACTTAATTTACAATACCATTTTAAAATTTGAATTTCTATTAAATAATTTTCGTTCATATTTCTCAAAAAGACCACGACTGTATACTCTTAAATAATTATAGCGAACTAATATGTCTTTAAATTCGAATATAATTAAGGGGAGTCTACATTTTATAAAAATTATGAACAAAATATGGTAAAAGAAATAGAATAAAATCATTAATATATATTTACCTGATTTTCAAAATTTCTATTTCACTAGGGTTTATTTATGGGCTTCCATTTTGTAAAGAATTAATAATTAATAATTTTAAAGAAACACACACTTATTATGATTTATTATATGCCTTAACAAATTCTTGGAAAAATAAAATCAGACAAATATGACAAGGTGTGGTGAATATATAATTTAAGAATATATATGAATACCTATTAATTAAAAATCTTTAAAAATTATCAGGGTCATTTTTAATTAGTAATTTGGTTGATATTTTGATATTAATCAAAATATTTTTAATATATAATTTATTAAGGATTGGTATTTTGTAAAAAATTATCAAAACAAATTATTAAAATTGATATTAAATCAAATTAAATTTGAAAGGAAATTGATAATTTGTATATATTTAGTTAAATATTAGAAATTAAATGAATGTATAAAGATTTTGATTTTAAATAGTATATTGATGAAGTATTTTAAAACTTATCTTGGCATAAATTTACAACTAAAATAAATTTAGATAATTAATTTATAATAAGGTGCATTAGAACTAGTTCTATTCTATTAATAGGTTCAAAATTACTTTATAATAACGTATCTTAGGATAATTGAAGTAGCGAAGACCTTAATTGGTTCTAAATATTATATTTTAAAAACTGAAATTAAATTTTAAATTATCCTTAGCAATTTTTGTAATTTAAAAGCCTCACATCCAAAACTTTATACATATAGAAGTAAAAACCAAATAAACTTTTTAAGAAAATAGTACCAGCACATGGTAAACGTTAAAAACAGGATTAAAAATGTTTTTCTGTACAGCCTCACTCCTATCAATGTGTTCCACAAAAAAATGTTGACTAAACCTGGACTTAAAGATTTTTAGTTCATTATAAAAGACAGGCGTATAATGATTTTAGAACAAAAGAATCTAAAAATACTTTGGCATTTAAAAGTTTTTTACTCCAGCCCCTAAAAATATGCAATTTTATGTTAGATATTAAATAAATTGCATATTACTTTATAATTTGATTGAAATTGTATATAACTGAAAAAAAAAAGTTTCTTGAAAATGGGAATATTATTTTCGACCTATATTTTTAGAAAAACAATCTTTTAAATTTAAATCAAGGCCTTAATATTATTATAAAAACTTTGTAGAGTTGAAAATAAAACGTTAAATAAATCTGATTTATCCATTCTTAGTTTTCTTTTGAAAAGACAGTTGTTTAACGATTTTGGAACATAAGCATAAAAATACTTTGAACTTATAGAACTCATATTAATATAAGTGATTCTCTTAATTGGTATTAGATTTTCACAGCAATTATGAGACCCCAGAAGTTATGTACAAAAAAATTCACTTATACTCTCATTTTCAATTTTAAATCGTATAAACTATCAGAATCAAATAAAATATGCTCTATTTAACTGTTTAACCAACCATTTTCATTAAAAATTCATTGAAAACCTTTAAAAGACCTAAAATGTTAAAGTTTTAAAAAAAAGCCAGAAAGTTCAGGAAATTTTTCCAAAATAAAAAAATAAAGTTAAAAATACCTTGAAATAAAATGTCTATTTGATTTCTTCAGTCTTTGATCTTCGTCCCCCAAGTTATACCCATCAACAATCCAACACAACAAGGGTTTGTCTAAATTTAAATATTAATTCTTTTTATTTCTATTATTTAACATATATTTAACTATCATGCTCTATTACCCTCTAGTATATCATTATAAATCAAAAATATATATATATATTTATATATATATGCCTTACATTCACATTAATATTAAGTAGATTCATATAACACAAAAATATAAGAATTTTCAAAATCCAACCAATAGATTTTTGGGGGTGACAAGGAAAACTAATTTAGTTGAGGTGAATTATGGTGAGAATTGAAAAAAAAACGAACTTTGTATTGATTTTCTCTAGGCTAATTTTCGTATTTATTTTTTTTTTTTCCTTTAAAACAAAAGTCACGCCAACTTTGTGTCTTTTTCTTTCCGGTTAAATATCTGGCAAATGTTTACATTTATATAAATACATATGTATAGAATATATATACATAAAAACAAATAAATAATACTTACATAATAATAAAAAAAAAAAAATGAAAATAGCACTCGCAAATTAAAAATGTCATTCACTTAAGACTTTAGTATTTTATTTTATTATTTTACATAAGAATTCCTTTCAAAATAAACTTTAACAGAGTGGGGATGGAGAACATTCAACTTTTACAGGGCAAGAGAAAAAAATAGGAACTTGATTTGACACTGAAAAACCACAAAT
>OY720445.1:85164486-85261688 GCA_963082915.1 Dolichopus griseipennis | reverse complement strand
ATCCATCTTAATCCTAATGTACACAGTTTTCGTAAAGTATTTTTCATGATAAAATTTCGCAATTAATCTATTTTAAAGAAGTATTGAAGAGATTCAAATTTTACTATAGTTTATAGTCAAAACATTAGAAATTAATTCCAATTTTTTTATAAATAAATCACTCAATAATAAAAAAATTTCTATCTTATTACAAACTTATTTCTTAATCATAATTAATATAATTTCATAAGAAGATTAAATAATTATATTGTCAAAGAATCAAAGTATTAAATATAAAATATTTAAAACAATATAACTTTTGTTATATTCGATAAAAAGAATGTAATTATAGAATTAAATTGTATAATACCTATTAACCTATAATCGCTTTAATGGGTTATTTTGTGTGTGCATAAATTAAGATTTTAATAATTTCTAATTTATATTAATTGAAAATATGTAATCAAAAAAAATATGAGTAATAATTCCTAAATAACCTAAAACCCACTTAATAGTTAAAAGCTGTGTTGATAATTGAGTCTCTAGAAAAATAAAACATTTAACTAATTTCTAAGGATCATTGTTGCAAACATTCAAAAGGTAATAACTGATAAATGTATTAAACCCCAATACTTACAAATGTTGCACCAGATGATTGTCCAAGACTCAAACCGCTTTCTAATATATAAACCATTAAATATTGATCTTGAAATCATTATCTAATCAAAATTTTTACAGCCTCAATTCCTCTTCCTTTACTTAAAATTTCCCTTTCATCGAGTTAAAATTAAAATTCACTTATATTTTTCACTAAAATATCTTAAATTTTCCAAAAGCACGTACAAATTTGTTATAAATCATTTATTTAAGATTTAATTCTATAATACTATCTCTGCATAATAAATCGCCTTAAAATATGCAATATTCAAATTAAATAGAATCCTTTTGATTTTCTATTTTTCTGAAAATTAAATAATTGTCAAAGTATTAAATATTAAATTACACAACTTCTAATACATTAAATAATATTCAAATATTGTAAAATAAAATAAAATCATTATTTATGAAAAAAATTCATTATAAAAAAATAAAAAACAAAAAAAATTAGAACAACAGCCAAAGAAAACACTTCAGGTTGTTTTTTTCCTTTTGCTACCTTGACATTCTGATCAAAATTTTTCCAATATTTAAGTACTTGTAAAAATACCAAATAAAAAAATAAATCGAATAATTTTATTCAAACACGAAAATTTATTATTATTTATTATTTTTTTTGCAAAAAAATCAGAATAACAGCAAAAAAAGAACCATAACAATAGTATAACAAAAGGAAAAATAATATGAGTTAATTTATTAATATCGGTTATAAATCAACCAACAACTACTAATATATTTTTTTTTGTTTTTATTCATTATTATTGTTTTATTCTTTTATACCTGTGTTTTTTCTTTTACCTGATTAATTTGTAAATGACTTTATGAAGCATTTATTACACAGTACAACTACACTAATAAAAACTCAAAACTCATTTTCTAATATTCCCTTTGTGTATTATTTAATTTTCCACTCATGTCAAATTCACTCCCCCTCTAACATTTCTACCCATCCCTACTTTACAAAAACCACCATTATAAGGCTAAATAAAAATATAAAATAAAAATAACTTCAAAATAAAAAATGATCTACCCTAATATTTGTCCTAAAAATTTTATACTAATCCACCATATCATCTGTAATCACCCATCCCTACTTTTACTATACGCACCATCCCTATTTCAAATTCAAATCGAATTCACAATACAACAACAACAAATTAATATAGAAATTATTTTTAGAATCAAAAATTTACGGCACACTGAATGTTTTTTTTTGCTTTATTTGATTGTGATTTTTTTCACTTCAAGTTGTTTTTCCAGGTCCAGAGTAGGGATGGGAAGGGCGAAGTGTGCAAGGGATGGTAGCAAAAAATATTCAAAGAAAACAGAAAAATCAAAAATATAATAATAGGGAAAATGTAAAAAGAAAAAAAAAAGTTCAAGGAAGCTATAAATATGCCGCTTCAATGTACATTCGATTATGACTAATGATTTTATGCTAATCTCATTTAAAAAATCCATCCCTACCCCTCTTATGTTTGAATGTCGTTGTTTTTTTTTCGTATTTTCATGTTCTTTATATTTATTTTGGTGTAATTTTGATTTTTTGGTGGTATGCTTTTTTTTATTTTATTTCCTTTCTATTTAATTCCGTTTCTGGTATATTAAAAAAGTATATATATATGGTACATATATATATATATATATAAATTTTTTTTTTATACAACCAATTTGATGTTTAATGGTAGACGTTTAACAAATCAACTTTAAGAATTTTCTATACGAAATTAGAAATGTATAAAAAAAAAATAATATGGTAGTTAATTGAAACCACAGTGATGGGACTTAATAAAAGTACTTTATTAAATGTATTTTACAATCAATTTTTATTATAGGTTTTGATTTTTTTTTTTTTCTATTGTTTTCTCTTTTTTTTGATGGGACTAATTAAGTTGGAAAGAGTTTTGTACATTATGACTTATTAGGTCGTATGGAACTTTAATTAGATTTTATTAAAAATCATTATATAAAGCTTAATAATTAGTAACAGATTAAGTATATTAATTAAAGTGTACTTATTACTTCTGTTAAAAATGGTTTGAAGAGTTTTACTTTGAATTTAAGTATCAAAGCTAAAAAAAAGGGGTTTTTAGAAATCTCTCGAGGTTAATTCAAAGGAAAACTATTTTATTTAAGAAAAATTTGTAATTCTGTTTCAGATACTATTAAACATATCTACTACAGTAAACTCTAGGTATAAAATTAATTTTAGTAATCATTTTATACAGGTATCCATGATATTCAAAATAATCGAGGCCTGCACTGTAATATCAGGTCATACTGAAATCCAAATTAAAATACTATTATATCAACCGACTTTTCCTGGACCATTAACCTGAAACATCTTAAGAATTACTAAAATAACATAGTAAATAGGTGTATTAGTAGTTATAGAAGAGGCATAGAGTTTGGAGAGGCATAGGTTGGCATAGAGTTTGGCAATTCTAATGATTTCAGTACTAATCACATAGATCCGGATTAATTAAAATGATTGGAACTAGGAGCATCAGATTAACTGAGTTCAAACTTTATTGTAGTCCTGGTATGGGGATTTATATTATACTCGGCCTTGTCATCGTGTCGCACAAAAGCCCCATATAACTCTTTCGATGTCTAATCACATTATTTCCTTTTTTTTCAAATAAAAAAACAAATCAATAATACTGTTATATATAATAAAAACAACACTGCCGTTATCGTACATAATATTACCGTTACATTTGATTTTACATTTACATTTAAATATAAATATTGATTTTCGCAAAAAAAAATATTCTCCTTCCTACATTTAATTTTTGCTTTTTTGTCTCCATTTTCGATTTTTTTTTAACAAAACTTTGTTTTCCTCAAGGTGAATTTTGTGCGACACCGGAAACACTGCTACAAAAAAAACAGTGTCAGAAAAATATATATAAGAAGAGTTAAACCTAAAAATGAAGTCTAAAACTCTTCTATAACTACTACTACTACACCATTTAGAAATACATGAAATGAATTTCTTCAAAAATTTGATTTGAAGGTGGAGATTTTATGCAAAGTCTTCAAATTTTTCTTTAACTTTTTAAAGCAGCGTGGGTTGACTTCATTAGTATAAAGGGGTTTTAATAAAGCACAACAATGTTGTCTATTATAAGTGGAATAAGAAACATTTTAGGGTTTTTTTAATTCTGAAACAATTTATTGAGAGGGCATTTACAATATTTAACAAAAAGTATGGTAAGGAATTTTACTGTAGTACCAAGGAAGTTATAGTAGAATAAGAATTCTATCTAGAAGAGGGATTGGGAAAGTAAAAATATTGTCGAAGTGAACATGCAGATAAATAAATATTTCTGAAAAATTAATTTTTCAACAACAAATTGTTAATGTTGTCAAAATCCCCCTTCAGAAAATTGTTCGGAGAATTATTCCTGTACTCCTGAATCAGACGCCAAATCAATACTAGATCCTGGAAAAAATTACGATTTGATGATCAAACTCAATATCATTTTAAAATTATATTATTAGCAGAACTTTCTGCCGCGACAAATGTTTAATATTTGCCTCAATCACTAATTTACTTATCACATAAGTAATTTGAAGATATTCAAAACCATGTTAGAAGAAATAGAACATAATTTGTTTGAATATAACAATATTGACTTTCAAATTACATAAAAGAATTTTCAACAAACATTTATTTCTAAATACATTCTTATTTTACCACAAGTAATCCGTTTTCATTTTTAAGTGAACAGTAAAAGAGAACTGTAACAAAGACAGTGGGGGAACTGTACAGAATACAGCAGACATAAGGGGAACTTTGGAGTGAAAAGAACTTTGGAATCGCTTCAGAGGAATGAAGAAATTTTTATGTGGGTGTGTGAAAAAAGGACGAAAAAATTGAAAATTAAATATTTTTTCCATTATGTAGACCTAAAATGTGCGTGGGGTGCTGTGGAGTTTAAAAAAGTGAAAATACAAAGTAGATAAATTTTAGTAAGAGTTTTTTCTAATATTATCGAAGAATAGAATATACAGTGTACATTGTATATTGTTTCCAATTTATTGGTTTTTTATGAGGAAAATTTTTTATTTGAAAAAATTAAATTATTTTTAATTCTTCTTTAAAAAAAAAAATTTTTTTTTTCTCCCATCCACCACAATTTTTTTTAATGATTGTTAAATTGTTTGTAAGTAATTTGAATTAAGTGAATTGTTATTGTTATTCGGTTGTTGCTTTTTTTTAATAAATTTGAATACACCGCGATTTAATTTTTTTAAATTTCTTTATAATTCACAGTTAATGCGTTTTTTAACAGTTTTTTTACTGAAAATAATTTTTCCACTTATCTTAATTTTATTATTAATTTATTATAAATTATTAAAGCCATTTTTTTTCATAAATTTTAACACAAAATTAATTTTATTAATGAAAGGCAATGAAAAAATTAAGAATTAAGAGATTTTAAAAAGCCATTAACTTATATTAAAACTTGATTATTAGGCAATAATAGATAGATTATTAGAAGTTAAAAGCTATCTTCAAATGCTATTATGTGGTTTTTTAGTGATTTACATAGGAGAAAAAGATTTAATCTATTTTCCTAACGGTATATGCTTCTTTAACATTTGTCGACATCTACTACTCGTTAAATCTAATGGACATCTAACATTTTTGAAAACCCTCTATGGTTTTATATTTAATTTTTCTTCACTCCTTAAAAGTTTCCTATTATTTCTCCAATTATTTTAAAAATAACGGATGTTCCTCTTCCCATTTTTACATGTAAAAAAATTACAAAAATTACCTTTTTTCAACTTTATTTTATAATTTAATAGTTTTACTAGATTTTTCACCACACCATTTCATATTAAGTGAATTGCAATTGTTTTGACATCGAATTATAAGGTCACTAAAATAAGTAAAAATCCATTAACCTTTATTTCAAATGGAAATGAACTATTTTATAAAATTGTTCTACTTTAATTACGAAAGTTTTTAGTAAAAAGTTCAACAAACCCTAGAAGTTTTTTTTTTTTCAAATGTCACAATTGAAAAACTAAATCCGATAATGTATGAAAAATAAAATAAAAAGTGTTTTTCATAATATCTGCACAATAATATATCTAAAGATACTATAAAAAAAAATTTTTATTTGTGTATTTTATATTTTGATTTATTTGTGTCGTGTTCTAAAAATAAATAATGGACACATTGTTTTCAGAAATTCTCTATTTTTTGTTTGAATCCCTTTATTTTTTGCTCTCTTCATTCCTCCCACTCTTTATTTGGAATTTATACAAAAAAATTATTTTTAGTGCATTTTTTATTTTATTTCACTTCATTTTATTGAATATATACAAATAATCCATTGGATATTATTAATAGAAGCAAAAACAAACGGGAAATACCTAAAATTAAAATGGTGGAAAGATTTAAAAATTGAAATGGAAAACAAAACTTGGGTCTGGCACATAATTCTGAATTATAAAGTTCTGAGCTAGAATTTGTTTTGTTCCGAAGGACATGGAAAGTTTTAAGATCTATCTATTGAAGCTATGCGTACTTCCTACAGGTTTGGAAAAGGATTCTAAGATTATGGGGGATAGAAAAAATTGTATGCGATATTTAGAAGAAAAATCTTAAAATTTTTCTATTGGATCTGTGCAATTGTTTAACCTCTTCAAAGGTATAATTAACAAACTTTATTAAAAAATTTTTTATAAGCTGAGAAAACCTAATCTTTAGTCATTTTTGGAAAATTTCTTTGATTTTGTCCCTCTGCTTTTTTAAATCCCTTCTAGTTTATAATCTTCCATAAAAAATTAATAGGTATCCTAGAATGAGGCGAACACTTTAATTTTGAATACAACTAGTAAATCCCTCCCATTTCAGAATGTAGTAAGACTTGGAATTTCGTACATCAAAATAAGGATTTTAAAAACTCACAATCGGACCAAAATTTTTTTGTAGTTCCGATTTTTGTAATCCATAATTTTGACAATATCCTCAAATATATTTCCATTAAAAATGTGAATATCCTGGAAAATTTTTTTTGAAAATTATATTTTTTCTCTTTCGCGGATTGAACTAAATAAATTGAAAATGAAATTTTTTTTTACAATTGTAAGTCTCTTTATTTAATTCATTTTTCTAGTGTTTTAGTTCTACTCCTGGATTTTTGTATTTCTTTTTGTTTAAGTTTAAATTTATTTAAATTATAGTTTGGTTTTGATGCAGGAGTGCTTTCAATATTTTCGAGGAGTAAAGAATATTCCTTTTAAGTAAAATCTTAATTTCAATTTTACATTTTCTTATTTTCCGTCTCTTTTACTTAAACATCTTGTCATTACAAAGTTATTTTATATTATTATTCTTACTAGTACTTCTACTATAATTTCAATAATAATTCTATTGTACCTTTATTCTTATTTTGATTACTTTTACTTTTATTATTTCTATTATTATTATTGCTATTGTTTTTTTCCTTGCTTTCTAATGAAATTATAATTTTGAAAAATCTTAAGTTATTGTCTTGTAATTCAGTTAAGTCTTCTGCAATCTATACTAAACTGTTTAAAAACAAATTAAAATTTTAGAAAGATCTTAGGCAGTTTTATGCGCCTAAAATTATGCTATAAATAACTTAAAAATTTACAAAAAAATGTAATTAAATATATCTGTATAGCATAATGTAGCTGTAGAAGTTTCTAAAATTTTTCTAGAATGTTTGGATGAGTAATTTTATAGCTCTATAGCGTTTAAAAGGTTTCCCAAATAGTTTTACATTCCTCCGAACCTACAATTTAAAACTAAAAACATTCCATCCTTCGATTATACACAGAACATTCTTCGACATCTTATCTTATCTCCTTTATCTTTCATCCTTCACCACTTGACGTTGTATTTTTCAGTGATATTTTTGTTTAAAAATTTTCATCCTTTTAATTGAGGAACTTTTAAAACCAGTCTACATTCAATGTATTAAAAAGCAATGATTCAAGCCTGTATGATGAATAAGGTAAACCAATTTTTTTATATCAAGTATACATATTAATATTATGTTGTTATCTTCAATTACACTTCTTCTACGCCCTTTTTGACTTTATTTTTAAAAAAAAGTTCTATACTTCTACTAAAATTTAATGTTTTACTAGGAAATTTTTTACGATAATCAACAAAAAAAATATCTTAACGAAAGTCCTTTCCTACTCATTTCTATTCTAAATTTTATTTGATTTTATTTTATATCAATTTCTATTTCATTGTAATTTTTATTTATTTTATTCCTTTTTTTTCATTTGATGGAACTTCCAACAAGTCTAATGATTACCTTATATATTTTTTACCTTTAAGATCCTTTTTAAGGACATTTTTTTATTAGTAATATATACGATCATTTTCTATTTTTTAATGTATTTTGAAAGTTAACAATAAGAACACAACAACAACAATAAAAATAACGGTAATAGTGAATTAAATAAAAGAGATAGATAAATGGAAAATAAGATATAATAAAAAAAAATTATACAAATAGGAAAAACTTGAATAGAATAAAAAATAATAAAAGAAAATAATAAATATATCCTTTTGAAAATAAAAAAAAAACATTAAGGATATTCCTGTTACACTTAAAATGATATTTGTATATTTTTCATATTTCGCTATCCTGTATAAAAATATGAAAAAATAAAAAATGAATTCGAAAAATATCCTCTTTCCTTTTTGTTCCTGATATTATGAAATCCTTTAAATCCTTATATTTCCGTATATGTAAATGATTTCTTTTTATTGTTTTTATTAAAGTGTATGTCCATGTACAGGGAAGTGTAACCATTTTTGTGTTCTGTAAATAAACTAGATCCTTATTCAAATGAAAGGACATAGATCCGTACTAATATAGTTCAAAAAGCTTGTACAACCCCAAGTTCTATATGATATTATTTTGAATTAACTTTAATAACGAATTCCAAAAAGGTCTTGAATCTGAGAAACTTCTTTTTCGACCTTCTAAATTCTATTTACAATTTTAAATTTGTCAAAAAGGACTCTTACTAAATTAGACTTATTGTAAAATACAAAAACGAAAGTCTTCTCTTAAGTTTCTTCTATTAAATATGCCTAATTTTAGACCCTCAGTTAAATGTAAAAATCAAAATCTTCCCTTAAAAGGATTTTAGTTTCTATATACCAGAAATGGCATCTTTTAAATAACAAAGTTTTAAAAGGACATGCACAAATGTATCACTGGTTATTTAGAAATCAAGAATATCTTAAATTCAAAGTTTTGAAATGTTGTAACTATTGTAAAATATACTAAGTTAAAAAATTTTAAAACAATTCTATATTTAATCGCTGATAAAATATATTAAAAGCAAAAATGAGATTTTTATAAGATTAAAAGAGATTTAATTTAATTTAATAAGCTTTTTTCGAAATTAAAACATAAATTCAGACTTCAATTTACAAAATCGTTCATTTTAAGTTATAAAAAGAGAAGTTTTAGTGCATATAATTTAATTTTCCACATTATTAATTAATTTAAATCATAGATTTGAATTTACTCCATTAATTTATTAAAATAAGACTCAAGTGACTAGGTTATTTACTACTCAAAATTAAACTCTTAGATTAAAAGCTCATCTTAAAATTATTCTAAGCATTTCAATTTTCTCTACACAAAACAAACTCCAAATTCTTAAGATATTCGAAGTTTTAGTTATATCCGGATATTCATTCAATATCTTATGTTCCTATTTTCCTTTACAATATTTTCTCGTCCTTTTTTTTATTCACAATTGTATTTATCATTATTATTTATAAAAACTTCCTACTTTTTATATAATTTTTTTATTATCCTAAAAGACTCCCATTTTTTTGTGTCTCTTATATAATAAAACACTTTGCAAAAGCTATTTATCCCTACAAAAAAATACACTACCTAATATCAATGGACCCTTACAATTACACATAAGCATTTAAAAAATAAGGATGCAGTAATAACGTTTACGTTTTTTTTTTTCCTACAGAACATCACAAAAATAGAAAAAGGATAACAACACTTAAACTTACATATGACATAATGAAATAAAAAAAATAGTTGGTGTCATATGTAATTTTTAAATGTTTTTTTTTAACATTCCAACTAAACACACACTCACATACATGCAGGTGTAAAAAAAAAAAAAAATAGAAAATAAAACCAACAACCTTAACCGTTCAGTTCCGTTTTTATTTCCTTTTGTTTTTTCTTACATTTTTCTTTTTTTTAAAAGGACATAAATTTTGTCCTTTCTATGTTCGTACATTTTGTATAACTGTAAAATAAAATTTTATACTAATACCATGTACAGTTATAATAAAAAAAAAAAATAAAAAAATTATATTAAAACTGTACAATATTTATAATATACACTAATGTACGTATAACGGTAAAAAAAAACCATTTAAAAACATAAAATTTATAGATTTTTATGCGGTATTTTTATGCTAAGGACATTTTCAAAAAAAATTAAAAAACAAACCAAGTAGCCTATATGAATTTTTTTTTGTATGATTTTAGTTAGGTATTAATTTTTTTTTTATTTTCTATCTCTTTCCGTCTTTTTTTTTCTTTCTTTCAAAGTTATTTTAATTCTCAAAATTTCTAAAAGTAACATATAATAGCCCTATTATATTAAATAATATTATATGTAAGGACATTTTATTTTTGGTTTTTGGACTTAGAACAATTTCAAAGTCAACAAACTCATTTTTTGGTGTGTTTTACAGTTATGTTGAATTTTTATGTGTGTGTGTGTGTGTGTGACTATGTGTTTTGAAAAAATCTGAGATTAAAACTATTTCGTATTATATAAAATACAAATAAAACATATAGGTACTAAAAACTTTAATATTCAATTCTACCCCACTCCCCAGAATGCCTTGCAGCTTGCGAGTCCAAAAAAAAAATTTTATTCTATTGCATAATAAAACTTTATTTGGAAAAGATATAAAATCAGATTATTACCTAAAAATTTTTTTTATTTTTTTTAGTTTTTATGAATATAAAAAAGTTAAAAAAAAAAAAAAAAAAACTTAAATTTACTGATGAACACTATGGTTTTCCAATGATTACACACACCTTCATGTTTTACAGGAGACAAAATAAAAGCAATAATATATCAGGATAGTTTTAATTGAAATTAAAGTTTTTCCATGTTTTATTTTATGGTTAGTTTTTAGTCTGGTCTTTGGATCCTGATTTACTTAATGCTGAAAGTTTTTGTTGTTGTTTTTTATTTTCTGCTAAGAGTCCTTTTTTAAGTTTTGTAAAAGATATGCTGCAAGGGTCTGAAGCAATTAAAGAAACAAACTAAAACTGGTTTTATTTCATTTAAACGAAATATAAAACAGAATATCCCTAAAAGTATGCAATTACCAGAGAATTAATTTCTAAACATTTTAAAGAGTATTGAAATTACACTGTTCCGCGGTGACGCAGTTATAATGGGGGTGGGCTCGATCTCCAATCAGATCGTCAGTTTTATTCAAGGAAAATTACTAAAAAAGTTAATAGTATTAAAATTCACACTTACGATCAAATATAATAATAGTATACGATAATTAAATATAATGTAATAAATAGAATTTGTATAATTAAATAATAGTATAGAATCTATAACTAAAATGGTTGCAGTAATCAATGGTTTTAAAAAAGATATTGCATTATCATTTATAAGAATAAATATACCAATAAAAGAAATATAAAATATATACCCCTAAAAGTATGCAATGTTGGAGAATCAAAACAAAGGCGTTTTTTTAAAGGCACTACATTAGACTTACTAAAAAATTACATTAGTCTGGTACTCTTAAAAAAGTCAACATATAGCTTTAAACTTAATTTCTTAAATTTTTTAATTCTCCTGCACACTTTTAACCCAACACTCTACACTTTTTCATAACATCAGAAAAACAATTAAAAACTAAATTCAGAAAAAAAAAAACAAACAGTTATCAAAGAAAGAAAAAAAAATGTCCATTTAAATGGACATATAAAAAGCACAAAAAAAATATTTTGAAACTTTAGAATTTAAAATGCAAAAAAAAAAAAACCACAAAAAAAAAGGATGCATTCATGAGACAGATCATACGTACATTATATTCTATATAAAAGTCCTTTCGTATATATTCACCATAATAAATGTCTAAGGTGTGGTGAGTTTATAGACATTAGTGTGGTATTATCAGTTAAAAAATGAATTTAATTTTTTTTTTTTTTGTTGACAAAAAAAAAAGTAAAGAAAAAGACACAAAAAAAAATTTAGAAAGAGACAGAATAATTTAAAAAAAAAAATCGAAACTATGTTTTTTTTCTAGTTACTTTGAAAGTCAATGAACGTTTAAGTGTTTAATACCTTAAAAGTCAAACAATGTTTTTTTTTTTTTTTCCAAAATAAAGTTAGGGTCTATTCAAAAAAATAAAATATCCAAAAAAAAGAAAGAAAGAGATAAACATATATGTTTACCTTTATAAGATAAGCATAAGTTAAGGTATATGTATTCAAGTTTAAGTTTCTATGATGAGATCTGTAATAAAAAAAAAATAAAAAATAACCAATTTTAAATCGTTAGTTTTTTTTTTCCTTTGGTTTCTTGTTTAAAATTGAGATTTAAGTGGAGTTTTATTACTTTTTAAAAGTTACTTAAAGTTTTAATTTTGTTGTTTTTCTTATTTTTTTTTCGTATTTAATATGAGTTGCATAAAAAATTACGCAATTTTAAAAAAAAATTTATATTTTAAATCTTTTAAACTATCATAAAAATTAAATTGATAGGTAAAAAAAAAGGACATTAAAGGACGTTTTTTTAAATTCATATGTGTATTAAAATAATGGATAAAAGTTTAATATTTTTATGAAATATTATTATAATCGTATTAAGTTTATAAAACTTTTATTGGTTTTTTAAATAAATATAAACAATTTTGTATTATTAATAATATTTTATATGGGTATTATGGAATTTTAATGGATATTTTGAACTTTGTATAGTAATTGAATTTTAATACAAAATGTGGGAATGTCTAATATATAATTACTTTAATAAATATATTGCAACACCTACTATTAAGCAAGTAATATAATAATATTGTATAGTACTTTTACATTTACTTGGTCCTTTTTTTAAATTAAGATTTTTTTATTTCCAAATGAATTTGATACATTTTTCAAATGAATTTGATATTTTTTCAAATTAATTTGATATTTTCTTAAATACCTAATCCTTAATTAAAATAAGTCCTCCATTTCTCCCCCAATGGAACCCAATCACCTGCTCACCCTGATTTAAAAAAAGGACTTTCAATAATTGTATAGCTGAACCTAAAAAAAAGTCAAAAAATTTAAAAAATTCTAGTTTTAAGCCTTTGAGGTTGGCTTTAGGAATTAAACTTCAAAAATTTAAAAACGGTTTCCTGAGACTTAATTTTTTTTTCATTTTCAGACTAGAATTTTCAAATTACATCAGTTCGAATTCTAGGTCCCAACAATTGGGCCATTTTTATAAGAAGGATCAAAATGAATTGAAAAAGATCAATTTAATTAGAAAATATGCGATCAATTTAATGTGAAAAAGAACCAAATTGATTACAAATTTCATTTGAAAAAGGACCAAAGTAGTGTGAAATGGGTATAAAACATTTAATAGTGTATAACGCTTTAAAATACTTCAGAGTCACTATAATTTATTAATCGAATCGAATCACCCTAGTTAAATACCCTCTTATTATCACCCAGAGTCCTTCTATACTATATCCCAATTACCAAAATAATTTTATACTAATAATTATATTAAAAATTCTCTCTCAAACTTTAGATATGATCAAACTTCTCTTTTTGGTCAAAAAATTGAACTGAAATTGAATTGAAGTAAGGATTTTACAATATAATATAACTGTTATACAGATTACCCTAATCAAGGATAACTTCCTAAATATCTAATATTTTCTAAATTTACCCAATTAATAAGCTTGATTTTCTTCTAATAATTCATTAATTACTCATGAGACATTTTATATTAATATTTTACTTGGGAATAATCATAATTACATAAATTTAATCATTAAATTAATTGAATAAAAAAACCATTTTCCTATTTAATGGATAAAATTTCTTTTATTTAATATTAATAATAGAAAACTGTTTTTGAGTATCCAACAGAGAGTGATATATGTCCTTTAATTAATTAAAATAAATAAAATATTTATTAAAAATAAATATATTCATAATTTATTATAATCGAAAGATATTATATTAACTGGTTTAAATTAATTTAATATAGTAGGTTTGATTAAAACAATTACAATATATTGAAAGGAAATTTTTGGTTTTAATCTTTAGAATACGATGCAGGACTTTTTTTAAGCATTTATATTCAAATATCCTTAATAAAGTCAATTCCTTGATTTAATAACTGACTGATAATTGAGGTATGTTTTATTATTTAAGTTATAAAATAATCTAATTAATTTTCTTCATGGCAGATTCATTACTATGGTCGATTATGATTTTTTTAATACTAGAAATCCAAGATTTTAAAGGCGCTGAGATTAAACATGACTCATACATAACGAATAGGGCGGAGGTAACTTTTGACTGTATACACTTTAAAACGACTTTGATTACTGAAGACTAACAACTGATAGGAGATGCTAGACTCCAAAAACTTTAAAATGGAATGAGACTACTAATAACTCACAAATGATAGGGCTGAGATTACTATAAGATTACTAGACTCCAACAAAGTTCATTAAAATTATTATTGTGACTGGCAATATAGTGGATGAAATAAATTTTAAAAACTAATTATAGTGATACCCCGTTTTCTATTTAACGCAATGAAATATAAGTTAAAAAGTAACAAAGCTGATATTAATGAGATTCGCAAATTTAGAGATGTATTTTGATTAGATGAAATAGATTTTAAAAATAAAACTCAAAAGCAAAGGCATTATATTATATTTGTTAGAAAAAAATTTTAAAGTATTACTTACCTGAGGCTTTTAAGACCCACCAATTCAGAATTATACCATCCATTTAATTAAATATTTTTCAGCATCTTTTTTACAATTTAAAATCTTTTACCCAGGAGGATATTTTGAACTCCCGGCTTGGTTATCAATTCAATTATCCTTTTTTGAAAAATTCAATCAAATTTTTTCTGAACATCCTGTAAAAAAATAAATAATAAATGAAGTATTGAAAGGATAATTGTTTATTTAAAGTACAAAAACAAAAATTAACAAAAATATACCAGATAGAAAATTAAATTTTATAAATATCATGAATTTTAACATTTTTTTTTTTTGGATTCTTCTATGTTTTAAGTACAATATGATGATATTGCACAATAATCAGAGATAAGATGATGATAATATGTTTTTTATGCCTATTGCTTACTGTCACAAAAATCACAATTATATGATGAAAAACTATCTAAAGATTCTTCAACAGAACCATTCTTATGTTGTTCCTGTTCATCATTAATGTTCATTGAAAATTTTTCAATAGAATTTCCTAAATCATATCTACTAATTTATACTTAATATACATTAAATTACCTCCTAATATACGTATTATATTTTAAGAATATATACTCTTTTCACATGAAATTGGTCCTTTTTCAAATTAAATTTGTCTGTTTTTTAATCAGTTCTGTTGTTTGGGATCCAGTAGTATGGATCAACGTATTTTAAAAAAATTTACTCACAGACTTTATGGTTGAGCCTAAATAGTCCGAAAAGTAATTAAAAAGTTGGATTCTTAACCCGATTCCTAAAAAATATCGTCCAAAAATTTAGGTCCCATTTTTCAGGACTTAGACTAGTACTTTTTTCCTCTTTTTGCCTTTACCACAGAATTTGGGGAATGGATTTCTTAAATTATGTAATTTCAACTTCTCGGTCCCAAGATAGAAGACAGTTTTCAAAAAAAGAACCAAATTGATTTGGAAATAGACAAAATTCTACGTAAAAAAAGACCAAATTTCATGTGAAAAAAGATCAAATTCATGTGAAAAGAGTATATATAAGCATTATATCTTAAAAACTTTTTTAAATACATTTTTATAAGATACAAATCTTAAGATAAAATAAATAAATTACTTTAATGATTTGTTTAACATAACTATTTAATTTTTCTGAAGAATTTTATATATTACTTTGTTAGATTGTTTTTCTTTTATGGATTATTTGTTTTTTCTTTTATAATACATGTACAACTTTTTTATATAGGTCGGTACAAATTTTTTTTTTCTACTTTTTTTCACAAAAAAGAAAAAATAAAAGAAAAAAAAACATGAAACAAAGTAAATCTAAACTTAAATTGAAAGAAACAAAAGAAATAAAAGCAAAAAACTAAAAAAACAAACTAAAGAACTTTTTTATTTTGTGCAAAGTCACATTTTGTTAATTATGTTATCACAACCACAACACAAAATTAAAAAAAAAGAAGTGGAAGGATAAAACAAGAAAAAGACAAAGACAAAAAAAGGAAAGCCAGCAATAAAAATTTTAAATAGAGAAATTACGGGAAAATTTCTATGAAAGAAATTTTATAGGATTTTTATTGCAATTGGTAAAATATGCCATACTCATAAGTAAGCAGTGCTCCCCTACTTAAATATTCAATAAAGGTGTTTCCCAAAATACATATAAGCCAGGCGTATTAGACTCTAACAATGATTGAAAGAGATATATTCCAAAAATGTTGTAAGAGATCTAACTATCAAGATATTCTAATTAGATAATGGTTAGATCCCAGTTAGGATATCGGCATTTCATCGGTGTTTATCTCCGGTTCTAATCAATTAATCAGATCATATCTAATAAAAAAAAATATACTATATAAAAGTTGCTTATCGAAGAACAAAAGAACCAAAACAATATATAACGGTATTTCCTGTGTAAATATTTACTTGTGATTACTTATCGAAGAACAAAAGAACCAAAACAATATATAACGGTATTTCCTGTGTAACTATTTACTTGTGATGGAATGTTAGAGTATTGGATAGAACCTAGTTTTTAGCAAGGACTATGTATTATTAATGTCTAAATGAGAAGAATTGTAAGTAATTCGTTATTTCACTTGCTTCAAGTTGAAAATGGTTAAAATATTCTTCTTTATAATCTCTGCTCATTTGTTTTCTGCTCTAAACTATTTAATGTAAGGATTTAATTAGAGTTGGAAATCATATAAATTTCTCATTATTTATTAAGTTTTAAATTACTATCTAAAATTAGTCAATTCAACATATAATTGAAACACTCTGTACTAAGTAAATTATTTCTCACTGTCTCTCCAAAATAAAAACTATCCTTTTTTTTCCCTATCCCTATTTTTTTAAAAATGCCTGAATTTCCATAAAATTTCCATAGAACTGTTAAAACATATGAAATAAAAGACAAAAAGTCTTTCCTTCCTTTATTATGCAATACATATATACACACCATCATTTTTATTACAACGCCAACAAACCAAACTAAAAACTCAAAAAAAAGGATTACTTAGCATAATTAGAAAAAAACATCCAAAATAAAAGGCAGTAACGAGTACTTTAAAAAACGATTAATCATTTTTAATTTTTAACTTAATGCTACTATAATTCTTATTTTTCTAGAATTAATATCAAAGTTAAATTCGATTTCAATTTAAAAATTATATTCATTTAATTTTTCTCTTCTATTTTTCCAATTTTGTAAGCTTTTTTAATCCTGGATACTTAAAAGTCCTTTTAGAAGTCCTTTAAAGTAGATGAAACTTTTAAATTTAAAATCTAATTAAAAATTTTGAAAATGTTTGAAAAAAAAAATGTTATTTTAAAATAATTTTTTGACTTCTTTGTAATATAACTTTGTCATAATAATTTTTTTGTATCATTAGAAACATCAGGTTACTATAATCTTCAGTTACATTTAAGTCCTTTTGGTAATAGAATCTAAAATTTATAATTTTTAATCTAAGCAGTTGAAAACTCTAATTGCAAATTAAAAACTTTTAACTATAACAAGTTAAATTAATGCAGAAATTTTAGATATAATAAACTTTTATAATTTTAATCAAAAGGAAAAATCCACAAATAATATCCAAATTCTTAATTAAAAGGATTGTTGTTTTATAATTACTCCAGAAGTTCAAAAAGCACCAACTTTTTGGGTATCAGTCAAATATTTGAGCATTTAAGACCTTTTTTCAATTCAATATTCCATTAAATCTCTAAAATATTTTCTTCTATCGATGACAAATTATTAAAATCATAAAAGTAAAGGCTTTTAAAGAAGACTTTAATGCACCGTTATCTTAAGGCACCATTTCATATGAACTCAGCCTTCTTCAGTAGCTACACCATTATTATTATCAAAAATATACTATTAGTAAACTAAAAACTAATCTATAATTTCTTTTCAAAATTCGAAATATTTTAAATAAGTTTTAAGTCACATAACGGTATTTCCTTTCAATCAATAATTTTATACATAGCTCTAATACAGTAACAATATTAAAACTATTAATGATTATTTTTAATTTTTTTTTTTAATTTATTTTTTATTTTTATTATTTTATAAAATCATCATTAGATCGACATCATCATCAAAATTCATCTTCAAAAAAAATTTTTCTATTCAATCTCGACAATAAAACAAAATTTTTTTATAATAAAACACAAGAACCCCTTAAATTTTAAGGAATGAAAAATAAAAAAATAAATACAAAAACTTAGAAAAAGACTTCTTTATAATGTTTTATATGAAGTGTAAAAATATACAAGTTAAGTATAAGTGTACGTATATATCTATCATTTTATTATATTTTATTATTGATTTAACATTGTCATCAATATGCTTGAAAGATAAAATAATTATATTGTCAATGTCAGCATTATTTTCGTTATAAATTTAATCATATACATATACTATAATTTTTGTAAATTTATATTTTATGTAATAAGAAAACTTGACAGCATCTTGAAAATAATTTGAAAAATATATAATATTTATAATAAATTGCAGTAGTGGTCAAAGGAAATACCGTTATTTCCAATTTAATTGAGTTTAGAAGTGCTTAAGTGACGTATCTTAAACCGGAACTTCTTAGATCTTAAATAAACTTCTTAGAATTATTTTAAATATAATTATTAATAAATTGCAGTCATTGTCCACACAAAGGAAATACCGTTATTACTCATCCAATCGAGTTAACAAGTGCTTGAATTGTGTAAATTAAAACTGCAACTCTTAGATTTTAAATGAACTTCTTACAATTCTCTATTTCAGTCGTGGTCAAAGGAAATGCCGTTATTTCCAATCTAATTGAGTTTAGAAACGCTTAAATAGTGTAAATGCAAGCTGCGACTCTAAGATCATTCAAAAAGCCAGGCACCATCACAATTTCCTCTAATTTAGAATATTTTATATTAATTTAGTTTAATTTCTTTAATTAAATTATATTTTAAAAGTGAAGACTAAATGCTGGAGATATTGGGACACTATTACGATTGTATTAACTAATACATTGGATTTAGATTGAAGTGGTAAATATACTTACAGATATTTTTACTGAAAGTTAGCCCTATTTATTAGGTGAACTAGTATTACTAGAAAAGTGTTTCAACTTCTCTAGGAGATAAATATTAATTTCCAGTATTAATTTCCTCCATATTTCTCTCGAGTTTTTCAAATCCTATTAATCTAGAAAAATCATAGATTATTAACTTAATTTACAATACCATTTTAAAATTTGAATTTCTAATAATTAATTTTCTTTCATATTCTCAAAAAGACCACGACTGTATACTTTTAAATAATTATAGTGAACTAATATGTCTTTAAATTCAAATTTAATTAAGGGGGTCTATATTTTATAAAAATTATGAACAAGATATGGTAAAAGAAATAGAATAAAATCATTAATGTGATATTTACCTGATTTTCAAAATTTCTATTTCACTAGGGTTTATTTATGGGCTTCCATTTTGTAAAGAATTAATAATTAATAATTTTAAAGAAACACACACTTATTATGATTTATTATATGCCTTAACAAATTCTTGGAAAAATAAAATCAGACAAATATGACAAGGTGTGGTGAATATATAATTTAAGAATATATATGAATACCTATTAATTAAAAATATTTAAAAATTATCAGGGTTATTTTTAATAAGTAATTTGGTTGATATTTTGATATTAATCAAAATATTTTTAATATAGAATTTATTAAGGATTGGTATTATGTATAAAATTATCAAAACAAATTTTTAAAATTGATATTAAATCAAATTAAATTTGAGAGGAAATTGATAATTTGTATAGATTATTCAAATAAAATTAATGTATTAGAATTTTGACTTTAGTTTTTTTACAATTAAAATAAATTTAGATAGTTAAGAATAACAATTAATACGAACGGGTCCTATTTTATTAATAGGCTCATATTCATTCTTATATAATTACATTACTTAAAAGAATTGAAGTAGCGCATGCCTTGATTGATTCTAAAATGATTGAAAGTAAATTTTATATTATCCTTGGCATTTATTCTAGTTCAAAAGCACATCTAAAACTTATTACACATAACAATTAAAGTAAAACCAATTAAATTTTTTAAGATAATTCTCGTAGTACCAGCCCATAGTAAACGTTAAAAGCAGGATTAAAAATGTTTTTCTGTACAGCCTCAATCCTATCAATGTGTTCCTCAAAAAAATGTTTACTAAACCTGGACTTAAAGATTTTTAATTCATTTTAAAAGACAGGCGTACAATGATTTTAGAACAAAAGAATCTAAAAATACTTTGGCATTTAAAAGTGTATTATTCCAGCCCCTAAAAGTATGCAATTTTAAGTTATATATTAAATAAATTGCATATTACTTTATAATATTGCTCACGGGTTTTATAGCCCCTGAGCATTTCATTTTTCTTGATAAAAATGGTTATATCCAAAACCAAGATCATGTCCCACTACTATACCACTATAGTAGACGGGCCACATGCAAGGCAATAGAGTATAACCCGGGCAATATTAATGGAGAAAGTTTGATATACGACATGTCTATTACGAATAAAGATAAAAAAATTAAAAAAGAATATTGGTGGTTGGTTAACTCATAATTATCATAATTAAGTATTATAATTACAAATTAGGTTTAGTTTAGGCTTAGTATAGTTTTAAGATAGATTAAGTAGAATAAGGAATAGGTTAGGTTGTTTTTTAATAATAAGTAAGATTTAATATTGATTTTTTTTTCGCCATAATTTTTTACAATACTACATAAAAAATGGAATAAATAGAGTTTTTACACTAACTAATAAGAAAATTAAAATTAAAATTAGAAAATAAATTAACGTAAAAATTAAATATTAATTTAAATGTTAATAATTTGTTAATAATTGCTAATAAGTCAATTTTTATAAACTTTTTATAGGCTAAGTTAAAATAAGAATGTAATAAAGGCAATAATAAAAGTTTAATACAAAAAAAAAAAATTTATAATATGATTGAAATTGTATATAACTGAAAAAAAAAGTTTCTTAAAAATGGGAATATTATTTTCGACCTATATTTTTAGAAAAACAATCCTTTAAATTTAAAGCAAGGCCTGAATATTATTATTAAAACTTTGTTGAGTTGAAAATAAAACGTTAACTAAATCTGATTTATCCATTCTTAGTTTTCTTTTGAAAATACAGTTGTTTAATGATTTTGGAAAAAAATAAGGATAAAAATACTTTGAACTTATAGAACTCATATTATTATAAGTGATTCTCTCCATTGGTATTAGATTTTTATAGTAATTATAAGACCCCAGAAGTTATGTACAAAAAAAATTCACTTATACTCTCATTTTCAATTTTAAATCGTACAAATTATCAAAATCAACTAACAATGCTCTATTAAACTGTTTAACCCATCATTTACATTAAAAATTGTTAAAGTTTAAAAAAAAACCCAGATAGTTCAGGAAATTTTTCCAAAATAAAAAAAATAAATAAAGTTAAAAATATTTTGAAACAAAATGTCTATTTGATTTCTTCATTCTTTGATCTTCGTCCCCCAAGTTATACTCAACAACATTCCAACACAACAAGGGTTTGTCTAAATTTAAATATTAATTCTTTTTATTTCTATTATTTAACATATATTTAACTATCATGCTCTATTACCCTCTAGTATATCATTATGAATCAAAAATATATATATATTTAAATATATATATCTAACTTTCACATTAATATTAAGTAGATTCACAAAACACAAAAATATAAGAATTTTCAAAATCCAACCAATAGATTTTTGGGTGTGACAAGAGAAACTAATTTAGTTGAGGTGAATTATGGTGAGAATTGAAAAAAAAACGACTTTGTATTGATTTTCTCTAGACTAATTTTCGTATTTATTTTTTTTTTTTTCTTTAAAACAAAAGTCACGCCAACTTTGTGTCTTTTTCTTTCCGGTTAAATATCTGACAAATGTTTACATTTATATAAATACATATGTATAGAACATATATACATAAAAACAAATACATAATACTTACATAATAATAAAAAAAAAAAAAATGAAAATAGCACCCGCAAATTAAAAATGTCATTCACTTAAGACTTTAGTATTTTTTTTTATGGTTTTACATAAGAATTTCTTTTAAAAAAAAACTTTAATGGAGTGGGAATGGTGAACCTTCAACTGTTACAGGGCGAGAGAAAAACATAGGAACTTGATTTGACACTGAAAAACCACAAATAAAAACACATTTAAGGTATTCAGTCGTAACATATACAAAAAAAATAAAAAAAACAAAATAACACCAACTAAATATCAAAGAACATGATTAGAAGAACAGTTATTATTATTTAAAAACAAAAGTTTAACGGTTTTTATATTTTACCGTTATAATAAAAATAAAAAACAGTTGGAAAATTAAAATTATAGTTAAAAATAAACCGCAAATATACAAAAAAAAATTAACAAAAAAAAAATCAGTAAATAATATAATTAGAAAATGGAAAGGAAATATGGTGAAAATGGTGTGGGGAAAAATAGAAAAAAAATATCAACAATTATTATCCAAAGAAATAACAGTTATAAAAAAGTCAAAAAGATTTACAGTTATTTTCACTTACAAGCAAATCAAACCAATTAATATAAATTTATAATAAATCGAAAATATATATATATATATATATATACATATATATATATATATATATATATTCGCCGTTATAATGTTATATTAATAACAGTAGTAATAACAGTTATTTTACTGTGTAATTCTCTGTTCTTTACAATATTTATGAGGTTTTATTTTTACTTTTTTTTTTTTAATAATATTAAATAATTAATTTTGGAGGTTGAATTAAATTTTTGGTTTGATTTAATTTGATATTTTATTTATATCGCAAAAAAAAATTAATAATAAATAAATAATTCGCAAAAGATTTAGAGCTACTTAATAGGTATGCAAAATATTTAACAAATGTTGAACTTTAAAAACAAAAATATAAGCTATTTGTGAAGTTATCGACTTTAATTATTACAGACATGTATCTCATTCCTTCGAAAATATAAATCGCTAAGATTTTCCAAACATATTAAATAATCTTTAGTATTTAATATAGAAATGCTTTATTTAATTGTTATTTGGGTTAATTTAATATTATTTGAATTCACTTTACATAAAATATAAATATAAAATTTTTCTAAGTGCTTCTAAACACAAAATTTAAATGTAAAATATTTCTACGGTCTTCTTAGAACTTTATTTCTGTTTTAGGGACGTAATAGTACAAATTTTAACATCATTAACCTTTAAAAACAAAAAAAAAGTGTGAATAATTATAAATTATAATCAAAAGCTTGAAATATGATTTATTTGAAAACTCATTTAAAAATTTTTACAAAATTAAATTCCTAAAAGTATGCAATTTTCTGTTATATATGAAATTAATTGCATATTGATTGTTTTTTTAATTTAAAATATATATAGCTGTAGAAAAAAGTCGAGGAACATTAAAAACCGTTGTTTGACCAATATTTCTTAAAAGTAGTACATTCAATTTAAAGCAAGGCTTTAATAAATATTGTATATAAGTTTATAAGTTTTATATATTTTAAAAATTTTGAATTGAAATTAGTTCATTTTTTATTTAAAAAATGTCACTCTAAAATAACAATAATATATGCATATATATATATACATACATCGAAATTCAGGACTTATTATGCAAGAGTATGCAATTATTCACATATAGAAAATATTCATGAGCATGGAAAATTTTTCAATTTTTCTCTTTTTTTTTTTTCTGAATTATTTTAATAATTTTTTGGTTGATTCCTTCTGTATTATATTGCCATCTCTTTTTTAGAATATATTCTACATTTAAAAATTTATCAATAAATTTATTTTCATTAAATTAATTATATATATATATATATAAAATATGTATATATTTTGATAATATATTTGGTACACGAATGACAGGATTAACATATAACATGTATGAAAATGTCACCTATTTTATGGTGCATCCTGTTAATTTTTGAACAATATATATATATATATAAATATATATATAAAATATATTATAGAATTCATTGTTCAAGTATGTTCCTCTATTTAGGCACACAATCAACCATTTTAGTGGTTGACAAAAAAAATTTTATGTTCCCATATGTATTTAATATTAATGCATATATTATATGTACGTACATATATGTTTAAATAAATGTTCAATTGCTCTTTTGTAATTTCCCATCTGGGGATTTAGAATAAAATACATTATTTTTTGTTTTATTTTGGTTTTTTGTTTTGTTTTGGAATGTTTTTAGAATGTTGTTAAATGCATTTTCCAAAAGTTTTTCAAGAAAACTTTCTATTTCTGTCTGTACAATTGTGTGAAATAGAAGTTGAGTGCTACTTAAGTTGAAGCTTCTAGTATTTTAAAACTAAGGTTGAGTTATTTGTGATTTTGATGAATTTTCCGTTAGGTACAATTGTTTTATTTAACCTACTCAAGCTTATAAATAACACCAAAAACTAGTGGGTTACCTAAAAGTATGCAACAAAATAAAAATAAGAATAAAACTATTAGCATCGATTTTTCCTTTTATTAAAATTGTTTCCTGAAAAACAAACATTGAAATTCATTTGAACCTTACCATTTATAATGATTACTGATCATTTTTTGGGCTCAAAATGAGGTTACTTAAGTTACAATGTCCTTTTTAGGTTGTAAATATGCAATTTTTATAAATGGCATATTCTGCAGTGAAGATATGGCCCTTAAATTACTTGAATATCCCTTTCAAGCCTCGTATTCTTGTAAAGTGAAAGTAATATTTTGAAGACTTAAGCCTCAGACTTGGTAATAGAACCTCAAGTTATTGTTTTTACGACCCCCCAAACTCTCACAATAATAAAGGGTAAATCTAACCTTAGATTAAAAACAATATTACAGTTTTGGGGATCTTGCAACTTTCAAACCACAATACTTCAAAAATTTGAATCATCCGGAAAATGCAAGAATTAAATCCTAAAAATTTTCCCAACCCACTCTTAATAACTCTTTGTTGCGTTATTTTTTTTTTTTTTTTTGTAAATTAACATTACTACTATTATTTTTAAGTTTAACATTTTTTACAATTTATTTTCTTATTTTTTTTACTTCCATTTTCATTCGGTATGTGTGTGTGTGTGTGAATGTGTACTTTTTTTTGTTAAAATAGTTACATGTTAGTCAAGTGAAAAATTGATAAAGTTACAGGGATTCTTTCTTGTAAATTATTCTTGCATAAAAATAAGAAAACAAAAAAAAGAAAAACCAGAGGAAAATTCAAGAAAACATTTTTAAGGAAAAGATTCTTTAATTTTTATTTTAAATTGTTTTCCTTTTTTCCCCATAAAGAACATTTGCATACCGATGCTTTATTCACTGTATTTTCTATCAAATTTTTACTGATTTTTATCCTAAAAAGAATTTATTTGCAATAACCAAAGTATATGCAAATTTGTTTCTCTGTTTTTCAAGTAGAGTAACATTTTGTATATGATCTAATATGTCATGTATATTCATATGAGAAAAATGTTGCAATGCTTTGTTAGTTGCTGTCATTAAAATCTTTTGTCTAATGTGAATTCATTCTACTAGAAGATGAAAGATAATTCTAAAATCCAGAATATTGGTTAAAAGAATTGAAGCTTTAAAACCAGTTCCAAAATCTGAAGATCATTTATAGTTCGCTTGTTCTGCTTGGTATTAAAATTTTTGATCTATTTGAAGCTTAGGTATAGATAGTCAAATTTCTATTCTATGACTTAAAAATTTAAAAGTCCGTAATTCGCATTAGTTTATACTGAATGGAAAGTCAGAACCACCAAAGGACTATGACTACTAGATAGGACTATGACTACTAGATAGGACTATGACTACTAGATACGACTATGACTACTAGATTCTTGCGTAGAATATATTATTCCTAACTTATAATGACGTTGATGTTGTCACTAAAGCCAAAATCAGAAACCTTCATTGGCTCGGTTATGGCGAGCAAATAACAACCGATGCTTCAGTAAAGAGAATAATTGAAGTCGAACTTCAAGGACGACGATGTCGAGGATCAGCAAACTTTCGTTGAGGAAATGATACATCAGCAGGGTTAAAAAAAATTGCCCATCACCAATTGGAGGAAGAAGTAAAAGACGATGCCTATTCATGCCTATTCGACCCATTTAACAATTTGAAGCCCAACTCTTTGCCTTAAAAAATATAAAACAAAATTCTTGTAACATACAAACTATGCATTCACAGGTCCGTAAAAAGAAAATGTAATAAACTATAGAAAAAAACAAAATTGGAATTTATTGGTTCGGTTTTCTTACAATTTTAAAAGTAATTTTTTTTCTAGTGAAAATCGAAAATCGTTTTTTTCTTATTTTCCAAATTACGGCAAAAAAATAGTAAAGATTTTCCGAAAAATCCAAGAAAAAAAAGCGAATGCCATAGGGCACAAGAGATATGAAAATTCTTGATTTAATAGAAACGTTCCTTAGTTTTAAAACCTAATTTTAACTATACATGCATATATTATATATTATATATATATATATAGATAATAATAGATATTATGTATAAAATTATTTCTACATTATCGTACCATACTTACCATATCTTTAAACACTTATACGTATGTGGGAAAATGTGTTGTCAGAATACTGTATAAGTGCTGCAAAAGAAAATTCTGAAATGAAAATTATAATTGAAGAAATAAATTTTAGAGAAAATTTTAAATTTAAAGAAAAAAGTGATGAAAATTTACATTTTACAATTGAAACGTGACCCATATTTTGTAATTTGTTTTAAATTATAAAAGTTTAAAAACGTTTTTCTTATTATAATTTAAAATTATCATTCAGATTGTAAATTCTTGTGACCGCCAATTATTTTGTAATTTATGGCTGCCTAGACTAATTTTTTTTGGAAATAATTTAAAATTAATCAAAATTTTTGAAAATTTAATTTAATTCTTTGGATATTTAAAATATATTGAGATTCAGACATTTAAAATATGAATTCATATATAATAATTCATCAGAGAACAACAAGCCTCTCTTAATATATTTTTGGGGTTTCACTTTACACAAATAATCTCTTTCAATCCTCGCCATGTTTAATCTTCTAAATATTAAGTGCCTACTGCAATAAATTAAATTTCATCAAAGAATTAAAGATTTCCGTTATATGACTTAAAAATAACGGCATATCCTCAATTCTTGGATTAATTGATAATTTGTATGAGCTTAGGATATTCCGTTATCAAAATATTAAAATAACGGATATTTCTCATAACTCTTATATAAATACTATTTAAAAATAACGGCATATCCTCAATTCCTGGATTAATTGATAATTTGTATGAATTTAGGATATTCCGTTATCAAAATATTAAAATAACGGATAATTCTCGCAATTCTTTTATAAATTTCAACTTATACTTTGTTCTGAGCCCAAAAATCTTAACAGACTTAAGAACTCCAACTGCATGGCAGGTTTAAATTGAATAAAAAATAATCTTTACCAATACACTAATATAATAATCTTATTTAATACGCATAAAATATTCAAATAAAATAACACATTTTTATAATTTTAAAAATTTTTCAAAAAAAAAATTTTAAATTTAATATTCATTTGTTTTTATTAAATTAAACATAAAATTTAATTATTTTAATTAATATCATAATATAATTGTGACAAATTATCATTGATTTATATTATATACTTATAATTGATTGATATATAATTGATAAACAATGATAAATATTTTCTTTTTTTTTTATATTCTAGAGTCATTAATTAATTTTCATGTCTCAATTTTTGCCTATGAAAATATAATTACGTGAAAATTTGATAATTTTATTTAATTTTTATGTTTTAATTTTAAATATAAAATAAATATAATATAAATATTGAATAAAAAAATTAAATAAACAGAAAACAAAAATTTCAAAAAAGAAAAAAATAATTTTAATATTTATTTTCCAATAAATTTTATAATTTATTTATTCATATTAAATAATCAAAAAAAAATTTTGATAATTTCATTTTCAACTTTGTACATGTGAGAAAGTTGGAAAAGTATTGATTTAGTGGAAAAATATTTTCAGTGGAGCCTCTATAATTGAAAAAGTGAAATGAAATGACCCAAAATGAACTGAAATACCCCAATTATGGGGTTTTTGAGTTAATCTAACAATTCTAACAATTTAAATTGATATTTCTATCGGTTTTGTACGCCATCTGACTTGGATTTAATTAGAAAATGAATATTTCAATTCATGAACTTGTAAGCTGTATATTGGTAATCCTTAAGACACCTCTTGCTATAATTAATGTAGAATATAGCAAAATTATAACAAAATATAATGTAGATTATAACAAAATTATTTCTACCGTAGATTAACAATAAAGTTAATACGGAAATACTCTTTCTTACACACCCATTCTCTTTTTTATGGAATTTTAATTTTAATATAGTAATTATTTAAATTTTATTATAATGTATTATTTTGATGCATTATTGATCAACGTTTTATCAATCCAATCTAGCAAAAAAAAATAAAAATTACATAAAATAAAGTTTTGAATTAAAATTAAAATTACAATTTATTTTTTATCCATAAATATCGAATTGTAATTAAAATATTGGAATTTAAAAAAATAATATCGTAAATTATTATATATTTATTTTAACAAATAATGTTAACATCCATTCCACAAAAAAAAATAAAATTAAAGACATGTAATAGTAATAATCATAAACTAATAATTTGTAAAGATTTAATAATCATAGAAAAATATTTTTTATATGAATTCCAAAGCCTTCTTTTTAAACAAGCCGTGCTGCAGAAAACCGTAAGGCAACAGTCATAGATCCAAGAAATTTTTCAGAAAAATTCAGATGCTTTTTTTAAATGTAGACTGATAAAGTGGCATCAATTAATGATTTTTCAGATCTTTTAAATGAATTTATCTTCAATTCATTAGTGGCATACTAAGAAAGGCACACCAGGGGTCTTTTTAAACAAACCCAATCCACTTTTTTTTCTAATACTATCCCATTCCAAGCTAATTTAACCCTTACCAGGAAACTAATCCACTATTATCAAAAATAACTGTAAATGCTCGATAGTAAATTCCTTAATGAAACATTTATTTAATAATACATATTATGATTTAAAATTCATTCAAAATTCATGAAAAATTTTTAAATTAACATATTTACTAATAATCAAAATCTTTAAATATTTATCTATGGATACACTTGTGTCGGCAAACTTTGTTAGATCTATAAAACCATACAATATGCAATGATATTGCACTATACAAAAATGAAAATTAATTTTCTAAAACAAAACACCTCTATATATATATATATATATATATATACATAAATAACAATCAACTATAATTATTTACCTAGTTAAAAATTATTTCATTCAACTACAAAAATAAATACAATATAATCCAATTTTCTAAAAAAAAAAAAACAAAATTCATTAAAAATCTATCACTCCTCACTTATATTGAAGCTCTTGAAAAAAAATTTTCCTCAAAAAATTTCATTTTGAAATTTATTTCATCGAAAAACCAATAATATTTTAGAAATTTTCCTGAATTCAACTATGTTTCATTCAAAATCAAATGATCGATAACAAAAAAAAAATATTGGAAAATTTAATAGTGAAATTTTCCATTATCTTATTACATGAACCGATAATAATGATTTTTTTGTACTTCAATACTCATTTTCATTCAGTTGATGTTTAATACTTAATAGTAATGGTAATTTTCCCAAAAATAAATCTAATTTTCCGTGAATTTTCATTCATTTTGATTGTGTCCACAAAATACAATGTATACCATTTTTTTTTTATACCCATGTTATTCTAAAATTAAACTATTATACTTTATACATATACAAAATGTATTCATCTATTGTATCCGGAAAATGAATTTCTCACTACTTAAAATCATCCTGGAAAATTTTCCTAAAATTAAAGTTTTCATATACCCATTTCCATTCTGGGTTATTTAAATCAACTTCCAATACAATATTAGATTTTCAATAATGTTCAAACATCATAGGTAATCGTATATCATCAGGTAATAAAAAGGAAAATTTGTATTGTTTCCTTTAATGAAGATTTTTTAAATGATCCAGAAGAGTTGGGGAATAGTATTGGATTGGAGTGGAGTCATCCCATTAAAATTTCAATTTCAAAACTGGGAAAAAAAAAACAGAGAAACATTATTTAACATTCAACAGTACTTGTATATATTATAAAATGTTAAGATAGTGTTTGCTAATCCATCGCGTTTATTTTATTGATCCATCACTTAAGTTTTTTACCTATTTAAAATTCAATTCCATTACCGGTAAAATCAATATATAAGCGTTCAGATACGCTATTGGAAGAATATAGCTGAAAGAATAGCTGATGATGAAAAAAAAATTAATATAAATAAACAATTTTAACACTCTTTCCTTTTCGTCCTTTTAACATTCTTTCCTTATTTAAAATTTTTAAGAGCTGTTCGATCGGTTTATCATTAAAAATTTAATCGAAAATGGAGGGTAATATACTTTTAAAATATTTTTATTATATGTTCCGATATAGGAATCAGGAAATAGTAAAAATGAAATAATGGAAATAATTAAATTATATTAGTTTGGACATTATAAAAAAGCTCCTGTTAAAATTTAAATATTAAGGGAATATTAGGGAATAATTCAACTTTATAATATATCATCGCTTCCATTTCATATTTTCATCACTATTTAAGTTAAATTTTATATTCAGTCTCCTATAGAACTTATTTTTGAACCTCCATGGGACTTATTATAATTGGATTAATAATAATAGGATTGTTTTACTAAAATCCACTTTCGAGAAGATTCTTCTCCTATAATCGGTTCATCAAAATCTTTCAGCATTTGTTTAGACTTCATATGCTAAATAAAGGAACAATTTAGCAAAGTCCTTATTAAAACGAGTTCTTGATAAATTTTTCCAAAAATTTTCTATTTGCTCGAACTTGCTATGCTAAATAAAGGAACAGTTTAGCAAAGTCCTTATTAAAACGAGTTCTTATCTAAAAATATTCGAATTGATTGGCATTCATATGCTAAAAAAAGAAACAATTTAGCAAAGTCCCTATTAAAACGAGCCCTTGATAAAATATTTCCAAAAAAAATTAAATTTTAAAAGAAATTCATCGTCACCTTTATCAAGGTGTTATGTAACTAATTTCTTAATCACTACTAACAAATTAAATTTAATTTTTATATAATTCTTTGTTATCATCAAGATGTCCTTAATCCTTTTTTAAATATTTCACAAATTTTCTAACGTTTTACTTCCCCCCCATCCAGTATCTAAAGAATTCTTTTTTCTCTTTTGATTTTTATTATTTTTTTAATGAATATAATCTAACAGATACTTTTCATGCTTACTTAATTCAACTACCAATATTAAATTCCAATAATAATAATAAAATAATAATTTACAACAACTTTTAAAAGGAAAAAAAAAAACACTTTTTTTTTTATACACATAAAATAAAAAAAAAAAAATTAAAAACTCACCACTTGAAAATTTGATAACTACCCACTAATAAGTATATATTACATCTTGTAAAGATACTTTAATCCTTGAAAAGTTGAAAGAAAATTGCAAATACTTTTATTTAAAAAAAAAAATGATTTACAAAAACAAAAAACATAACAAATAAATAATAAGAGAATATAATTCTTGTACATCATTTTCGTTGTATTGTACATAGAAATAAATGCGAAAATTATATCGATTACGATACCTCATCACACATCGGTCTCGTATTCTACACTTCTATACTTTAAACGTTTGGAAAAAATCTTCAATCCTTACATTTCATAAAATTTTCTTTAATTTTTTTGGTTGTTCACCATAATATTAAATTTACATAGAGCATCGCATGACTAAAAATCAGTTTATTTTGAACCTCATCTGAATTCTTTGACTATTTAAATCAATTTCACCACGATTTTCTAATCATCCTCTTGTCTCATTAACCACCTTCTGACTCACTAAAATCAGTTTTTTTATATTCAATTTTCAATTTTTATTCTATAACCGTCTTCATTTCGCGCTATTCCTTTCCATATTTTCTCAATATTACCGTTACATTTTTTTTACACCACAAATCATATTTAAACTCACCACCCTTTCATCTATTATCCCGCTTTCTTAAGTAACAAAGCTTGAAAATCAATATATTTTGATGATTTTTTCTTTCGGTATTTTATATAAATGTAGAAGAACATACACCCATACAAAAAATGCATATACACACTCACGTACATATACGCAGCACGTAATTTTGACAAGAACAATTTCTTTTCCACACTATTTCAACGTTTTCCCCACAGTTTTTTCTATAAAAAATCTCAAAATTCTTTTTCTGAATATTAAAAAAAAAAAAAAAAAATTGTATTAAACACCACATAATTTCCACCACTTTTTTATACAACCGTCATCATAATAGTCAGAAGCAATCCTCTTCACATTTAACAATACATTCATATACTGTGTGAATTACAGGCCAGGGCAATGCGGGGCAAAAAAATTATTTTTAAAATATGTTTGAACGAAGAATAATGTAAAATATTTATTGAAAACTTATGATTCTTTTTTATTATAAAAATATTTTTAAAGTTAAACAGTTACGTTTTTTTCTTTTAAATTGTTACAGTTAAACAGAGAGGGAAATGATGGGAAATAATAAACAGAGATAGATATAGATAAATGTAAAAAGAGTAGAAAAGATTAAAAAAGATAAATATTTATTTAGAAAATTATTGCAAGGATAACGAGAACGATGACAACGAAATAAATACGATTAAAATAAAGTTAAGGTATCAAGAGACACAGAAAAAAACAAAAAAAAAAAAATTGAAAGTCCTGAGACGATACCGTTATATTTCATCCCTTTTCAATCAATTTTGTTATTATTATTATATTGTGAATCAGTTATATATCAGTATATATGTATATATTAGATATAAATCTTAATATCCTTGACATATACATCAAAAAATTGTTAATATTTTTTGGACGAAAGATAATGATTTTAATAATAAGGATAACGGTAATATGGTACCAATTATTTGCTGGGCCCCACCCTTTTATAAACTTATACTTATAGCAGTCACAATAGATTGAATACGTTATTAGGTTCTCATGCGTTAGTAGGAATTGAGATTTCATCAGTTATCATCAACTTTAGGTTAATATTCATTTCTTTAACCTCTTTAGGATTCACCTCTTAATCTAAATCAATATCTTCTAACAAAATTAAAATGATGTACTTGATTTAATGTTAGTTTTAAATTTCGACTTAAAACATGTACCCATAGAAAATCTGGAAAAAATTAATAGTCCAAAGTAAAACACTACTAGACTCCTCCTTAGTATGTAGTGTTGATTGCTTCGGCTTTCAACTTTCAGCTTTAAGACTTGTATAATTTTTCACAAAAGTTATCTCTGATAATAATTGTTGGCTCAACAAAAAAAAATAACAAAATTGCAATCAATTTTTAGTCCTTAACTGTAGCAATTCAATTTCATTAATAACTTTTTGTTTATTTGTTAAATAATTTTCATTGTCTTTCTACCATTACCTTAACTGTTCAGAATAAACAGTTAATAAGGATAATAGGAAAATAATTTGCATTTATTAAAATTTACTTGATGAACATAACGGTAAGGTAGAAAAAAACAAATAAAAGGATAACAGAAGTTGAAGAGTAAAAAATTCAAATATACTGTAAAAACAACATCTTTTAACCTGTTTTTGAATAAATTTTGAAAAATACACATACACAATATTTAACATCCCAATTTTGTTAAATTTTCGTCCTTATTACATACATAATCCTGTTTAATATACTTTTACTTGTATTTTACCTTCATTGACTAATTGAAATCCAACAAAATTTCTAAACAATTTTAATTTTAAAAATCGAGAAATTATTTGAAAATCATTTTGAAAAATTTTTCAATTCAAAAACTTTTCGAAAGGATCATAATAATTACTTCATAATTACACTCATATGACGTATATATGTATATATATGCTTGGTGTTAGTTAAAGTTCTGCTGAAGAATGAATGAGACAAAATATATATAGATAGATCCTTATTATTGTTCTTTAATTCTCACTGAACATTTCTCTAAGGACGAAATAAAGGATAATACAAAATTTAAAATCATTATATGTACATTTTTTAAGGTAACAGAAGGATCAGGACAGAGTCGTTCCTTATTGTTTTAATATAAAAATCAAGAAATGTTAATGTGGGTGCTGAAGATATGTTAGGTAATATTGAAGATGTAGATTGTAAAGTAATATTAGGTGTAGTTAGCATTAGATCACAAAAAGTTCACGGTAAATTAAACAAAAAATTAATTTCCGTTTTAATTGTACTCAAGGCTGAATTATATATATATATATATATATATAAAGATTTATATATAAATTCAGCCTGTATACATGAAACATACAAAAAAGATAATATACATGTATTGTATGAAAATATATATACTTCCATACTAGGACATAAATACATTCGGTATTTTTTTTTTAATTTAAAAAAAAAAACAATAAGTATGACGTCAGGCGGTTTTGATTTTATCAAACAAATAACAGAAGGCATTAAAGAGCATTAAAAATCAAAATAATGCTTAAAGGTATTGTTATAAAATTAATTTTCTTTATACATATATAGCTTTATTATATCTCTCTATGTATGTATATATTCATAGAAGTATAAACATACATAAATTCCTTGAAGGTTGAATTTTCATGTTTTTCTTTTTTTCCAGAAATTCTTGTATGCGACAAATCAACATGCTTTTCATTCCATTTTTATATATAGACATGCCTTTCATGCTTTTCTGTTTTTAATTTTCTTTTTGTATTTTTGTTTTTTTTTTTTTTTTTTTTTTAATTAATGGAAATCGGAAGTTTATTTTTATTTGCATTTTCTTGAAATAATAAGTTTTTAATACAATAATTATGCAATAAAAAAAAAAATTGAAAAATTAAAACCTTCAGGCTTTATTACTTTTTTTTATGAATATTATGAAAAATGTTCTTTAAATTTTCTACTTGAATTGAAGCTATTTTTAAAATTAAAAAAATGTTAACACCGAATTTATTAGTTGAATTTATTGATTGTACTAAAGATTTTTATTTTAATTAATTCGTATTAAGCTTTCAGTTAATTTTTTTATTGATTTTTCAGGTATTAAGTTTATTTGAATTGTAGGGTCGTAGATAGTATCATGCTAAGGCTTTCATAATCCACACTTTAATTCATCATCAGAAATACCAGGTACAAACCTTGGAAAATGTGTTTTCGCAAATGAGTGCATAATTTTTTCATTCCCTACTATATTAGGATACAAGATTCTAGGACATTTTCTCATAAATAATAAATATTTTTTATGATACGTAATCTTTTTTAAGGAATTAAATTATTGAATTGAATTGGGAATGATTTAATTACCAATATCCTGCATCTTACTTCCAATTGATTCTTTTAATTAAATAATTTTTTTCAAAGACCAGCTGTTTAAAAACCCGTTTAACCATTTAATTTTAACAAATTCATTAATTCTGAAAAGCCCTTTTAATTTGCATTAAATGGTCATCAAACACTAAAAAAATTTAATTAAACCAAACCAAAGAAACCACTTTAAATTTAATATTAATAAAAACATGGTATTTAATTAATTTCATAAATTATATTAAAAAGTTTTTGAATTGCTGAAAAAAGAACAAAAAATAACGGTTCAATCACCTTATTTTACTTGAAAATATAAATAAATTAAAAAATACGCCTAAAGATATGCAAATTTTTCAATACATTTTAGTTATTGCTAATAAATTGCAATAAATTCGTTATTATACATTTTATTTTATTATTTTATTCTTAAAAATTCTAAAAGTATTAAAATTATTGTATATTTTTAATAATTTAAAAATAAAAAATTCAAATATAACATCATATTTAACGCTAAATTACTTTGTCAAAGAATTTTTTTCAATAAAATTTCGCCATTTATTCAATTTTTAATAAATGAATTCTGTTTCGTAAAAATTCATCTGATTTAAAATGAATATTTTTTCGTAAAAAAATTTTCTACAAAAATTAAAAGAATTAAAAAATTATTTCAAATTCAATTCAAAATTAAAATATGTATTGAATTTTTTTTATGAATATTAAATTCGGATCTCTTCTCCATCAATGATTACCAAATTCGTATTTTTGAATTTTCTCATGCTTATTTGATCAAATTTCCTTCAAACAAAAATGATTGAATGAAATTAGACGTCAATATAAAACTTAAATTGAAGTCTAAGAAGTGGCTAATTAATAGATATTTCAGAATTAAAACGATTGTCAGTAAATAATTAAAATATTATATTCGATATCTAAACAACAATATACTTCAAACATTCAATTCGATTTTTAAGAAACATTTATTGAAACAATTATTAAAAATTATCTATTTTTGATTAAGTTATCAATTATTTAATTATAATTTTATTCTTTGTTCTTGAAAATTATGAAATATATCAAAAACATGAAGTTCATTTAAATTGATTATATGTAGTTTTAAATTTGATCAGACTGACATCACCTCCATAGAATTAAGAAATTAAATTTAAAATCTCACAAAAATACAATATTTTTAGAATTTTCTTAAATCAATTTAAAACAGTGAATAATTTTCATCAATTTTTCAATCAAATTTTCTTTAATTTTTTTTTTTGTAATAAATTTTTTAAAATAAATATTTAAATAATTTTTAGAGAAGAAAATTTATTTCTAAATATTCTTTTTTCTGATTTGTTTCTAGGGAGCGTATCAAAATCTCGAGAATCAAAATCTCGTGTTTCAAAATCTGGCGCTTTTTATAATTTTGTAGTTGAAATACTGTATATAAGTAGGAAATATAATTAGAAGCGATTTTAGAGTTGGTTTCAGGGTTTTAATAATTTGTTTAATCCTCCCCCCCACCACTATTTTAAAAGTTTTTAATTGAAATATATAAGCAAGAAATACAATTAGGAAGGATTATACAATAGGAGTTGGTTTCAAAATCAGGGTTTAAATAATTTGCTTAGCGGGAGCTTCGGGTGGCAGCCCTCGCTGTTTTAAAAGTTTTGTAGTTGAAATATTAATGTAGGAAATATAATTAGAAGCAATTTTAAAATTGGTTGCAATATTATTTCTTTAGTGGGGATTTGAATCCTCTATTTTAAAATGTTTTTTAATGTTTTAATATTGAAATATGTAGGCAAATACATGATTCGGAGAGAAGAGCCAAACCCCCACCATGTTAAAATGATTTTTATTCTGAAATGTGTCTTAATATTGTAATATGTATGCAAAAACATAAATCGGAGGGATTGTATTACGTACAAATTCAGGATTGTAAGTCTTGTAAAGAATATGTACATATGTTTATGCGAGATTCTTAACTAGGAAGAATTTTAGGGTTGGATTCATAGGCTTTTTCCGGAATATTTATATATATGGATATGTGAAATTCTGAAAGGCGAGATTTTGACACACGATATTTTGAAATGTGAAATTTTGTACAAAACCCTTGTTTCTAATTTTCTTATATAGACTCTAGAATCTAAATATAAATATATTATGAACAGAACATCAATTGATTGACATTTTGATTGTATTTTATGTATATTATTATTAAAATCTGTCTTCTGGTAATTTTTCATTGAAAATTCAATGACAAATAGACGAGTGTATATATCGTTCTAAATTCCATTAAACACATATCATCATTATAAATTTATATATATCTAAACATATTTGTATGAAAAATACATATATATATATATATATACAATACTTTTTCTGTTCGGTAAATTTAAAAAAAATTAAAAAATGAATAAGTTTTTTATGGAATAATAAAAATAATAAACAAATCAAGTAAAAAAAATTATTATAAATGAAAAATTATTAAATTTATCTGGTATGAAGTATTTATTTTCTTATTTTTATTTTTTTTATTTTCTTGCTTAAAAAACAATTAGTTCATGAATTATTCATGAAGGCAGCAGTTTGGTTCAAAAAATTTTTTAAAAAATATTTCACCAATCAGATCCATTACCATGCATTGTAAACTTTACAAAATTTTTCAAAATGAATGAAAATCTTTTTTAAAAAAATTTTGCTTTATTAAAAATTCAATAATTAACTTTTTTAATTTTTTAATTGAATTAAAAAATTTTTTCACCATATCCAATATTTTACAATTACAATTTGACTTCTACGTCTACTACACTTTTATCAGATTTTCAGATCCTGATTTTACAAAATGTTTTTTTAATATTTTAAAAAATTTTTTTAAATTTTATCATAATTATGTTTTGATTTTTTGGCACAAACTGTTCGTCTCTGCTTTGATGCTTTTGAAAAACTCTGTATTCAAAACAGATTACGTATCAGTATTCCAAATTGACATTTTGTGGTCAGTGGATTATAGGGGTAAAAGCATTCACCAAGTCTATTTAGACTAAGCTTCAGTTTCTTTAATCGTTATATTCACTAAGCCGTTGATTACTCGTCTATAGCTATTGTATAAAATTATGAATACACAAATTGCGCCATCTATTATCCTACAAAAGAGTTATTATACATATTTATATTAAATCTTATCTTATATTACGATATTAACTTTTACGATATAATTATACAATTTTACGATATTTTTTTATTAAATAGAATCTGACCGGGGTTTGAACCCGGGACTTTCCACATGATATGCGGCGTCTTTACCACTACGCCATTGGTCAGATAAACGACCCTGTACTTAGTATTATTAAGTTTATATGTATGAATTAAGTATTTATATACAAATTCTACAATCTAAAGTACAATTTAAAAATCCTAGAAAAAAAACATTTTACAAAAGTACTACAAAAAATTAATACTATATACCATACACTTAAATAATAAACTAATTCCACAATTGAATTTTCCAAATTTTACATTAAAATAAAATGGGGAATCTAAGTACATAATAACTTAAATATTCCATGTATATATATATATATATATATATATAGCTTTTATAAAACCATTAAAAATTCCTTTTGTCAAATCAAATTTCAAACAAAGTAAAACCAACACAAAAAACAATAAAAGCGCATTACAATAACAACAAAAACATGTTAAATTTTATATTCACTGTTTTCATAAAACGTTTACATTACATATTTATACCCGTATGACTATATAGTCCAAGGGTATAATAAATTTGCCATTACGTTTGTGACGCAGAGAAGGAGGGGGGGTAGATATAGACTCAAGTGTATGGATCGGATCAGAATCGAAAAATAAATCGATTTCAAATTCGTTTTTTTGCAATAGCCGTCATCGCTATTTAAATTCAGCCATTTTGGTCCATGGGTTCGGGTAGCTGCCATACAACTTCTTTTTTTATATGAGTATTACTCTGTACCTATAACAGCTGCGTGTCTGAAATTTTGCCAAAAATAGTTTAGTTTCATGGCCAAAGTTTCTGCAAAATTTGGTTGGTCTACTGCAGTGGGTTCGAGTAGCTGCCATACAACTTCTTATTTTATATGAGCATGACTCTACACCTAATAAAGCTGGGTGTCTGAAATTTTGCCAAAAATAGTTTAGTGTAATGGCCAAAGTTACTGCAAAATTTGGTAGGTCTACTGCAGAGGTATCGAGTAGCTGCCATACAACTCCTTCTTTTATATGAGCATTATACTACATCTAATAAAGCTGGTATGTTTGAAATTTTGCCAAAAGTTAAAATTAATGTTTATAATAATAATAATGGTATAATGTTTATATAACGGTCATACGGGTATCCCAGAGTTGACACAGTCTACTCTACTACACTCTTCCTCGTTTTTTTTTGTATTATAAATATAATGCATTATATATGTATATTTTAACCGAATTAATGTAATCCACAATATGTGGTATTTTTCGTATATTGTAATAATAATTTTTGCAATACAATTCAATAACAATACAATATACACACACAATACACACACTAGAAAACAACAACAACAAAATACATAATAAAAAGAACATCCAACTGAGATTCATATTATCCATTCTACTTAAATATTTTGGCCATTATTAATGACTATATAAACAATATATCGTATATATAATATACAACATATTCACCACATCCTACACACATAATTGCTAGAGGTACCAAAGGTTACAAAATTAATTGTTCATTTTATTTCCAATCTCTTAACCACAATATTAAAAATTCAATACAAAAAGAATTCCTGTCATAAAAGTCAAAAAAACAAAAAAAAAAAAAAGAAATTCAACACTGTCACAACCGTAGTGAATAAATTAAAAATTTGACGTAAAGCATTAAATAGCACCTATCCATTAAGATTTTGAGCATAGGGTTTGTGTAATAATTAAAAAACCAAGAGAATGATTTTTTTTTTTTTGGAAATGAGTACTATTGTACACCAAAAATTTTGAATATATGGTAACTCTGTATGGGAATAATAGGTTTAATCTACTTATTTTAATGTTAATCATGTATGTTTAATTGTTTTGTGGTTTTTTTTTTTGTTGTTCTGTTTCTGTACAATTTTAACTTTATAATAAACATTTTTTGAGAGATTAATATTAATATATATGTACTGTATATATATATACATATATATATATATTATAAATATTATATTTAAAAGATGGCCTATTAATAATCAATGAATATTAATTGACACCATTTTAAATCATAATTAACATAAATATTGTAAAGTTTTTGAAATATTTTTAATTGGTTTTAATTTTATTTTTACTATTGTTTTTTTAATTAATGTTGTTTAAATGTAGGTTTAAATATAGAATAACTGTTAAGCACTTAAATTATGTTAGATTTCTAATGGATTTCTAATATTTTATAATTTTTGAAGGATTTTATAAAAAAATTATAAAATATTATATTTGGAAGTTTAAAACCAACTTCCCGAAGCTTATATGGTCCTTAGACAGTTCAATAAAATCTTGAATGAGTCTAATCCAATAACTGACAGTTTAACAGGTACATTTTCTTTCGAAACCAAAGCATTATAATGTACGAAGATGTAAAAGTATTTAACATAACATGGCCTCAGAATTATTTGGGCAATGCCTAACAAACATTTGAATATATTCAATTAGACATGTTTCACACATGGTTTTTCAAATATTGCCTAAAGAAGCTTTATTTAAAATAGAGAATATTCATAATCTTATACAATGCTTTCCCTTTAATGTTCTGTGGAGGAAAATGTACTTGTAGCAGACAATAAAACTAAGAAGATTTGGCATTGCCAATGAGACTATTTTTTAAAATTCTTTGAAGATGAATCAAAATTGTAGAGATTCTATAATCTTTTTATTTATAGAAATTACTGCGGAACGAAGTTCAATTTGTAGGAATCAAATGGACTGAAAAGGGTATGGCGTTGTCCAATGGGATCGAAATTTTAAATCTTTAACAGGTAAATCTTAAAAAAAGGAACCTAAAGCCTGTATAATTCTTGAGAACTCTATCACCACCCGAAATCTTAGTAATGATCACGAATTATAGCTAGAATTGCTCTAAGATACTTCTAAAGCTTTCAAAATTGAGTTTAAAATTTTCAAAGACAAAAATTATCAAAAATACTATATTATATATAATAATTTTCCCCAGTTTTAAAACTCATAATCAAAGAAGAGATCATATGAAGCTAAAAACTGTTATACAGCTTTCTTACATACGTAAATTTGTATATATATACATATATCAAATATGTATTCGTAATATTATTCAACTTTTCAAATTGAAGATATATTTTTCATTTTCTTATTTATAACTTTGATGATTTTCTCTACTTTATCAGTAATTTAAATTGAGAAAAATTTTTTTTTCAAAATTGAATTATATGTGACTGTATAATAATTTTTTGAACTTTTTATTTTGTCAATTTACTCCACATCCAAAAATCGTCCATATCTCCAAAAAAAATATTTCATTTTTTATTTCAATTGTTTCATAATATATCAGAAAGTAGATTGGATTGGATTTGGATTTGTATTGTATTGTATTTTATATTTTACAAATTTATTTTATTTTATTTTTTGTATTATTTTTGCAATTTCCAAGATTTTAAATCAAAACTTATTTTTCTAACAAGCAGAACTTTTTTTTTTGGTACAAATTCTTCCAACAAAAACCATTCATCCATCCATTGATTTCATCTTTTACTTCATTTCTTTACAAGTGAGCCACTTTTTCTTACTTTAACTTGTCATACTTTATTTTAAGTGACATCTTTGTATAAAAATTATTTTTTTTTTTTATTTTTTCCTAATTTAATTTTTTTTTTGGATTTTTATTTCTTGTCTTGGATGATAAAAAGTTAAGAAAAAAAAAATTCGAAAAAACGGGAACAGTAAAGTAGGACGAAGTGCAAAAAAAAAACAAGTAAAAGTTTTTTTGTAGTAAAAACCAACCGAAAAATCGCGAACAGAAATAAAACATTACTTGATATAATTCAATTTTTTTTTTTGTTTTTTTAAATCTTGTATTCTTTCTTATATTTTGTTGTCTTCAATGTTCTCTGGTTTCTTAAACTACAGAAAAAGAATCCAATTTTCTATGTACTATCATTCATTTTCATGTTTGGTGGTAACGAAATAAATTTTCAACAAGCAGAAGAATCCTGCATGAAAAAAAAAGAAAATAAAAATTTGAAATAGTAACACACTTAAGAGAAAACAAAAACCGAGGAAAAGATGGATAAATTGGAGATATTCTATTTAGTTATAATAAAATTATTAAAAATGTATTCTGATTGTGTAAATCTGCCGGTATACTTTGATCAAAATTGTCATTTGCTTCAACTTTCAACTGTCATATTATTTTTGATTCATGGCCTGGAAGAGTCTAATTATAGCCACCTAAGTATCGTCCTCTGGTCCCCTTCTAGTAGTCTAATGTAATATTTCTTCATCACTTACTGTTACAATGTGTGACTGCCCTTGTGAATGTTCTTTTTCTACTAAATGTCCTTTGGAAGCCTTCCGATATTTCTACAAAATTGTACCATAGCCCTGGGTGAACTCTAATTGAAGACATTTTACAATCGACCTGCTCTCTGGAATGGAATATTTCTTTACCAAATTAAAACATTTGTGAATTTCCTTTATACTGAACTGGGAAACTTTCCAATATTTCCTAAAAATGTTTAACAATCCATTTCTTTGTGAAGCTCTGAAACATCTATCCATATACATTTGTTCCTTTAGAAGACGCATGACTTCCAAAAATCTGTTCCACTATTCCCTAACTCGTCTGTTAATTTATCCTCACGACTTTCCTGCCAATTTGCTGACGAATTTAACGCGCTTTCACTAAATCTCTCATGCCTTTCTACTCTTTTCAAATTTGAAGTTTTCAATCCAGTGACTGGCATTCCCCTAATGTTTTGGAGCGTCAGACATTTGACAAATTAAGCGATCCATTTCCACTTTCTTCTTTCCAATAACGCTTCGACTCGCTATTGCCTGCGGCAAACACTGGGCAAATATATCTCATAGTAAGTTTTTGGTGAGGACATGAAATAGGTGCAGTTTATTAAAAGATCTATGGTATTCGCCAAACTGAATTACAGTGACACCGAAATTTGTCTACTTTCAATTACCCTGTAAAAGTTACTATACTCCATTTTTTAGAAAAAAAAATAAAAACAAAAATCAACGTTGATATTTAAACAAAAAAAAATAAAAAATTTTTTAAATAATATAAAAGATATCAAATATCATCAGATACTCTATCTTATTCTCTGGCTGTTCTATTTACAAATTATGTACATATATCTTTTTTATTTCTCTTCTGTAAATTATATGTTTGTATATTTATACAATTGTATATTAAAGAAAAACTTAAGATATGTGTTATAAAATGTTATATTAAGAAAAAAATTGTTTTACAACTCAAAAAAAACTCAAAATAAAATTTAAGAATTAGACTAATTTAAAGAATATAAACTTAAATTATAGGGGCAATATCGGGATACAGGGTAAACTTAAGACCATAAGAGAAAACTGTTCTTAAGAGGTCCGGAATCATAAAAAATTAATCAATTAGTGACTCCTATACATTTTTATACTGAATAGACCCAAGTATTTTAATTAATTTCCTATCATTGAGTATTAAAGGGTAGCGAAAAGACAGTCAATATGAAATAACTATAAAATCCATGTCTTAAAAAGAGTAATCCTTAAAACTGTGCATAGACCTAACAGTAAATACCATAAACTTTCATATTCAAAAACTAATTAGAAAAAAATACCCCAAAAAGTTAAAGAAACTGATTCGAGAGGAAATACCGTTACACTTTTATACATATTATATCACTTATATGATCAAGGGACCAAAAATATTAAAACTATCATATTATTAAATCCGATACAAGATGGAGAGGGAGGTAAAACCTATATATAAAAAATAATGTAAACTTTAACCTAGTTTTAGAATTGGCCTAAAGACATTTCCCTTTGATTTAATAACGAAAAAAAATCAAAAACACAATTTTTTCTTTATTTTTTTTTTTTTGGTCTCTTTGCCATTAGAGAAAACCTTAGAGAAATAAAAAATTGTTTTTTTTATTATTGTTGTTGGTTTTTCTTTTTGTTTTTTTATTTTGTGCTCCCATAGAATAGAAAAAATTTAGGAATGCCAAAAGGACAATCTTTTATCCTGTTTAAGTGAAATAAATAAAAAAAAAAAAACCAAAATGTCTTCATAATACACAAAAATAACAAAAACCAACTTAAAGAAATATAAAATAAAATAATTTTTTTTTTCAAAAAATATAGGATATAAGGTTACCGTTATATATACATCCTTGTTACATCCTTACAACATTTTATGTAATCTTTATATTTAAAAAAAAAAACAAAACAGAAATCTGAAGCAAAAAAAAAAACATTTTGTGGTTTGTTCTTAGAACTTTTTTTTTTCTTAGCCTCAAAAATGCTGCCTCCACAAAAAAAAAAGAAAAACAAAATCAAAACAAAAAATTGATAAATTTTTGAAAATTTTTTTATGTCAAAGATTAAAGGCAAAAAAAAAAAACATCTTAAGTGTATATATACATAATATCATATATATGTATATTTTTTTCCAAAAAATTAAACAACAACAATCATTGAAAGAAGAAAATGTTAAAAAAAAAAAAATTATTTAATTTTCACCTCTCTGATGTTTAAATTGAATTTTCACCTTTCAACTTACACACACTTTAAGTGTGGTTAAGTGGCGGTTAAGTGATAAAAAGAATACTTTTGTTAATGAAATAATTAACTTAAAAACCCTGAGAACCTTGACGCATTTATTTCATAATGATGATGATGATGATAAGTGGCATTTTTTTTTTTTTGAATGATAATGACATTATTTTTGTATATATATTTTGTTCATAATATATAAAGTATATATATATGTATATTAATTGTAGCATATATAATTAAATTAATTTTAAAAGGAAATATAAGTTTTTTTTTATACTAAAAATATAATTTATTACATCCTAGAGCATAATTAGAGCTAGACAAACACTTACATATTAACATATTAACCCAATTAATATATCTATTACATCTACAATCTACATTATATCTGCAGGTGCTAAAAATTGATTCGTTTGATAAGAATAAAGTTTCTAGCTCATGACAAAAATATTTCCATAAATAAGCATTGACAAAGTAATCAATACCCTTTATTAAATATTACTTGAACAACATTTAATCCATATGTATTCAAAATGGATTATTCTTAAGTATTTTAATTGATAACTCAGAAAAACTCTGGAAAAATCCACGAAAATATAATTTAAACTATTCTTTTCATTATAATAAATATAATTCCTTAATACCAGCCAATAATCAGAGAAATCAAGAATTTATCTTAAATTTCTTCAATCCTAACGGTATTTCCTCAACTTAAAAATTTCCTACTAATATATTACTCATTTCCCTCACATCACAATTTTTTTAATAATATGTCCATTACCAACAAAATTAATACTATTTTTCTTCTTAATATGATGATATAAGTGAGAATTTTACAATTAATATACAACTATAGTTAACAGATCCCTACATTTGTAGAATAAAAAATTATCTAAATACAACTAAATCCGATTTTTAAATATTTTTAAAAGTCCCACCAAAGCATCTGCCTACAAAAGAAATCATAAAATTATGAGACATTTGAGGAAGTATTTTAAGTTATTCAAGTTTTGAAACTTGGACTCTAGATTGAGGTTATGGGAATTCAACTGTTTTCTTTTAAAATATTTTAATTAAAAATAAAAAAAAATCTGAACAAATCCACAAAATTATAGTTTAAGCTATACTTTTCATTAATTTCTTCAGATACCAAAAATTTAACTAAAATTTCTTCAATCATAACGGTATTTCCTCAACTCAAAAATTTCCGACTAATATATTACTCATTTCCCTCAAATCAAAATTTTTTTAATAATAGGGCCATTTCCAATAAAACCAAAATTATTTTTCAACCAATAGGATAATATAAGTGAATATATCACAATTAATATACAACTATAGTTAACATATCAGTGCACCTGTAGCATAAATAATTATATAAATATGACTAAAATCAGTTTTAAAATATTTGTAAATATTTATAAAATCCCAAAAGCCTCTGCCTTCTATAATTCTATAATATTGTAAAAGATTTTAAGTTTATAGTACCTACTTAAAGTTATTCAAATGTTGAAGCCTAGAGTCTAGACTGGACTCTTATTACCCTTTCAATTCTATATTTTTTTTTCAATTCAAAATTTTTTTTTTTAGGAATCAATTAAAAACGTTTAAACTTTTTTTAAACGTCTTAATTAATGGAAAGTTTCGAAGTACAAAAGAAAAAAAATTTGTTTAAAAATCAAAAAGACAAATTTAGACAAAGTATAAAAATTGCAAAAGAGAACGAAAGAATATTAATTCTATAGATATTTAGTTTTTATTTTTTTTTTTAATGAACGCGCTTTCAATTATTTAAAAGTTGCATTGAATTGTAATTTTTGTTTTTTTATATTTTCCATTGATATTTTCTTTGACTTTCTCAATTAATTTTTTTTATTTACTCAATTTTCTTTTAAGTTTTTCGGAAAAGTTTTTTTTATAACTGTTATAAGGAAAAACTACAAGAATTTTTTTAGTCATTTATTTTTATGCATTTAATTTTGTTCTCTACAAAAAAAACAATTTAAGTTTAAGTTAAACTTTATTTTTTGCTGCTGTTGCTTTCGTTGTTGTTGTATTAAAAAGTATACAACAAGAAACAACCATTAAATATAAAATTCATTTTTGATTCTTCGGCATTCGTTTGTTCGTCTTCTGTTTTTTTTTTTATCGCAGATTTTGAAGATACGATTATTGTTTTACTTTTGTTTGACACTTTAATTTCTTCTTGAACTAAATTTTCTTTTTAAATAAGTTTTTCTTAGCTGTTTTTTTTGTTTCGCGTTTTTTGTTCTTTTTTTTTTGTGATTTAGCTTCTTTGAATTATCCTGTTACCACCATTTTTTAATTTTTTTTTGCCTGATGCCTGTTTTATTTGTATGTACATTAAATTGAAGAAATTAACTTTTTTTTTTAAAAAAAAAAGTGGAGCAATCAGATATAAAATTATACAACACATAAAAAATGAAATGAACTTCAATGCAAAATGAAAAAATAATATACAATAATGAATTAAATTGTTGTTTTTTTTTTTTGTTTTAAAAAGAAATTTAATTATTTGTTTTATAAAATTTGCATGATTCTTTTATAGAAGCTTGTTTTTTTAATTAATACTATTTAAGAATTTCATAATGAAAAAAATCGTTAACCTTAAAAAACTTTAACTATGTTTTGTAAAAATTTAAATATTAAAAACAACTTTCTTGTTTTTGAACCTGATTCCTAATAGGTGCGACTAGAGGAAAAAATTTAAATTTTATTAAAAGAGTTCTAAGGCTACTTTCCAGTTACAAAACTTGATTCTTATAGACTACTTTCAACATTTCTCTAAAAATTATTCCGAAAAGACCAATAGTGATTATTTACCTAATTATTAAACAAACTTTTAATGGTGCAACTATCGAACATACTCTGAGTTGTAGTATTAAGTACTTAATTAATAAAAGCTTCTAATAAAGCAATGAAAATCAATAGAATTTAAAAGAAATATCAGAATTTTCTGATTTAGTTTTGTCTAAGAAAATTTTATGAATAACTTTTATTCGTTTATTTTGATAATTTATTTAAAGATCTTTACAAATCAAATCTAATACCCAAAAATAGAGTTTTTCTAAAATATATTTGTATTTTAAGTAATCCTAGACGACTTTTTTCAGTTAATTCAAATTTTCAATCATTTATTCTTTGCTTTATTTCTACAATCTTCATAATTCTACTAATTCTCAATGTAAGAATTCATTGCAAGAAAAAGTTGCATACCGTAAGGCGTACACTTGAGAAATAAGATTTATATAACAAATTTACATATTTATCATCATCATCATCAAATGGCGTCACAACTCGGGGTGAGTTTTAGCCTGATTTACTGCTGCCCGCCATACTTGTCGATTTTGTGCTGCAACTTTCCAGTTTCTGATATTAAGTTTTCTTAAATCATTTTCTAAGCCATCTGTCCATCTTAGCCTTGGTCTTCCTCTGTATCTATTTACAGGTGGAGCAACATCTAATATAAGTCTTTGTGACCTATTATTTGCCATTCTAGCAACGTGTCCAGCCCATCTAATTCTTTGTGCTTTAATAAAGCGGACCACGTCTTCATTATTTATTAGTAGTTGTAGTTCTTGATTGTTTCTGTGCATATATTCACCGTGTAGATTTTGTTTCGGTCCAAATATTTTCCTTAAAATTTTGCGTTCAAAAATTTTTAGACTATTTTCGTCTGATATTGATAATGTCCAATTTTCCGCACCATAGGTCAATACTGGTCTAACTAGGGTTTTATACATACACAGTTTTGAATGTCTAGATAAAAGCTTCGATTTAAATAGTTTTTGATGTGCATAGTAGCATTTGTTGGCCGCTTGGATTCTATTTTGTATTGAACAGTGCATGCTGTTGTCGTTGTTGAGCAATACTCCCAAATACGTAAAATTATCTACGCCTTCGAAGTTGTATTCTCCGATTGTTATGTTTTGCGGGCTGCGCCTAGTGTTTGAGCGTGATAATATCATATATTTTGTTTTATTTTCATTTATTCTTAAGCCAATTTTGATAGCTTCTGCTTCGAGTTTCACGAACTGCTCAACCATAGCTCTTTTGTTTCTGGCTATTATAGCAATATCGTCAGCAAAAGCGTTAATTTGTGATGATTTGTTGAATATATTTCCCCCTCTATCTAGATCTTTCGTTACGTAATGCAGCATAAGGTTGAAAATCACTGACGATAATGTGTCGCCTTGTTTTACACCTGTTTTTATGCTGAAAACCTCTGAAATTTGATTTTGTACTATGACGCTGCTTCTGGTGTTATTTAAGGTCATCATTGTAAGTCGAATTAGTTTTTCAGGGTATCCCAAATTGTGCAAAATTTTCGGTATTTCCTCTCTTTTAATGCTGTCGAAAGCTTGTTTGAAATCAACAAATAGTATATGCAAGTCAAGATTGTATTCGTAGCATTTTTCCATGTTTTGCTTTATGAGAAAAACTTGGTCTGTTGTTGATCTGTTTGGTCTAAAACCGCATTGATACTCAGCTAAGATGGTTTCTGCTTTCTCGTTTAGTCTTTCGTATAAAATTTTGCTAAAAATCTTATATGCAACATTTAGTAACATGATACCCCTGTAGTTACTGCAATTGAGTTTATCCCCTTTTTTGTGGATAGGGAATATGGTACCAATTTCCCATTCTTTCGGCATGCTTTCATTCCTCCATATTTTACACATTAATCTGTGTAAGTGATGAAGCAGCTCTTCACCTCCTTTTTTAAAAAGTTCTGCAGTAATACCGTCTTCGCCTGGTGATTTTCCGTTTTTAAGTTTATTAATTGCTGCTGTAGTTTCTTCAATTGTCGGCTCTTCCGTATTAGGATTTCGTTCATTATCTCCTTCTATGTGAAATGAAAATGTTACTCCATCATTATTGTTATTGTCAATATTGAAAAGTTCTTCAAAGTACTGTTTCCACCTATCTATAATTTGGTGTTCGTCAGATAGAATAAAACCATTTTTATCCTTGCAATTTGTCAATTTAGGTTGGAAATTTCTTGTTTCTTCTTTTAGTCCTTTGTAAAAATTTTTTATGTCTTTGTTGTTGAAGTTGGATTCAATTTCTTCAACACGTTTCTTCATGTAACTACGTTTTTTTTGTCTACAAAGCTTAGTGGCATATTTCCTTTTCGTTTTATAGATCTCCTCGTTTCTCCTTGTATTTCTTTGTATCATTTTTAGCCTGGCTTCATTCTTGTCTTTAATTGCTTCAGTACATTCTATGTCAAACCATTCTTCATTTCTTCTATTCGTCTTTATGCCTATGGTTTCTTGAACTGTTGAGTTTATTGCACGTTTAATGTTTAACCAGTCTTCTTCTATAGTTGTTAGTTCTGTAGTCATATCTCTTAGGCAATTCAGATTATCTCCAAGTTTGGTTTGATAGTTTTCTAATACCCCTGTTGCTTTTAGTTTTTCTGTATTCCATTTCTTTTTCTTTTCTCCCCTCTTTTTTGCGATGTTTGAGATTCGTTGTCGAAGTGTTACTTTGACTAGGAAGTGGTCACTGTCGCAGTTTAATCCGCGACATGTACGTACATTCATTACTGAGGACATTCTTCTTTTGGTCACTAGGACATGGTCAATCTGGTTCGTTCTTCCATTTGCTGGTATTTTCCAGGTACCTTTATGTATATTTTTGTGTGGAAAATGACTACTAGCGATGTATAAGTTGTATCCTGCTGCAAAGTGACACAATCTTAACCCGTTTGCTGATGTTTCGTCGTGTAGTGAGTTCATTCCACCGATGCCCTCGATAAACGGCTCTTTACCGATTTTAGCGTTGAAGTCTCCTAAGACTATTAAAGTGTCATATTTCCCAACCGTATCACACGTCCTTTCCAAATCATAATAAAATTCATCCTTAGATGTTTCTGTAGCGTCCTCTGTGGGTGCGTAGGATGATATCAGAGTTATGTTGTTAAATTTTCCTTTAATTTTCAGCGTGCATATACGATCATTTATTGGGGTGAAGCCTAATATTGAATTTTTTAGTTTTTTCATTACGATGAAGCCAGTGCCATATTGTCCAGTTCGCTCTTGGTTTCCACTATATAGTAGTGAGAAATCTCGTTTGTCTATTCTGCCATTCCCTTTCCATCTTACTTCTTGTAGAGCGATGACGTCTAATTTGGCTTTTTGTGCTTCTTGGACAATTTCTTGCATTTTTCCAGGTTGCAGCATTGTTCTAACATTCCAAGTTCCGATGTTCAAATCATAATCCTTTTTCCGTTGCATGGGTCGTATATTGTTTAAATCCATCTGTATCCGAGGCTGTAGTAAATCTCTCGTAACAATGCTTTTTTTACGGGGTGGGTTGTTAGCCCGACGTCCAACCTCCAATTTGTAGGGCCGTGTGTTTCTCATCTGGTCATTTCCACCAGAGGATTGTTCACTATGGTTATACCGCCAATACTCGGTCGTCAGAGCCTCGTCTGTTAGTAAGCGGGTTTCACCGCGTGAAGGTGAGGTTGACTGTTGGTTTTGAGAGGCTATATAATCGCGTCATAAACCCATTAGAAACCCTTACATATTTATAGGCTGACATATACTATAACAGTATATATCACATAGTTCGAATAAACATTTGAGTCATCTGTCGAGTAATTTTTAAGTTTCAAAATTTAAGCTAAGACACAAAAACGTTTATCCAAGACACAATCCTTGAAAATATAATATTCATCATTTTTTTTTTAATCTGCTGCTGATAACTTTTAATTCGTGACACTAATTAACAGAAATTTAGGAAAATTTTTTTTTAATTATATCTAATCCAAAATTTCTACACGTATATGAAATAAAGACTCAGTGCCTCCGACGCATGCATAATAAAAATCGTCACTGGAACTTGTCCCATAATCGACGACACTAATTTAAAATGTAAGAAACTCGATTTCACCACAACATTTTTATATTTAATTAAAATTTCACAGGTCATTCACATTTTCCCCACATTTTCTATTAAATTTTAAAAAAATTTAAATTTTCATTCTATTTTCGTCCTTCAACTGACTCCATTATAAAACAGTTCTAATTATTAATATCTGATCGTCCTATCTAATAAATATTGTATGATGATTTATCTATTCGATACTGCATCCTAATTAACACGCTTTCTCTACCTCCGGTTACTAGAAAATAAACTGCATTAGCAAATTTTATTATACAATTTTTCTTCCTGGAAATTTTTGTTTTTTAAATCAAAGAATATTTTTCAAATAAACTTCATTTCTTTGATTTTTATACCATTAATCTTTGGATTTTGGTTTGAAGATATATAAAGCTGCTTTGTTCTTTCCCTTAATAAAATCTTTTTTTTTTTTATTTTTTCCGACTAAAGAAGGAGCAAAAAAAAAATTAATTAAACCCTTTTGTTGTCAAAAACCCACTTAATAATACCACTTTAATACAAGAAAAAAATCGAATCTTTATTATTATAAAAAAATTAATGAACAACCAATATATAAAAAAAAAATTGTTCTTTTCTTTAAAAATTACTTAAAGCAAGCAAAGTACTCAGATTTTTTTTTTTTTTGTGATTTTTTTCAACTCACTTAAGTCACGATTTTTATTACACTTTATTTTATTCAATTATTTATTATTATTATTATTATTTTATACAATAAATTAAAAAAAACTAGAAAAAATTAAGAAGAATATAATAAATGAATCCTTTTGAATCCTTTTTGAATCCTTTTTGAATCTGTTTTTGAATTATAAAAACAATGTAATCCATACTTCTTGTACTAATTACAAAGTGTTTAAAAACAGTTTTATTTAAAAATAAAAATTCTTCTAAAAGAAAAATTAAATTTTTTGTACTAGAATACTTATTTTGTACTAGAATAACATGTGTATATAGAATTAAAGTAATATGTTATTTTAATCAAAAATTCGTTAAAAAATAGCAAATTATTCTACAGAGTAATTCAAGAGTTTGTACTAGAATACTTATAATCAAATCTAGTATTTTTATATTCTAGTACATTATGGTTTCACAAAGTTAATTTGCTGAATTTTAAAATATACCAATCAATTTTCAATTCGTGTTTAAAATTAATATATTAATAACGTTTAATAGATATAATTGCTATAATTTGATTATCCATTATTTCCTTGTGAGAAAACATATAATTTAGGATGATTTAAGAAAATATTAGAAGAACTTTATTGTATTACACTTTAAAACTGATATACTAGCAAATTACCTAATTATAGTGCCACTTAAATATCATTTAGTTTTTATTTAATGCATTTTGGTGGAAGAAAATTAAAACCTTATATTAAATTAACGAAATTTATATAGAAATGTCGAAATAAACTTAAATAACGGTATTTCCTGTCTTTGGAAAAAAATCTTATTCGAAGTAATTTTATTTTATATTAAACTTCAATTAAATAGTTTTTTTTAAGGTTATTATAATATTCAATTCAAAATAATCCAGGAAATAGTGTGGAGCTTAAAGAACAGAAGTTTTAGAACATAGGTTTGAATTCGAATTTTGGTGGAATCTCTTAAATTGATATTTCTTCTGTTAGTATAACAACTGCTGTTTGAAATAATTTTTTGTTCCATTTATGTATCTATTATGTTCAACCAAGACTTAGTTGCAAATACTCATTTAAAAGAAAGGCCTCTACTTATAATCACAAGATCACAAGCTTTAATCAGAAAAATTTTTAAATATGCACAAGGCTTATTTGGTTTCTAAAGCAACAACTTGGTTTTTCTTGGTAAACTTGATTCAGTTCAGATTAGTATAATTTCGATATTAACAAACTCCTAATACACAAAACACTGCATAGCATGGTTTAACCCTTAATACTACATTAAACCATGGTTTTTTACCCAATATAATGTTGCAATAATAAAACTCTGTGGTGCACTTAAGCTCTAAACTAAATGGTAAAATTAAAATAAAACAAAAACCGTTTTAATAAACAAGCCATGGAATTTTTATAAAAAGCCAAATGATAATTTAAAAAAAAAAAACATAAAAATGGAGTTGCATTTAATAAAATTTTATTCAACCAATAGAGTATAGTATTGTAAGGTTCTTCTTCATTTAAAAAAAATTTAATATAAAATCACAAGTACACAATATATACAATATAATTCATTTAAAGTGAAATGTTTCTTCTTTTTTTTTAATATTACAAGTTCTATTTAGAATCACACAAATTATAGGAATGAGCAAAAAATAAAATTGCAACAAACATTCTATCATACAAATGTGGTTGTAAAATGGTATTACATTGTATTTTGTAAAAAAACTTTAATACATTTCATGTACAGTATTAATATAATAGAAGAGTTTAGTAGTATGCTTAAAAGGTATCCCAAGATTACAAATTGTTTAATATATACTTACAGTAGAAGAAATTTATATTATTGTGTAATTGTAAGTCAGAGAACTTTAATTTCTCAATAAGTGTTCAAAATATCGGGGAGTTTTAATTTTTTAGGTGAATTAAAGCTCATTGAACATTATAAGTCATTAGTCAATGTTTATCTTTAATAATTTCATCTTCAATTAAATCCGTAGCACAAAACAAGGCCTAGATGAAAAGTAAGGTAATGCTTCCGTGTTGATTTAATTTGTTCTTTATTTCTTAAAAAAAATCAGCAATTCAACATTATAAAATATACAAGGAGGCCATTAATCAATGTTTATTTAAAAAACGTAAGTTGCTAGTATATTTAAGCAATCTTAGGGCAAACCCCTTTCAGAATTATAATACTGTAGGGACTCGAACATCCACAAAATTGAACTTTAAAAGCTTTATTCTTTAATTAAATGCGGAGCACAATAAAGGCCAAGATAAAAAGAGGGATTATACTACAGTGTTCATAATTATTGGACTAAAAAGAGTCGAACTACTCAATAAAAATGTTGGCGGTTACTTTGGATCGAAATTTAACGAATTTAAACACGACAAGAGTAATTTGATATCTCTGCTTTTAACCCAGTAATCATCCTTGGCTTATCTTATCCTCTATCCAAGCTATTCTCCATAATATAGTTTTGTCCATCACTGTTCCATATTTTTAATATTGTTTATAATAATACTTTACATTGGACTTTTCTTCTGGTTTTTTCTTTAAATTTTTTCAAAACCTTTATTTAGAGGTTTATGCTGTATTTTTTTTAAACTTTACAGTCATGTAATGAAAATAGTTTTTCTATTCCCCCCTTTTTGATATATGATTTCCTGTATTCTTGATTTTCTACAAACCCATTGGAACAAACTAACATTCTTCATATAGAAAATGTATGTATGTGCAATTTAACTTTGTCCAATTTATTTTAAATGAAAATAAAAAATATTTTCTCATATCTAAAGGAATACTAGACTAGAGTTATATTCTTTGTATGTTGTTATTAAATAAAATAAATTATATGAAAAACAATATATATATATATATATTATTATATAACAAATGAATTCTATTTTAAATTGTATATATTTTTAACTTTTTTTTAATTTTCCAAAGGATTCCAAAGAAAAATTAATTTAAAAAAATAGACTAAAGGAAAAACTAAACTCTGGGATTTAAAATTACAAAAGAAGAAAGTTACAGTGAAAATTATTATAATTATATTGGCTTTTTAAGTTGAATTATTGTTATTAGTATAAATTAGAGTACTAAAACTGGACAGAATTTATCTTTTCAGTTAAACTACAAGATTATACATAACTTAGAAAAAAAATCGTTATTTGGAAAATTGTTACTTTGTAATATACTAATTTTGATGGTGGGAATCCATCCAATCCAATTGTCGCAGATAAAATTTTTACAAGAACTTCTTTAGAAATGATTTTAATGTGTAAGATTTTAATATTTAGGATATTATCTAAAACTTTAATTTAGTAATATTTAAAACTAAGCATTATAATAAAAATGAGTTTATGTATTAAGTGTTTTGCATCTAAGAATATTATTTTTTTATGCAAAAAAATAATATTCTTAGATGCAAATTATTGGATCCTTATAGGCATGTATTATTACATGCCTAATCATTGGATCCTTATATAATTAGAGCTTCTAAAACAATTTCAACCTCTTTATCATGTATAATTAATATAAAAAAATTTCTTAAATAATTATTTTATAACCCTCCAGCAAAGCCAATTAACTTTTAATTTACCTATAATAAAAAATTTGATAAAATTTAATGTTATTTCTTTTTATTTCAAACTACAAGAAACAAATTGCATACTTTTAGGCTTTCTCATTCAAAAACCGATTTGCATAACAAATTTTCATATCTAATGGTTGTCATATGCCATAAATATATATATCACATAAATTTAGGGTAAAATATAACAGACTTATATAACAAAGAGACATCTATCGAATAATTGTTTAACCACAAAATTTTAAGCAATACATTAAACAATTAGCCAAGACACAAGCCAGTTAATATTTAAATGGTGATATACTTTATCCGCGGCGCCCATTTAAATTAGCAGAATTCTGAGTTGATTATTAAATTTTAAAAATTTTTTTTTTTTTTTTTTTAATTTCCTTAATTCTCCCACTCACCATCCAACTTAAATTGAGACATAGGTTCGAAAAATTCAAATCAGTTCAAACTTCCTCCATGATCGACAGCAAGGCAACGGTTCAAAAAGTTTGAACTCTTAGTTTCCAACGATTATTTTTGTAATAATTTCGAGGTCTTGCAATCAGTTTCAAAAAGTTAATTAAATTTGTACCACCAATTAAAATCTCTATTTTTCAGTTTTTTCTTATAGATAAGTTTCCCTATTAATCCCGTCTACAAACTTTATAAATATCTTATTTGTTAACAATTTTTTTCCACAAACAAATTATCATTTGTTTTTGCTGAAGTTGTTGATTATTTTTTTTAGTTTTTTGTTGATTCTTTCATAATTATGAAATAATTTAATAATATTTATATATTAATATCGTCAACATTATTTTTAATATAACATTTTCAGCATATAATGGAATGGTAACAAAAAAAAATAATATTTATTTTATATACATTATAATAATATGTAATAAAAATTATGTTTTTTTGTTAATTTTCTACTAATTCGTTTGAAAACGCTTTATTAAATGCTTATTAAGCTTAAATGATACACACAACAGAATAAAAAAAAAAACTTTTATACAACAAAATAAAAAAAAAAAAATTAAAACCATAAGTAATTAAGTTAAATTTGTTAAGTTAATAAATTATAGAAAATTACAAGAAAAAACTTTGTCTCTAGACTCTTTTAGTAAATACTTTTGTATCATTTTTGTATTTGATTTTCATTTAAAGATTTTGGCAAAGAAAATAAAACTTTATGAAAACTTCAAAAAATTTTATGAAAAGGATTTATTCCTTAAATTGATGTTTAAATCAAAACTTATTCATTTCAATTTCAAAATTTATTGCATATTTTTAGGAGGGAACTACATTTTGATAACATTATAATTGTAATAATATTAATTAAACAAGCGATTTTTAGTAGAAATTAGAAAAATATTGATCAAAATGTTCTGAAAATAGTCTTAGAAATCAAACACTATAATACTCTACCGAAAAATTGCTTGTCTAATTAATAATATTACCTAATTCCTAAAAGTATGCAATAAATTTTGAATATTATACATTTTAGTAGAAATTATTCAATATGAAAATATCCTTAGAACTGAAAGACAATTATATTATACACAAATATTGATCGCTGACTTGATAATTATTACAATAAAATAGATATTTCCATTGAAATTAGGTATATCCTAAAAGTATGCAATAAATTTCGATATTATAACTTTTTTTTAAAAATCGATTGTTGCCGACCTGACCATTAATTTGATAGATACTAGGGGTACCAATAAACTGTTGCAGATGCAGATAATAATAATATTACATAATTTCTCACATATAATAACTGCAACCTACCTTTTTAATACAACTTTAAAGCAGAGATCAGATCAAAAGTAATATAATACTTCTTCCAAGTAAAAAATGTATGAAACACGCTTTTTCTTATTATCAAAATATCAAAAAAATAAATATAAAAAAAAAATAACATGATAAAAATATATATAATACAAAATATCACCAATGAATTTATTTTTTCATATCTTAATTTTTTACAATCGATCTATATTGCCTTAAGAATCCGATTTCCTGCAATAATACTTACATATACATTATTATAATATAATTTACTGTGTATATTTTGATAAAAAAATAAAATATCATTTAATATTTAAAGATATTTTAATACTCTTCGTGATCCTCTCCCATCCCCACTCTCTCCTCTATAATATAAAAAATAAGATATATGTTAACAATTTATGTATAATTTATATTTCTTTAAGAATATACAAGAAAAAAAAATTACAAATAGGTATACTTATCATATATAACTTATTCATACAAATATATGTGATAAGTAATCATATAAGTTTTATTTATGTTCTATGTATAAATTCAAAAAAAATTTCTTATAAAAACAAAAAAAAAAATATAATAATGTTAATAGATATGATATAAGTTCAATATATTATATATATTATATACTCGTATATAAATTCAAGATATAGACACATATATGTAAAGTGTTCAAGATATTAAGATTTTTTAGAAGATAAGATGTAAGAAAGAATATACAAACAGTAGAAGATAATTTAAAATATGATGTAACTTAGTTTATTTGTAATCAAACTCTTACTACAATTTGTATTCCTTGAAATGATCCTTGTAATCTATTAAATTAATTTTTCTAAACTAGCTTAAGTTTTACAGCATTAGCGTTATACTCCATTAAATATATTAAAAAATGTAGTTTGAAAAGGTATATAGAACTCTTATTCAAATCAAAAACAGTTTAAACTACATTGTAAATAAGTTAAAAATGAATGAATATTTTTGTCTTTCACTGTATTTGTATACAATTATTCCACACATGCCTACTATTAATATGTATATAAAGATTTCTGATTACATAAACAAGCATTTATGAACTATTTAAATACATTTTACATAAGATATAATTAAATAACACACTTCTCTATTAATTAGTCATGGCACCACAAAGCATGTAAATATCACTGTTGAATTAACAAATTCAATTCCTTTTTTTAAATATGTTCCCCAAAACTTGTTCATCATCAGTTCTCTTCCAACCTTTTATGGCAATATTCTCTGTGTTTTTTAGTCCTGGAGGATAAGCGCCAGTTAAAATTCTAATTAAGATAATTTGATTTTATTAGTTTTTAATTTTTAATATCAGGGTGGTAATTTTGGTGCTTTTAAATCCCTAAAGGAACAACGCACAGTTTCAATAAGACGCTTTTGAAGTTTTTTCCTGTTCCATATAATTGCATACTTTTAGGATAAACAATATTTTCTTTCAAAAATAAAATTAAAACTTTAAATTTATCGTTTAAAGTATTATGAAACAGCGCTTTGTTAGTTCAAGGACATATTTTAATAACTCAATCACTTTTACTAAGCAATCATAGTTACTTAAATTTAACATCAAATTACTTTCATTCATTATTTCCAAATTTTAAACATTTAAATTCTTAACCGCATAAATACTAATTTTTAAATTTAATTTTACAATTTTTTTTTTTTGTAAGTGTCTTGGACCTTATTTCTAGAAATAACCTTCTTTTCCAAATAAAAAACAAAAAAAAAGAACTAGAAAACGCAGAAAAGTTAATTCTAGTGTATATAAGTAATAAATTTTTTGACCTAAATATATTGTTAAAAGTGAAAGAAAATTAAAAATTAAAATAAAAAAACCAAATCAAAAAAAAAATGATTATTATAAAGAATAAAAATTATTATAAATTTATTGATTTTAATATTAATAGAGTGGAAATTTATTCTTTTTCCTATATATTTCATTCTATAGAAATTGAATTCTCAACTATTTTCCAATTTTCTTGTTTCCTTATAGAAAATTTTCTTTTCAAAATACAAAATCAACAATAAAATGATGATGCTGATAATTGGAAAAAATAAAATTAGTTATAAAAATATTATTTTTAGATTTAAGAAATAAAAAAAAAATTGAAAATTAGAAATAAAAACTAATATAATTCATATGCAATGAAAGGAAAATATTAAAAAAATGAATTACTATAAGAATTTGTTATTCTTATCATGAATAAGAGGAACTGTCTTTTATTGTTGGGGAAAATTACTTTAATCAGGTTTCAGGTCATTGAAGTTAATTTTCTGCAAATGTTTTGATGTTTTATAAAAATTTAAAGCCTCAGAATACACTCAAATCCTCCAAATCTATTAACGAGGAACCTCAGTGAGTTTTTTAAGGAGTTTTGCATAATTTTGTGATCAAATAACATTTAATCCCTCCTTTTGCATTGATTACTTTACAATGCACATGTATTTGAACTTTAAATTAATGTTTTATAAATAAATAAAAAAATTGCATACTTTTAGGATAAGTCATTTTTTCTTTAAAAAATGCTCTTAAATCTTAAAATTCAATGTCCAAAATCTCTAAAACTTAAAAAAAAAAAACTTTTTTACTTTTAAACAACCTAATAGGCCATTTGTTAAAAATTAATTATTTAGAATCCAATAAATAGTAATCATTCATAAAGTACTTAGAAATTTTAAAATTACAAATAGCAAATGTCAGTATTTTCTAATAATTAAATAATTTTTTTTGAAAGAAATCTCATTTATTTTATTTATATTCTCATAAATTTATGCTTTATACAGCTTTTCACACGCATGCACGCATACATATTTATGTTTCACTCAAAAGGACTTAAGGATTCTTGTTTACTAATGAAAATTGAATACACCCAAAGCAGACCATTCTATTTTACAATATTTTAAAAATAACCCAACAATTAAAAATTTTTAAAGTATTTCTAGTCTTTTGTTAAAATAAATTTTCTTATAAGAAAACTCTCCCCCCTCTCTTTCTCTTCCTAACTTTTTAATAATTTTTCGTGATAAGTAGTACACAAAAAAAAAACGCTTTTGAAAATACAAAAAAAAAAAAAAATATGTAATAATTATTGAAAAATAATTGACAAAGGAAGCCAAGGCCATTATTATTAAAAATGAATACTACTAAAAAAAAAAGCTAAGTATGTATTATATGAAATTAATAAGTATTATCCTTATTTTTTTAGTTTTTCTTTTTGAGTTTTTTCTTGTTGTTTTTTTTTTTTTTTATTTTTGTATTGAATTTATTATGTGTTAGAATTTGTAATCTAAAGTCTATACTACAACATTATATTATTATAGAATTTAACTATACCCTATTTTTATATAAATACCTAACAATTTTTAATATATGTAATCATATTAATTTCGGTCATCTTGAATATTTTACATATTCTCCATTTGATAAGCATATAATCATATTAACATATATGTTTATGTATGTATTTATACATATACATATGCATATGCATATTTATGGTAAATCTACTATTCAGAAGTAGGTATTAAAAAAAAAAAAAAAGAAAAACTTCCTGCGACTTTGAAGGTTGATCTGGACTTATTAAAAAATTTATACATTTGGCCTTTCAATTTCTTATTTCATGTTTTTTTTTTGTTTTTTATTTATTTTACTGTGTTCTACATGTACTTGTTAATTTTTTTTTTCATTTTCTGTTCTGTTTTATTTGTAGTTTTTTATTTTCTTTCCTTCTCTTATTTGTTTTTGTTATATCAGTTATTTATTGCATATATTCTTCCTTTGGGGTTTTTTTTATAGGCAGAGATTTCAAACTTATATACATTTAAAAATTTTGAGGGCCTAGGAAAATTTAAATTTTTTTTAATTATTAGTCTTAAGAGTGTTGCGAAGGATATTTAAATCATCCTGACACTCACATTCTATCGCAACTGATTTTCTGAGAAGAAAAGTGACACCAAAGGAAACCTAAAATCTAAGCTGTGCGAGGTTCTTTTAGTATGAGACTGTAAAATATTGTAGCCTTCGTTTTTGAAAATCACAAATTAATGGGATCTTGAACTTAGAAGCAGCAGTTTGGTTTCTCGAAAAAGTTTCTGATGAGATATTTATGGGAATCAGACTCAAAAGTATAGGATTATGATGGACAGTTATAATTTGTGATGATGTCCTTTCTTAGTAATACTTTTGTTATGTCATCATAAACTCTAGAAAAAATTATTAAATTTATAAACCTAAATATATGCTTCAACCTAAGAATTACATTAGGCCTGCAACTTATTTTTGACTACTGATGAACAGCTCCTTAGAGAAATAGTTGGAGAGTTGAAGACACTCTTGGAAGAAATATATAACCTAGAAGTCAATAAAAGCACTAAAAACTATTTTTGGAACTCATAACAGGTTCCACTCTAGAACCTTATTTTTGAAACACTTCTTTGAGAATAAGGGGAAAGTTGAAGACACTCCTCAGAGAGACATAACCTTGAAGTAAATAAAAGGTCTTAAAACAACTTTTGAAATCTATACCAGACTTCAGTTGTCCATGCTTAATTTCGGACAACTGACAAATTTCTGAGATAACTAGAATACAAAAATAACTTTAACAAAACGGAAATGAATCAAAATAATATAAAAAGGTTACAAACCCCTCTTTTAAATATTAAATTTATAGGAACTTGCAGTTGTTTTTGTGTATATTTTTTTATTTATTTCGTTTAATATTTCATCGTTTTCACTTTTTCATGTAGTTTTCCATCTTTTTTTTTCCTTTGGTTGTTTTTTTTTTCTTTGTTTTTTTGTTGCCTTTGTTGTTTTGAATTTTTAATTCATAAAGTATATTAGATTAGATATACTACTCTGCGGAATACTTGAATCATCACATCGTCAATATAGTGTTTTTCATTTTAAAAAAAAAAAATTTTTTTTCCAACTTTTTGAATATGTATTTCATAAAGTGCTTTAAAGTTGCCTCTCACCCCTTTCGTAGTTCTTTATTTACTATTTCTTGTACATGTATATATTATATATGTATATTTATATATATATAAATATATATACAACTCAAAAATGCAAAAACACAAATTAATTCACATGCAAATTTTTAAAAATATATTTGTATATATCAGAAACAAAATCGGCTGTATGAAAAAAAATCCCAAAAACCAAAAATGGAAATAGTGTCCAAAATTTATATGAAACTTTAGTAACTTTTTTCATCTGTAAGAAGTCCTCAAACTTTGGGAGCATTTCGGAACTTTTCCCCTATAGTTTTTGGGACTTTTCAAAATTTGTATTTTGCATATGAAAAAAGTGCCCTAAAGTATTTTTATAGAATATATGGCAACTAGATGTAGTTTGTGGCAAGTTTACTTTTCGTTTTTATTTTTTTAGGAGTCTTAGAGTTCTAAAAGGCCGGTATCGCTTTTTCCAGAAAATATAAAAAAATTTGGGCATTTTCTATTACTACCGTAGAATTTAATATAATGGGGGCTGCTACCTCAAAGACTTCGCAAATCAAATTATTGGAATCCTGATTTTGTAACCAACTCAACCCCTTCTAATTTTTTTCAAAAATAATAAGTCAACAACAAATCATTTAATATAATGAGGGCTACCGCCTCCAAACAGCCGCTAAACAAATTATTGTATCTCTAACTTTGTTTTCAAGTCTCGAACACTTTTCTAACCTTTTTTCCTAAAAAATTAGTCAGCAACAAAGCATTTAATTTTGAGGACTTTTTACCTTTATTTTGGGGACTTTTGTAAAAAGTATATTTTGGGGACTCTTTAATTTTTTTTTTTGGAAGCTTTTTTCTTGAGGACTTTTTTCATACAGTCGGCAAAAGCAATACATTCAAAGTAAATAGAGAAATGTGTTTGTTTTTTTTTAACAATGCAATTCTCTACTGACCTACTGGCCGTTTGATTTGGTCTACTCCTCAATTCAGGATAAAAGTGATTTATTCATTTTCATGTATATAGTTTTTATTTATAACTAACTTGCTTTTGCTTTTTGCTTTGCATTGGGTTTCTAGTACACTAGTACAAGTACAGTAGATAATAAAGACCAATAACAACAACAACAACATAATAATGAGAATAAGGTATAGAACTAAAAAATTAATATCCGTTCCATATTTTATAGGTTAAAATTTTTTTTTTGTATTTTTTTGATATGTTGGTAAAATGGTTCTTGAATTTTCTTGAATTGTTAGACAGAGAAAAAAAAAACATAAAAACAGAATAGAATAATTTTAAAATTTCAATGGTAGGTTTTCCGAGTTCTGACAGTCGTATACTTATCATAGATTTTATTTCGTCTATGTTTATTTGTTTGATTTAACTAATTAACATACTACAAGTAGGTATATTAAGGTAAAGATAAGTCTTCAAGTATTTTTTAAAATTAATTTTGTAATTTTTACTTTACACAGAATAAAAGGTCTGGCAAAACATAACAACTAGGTATTTAGATTGTATAACAGTTTATTTGAAGATTATTCTAATTAAAAATTGCAATTAAATATTTTAATTAATACTTGTAGTTGATTTAGTGTAGAATAACCATTAGGCCAAGTAGACTTCAAAGTTTCATTAAATGTCTGGACGACTATAATTTAGAAAAGTGGGATTCTTGTAAATGATTTACTTTGGATGTGAATTGGATGTTTGGTTATCTTGGATATCTATTACAGGAAATTGGATTTATATATCTATAGAATCATACTCTGCCATTTTGAATGCTAAAGTTTTTAAGTCTAAGCTTTAATTGTATCCTCTTCCCTATCTTTCAATTCCCTAGCTTATATTAAACTTAAATTTGTAATCAATTAACCCTGGTATTGTTTTAAGTAGATTCCCACTACTTTTTCCAGTAAAGCTTTGTTTTTGGATCCTTTACTTGGGTCTGTCTTTCGGATCCTCTTTCCTTAGGTCTGTCGTTTTTTCCATGCAGCGAATTTAAAAGTAAGGATGAATTTAAATAAGTCTAGACATTTTTCTAAAAAGGCTCCTAAGAAATTAGATACCTAGTTCAGGTGTTAGCAACAAATTCAGGCTTTATTTTAAGTAGATAAGTAGGTGCTTAGGACTCCCTAATCCCTTGCTCAAGTCTATCATTTCTTCCACAAAGCGAATTTAAAAGTTGGATTTGTTAGCAACAAGTCCAGTTATTTTTCTAACAAAGCTCCAAGGGATTTTTAGATATCTGGCTCAGGTTGACCGTTTTTCCTATCCTGAGAACTTGGGAACTTGTCGTTCATTAATAATAATCCAAGTATATTTTAATTAATTTAATACAAGTTTTAGATCATTAATTACTATAATCCCCTGACTAATTTATGGATTCACTGCCCAATTCTCTGCTCTATTCTATTAAAAACATCTTTTAAAGTTAAAACTTCCAACCCTCGTTTTTATTTCTACTTTCCTAGTGACTGACTCGTGCATTGAAAGAGTTTTTAAAAAATTTTCCATGGTTTGGGGAACCAAACACAATCAATTAATCTTAATCATTATATTCATCAAATCAGTTAATATTTAAATTTAAAATTTCTATAGTAACTTTCAGCCAAGCCAATTCAAGGTTATTATTGCAATAGAAATAAAAAGTTTTTTTTTCTAATTACCAACATTTATTTTATAAAAATAACTTTTGCAATCAAATATCCATTATGTCCATCTTCTTTCGTCCTCTCATAGCCCTCTTTCTTTCAGTTGAATTTTGATCTATAGAATTTCAATCCAATTTTTAATCAAGTACATGTTTTTTTCTATATTCTATAATCTATTGAGTATTTATTACTATTCTATTGTGGTCTATTGAGTATTTTTTAATTATTAAGAAAACTAAGAAACCATTGGGTATATTAAAGTTTTAATTTCTTTTTTTTTATTTCTGACTAAGACATTTATTTGAATCATTCCCCAGAATAACAATAGACTATTTATTTATTTGCTTTTTAATAAGAAAAATTGTTTTCTCTTACATTTGATTAATTTTCTAATAAAAACTTTATGCAGGACGCAAACGCAATTTTATAGAATATACAAAGACTACTGAGATTAAACTCAAGTAATCAAAGCCCATCAGAATTGAGAGTTACCCAAGTTAAAGAAATATATTCGAAAGTTCTATAATAAGTATTTTAGGCCGTACAAGTGGAACAGGCAAGAGGGATTATTAATACCGAGGTTTGCAGAATAAATAAAACGTAATAATTTGAAATTGTTGCTGCAAGCGGTTCTATAACTCAATAACAAAAGCTGGTAATAGAATGAAGTTTTTAAAAAAGGAGGAAAGCGAGCATGCCAAAGATACCACGAAAGAAAATCATCTACAAAATCTACATTATCATTTAAAAAAAAACTAACTGGCGCAAAATAGATTCAAATAAAGAGATGAAATGAGAGTCCTATAGTCGCAAAATTAACGTAGAAGGATTTCTAAATCTACATTAAATCAATTTTTAAATTCGTTTAAACTGATATTACGTCAGTCTAAAGGACTTTTAGTATAGCAATTGGTCAAAGCTAAATTATTCATTTCCTTAGACTAGTTTTCAGTATTTTCCTCCATATTAAATGCACTTGTAAATTTTTTGTTAAAGATTGTTAGAGTGGGTGGTTTTTTTTTAACAATCAAGGTCAAAAATTTAATTTTTTATTAGTTTGTTTTTTTTTTATATATATGAAACAATGTCTTGAGTACAGAAACAAATTGCAGTTAATTTTCATATTATATACTTTCTCCGAAATGATAAAAAAAAAAACAAAAAATTAAAATAAACAAAAGGTTTTTTTTCAATTATTTATAAATACATATATATTTTATAGAAAATGTATATATATACTTAATGTTATATACAATTGTTTGTGTTAATATTAGTATAATATTTGTGAATTTTTAAGTAATTGTATATTTCTATCGAACAAGAAGATTCTTATATTCTAAGGCATAATAAATTTACATTATGTTATGTATATGAAATATACAGAGTATACAATTAGTGAATATTTAGACAAAAGTGTTAATATTCTATTAATAATGATAATTTTATTTATAATACTTTAACTCAACGCTAGATTCCATGTAAACCAGTTGTTTGATTTACAAAATTCAATTTTAGCCTAGAATTATGCAATATCAATCCCAACTTTTAATATGAACAATTATTTGGCTATAAAACACACTCTAAATAAATTAAGACTGCGCATTATTCTATAATAAGGCAAATTCATTGGAGATTAGATAAATTGAGGAATTAATAAAGTCTAAGGTCGAGACTTATTCTCTCGGAGACTTATTCTATTAGAAAACGAATTAATTAGTACTAAGATGGATTAATTCTAAAAGGTCCTAATCAAGTCGATCTTGATTTCCTGATCCGCAAAGCTTCCGTTACAGTTAATGTTCAACAAACCATAGCACGTGATGAATGAACCATCCACAACTCCAGTTTAAGTTAAACTTTCATTCTCTCGAAACATCTGCTCATTTAAATAATTTATAAAATAAAAAATTTAAAAATGGTGTAGAATTAAAAATTGAAAAACTAAGCCAACTAAATCATGAAGGAAAGGATTTTGTTTTTCCGTTTCATTTCATTTGTTTCCTTTACTCCCTAATTTTTTATTTGATTTATTTATTATTGTACCCTAAACCAAGTGTTCGTCTCATTTTTTTTTTTTAAAGTTCATTGAAGAATTCGAAGAAAAAACGAACCATTTCGAATTTCAAATTGAAATTGAAAATGAAAAAATGGAATTTGTTAAAAATATTTTTAAAACCAAGGCCATTGAAATTCAATCATTCACTGTATTTACATATACAACCATATATACATATATATACACTTATAGGAATTACTTCCTTTTTATTTTATCTCTAATCGATCAGGACATCAATTTAAGGCAATGAAAACTGGAAAAAAAAATGAAAATCTATATTAAAAAAAAAACAAAAAACGAAATAAAATGAAAAACCATTTTTTTAGTTTTTCCGTTAGATTTTATTGTATTTTTTTTCCTTTTGTTTCGTTTTGTCTCTCTCATTCTTATTCTGTCTTACATTTATTCGAATGTTAAACGGTTTCCTTTTATTTTGTTTGTATTTTTGTATTTGCTTCCTTTTTTTTGTGTTATCCTTTCTGTTTTTTTTTGGAAACCTTCACTAAATAGTGGCGGAAGGATATTGATAAATTTTTTAATAATACAGTAAAAACAAAATTTAAATATTTAAATTTTTTTTATCTGAAAGATATTTTATTTGAAAAAATTCAAGAATTTTCACCAAAATCAAATTTCATTTTTAACTACCTGGGTGTTAAAAAAAAATATCGAAATTGAATTAAAAAACTTTTATTGTAAGTCTTCGAATATTTTTATTTTTATTAAAATTAAAAGTTTTTATTTGAATTTTTATTGAATTTTGCAGAATTAAAGAATTTAAGATACTTTTTTTATGGAATTCTTTAATTTTCACGTGTACTGAATATAACCATATATAAAAGCATTTTTATTTTAACTAATTCGAAATTAAAGTCATGTTGAGTTTTTCAAAAACCGTTTATTACTTTAACACCATATTTCATTCATAAAATATTCAAATTTTCTACTTTCTAATCAATTTGATCAAAAACCATACAGCAATTTAATAATTAATAACACCTTAGTAATTTTAATTAAATTAATAATAAATTATTCAAAAAAATAAAATAACACAAGTTTAATATAATAAAAGTGTTATTAATATAATTTTATAATTTTGTTTAACTAATATTGCTGATTATATGATTAATATGATTGTTGTACTTATATTGAAATGAATTAGAGTATACAATATAAATTTTGCATTCACCGCTTTTCATGTTAAATTTAAAGTTAAATCTTCATAATTGTGATAGCAACGAAATTTTTAACGGTATTTCCTTTTTTTGGTTGATTATCATTAGTACGGTGAAATCCATTATATCGTAACATTAACTGACGTGGGAGCTCCGAAATATGCACACGGAACCAATTTTTTTGAACATCATCTTCATTAAAGCTCAAGAATAGCTAATTCTAACGGTATTTCCTCTTCATTAGTTTGTCATCATTAATACCACAGTTTTCATTTTTTTACAGCATTTACTGATGAATAAGTTTCTTATATATAAATAGAAAAGATTTAGATAGATATATATTGACTTTGAGAATGGTATTCATCAAAGATTAAGAACAGTTTCATACTGGAAAAATCATAGGTTGAAATTCATTCTATGCAAATCAAATTCTAATTCAATTTTTATTAATTCCCACAATTTTTCACCGGTCAAATTAAACTCACTGTTACAATATTTTAAGCGGAAAGAAACTCTTTGCACATAACATTTTGTAGTTCTTAGCATATTTTCTAAAAAATGGGTTCGAAAATAATGTGTTTAATTAACTGTTTTCATATTTCGTCAGTCTACTAACAAAACTTCTAATTATTGTAAGTAGAATAGGGGTATCCTAGCTATAGAGTTGACTTTCCACTTAAATATAGTGGAAATTTCATAATTAAACAAACGACAGACTGAGTGTTTCAAGTCAGAATCTTATCTTTCTGGAAATGTCCACCTTTAGAAACCTTTGGTTCAGATTAAAACATGTATAGACTTTTTTAAATATTTGTTATAATTAATGTAAAAGTAAAAAAAAAGCAACAAAATGTAAACGTTTTAGTTGAATTATAATAGCGTGCTACAACTACTTTTCATTTACATAGTTATATTTAAATGCAAATATAATTTTTTTTATTTTTTTTTTCAATTTTTTTTATACAATTATTTTAATACATATTTTGTGTTTGTTTGTGTAATGAATATATGTATGTAATATGTATTTATAAATTATAAATACGCATGCATTACAAAACTTGTATATACATCTATTAAAAATTTAATATATAACAGAATGTATGTTGATTTCGTCTCGTCTTGTATATAAACTAATTTTAATATATGTGTACCTTGAGAGTAATTTTTATGCTATTTTTTTTCTATTTATTTAAATAAAGAGTTTTTTTCTGTATTTTAAATAAAATTCAATAATAAATGTCGTTTAACATGAAAAATTTTTAACTGAACCATGTAATTAAAGTTTTAACTACATCTAGTAATAACAGTAATTTAGAAAATGAATATAATGAAGTTGTAGACATCTTTTTCTAAGGAGCTTTTAAAACTTTTTTTTTTGAAGGGCCTTTGAGATTTTATTTTGCATAAAGAAAATCAAAAGCACGAGCATTTAACTTGGATAAGGTCTAAAATTAAATAAAAGTTGGGGAAAGGTCTAAAAACTATCCTTTTTATCTGAGTTGGATAATCGTTTTATACTCTAAGAGATTAATTTCATATTTAATTATAATATTCTTTTTGATTTTGATTTTAGATAGCGCTATCTCTTTCTGTTTTCCTATCTATCCGTCTCGCTTTCTGAAAACAAATGCTTAACTTGATTTTATCTTGCAATCACCTGTGGATTTAATTTTTCCTTTGGTTTAATACTCTCTAACGAAGAATTAATCCTAAATAAATTATAAGCGCCTCAGTATATGCAATATTTTTTAAAACATTTTTGAAACGGTTAAAAATTCAAAATATTTCACCTAATAACCAAATTAACAATTGAACAGCCAAACAAAACTTAAAATGAAGCAAAAAATTAATTAATTCAAACTACAATGTACATAATAACAGTATATAAAAATTTATTTAAAATATTCTGAATACTTTTATTCCTTTTTTATTTCTATAAACGCTTTGAATAAATATAAAAATTTTACAATATTGTAATTTACAGGTATTTACACGTTTAACAAAATACAATTAATACAGCTATTGTGTATTTAAATGGTGTTAGTTAGCGTGTTATTTATTATATTTACATGTTAGTTTATAATAAATGTTTTGTTTAAATAAATAAAAATTTTATTTAGACAAAATACATACTAAACAGAATTAGTTTTTATTTATTTACAAGCGTTTATACAAATCACCAATTAACTTGTAATATAGAAAATATATAACGGGATCTTTAACACATTGTTTTGTTTTTAAACTAATATATTTAAAATAATATATTTAAAAATATTAAAGACCTGAAATTGGACAAGAGAATATTACATGTTAAAAATTTATTAAATGTAATTTTTATTAAACATGAAGGGCGATTTTGGATATAAAATTTTGTAATGTAAATAATTTGATTTCCTTTCAATGGTTAATATGCATTTGATTTGATTTATTATAATTTTTCAATTGATGAAATGTTAAATGTTATTTGATCTTAACACGAATAAATTGCATACAGTTAGAAGGGAGCTGTATATAACTTGCCTGTATTTCAGTTTCCTGTGTTTTGTAAAAGCAGTGTTATACGCCTTTTACAGAATAGTTATATAACAGTATATGTGAAATTCTGAGATTAGGATTAAGATTTCATAGCTAGTTGCAAAATCCGTGGTTTAATAATAGGTTTAGCGGGAGTTTGACGGTGGCAGCACCCAATATTGGAAGTTCTTTAATCTAGTAGAAATTTTACTAGCTTGTGATAATAAACCAATTGTAGAATTATAGATCCTAAATGATTTTATGAAATCTGAACCCCATATAATTCCGCTCGTTTACAGTTAAATAATGTACTCAAACTTTAGTATTTCTTCGGGGGTTTTCATTTTTATCTTGCTATCCGAAAGTTTGAATTAAAAAACCATTTCTATGGTCAGTATATTTCTACACTTTGGATCTTTCATGAGTTTAGTAATAGAATTTGCATCTTCCTCTATAAAAGTTTGAGTCAAGGATACGTTTTTATATTCAATTATGAAACTTCAGACTTTAATGTGTTTCTCAATATGTTTAATCTATAGAACTCACCTTCAGCTGAATTACGTATACACGTTGGATTTTTAAAAACTTGAACTGTAGAATTTACACTTTAAAATTAAAGATTATATTATCTATAATAAAAGCAGAATATTGTGATATTTAATGGATAATGGGGTTATAACAACTTGTGCTATTTCAATTTAAATGAAATTTTTTTAATTTTAAGTTATATTTAGATTAATAAGATCAAGCTTCGACTTCACTAAAATAATACCAAACATTTAAACAACATAACATAAATAAAATTTATAATAAGTTTAATTTTAAGATAAAATTTATAATAAATTAATATTATATTAATACTATAATTAAATACAATTATTATTAATAAAAATTAAATTAAAATAAAAAAAAAAAAATATTTTTCTAATGTTTTTTATATAAATTTAATATAATTAATGAAAATTAAAAATAATTAAATTTTTTTTTAATAGTTAAACTGAATATTTAAAAAACCGCGATCAAATATCAATCATAAAATGATATATTAATTAAAAATTTCACCGCCAGGTTTGTATTAATTTTAAAACTTTATATAAACGTTTAAAAATATAATAAGTAATTTTTACATGAATTGTAGTTTTCAAATTACATATTGATATTTTTGTTTGTTATACAATAGTACTTACATACATATTTATATTAATTTTCTTTTTATACTCATTTTTTATTTAAAATCGCTTGCTTTTTAGAATTATTGTATATATATATATATATTATTAATAAATTACTAATACATTCTTAAATATAATCAAAAATATCAATCAAATATATATATAGAAAAATAATTTAGAATTTTTCTTATCTTCTTTTTCTATTCCTTTTTTTTTTTTTTGATTTTTTTTTTTTTGATTTATTGTGTTCGTCCTTTCACCACAATACAAAATGTACAAATTGTAAAAAAAAAACCAACCCAACCAATATATATATATATGTAAACATACAACAGAGCATTATCTCGTAAACTAAAACCTCATTTGGTAGCTGAAACTGTTAAATCATATATTAGCCGAGCACAACGAACTCATACACATCAAACTGGTGCTGTATCATCATCATCACAAGCATCACAGGAAAAGCAACCTAACATGGAGTTTTTACGTGGTGTTTATGCGTTTATGCAAGTGAGTAGATCATCGGTGAGTGTCGATATTTCCTTACTAATTACATTACTAATCATATAAAAATTTTTCTCTTCTATTTTATGATTTGCTCAAAATAAACAAAACGTAATTTATAACTTACATTATATATTTATATATTTAATATTTGTATATTATATCAAAATTTATATATATATATTTACATTTTAATTTTTAAATTTTTTTTAAAAAAAAATAAAAATATAAATTAATAATAATTAATAAAAAAAATAAATAAAAATGCAAATGTCAAAAATAAAAATAAAAAACGTAAATGTCAAAAACAAAATGTCAAAAAATTCAAAATGGCGTAAAATTATAATTCAAATTATCAAAATTTACTCAAATTATATTAAATATTTATATTTTATAATAATTTAATGCATAATATATATATATTTATATAAATATATATATATTTTTTTTCAATTTATAATTGAGTAAATATACCAAACGATTACATACATATATAAAATAAATAAAAAAAAAATGTTGTGTCTGTGTGCAAAATAAATAAAAATTAAAAATTAAAAAAAAAAAAAAAAATTAATTAAAAATTTTATAATTTTTTTTGTTTTTTTTTTTTTAACAAATTATAAAATAAAAAAAATGAAAATGTTTTTTTTAAGAGAAATCGTGATAATCGTACACGTCCAGTTGTTGTTAGTCAGCAGGACCCAAAAGAAAGGATTCAAAATGATTCTAGCGAAAATAAAACAAATTCAAAATAAAATATAAAAAAAATATTTAAAATAAAATCAAAAAAAAAAATCGTAAAAAATAAATAATACAAAAAAAAAATTTAATTAAATTAATTAAAAAAAATTTTCTTCTCATAAATATTAAAAAAAAAAAAAAGAAGTAATTAAAGACATTTTATTTAAACAAATTTAATAAGTAAATTAATTATATAATTTTTATTAAAAAAAATATAAATATTACATTTTTTTAGTTTATTATTTTATATTAATTTTTTTGATTTTTAATTTTTAATTTTTTATTTTTGATTTTTTTAATTTTCAAAAATTATTCATTATTCCCTTGTAGAATAAAATTTCATTAATTCTGCAAAATTAATTGTGTATAATCAATCAAATCTTAAAAATCAACCAAATATGAGCAACCAAATCCAATAAAATCAAATTTAATTTTATGAAATATAAAACCTCCCCCCTTAACCAAATACAATTTTAAATTAATCAAATTCAATTAATAATTTTTATCAAAAAAATATTTAAAAAAAAATAAACCAATTTTTTTTTTTTTTGTAGAAATAAGCAAAATTTTACAAAATATTAAAAAATAAAAACTTCAAAACAAAATTTAAATATAACCTATACCCTATAAATACACTTTAAAAATACAAAATTCAATTGGAAGCATTCAATATTATATTTTTATAGATTTAAATTTAATTTATTTTATTTTTTATTAATTTTTATTTTAAATAATTCTGAAATTATCTTTTTTTTTGAAAGGACAATAGCGAATTGATTTTTAGAATAGGATGAATAGACAATTTATGTCTGTGAGGTATATTCGTCCGATATAAAATCAGAAATTTTTTAAATTAATACTAAAGTAATTTAAAGTATTAATACTATTAATACTAATAATAACTATTAATACTAAAGAATAGACAATTTATGTCTGTGAGGTATATTCGTCCGATATAAAATCAGAAATTTTTTAAATTAATACTAAAGTAATTCAAATTTCTTTTATCGGATTTGCTTTTAAAAAAGTTTCTATTCGACACTGAGCCCTTTAAATTGATAAAATAGTTCATCGCTTATTGTGTCTTTTATTCAAAATTAATTTATTATAATCTTTATATATCACAGATTAAAACATACTATTTCTAAATTCAAAAAACTATTTACATACTATTTATACTATTAATATAATTAATATGTAAAAAATTAATAATATATAAATTTTAAAGTATCTGACCAATAGACTATGTACTTAAAACTTTGATTTTAAATTCTATTTATATAATATTGTTCTATTTATATATTTTATTTATATTTTATAATTCAAAATACTATTTATATACAATTGATATACAATTAATATAATTAATACATAAATAATTAATACTATATAAATTTTAAAGTATCTGACCATTTCAAGTTTAAACTCTTTCAGGATTATAAAATATATGAATTTGTAATACAATGATATACAAATAATGGCATCAAAACATAATAAATAAAAAGTATATTAATATTTATTAATAAACTATTAACTAAATTAATAAAGTATTATTAAAAATTTATACAAATTGCTTCACTATAATAAAATTACTTTAAATTTTGATAATTTCTATAAAACATAACAAATAAATTAGTATATCAAAAACCAAATCAAAAATAATTAATAAAATATTAATATTAATTAATATAAATACGTTTTTTTCAATTATTAAAAGAATTATATAATAATCAGAATTATTTAAAAACTTATTTTTATTTTCAATTATCTCATTTCCAAACTCAAAATTTTTTGCACTTAAAAAAAAATTCAAAATTTACCACACACTAACTACATCCAACATTATAACTATATATTAATAATTAATACAAATATATAAATGTATTAATTTTTTTAATTTAAATTTTTTATTTATAATTTTTAAAAAATACCTTAAATTAAATTTTCAGAAAAAAAAACTAGATTATTTTTTTTTTGGCCAGTAGAACTGAAAAAACTTTTCTCTAGTTTCTAATTTTTAATTTTTATTTTTTTACTAATTAATTTAAAAAAAAAAAAAATAAAATAAACTTTTCAGTATTTTTTAAATGACTCAAAATGAATCAAAAAACCATAGCCAGGCGAATTTATTTTTTAAATATTTTAAAAAATTTAAATATTTAAAATAAAAGACAATTAAGCCAATATACCATTACAAAAATATTAAAAATATATATATATATTTTTTTTACATCCAAAAATCAAAAATTTTAAAAGATCAAAAAACTAAACTGAACATTGTAAAAAAATTTAGTTGGAACTCAAAAAAAAACATAAAAAAAAAACAATATATATAAAAATAATAATTATATAATAGAAATGATAAAAAAATAAACATTTATTTTAAATGATAGCAGACGAGCAAAAACTTCAAAATAATTATTTTATTTAATATAAAATACAAAAACAATCTGAAATATTAATAAAATTATTTAAAAAACAACGTAAATCGAGGTAAATCGAAATTTGTGTTTTCTTAATGTGTCTACGAACAAACGATCTATGTGTATAAAAACAAAAAACCCCATTTTATACTGAACGACTTTTTTTTATTTTGTATATAACACTACAAAATAACAAATTACAAATAATATATATACAACTACAAATACAGTAAATACCCCAAGAATTTACAAAACTACGTGTAAGTAAGCATAAGAAAAGGATGGAAAACAGGAATAAACAAATACAAAGAAAAAATAATAAAAAATATAATATATATACAATAGTAATTATTTTTAATGAGAAACTTATTGTATCTTGATAATTGAATTAAAAAAAAAAAAACTCAAAATATTAATTCATTTTTCTTCTTCTAAATATCTCTACAAATACATATATACAAAACAAATACAAAAATTAAATTGCAAAAGATATTACAATATAATATTAGATAAGATATTAAGTATAAAAAAAAAATCTCTTTTTGCCTGTGATATATATTATATGTATTAAAATTATAAAAAAATACTCCTATTAGTATTACAAACATAAAAAAGCAATTTATACATACATACGATAAGTATAAGTATATTATATGGAAAATTTTTTAAAGTGATTTTCCACTTTTTTTTTGGGCGTTATACAAACAAATTATATATATATATATATATATATGATAAGTCAAATACATATATAGCTATACAAATCAAAAATTAAATTTTTTTTTTAAAGATAAAAAGAACGTCATCAAATCATTCTAAAATATATAATAAATTTTAATAAAAAAATCTAATATATTATAAGGGAAGCTAACGAATTTCTATAAATAAAATTTCATTACCAAAAAAAAATTTCAAGGATTTCATCACATATTTTTTTTTAAAAAGCACAAAATAAATTTTTTCAAAAAAAAAAATACAAACGTCTACTACATTATTAAAAAAAAAAAACTCGACTATAATTACATCAAATATAATATACTACTTAATATAAAACTGCTATGCAGTATTATGTAAATTATATCATAAAAATTTTTCCTTTAAATTCTTCTACTCTTCATAAATCATTCAAAAGGTAAAAAAAAATTACAAAAATCAAATAAAACTACAAAAAAAAATCAAATCAAATAATCATACTATTCATACATTTTCAAATATTTCATATATATATATATATACATTTACCGTTAAATGAAATATATTATCGAATCAAAATATCAACGTAAAACGAAACATACGATTTTAATATAAAAAAAAAAAATCGATTAAAGAAAAAAAAACTCAACTCAACTAAACTCAACAAATACAAACAAAACCGCATTAAACATATTTACAAATATATATATACCTGCATATATATATAATTTTTAAATATTCGCAAATATAAAATTCATTCTTCAAAATCAAAATCAAAAAAAAAAAAAACAGTTTATAATAATAATAACAAGAGTTTACAAATCAAAATAATTTTTTTCCACAACATATAAAAATATAAAAACGTATATTATAAACTTAAAATCAAAATCATAATTAAAACATTTAATTAATAATAAAAAAAAAAAAAAAAATAAAAACTCTTTAATTTAACAAAAGTGATCGAAAAATCCACGATCTTAATCTAAAACAATGGTAAATTTTTTAAAATTTTTCTTTTACACATTTTTTATTCCATTTTAAAAAATATTTTGTTTTAATTTTTTAATTTTATTTTTTTTTTTTTTTTTTTTAAATATATACTTCATTAAAATATTTTTTTTTTCTCATAGTAAGTAAATTTTTTGAAAAAAAAAAAATAAAAATAGTTCACTAATTTAAAAAATTTTTTTATATATTACCATTTTTATATTTATAATACCTTTACTAATTACTAAAATATATAAAATACAAAATTTGTTACTAATAATAAAAAAAAACAAATAATTATTGCTACATATAGAACACCATTTCAAAAAAAACAAAACTCAAAAATAATAAATTGAGAATTAAAATTGAGTTGAATGCAATTTGAAAGATTAAACTCAAACTTAAGAATTAATCAAAATAAAAGGTTTTTTTGAGTTTGAGTGAAATTAAAAATTTAGTCTTCCTATTTAAAATTTAAACTTCAAATAACTCTTCATTAAAATGTCTTCTAAAAAGCTAAAGTATTAGATCTCTAAAGATATTTCATTTAAGAACTAAAGTATTTCAGTTCCACTCAAATGTTGGAGTCAATTAAGTCCCATCAATATAGTAGTTAATAGTCCTTAAAAAGTAAATTACTCATTTTTCCAATAAGTAATTTTTAATTTTTCGCTCAATGTTATATTTCCAATTAAAAAGGTTGTACTAAATTATTTGAGTGAATTGAAAAATTTAGTTGTTTGAGTTTTTTACTTATCAAAAGTTATAACCATAATGATAAAATTACACTCATTAAAATTTTAAAACATCTTCTTTTGTTAAAACAATTAAAAAAAGTCTTTAATTTTCAGATTTCTTAAATACTCAAATTACAGTAATTGAGAGTATTAATAAATAACTCATCAGATAAACTTTAGTTTTTGAGTGTTTTGCCTATCAAAAGTTTATAACCATAATTATAAAAGTATACTCATTAAAATTTTAAAAACTCTTCTCTTGTTAAAAAAATTAATTAGAACACTTTAATTATCTCATTTATAAAACACGCAAATTACAATAAATAAGAGTATTAATAAACCACTCATTAGTTGGATTATTACTAAAGCTATTTTATAAACATATCAATAGATGAATTACCACTATAGCTTCATTGTGATGATTCTATATTACATTCATAAAACTGCTCAATTTAATTTTCCTACAGAATCCTACTGAAATTCTACTGAATTTTAAGATAAAATATCATCAAAGCTATCAATAAATAAAACAACTCAAAAATTAACACTACTCAATAAAAGTATAACATTACCAAATATATTCAACTCAATTTAAAACTCAATTTTTATTTAAACTTTAATCCAATTTAAGAATACAGTTCCTTATTAAAATTATTATATATGTAGTAAATATATTATTAAATTTTTTTTTTAACTTAAAATTTTACCTTTAACATTTAAAATATTTTATTTAATTAATTTTATAACAAAAAAACTTTTTTTTTTACTTTTTAAGAAAACAAAACAAACTCAAAAAAAAAGTAAAAGCAAATTTTTTCAAAATACAATTTTATTCAAATGCAAAGACTTTATTTTTAATTTTTTATTTTATTTTAAATTTTTGATTTTAAAAACTTTTTTTTTTAAATATTAATAAATAAATCTCAAAAAAAAAACCGAATGCTACAAACAAGGAAAAAAAAAACAACGAAAAAATCGTAATTTCGAAAACTTCGAAAAATACTATTATAATACAAAGTTTCCTGCAATTTAAAGTTCAAGAAGAGCTATCCAATCTTTAGTAAAACCATTTTTGCTATTATAAATTAAATTTTTTAAACAGAGAATCCATTCTGAGTTTTTCCGCAATCTTATGTTATTAATTTTATTCAATTGATTGAACTAAGAGTGAAATCCAAAACAAATTTCTCCAACTCCGAACTGTGGAGAGCACTTTTAGATCAAATTATTTGAATGAATAAAAACTCCTACGAACTACTGCATGACATAAGAATATGTGGTGAAGTCCATTATTGATTCTCTTATTATTTAATATTTGAGTGGCAAATTTAGTTTTACCAATGATGGGAGATCTTTTATACTATATGAACTTATAATTGTTAGGAGATACGTATTAGTCTAACTAAACTTTGGGGATGCAAATAAAAGTTATTTTTGAATACAAAATTTTATTTTTTTAAATTTAAAGGAATCATATTTTATTTACATGAATAAAATAACAAAATACTAATTACAAAAATATTTTATTACTCCATTTTTTTACTCCATTTTATGCTCCATCTACTCTACTTCATTCAATTCATCTTTAATTTTTCTACCATTAAGAATCTTTACTCATTCTATAATTTACATAAGCATTAAAAATATAATAAATTCAACAACTATTAGAAAGGATTAAAATGTGGTTGATTTTGTTATTTTTAGAAAAAGTTCAAAGCACCATTACTTATTTATAAGTTTTTTATAAATTAACTCCACTTTGCTACATTTTTATCCATACCCTTAACAAATTTCTACTAATTTCGAATTAAGTTAAGTATTTTCCACCAAATTATCACTTTTTTACAACTGAGCCAATGTGGAATGTTAGACCACCTACAATTTTCAATTTAACCATATATCTTTAGGCTGACTTTGCTCCTATAAATATGCAATATGAAAAGAAAAATTTTTAAAAGTTTAATTTCTTGAATTAACTTTTTGGAATAACATCTGAATGATTTGAAAAATCATTGTTCAAGTTTTTCTGTATATTTCAAAAGTCCAATTAAAAATTTTTTAATTATTATATTTAACAAAATATAAGTAATTGATATTTAAAAAAAATTCCTCCCCAAAATTCTTTTCAAAAACTTTGTTTTTCAAACAAACTCTTAAAAATCCAATCAAATCAAAACCAAATTAAAAAATTAACTACCCACTACTAAACCATAATGATAAACCATAAGATCCAATTGAATTTGCCTTATAAAAATAACAAAAAGATTATTTTATTATATCCAATAAATCATAGTCATATTCATTAATTAAATAGACACAACAAGTTTATAAAATTATTATGTTTTCATCTTGAAATTCAACTCTTTTTTTTAAACTTTGTTTTTATTCATCCAACCATTGATTATTCAATACATTTTTTTTCATTAAATTGATCAAAATTATCAATATAATATATTTAGAGATATTTAACTTTGAAAATTCAGAAAAACAGGTTAAAGAAAATATATAAGAATCAAAATGAAAAATTTAAATCAATCATAATCAACCACATTTTACAACAACAACAAAAATATGTAGGAAAAATTTCTGATTTACTGTTGGAAAAAAACTCTTGGTGAAACTTTAAGTAAATCAAAATGAAACTAAAAACCAGATATTCTTAATAAGAGATTTTTATTTAATGTTTTGATTTAAATCTCGAATACTTTAATATTTCCATTTGCTACATGATCTTCTTATAGGATTGAAATTTAATTTTTCGATTAAATTGGGTTTACTTCCGAAATGTGGCCCGAATCTGTAATACTTTAGAATAATATTAAAAAAGTCTTCAGATATTATTGAAAGTAGGACGAATTATTACCTTTTAATAAAACCAGCGAGCCTACAATATAAGTTAACTAAATTTATAACTACGTTTTTGATCGATATAAAATTTTATTTTTGAAAACAGATTCAATTTGTTCCGTGGCTAAAACCATTAACAACCCCTTAATTAATAAGTAATTATATTATTTAAATTATTGTATTAGTGAAGTTCCATCATAAGCAATTCAATGTAAATTTTTCTATGTTGATTCCAAAATAACGGTATAACCTTATTTCTAGTAGTTTAATAGTAGTCTTGAGCTTTCCATAATTATAATTGCCAATTTAATGAACTTCATTTTTCGGAAGTATATCAATAATTTAATTAACGAATTTATAATGAAAATACAACCAAATTTCGATTCAAAGTTAACTCTTCCTTTTTGCTTCAAAAATAACGGTATATGCTCATTTGCAGTAATTTAATACTATCCTTCAGTTTTCCATAATTTTTATTGCCAATTTAATAAACCAAATTTTTTGGAAATATATCTATAATTTAATAAACCCATTTGTTGAATTTTTTAATGAAAATAGAACCAAATTTCAAAACAAAATTAACTCTTGCTTCAAAAATAACGGTATAACCTCATTTGCGGTAGTTTAATACTATCCTTCAGTTTTCCATAATTTTAATTGCCAATATAATGAAAGTCACTTTTCGGAAGTATACACCAACTGAAATACATCCATTTCTTGAATTTGTAAAGAAAAAGCAACCAAATTTTGCATGAAATTCTTATATTTATCATTTATTTTAACAATATCATCCCTAACTTTTTAAACTCTTCTCAAACATTTCCAACCCCTTAGTCTAATAATATATTAGATGCCAATTTAACTACAAATGAACAAAAAAATATCTATATATATATATAGATATATCTATTTTAAGGATTGATTATCAGGATTTATTTATGAATCAAAATAAATGTCTGAAACTGAATATCTATAGATACAGCAATAATATTGAAACCAACGAAGGAAAAACCCTTTTTTTTATCCTGATTAAATTTATATTTCATCTCTCTCTGTTTCTCTCCTATATCTTTCGACATTTTTTCAACAAAATATCAAAATACGGATATAAAAAGAAAAACAAAATGAAAAAATTATATTAAAGCCAAGAAAAACAAAAATGAAAGAGGAGAAAAAAGATAACAACAACAAATCAAAATATCTTAAAAGAAACCACTATCCAATACAATTTGATTTTGTTTGTTTGTTTGTTTATTGCTATTTGTTTGTTGCCTATGTTGTAAAAAAAAAAAAAAACACAAAACAAGAAACTAAAAATAGAAATAAAATAATATTATTTAATCCATCAAAGACAACAATATCTTAAAAAAAACATGAAGATATAATAGAATGAAAAGAGTATCTTTAGAATAAAAATTGAAACTAATACTTTCAATATTTAAAAATAAAAAGAAAATGATAATAAAAAATATCTTAAGATTTTTTTAAATAAAAAAATAAGATACAATAAAATTAAATAAATGTTTTTTTCGAAAAAACCACATATCTAAATATGTTGTATATATTTGATGTATTTATTTCTTTATGTAATATTGAAAAGGATTTAGTACTGATTGACTACATCAACTACTTTTCAAGTTTACATAATCAAAATAATTATAATAACTCTCTTGATTCGGAAGGAAATTAAACAAGGACCTTGCAGCTATATTTTCAGTAACTTTACATTCAAGACAAGTTGAAACTCTATACAGAACCTATTGAAGCCACACAATCACTTCTGTATCTTGCTGGAATCACTTCAATATCTGCATCTGCAGGATTTCCTTATCCAAATATTACAGATCCTTATAACAGGATACTTTTACATGAGTATCTTACACAAGAAATTTTAAGAAATTTTCAAAATTTTTTTAATATTAATTTATGGACATCCTTTTCTTAGTTTGAAAGTACACAATGATCCATGATAGGAAAAAGAAATATCCTTTCTGAAAGGTATCAAACATTCTTATCAAAGGTATCAAAATCTACGAGGCACATTTATTTGAAAAATCCACAAATAAATTAATAACAAATTGATGAAAACACAAAATACGAAATGAAAGAAAATATTTAAAAATTAATTTATATATTAAAAAAATTGTTCAAAATTTAAAAATTTTTTAAAATTAAAATTAAATAAATTAAAAATTAAAAAATAAAATAATTTTTTTTTAAATAAGAAGTTAAATTAATTTTTTTGCTCGGATGCTTAACATTATGCTGTCTACAAAACCAATAATCAAACATACGTTAAATTAAAAATATATAAAAAAACAAACTATTCGAATATTTTTTTTTTTAATAAAAATATTAAAAATAAATTAAAAATAAAACTTTTATTTTATTGTTTAATTTTTTTTTTGTTAATACATATATATAAATTTTAAATCTATTTATAAGTAAATCAATTTAAAAATTTAAACTGCAAACATATCTGAAGATACAAAATATAAAAAAAAAAACATTAATATATAAAAATACAAAATAAAATAAATATATTAAATGAAAATTAAACTTAGTTAAATAAGAATATAACTTGAAATATTTATGAAATTATTTAAAATATAAAACATATTTCAATATTAATAATTATAATAATAATAAATCAAAGAGGTTCTTACGAATATAATTGCTTATTATTTTATTTTTAATTTAATTAAATTAAATACTAACTTTAATAAATTCTTATTATTTATTTAATTTCTTATATTTGTTTTAACAAATTTTTTTTTAATTTAATTTGCTTTTCAATAAAATTTTTCAATATTTTGTTCTTTTATTTGTTTAATTTTTATAGCTATTATCATTTAACCCTAGCATTACTAATTTTCATCTTTATAAGTCATCTTTTAAATTAATAACCAATTATCCCACGATATTGAAAAGCAGTTGTAATTGTTTTGAATTGTTATTAATTTTAATTTGCTTTTGGGCGTGAGATTATAGTTTATTTGGTGTGAATCCTAACATTTGTTTTTGAACACTAATGGGTTAATTTGCAGTATTTTTCCAATAATAAAAATAACTTTTTAAGTGTACGAATCTTTGTGTCACTTGTAGATAAGCCGATCTTATTCCGTTCTTGTTATTGACATAAAATTTCACAGAAATATTTATATAAGCCTAAAAGATGTAAAAAATTTCGGATTATTAACCCATTGTGGCACAAAAGCTTTTAAAAAAAATTTTATTCGTTTTTACTCTCTATCAGTTATAAATTATTGATTGCATTAAAATTATGCATATGTTTCGCTTTCTGCCTGTTACTGGGGATTTTTTAACCCCTTCCATGCCAGCGACTAAATTTGCACAGAACAGCTTCGTTTTTAAAGAATTTTCAAAAATTATTTTATTTATTTGGGGTACCAAATTTTTAATTGTTAAGAATTCTATTCTCTTGTACTATTAAAAGTCGTCCTAGTAAATTTGAATTATGTTTCAATTGTTCTTTAATATCAAATTACCCATCCATACTCTTAATATTAATTTTGTTTTTTAATTATAATTCCGCTTTACCAAATTCTTTGTTTTTTATTTTTAATATTATTTTACAATCTATTAAAATATTGATTTTTTTAAAACAAATATTATATAAATTATATAATAAAATAAATACAATATTTTATATAATATATGTAATTAGAAAATCCAAGATACTGGAAAATAATATAAAAAATTTCAAAAATAAAACAAATTCCAAAATTCAGATATGAAATTTCAAAAAGAAAAATTTATAGATTAAAACTCTAAAGAGATCAAGTTTGCAATCAATATTTAAAATTAAACGAACTATAAGATATTAAATAAAATATCTAAAATTTGAGTTAATAATAACAGTAAATTAAACTAAAAAAAAATACATTTTTACTATCATAAAAAAAAAACCATTAAAATATCAAAAAAAAAAAATCAAAATTTTAAAAATATAAAAATAAAATCATTTAAAAGTAACCGCTTCTTAGCTCTTTTGCCCGTGTATATGACTGTTATTTAATTAAATTAAAAAAAAAAACTAAAAAATACTAAATTTAATAATTAATAGTAAATTTAACTAATTAATATTTTTTTTTTTTTGTCTAATTAATTTGTAATATATTGTAAAAAATTTGTAATTAATAATTAAAAAACAAAAAACTTATAATTAATTAATAATTCTAGCAAAATGATACAGTCAAGTTTATCTTTAAATCGAATTCTTCTGGCATTGGAAATGTAAAAGTAAGTTAGAAAATCTTACAAATAAAATTTTAACACAAAAAAAACAATTGAAAATTAAATTTAAAAAAAATTTAAAAGAATTTCGAATTATACAAGTTTGACTGTATATATTTTATTATTAATATGAATATTAATTATACATAATTTGCACTTGATGTTATTTTTATTAATACTAAATTTAAATTGTTCGTAAATGTTATATAAAAAAAAAAGCTTATCAATATTCTTAATAATAATAACAATAACAATTTTAATCCATCTAAAGATTGGTATAATAGTTTGTTATATTATTATAACATATTAATTAATAATACTCTTGATTGTTATTAACTTATCAGACGGCAACTAAGACCTACTCTTGATATTTCAGACAGAATCTAACTCGAACTTTACTTCGGTAAAAAGTATTAATCAAATTAAATAACCACTTTCTAATATACTTTGAATAGTTCAGAAGTTCTAAGCAAAGAAGGATATTAGTTAATAATCTAAGATCCAAAGCTTTAAATAAGTTATTTTTCGACTCAATTTGGTTTTTTGAATTTAAGTATGAAAAGCAAAGAATTTTAAAAAACTCTTATTGAAAAAATGCTTAAAACTCTTAAACAGGTGAAGAAATGTATTTTTCATATTTAAAACTGTTTAAAATATATGAATACAACAACAGAGTCAAGGTTTGAATATTATAGTATATCCATGTTCTATTAAGTACCTAATTAGAACCACAACTGATATTTATATCACGAAAAATCTAATGTCTTCAAGTCATTCTTAAGTCAAATAACGGAATGCCTTCATAAGCTCAACACATATTCACTTTATCTTGATGCAAGCAGCAGATCGATTATATTTTAAAATAAAATTTATTTTATTAAACATATTTAAATTAACAATATTCATATTGATGTTTAAATAAATATATAATCAGTGCATATGGCAGAAGTCACATATAATTATAAATATTAAATATAAACATACACAATCTTAAACTCATAAATTTAACCTAAATGTCTAAGCTTTAAGCAAAACTAATATATAAATAAATTAATAAAATAGTAGTATAAATGTCTATTTGTTTAACTAGTAGAATTAAATATTGCTTCGCATGTTATATATGTGTAAATTGTGTTTAATTTATATTTAATAAATATTAATTTGTATATAATTAATGAAAATTGCAGAACAATACAACAAAATTAGTTAAAATATCAAACAAAATAGTTGAAAAATATCAAAATATTCACAAAATTTCACTTAATATATTACACATTAGTAAAATGACCTTTAATATTATCAAAATTTAAATAAATACAATCAAAATTAAAAATTCAATAAAATGTTAAGCACTATCAATATCAAATTTTAAATTAATAAATTATCATTATAAAAGAATCACATTACAATAAAATTCACTATGGAATATATTTAGTTGAAAATTTAATATTTCAGTAGGAAATATTAACAAATTCTACTTTTAGATTTAAACGAAGTTTTCAACTTAAGTCTTTCGTTTCTAATTGAATTATAAAGCGTAATATAATTAAGCTCATTTCAATATTATATACTGAATATATTCTGTTATTTGAAGTAGCCGCATTTTCTCAAACTTGAAGTTGAAGAAATGCCGTTATTTACTCGGTTAGATCCAGGCAAATTGTTGAAATCAAAAGTTTTTAGAAATTTTGAAAAAATAAATATTTGAAGATTCTTTTTACGGTTAATTTTTAGATTTGTAATCATTTATATATATAATATATTTGTTATATCAAAGGGATACTAAAAACAAATTTATAGGGGAAAATGTTTGTCAAATCCGAATCTGTCACAAGTTATTCAAAGAATTATATGAAACTATTTATTTTATTAAATATCATAAAAATTTAAAAAAAAATATTCCCAAGTAAACTTTTATAAAAGAAAGATATTTCCCTAGATATTAATTGAAAATATATATGTAATTAAATGTATAACACACACTAGATAACTTCACTTGTATTTATTATTAACTTAAAGTTCATTATATTCTTTATTTAAATAGCAAATGAAAAACTGCAAAAAAAAAATTGAAATCAATCAGAAAATGATATTTTTAACATTTATTTACAAATTTTCTCATTTTTGCAATTTTTTTTGTTTTTTAAACAACAGAATAATTAAAACAAAATATTGAAGCAAAATATATTATAATTTACATTAAATATGCGTTGAAATTCAACTTACTGCAATTAAAAATCAATACATATTTATTTTATCCAAAATATATGTTCTTATATACACATTATATACTCGTATATCCCATTTTTATATTTCGTATATCCCTTTAATATACTCGTGTATACATTGTATATACTTCAGTATTAATATTATATAATCGTATATACATTTTATATACTCGTATATACGATTGGTGATACCTGATAACCTATTTAAATTTATTAATTGCATTTATACCCTTAGGCAATTTTTTTTCGAAATTATTATTAATTCCATATTAAGTAACAAAATAATAATTAAAATTGCAAATAACTATATATATTTATATAAGTTAATAAATATATAAGAATATAATAATAAATTAAAAAATAATCAAACATTAATAAAGCATACGTTCAATTTATACTTTTTACTTCTTATGAAGTTCAATTAAAATATTAATAATTTGACAAATATTTATTAATATTTATTGGTTCCAATATAATTTATATTAAATTTAAATTAAAAAAACGTGAAAAACTTATTTTAACTCTATTGAAATTAATTTATAATAAATACATATTAAACATTAATAAATAATTAATTAAAAATATAAAATATATTAATTAAACAAAAATATAAAACAATTAGTATATAAGATTATACATTTTTTTTTTTTAAATAATAATTATTTTGTGTATATATTAAATAGATGTGATTTTATAAATTCAAATTAATAATATTAAATTCAATATTTTAATTTTTTTTTTTTTTTTTTTTTAATTTAAATATGTGTTTAATAAATTATATTAATTTTTTTAATTTAATTTTATTTTATTAATTTACTGCAAAAAAAATATAAAAAAAAAAAAAATTTAATTTGTTATTAATAAAAAAAGAAAAATTAAATGGACAGCATATATGTTGGCAATCGAGCAAAGAATGTATTAATTAATATTATCTTAGTTTTTTTTTTTTTTTTAATATAAAATATTAATAATATTTATTAATAAATAATTTAATTTGTAAAAAAAAATTAAAGAAATTAATTTTTAAATGCATTTCATGACATATTCAATATATTAAATTTTTAAGCTATTAATAGTTATTATTTTATTAATGGAATTTTTATTTACACATAACATTTCAAACAAATGCAGAGTGTATTTTAAATTATATTTAAAATATAATTAATATATAAATATTAATAATTTTTATTATAGATGTCATAATCAAATAAATTAATAGAAAGCATGTAAATTTATGTGTCAATACATCATTATTCAAAATATTTTAGTTGATTGGGTAGAATTTAAACAAAATTTGTGTATAGATATAAAACTGCAAAATAAACTAGAGGTTGTATGCTAATATAATGTATATACACTAAATATTATAATTCAAACTAATTTAACAATAATTATAATTGATATGGGTTCATTAATACCTTTTTTAACTATAATTAATACTTGATATTCTATTAATACTTAATTTTAGTTGAAAAAGGTATATAATATTTTTTCAATTTTCCTTAAATCTTTCAGAATATTAAATTTCATTTTAATTCAAAATTTTTTAATCTATTATTTCAAGTAATATTAAATATTTAACTATTTGCTATTAATAAAATCAATTACGATGCTTCCAACTTGGGAAAAAAAATAATCAATTTAAAAAATTAGCATACAACCTCTAAAATATTCATCATAAGCAACAAATTAAAAAATGCTCTCAACATACCAAATAATAATCAATAATATTGGTTAGTGGTTCCAATTGTTTTTTTTTTTTTTCAACTCAACCGATGCACTCTTGTATATACCCTTATAAAATAAATCAAATAAAAACTTAGAATATAGACAAACACCTATTGTACCTTCAATTTCATGGTCATCATAATCATTTTCCAACAAAATTCTACCATTTGTTCAAAAACTAAAAATAAATTCAAATAAATTTATAAAAAAAAAAAATTTATTCGAAAAATTAATATACATTCGAAAATTAAATATCTACAATAAATAATATGAAAAAAACTAAATTGAAATTTCGATAATACTTCAACGTCAAAATTTATATTTCAAACACATCAAAGAGAAATATAAAATGATAATTTTTTATTTTTGCACATCAAATTCAATGGAAATTAACAAAAAAAAAAAAAAAGAATTTAATAAAAACAAAAAAAATTGCAATAATAAAAAATTTAATTTCACCTCACTTTCACTAAAAAATATCACTCAGCTATACCACCAAAAAATATCACCACTAAATTCACTAATGTCACAGCTCATAATTCACTTCAAGTATTTTTTCAATCAAAAACTTGGCTAGTTTACATTCAAATTTATATACTTGTATACTTTATCAATAAAAATGTGCATACTTTTAACAAAATTTTACAAAATAGTGTATACCTTAACTTTATTATGCAGAAATCTATAAAAAAAAATTCCTATACAATTTAATATTTATTTAATATCTTAAATAAATATTAACTTTATTCTAAATTATTCTATTCCATTAGTAAATCAAAATGTCAAAAAAAAAATTTGACATTGAGAATTATAATTCTGTGTTACACTCCACCCCAAATCATCCGTCTCTTTTTTTTTTCAAAATTCTTTTATTCCAAAAATTTATCAATAAAAAAACTTTGAATTGAACTTTGAATTGGCATTTAAATAAAATTGTGAATAAAACCGACCTGTTAAAACAAAACATTTCTGCATTTTAAAGTGCTATAATTAATTGCAATTTAATACAAGTACAACAAACAGTATTGTTAAAAATCACTCACTATTAAATTTTATTCATTTTACTCTACTTTTACTCTATATTTGAACAATTTTACTCAATATTTGAACAACTCTACAACCATAACTATACAGCTACAATTTACAATTTACAACAATAATAGTTAGAATTCACCACGATAATATTTGTTTTCATTATCATTCTTTCACATTTCAATTTACTCTTTTTTATCAATATTCACCACCACCACCATCACTAAAATGACTACAGCTACAATTTACAATAACAACAATAATAGTTAAAATTCACCATAAAATTTTTTTCATTATCATTCTATTCAATTTACTCGTTTTTTTTTTAATCAATATTCACCACTATCACTAATATAATTCACCACAATAAAAAGTGTCACTTATATTCTTTTTTTCATTACATTAATATTCAAATTCAGTATTCAGTATTCAATATTCACTTCAATTCAATATTCACCTCAATTCACCTCACAAATATAATATCAAATTTTTTGTAAACAAAATATTATTCAAATGTTCAGTAATTTATTCATTATTAAATTTTATTTTTATTAAATTAAAATATTTTAAATAAAATTTTAAATAGGTTTTAAAAGCAGCAGAAAAATATACCATTGCCATTATTATATTTATATTAAAAATAGAATTTTTCACCATATTCACCTCAAAATTTAAATCATCACACAACTTGTTAAATTTTTTGATTAACTTGACATTTAAATACTTAAAACATATAATTAATTAATAAAAATTTAATATAATTAATAAAAATTATATTATAAAACATTTACATACAATTAAATAAAGATTTATAAGCTCAAAAAAATTATAAGTAACCCGAAAAAAATTATTTTTACCAGCAGCAGAAAAATTAATGAATTAAATGTAATTATATTTATTTTTTTTTTTATTGTAAATATTCATTAGATTAATAAATTTTTTTTATTTCATATTATTTGAAATTTTCTTGGCAGAATTACACCTTGGTTTTAAATATAAGCATTTAAAGTTCTTTGATTAAGTGAATTCTATAGGCTTTAAATTGTGACACGCTGAATTTTATACCCACTCAAGATGCACTACTTGATAAATTCAGTAGTACGCTTAAAAAGTTTGATTGCATAACGAATATTAAGCTCTGTAGGTCCTATATGTTTACAACTAATTTCAAGCAATATGCTAAATATAGTAGACTTATTATTTTTGTAATAAATTTGGACACTTTCTTTTAGCAGGGCAACAGTAAATTTTGAGGATTTCGCAAGAAATAATAAATATATGTAATTTGTGTAAAATTCAGATGGGCGGCCCTTGATTATTCTTAGAAGAAATTTTGGAACGTTAAGAATAACCTGCAAACAATAGAGTACATTAATCCATTTGCAAGTTAAATTCATTCTTAACATATGAAGTATCCTGCCCAACTAAGTTTCTTTAAAAATGGTTTATTCTGATAATAAAACCCTAAAAATCGAAAATTCACTTTTAAAATTTAATATCTAAAAGTCTATATTGCATACATATTTAAAACATATTATATATATATATATATATATAAATATATAAAACCTCAATAATATTTTCCTTAAATAAACGCAGAAAAATTAACTGATTTTGGTGTCATTAGTATTATTTAATTACAATTATCACCTTCAGTTGAATTCATTTCAAAATATATAAAATAATTACAAATATCTATATGTATATGTACATATAATTATATACATTTACTTTATTTATTTTCGTGTTTATTAGTCTGTTATCTAATTAAACACGTATTGTAACTATTTACATATGGAAATTATATTGAAACGTGATATAATTTTGAATAAAACACCCCAGACACTTTAAATTATAAGATTTTTGTTTAAGAATTAAGCAACCACAATAATTATGATTACTTATTTCATTTGAAAACATTTTTTTTTTTTATTCAATTAAAAGAGTTAATTTACTTCAAAAATATAAGTTTTTGGATAATTAATTAAATTATTCATAATTGAGTTAATATTAATAATGTGGAAATAGAAATTTACGAGACTGATTCACAAATTGAATTAAATATATTTTGAAAATTTGTGGGATTTTTAAATAATTTTATGGATTTAAATTTAAGTTTAAAAAGATATAAACACTTTATACTCTTAAATTTGTTTAAACGGTATAGTGAAGGGAAACTAAAAAAGTTGAGACCTAAAAGTATGCAATATCCAGAAAAATTTAAATATCTGAATGTATTTTAACAAATCAACTCTGCCAAGTTAATTTCATATCAATCATTAATTGTAAAAAAGTCATACATTAATAATATATCAATTTTTAATTTAAATTTAATTAAGTGCTGACATTTTTTTTTCATTTTTTTCATAAAAAAAAAAGTAAATAATTTTATTATTTTTAAATAATGTATTCTTTGTGCTGTATATAAATGTGTTCGTACTTTCATATGTAAATGTCATAAATGTAAATTATTATATTTTTATGAGCTTTTAAATTTTGTTTTTCTTCTATTTTTTTCTTTTATTAATTTAATTAAAAATGCAATAAAAAAAAATAGTGAATAAAAATATTTTATTACATTTTAAATTATAAAATTAAAAATATGCCATGCATAAAATAAAAAAAAAAAACAATTATAAATGTATGCTCTATATTTAAGGTATCAAACTTTTTGCATTATTTTAATTTTCTTTTTTTTCTTTTTTCAAGCATAAAAAAGTACATATATACATACATATTTTAAGATCTATATGAGTTCAATAATTTGATTTTTCTTTGCAATTGTTGGGCTTTTAATTGTGATCATATTACGATCTCAGTTATTATAGATTTTGAACTCCAGGAATTCTACCGTTATTCCATATAATCTAGAATTTTACTTAACTGAAAATAAGTTCTTAAATAATTTCTTTTAATCTGTAAATATAGATTTGTGATTAGACTCTAGCACCTTTAAAAAATAATTATTTAACTCATATAGAAATAAGCACTAATAATTATTCATTGTATATGAAACATTTAAATTTAAACTAAATTTTCATTTTATGCAGCCATTTTGTCAAATTTTATGTTTTTTTTTGTTTTAATTTAAAAAAAAATCTACACAAAAAAAATTTTATTTTATTTTTTTGCAATGTAAAAGCTTTTTATGTGTATTATGAGAAAATAATTGAATATGTAATATAAAAATCATATCATATTTTGTAAATGTTAAAGAAATTTTTTATTTTATGTTGTATAGTTTGTCTAAGTTCCTATTGTAATTCACTGATCCTAAACGTATTTTTAAAATATTCTCTTACCATCTTCTAAAAAAAGTGTTATGGAAATATTAGATCAATTTATAGATACAGCTGAATTTATAGATAATTCAAAATTCCAGAGACTTAAATCGTTTAATTATCACTTTAAACCATCTAATTTTCATTTTTTAAAAAACTCTTCCTTTAAATTTACTCTCTATACAAATTTTAATTATTGCACCTAAAGTTATGCAATTTTCCCGAAATATAATGAAATAAAGTTGCTGATCTGGAATCTTAGGTTAAAATTAATTTTTAAAGATATTTCTTACTATAAATATAAATTTTAATTATTGTGCCTAAAGTTATGCAATTCACCCCAAATAAAAAGAAATAAAGATGCTGATTTTAGGTTAAAATAATTAATACATAACGGCTATTCTCAATTAATTCTGTCCATTATCTGAATTTTTAATTTAAATTTAAATTTAAACTTGCTTTATTTGTTAAAAGAATTATTAAAAAAAAATAGTTTGCAATTGTAATTTATGTCAGCATGTTGATGTCATATATTATATTTTATTTCATGTACATACAATTCGTATTTCACGTAGTAAATGTGTGTAATATATGTGTCTATTTTTATAATTTTATTTTTGGAAAATATTATTCGTCAAAGCAAAAATAAGTTGCATTAAGAATTGCAACAGCTGCAATAACTGCTGGTAAAACTTTAAATTAAAAAACTTTAACTCGTGAAGAAGTCTATTGAAGATTAATAAAATCTGTATAATTTGAAGTTCAAAATTTCAAACTGGTATGGAATTGTTTTGATAGTAGACTGTATAGATTTATCCTGAATTTCATTTAAAAGACTTGTTATAAGTACAAATTTGAGAATGTAATAACTTAAGAGCTCTGTCCTCCAATGCCTCAGAACAGCCGATGAAATTCAATTTAAATCTATCATATAAAGTTAAAAAAAAAAAGAATTTAAAGTTTAAAATAAAAATTTATATCAATTTGTGATGATTTCCATTCATTTATTAATATAAAAACTTTAATTCATCTTTCTCAATAATCATTTTACTATCACAGATAAGGTAAGCATATTTAATTTTCTTTGTTTATTTCATTCCATTCACGTTATTGCATCTTTTTCTAGATTTTTTTTATCTCAACATTTATCGTTCATTACAAATAAGTTCAAATTTTTTTAGCATTTAATTTTTTTTTTTTATCAAATCAAATTGTATTTTAGTGAAACTTCATTTAATCATGTTTCTTAATCACTACATTTCTTTTTTCATCTCCATGCCACCTTCATTCTTAATCGCAAAACAAAACTTATCATCTTTAAATCACACATTTTCAAAAATTTTTATAATTTTTTCTCTTCTATTAGTTTTTTCATGCATTTTTCACTTTTTATTCATTATCTTTCATATTCTTGCATTAATTTTTTTTTTCAGATTTTCATCACCATACTCATTTTTCACTTTAATTCCATTGTAATCATATTTTTCTCAATATCGTTACATTTAATATTATCTCGTCACTTATCATATTAATTATAGTTAGTTTATAATGAATTTTGTTTCTTATTTTTGTTATTTCTTGAATTCATTAAAGCAGCTGTTATTTTCATTAATAATAACTTCACTATATTCACACTACGTCACTCGTAAGCTCAAATATCACCATCAATCACCAAAAAAAAAAAATTTATTGCCAAGACAAAGTAAAAAATCAAAAAAAAAAAAAAACTTTTATTGCCACCACCACCACTTTTTTAAATGGGTAACTTATTAAAAATTAAAAATTTGGAATAAAACAAAAGTAAAAAAAAAAACAAAATTTGTAGCCCCACGTAATTTTTAACTAATTTTTGTTTATTTAAAGTAATTTTTAATAAATTAAAAACTGTTGTTAAAGTTTTAGTTTATTTAAAAAAAAAAAAATTTATAGGTTTTAATCAAAATTCAAAAATTACTTATCACAAAAAATTTATAAGTTTCTTATATAATGCATATTATAATTAAATATAATCTGAGATTACCTAAATATAAAAAATGAGATTAATTATAATAATTTAATAATTTAATCTTACATATCTGCTCAGTTTTACCTTGAAATCTCTAAAAGTTAAGACATCTCTAAGAAGTAAACCAAAGGTTGCATACTTTTAGGATTCATATTTCTCCTAAAAGTATGCAATTTTTTAGAAAATAAATAGTTTTAATGAAATATAAGGTTTAGAATATAATATTAGAATTTAAATAAATAAATAAGGTATTTCAAGAAAATGAATAAGATCTACAGTGTACAATGAATTTTTTTTATTATTTTCAAAGCTAATTAAAGGATGGTCTCGTTTGTAGATCTGATTTGTGCTTACCTTTGATTTAATTATTTATTTGAATATAACGTATTACACTGAATTACGCAATATTGGTAAAGTCCTCAGCGGCCAAGACCATTATCGACGGATTGTAATTTATCTTACATCTTAACATTTTTTCTAAATTTGTATCTTAATTGATCAATGCTTTGTTTTTAAAGAATATAAATTATTCAATTCATATTTTAACTTAAAGCAATTAGGAATAATAATTTTTGAAACTCATGTAATATTACATTCTCATATTTCTCTGTTGACACTTCTTTACTGTACTACCTGCACTACATACCTTACTACAATTCTCTTCCC
>OY720445.1:84849799-85164286 GCA_963082915.1 Dolichopus griseipennis | reverse complement strand
GAATAAAACACCCCAGACACTTTAAATTATAAGATTTTTGTTTAAGAATTAAACAACCACAATAATTATGATTACTTATTTCATTTGAAAACATTTTTTTTTTTTTTTTTATTCAATTAAAAGAGTTAATTTACTTCAAAAATATTATAATTTTTTGGATAATTAATTAAATTATTCATAATTGAGTTAATATTAATAATGTGGAAATAGAAATTTACGAGACTGATTCACAAATTGAATTAAATATATTTTGAAATTTGTGGGATTTTGAAATAATTTTATATATTTAAATTTAAATTTAAACAGAATATAAACACGTTATACTCTTAAATTTCTTTAAACAGTATAATGAAAAGAAACTAAAAAAAATTGAAACCTAAAAGTATGCAATATCCAGAAAAATAGATTTAAATTTAAACATATGAAAACACGTTATACTCTTAAATTTCTTTAAACTGTATAGTAAAGGGAAACTAAAAAAGTTGAGACCTAAAAGTATGCAATATCCAGTAAATATCTGAATGTATTTTGACAAATCAACTCTGCCAAGTTAATTTCATATCAATCATTAATTGTAAAAAAGTCATACATTAATAATATATCAATTTTTAATTTAAATTTAATTAAGTGCTGACATTATTTTTCATTTTTTTCATAAAAAAAAAAGTAAATAATTTTATTATTTATAAATAATGTATTCTTTGTGCTGTATATAAATGTGTTCGTACTTTCATATGTAAATGTCATAAATGTAAATTATTATATTTTTATGAGCTTTTAAATTTTGTTTTTCTTCTATTTTTTTCTTTTATTAATTTAATTAAAAATGCAATAAAAAAATAGTGAATAAAATTATTTTATTGCATTTTAAATTATAAAATTAAAAATATGCCATGCATAAAATAAAAAAAAAAAAAACAATTATAAATGTATGCTCTATATTTAAGGTATCAAACTTTTTGCATTATTTTAATTTTCTTTTTTTTCTTTTTTTAAGCATAAAAAAATACATATATACATACATATTTTAAGATCTATATGAGTTCAATAATTTGATTTTTCTTTGCAATTGTTGGGCTTTTAATTGTGATCATATTACGATCTCAGTTATCTTAGATTTTGAACTTCCGGAATTCTACCGTTAGTTCGTATAATCTAGAACTTTACTTAATTGAGAAAAAGTTCATATACAATTTCTTTTAATCTGTAAATATAGATTTGTGATTAGACTCTAGCACCTTTAAAAGATAATAATTTAACTCATATAGAAATAAGCACTAATAATTATTCATTGTATATGAAACATTTAAATTTAAACTAAATTTTCATTTTATGCAGCCATTTTGTCAAATTTTATGTTTTTTTTTTGTTTTAATTTAAAAAAATTCTACAAAAAAAAAATTTTATTTTATTTTTTTGCAATGTAAAAGCTTTTTATGTGTATTATGAGAAAATAATTGAATATGTAATATAAAAATCATATCATATTTTGTAAATGTTGAAGAAACTTTTTATTTTACTTTTGTATAATTTGTCTAATCTGCTATATTGTAAAACACTGACCCTAAATGTATTTTTAAAATATTCTCTTACCATCTTCTGAAAAAAGTGTTATGGAAATATTAGATCAATTTATAGATACAGCTGAATTTATAGATAATTCAAAATTCCAGAGACTTAATTCGTTTAATTATCACGTTAAACCATCTAATTTTAATTTTTTAAAAAACTCTTCCTTTAAATTTACTCTCTATACAAATTTTAATTATTGCGCCTAAAGTTAGGCAATTTTCCCGAAATATAATGAAATAAAGTTGCTGATCTGGAATCTTAGGTTAAAATAAATTTTTAAATAAACTCCTTAGTATAAATGTACTTTTATTATAAATTTTCATTATTGCGCCTAAAGTTATGCAATTCACCCCAAATAAAAAGAAATAAAGATGCGAATTTTAGGTTAAAATAATTAATACATAAGCGCTATTCTTAATTAACTCAGTCCATTATCTGAATTTTTAATTTAAATTTAAATTTAACTTGCTTTATTTGTTAAAAGAAGTATTAAAAAAAATATTTTGCAATTGTAATTTATGTCAGCATGTTGATGTTATATATTATATTTTATTTCATGTACATACAATTCGTATTTCACGTAGTAAATGTGTGTAATATATGTGTCTATTATTATAATTTTATTTTTAAAAAATTTTATTCGTCAAAGCAAAAATCAGTTGCATTAAAAATTGCAACAGCTGCAATAACTGCTGGTAAAACTTTAAATTTAAAAAAGAATTTAACTCGTGAAGAAGTCTAATGAAAATTAACAAAATGTGTATAATTTGAAGTTCAAAATTTTAAACTGGTATGGAATTGTTTTTTATACAAAGCTTTTGATAGTAGACTGTATAGATTTATCCTGAATTTCATTTAAAGGATTAGTTATAAGTACAAATTTGAGAATGTTATAACTTAAGAGCTCTGTCCTCCAATGCCTCAGAACAGCCGATGAAATTCAATATAAATCTGTCATTTAAAGTTTAAAAAAAAAAAAAATTTAAAGTTTAAAATAAAAATTTATATCAATTTGTGATGATTTCCATTCATTTATTAATATAAAAACTTTAATTCATTTTCTCAATAATCATTTTACTATCACAGATAAGGTAAGCATATTTAATTTTCTTTATTTCATTCCATTCACGTTATTGCATCTTTTTCTAGATTTTTTTTATCTCAACATTTATCGTTCATTACAAATAAATTCAAATTTTTTTAGCATTTAATTTTTTTTTTTTTGTTCAAATCAAATTGTATTTTAGTGAAACTTCATTTAATCATGTTTCTTAATCACTACATTTCTTTTTTCATCTCCATCCCACCTTCATTCTTAATCGCAAAACAAAACTTATCATCTTTAAATCACACATTTTCAAAAATTTTTATAATTTTTTCTCTTCTATTAGTTTTTTTCATGCATTTTTCACTTTTTATTCATTATCTTTCATATTCTTGCATTAATTTTTTTTTTTCAGATTTTCATCACCATACTCATTTTTCACTTTAATTCCATTGTAATCATATTTTTCTCAATATCGTTACATTTAATATTATCTCGTCACTTATCATGTTAATTATAGTTAGTTTATAATGAATTTTGTTTTTTATTTTTGTTATTTCTTGAATTCATTAAAGCAGCTGTTATTTTCATTAATAATAACTTCACTATATTCACACTACGTCACTCGTAAGCTCAAATATCACCATCAATCACCAAAAAAAAAAATTTATTGCCAAGACAAAGTAAAAAATCAAAAAAAAAAAAAACTTTTATTGCCACCACCACCACTTTTTTAAATGGGTAACTTATTAAAAATTAAAAATTTGGAATAAAACAAAAGTAAAAAAAAAAACAAAATTTGTAGCCCCACGTAATTTTTAACTAATTTTATTTATTTAAAGTAATTTTTAATAAATTAAAAACTGTTGTTAAAGTTTTAGTTTATTTAAAAAAAAAAAAAATTTATAGGTTTTAATCAAAATTCAAAAATTACTTATCACAAAAAATTGATAAGTTACTTATATAATGCATATTATAATTAAATATAATCTGAGATTACCTAAATATAAAAAATGAGATTAATTATAATAATTAAATAATTTAATCTTACATATCTGCTCAGTTTTACCTTGAAATCTCTAAAAGTTTAGTCATCTCTTAAAAGTAAATAAAAATTGCATACTTTTAGGATTCATATTTCACCTAAAAGTATGCAATTTTTTTTGAAAATAAATAGTTTTAATGAAATATAAGGTATTTCAAGAAAATGAATAAGATCTACAGTGTACAATGAATTTTTTTTATTATTTTCAAAGCTAATTGAAGGATAGTCTCGTTTGTAGATCTGATTTGTGCATACCTTTGATTTAATTATTTATTTGAATATAACGTATTATGCTGAATTATGCAATATTGGTAAAGTCCTCAGCGGTCAAGACCATTGTCGACGGATTGTTATTTATCTTACATCTTAACTTTTGTTCTAAATTTGTATCTTAATTGATCAATGCTTAATTTTTAAAGAATATAAATTATTCAATTCATATTTTAACTTAAAACAATTGGGAATAGCAATTTTTGAAACTCATGTAATATTACATTCTGATATTTTTCTGTTGACACTTCTTTCCTTTACTACCTGTACTACATACTTTACTACAATTCTCTTCCCCAAGGTACTTCTTACTCGATTTTATCCATTTTTTTGCATTAATGTTTTGAAATCTTGTACACAGTTCAAAGTTGAATTTCCTTTTCCTTTATACAAAAGATTTTCTAAATATTATCTCATTTAAAACTCCATACTAATATAATATTTATTTAAATAAAAAAATAATTAAAAAAATACAATACAAAACCAAGTTAAACTAAACAATTCTATAGAATATATAATAACTTATGTTTTTAATACCTTGATATATAAACCAAAGAAATTCTTTATTTTAAAAATTAAATTATTTTATTTTGTTTTTTTTTAATTATGTTCTCTCCCTGTTATTCATTCATAGAATATCAATAATATAATACAGAATAAAAACAAAAAAAAAAAACCAAAGATAGTTTTAAAATATCAGTTTTTCAAAAAGTTCACTTTCATATTATATTTTCAATGTTGAACTATTACTGTGTGCTGTACTTTCGGTTTATATTGAAAATTTCATTAATCTAAATCATCACAAAAACTATATAGAAAAAAACTTGGGACCAAACCCAACAAGGTATTAAGTGTAATGTATATTTATAAAAAATTATATTTAAAGATATTTCCTAACTTTTTAAATATACAAATATTTAAAATACTACCTAGCTAATGACCAGAGATACTTTATTTTAAAGTACGGTAAACAATTGTAAAATAGATGTAAAATATGAAGTAATTGTTAAAGTACTTACAAAATTTATTTGTATTTACTTAATACAAATATCTGCACAATCTCTTACTAAAAAACAGGGTAACCTTTATGCTAAAGTAATTATAGAATCGGGCTAGTACTTGTATAGAATTTCTAAGTAATTGTTAAAGTACTTGTAGGTTATTTTATAATTACTTGCTTGATGAAATAAATATATATATATACACTTTCTCCTAATCAAAAGTACTTGTGAAATTTTACTTGGTACTTGAAGCATTCTACAAGTAATCATTAAAGTACTTATAAAATACTTTGTAATTAGCTGATAAAAAAATATCTGTACACATTCTTTATAATGATCAGCGATACCTTAATTTTAAAATATTTACAAATATATTTTAGTACTTGAACAAATTCACAAATAATTGTAAAAGTACTTGCAGAACTTATTTATTAAATTAAAGAGAATAGTTTGAGATATAAATAATCAATAGTACTCATATTATCAAATTCTAGAGTATTCAAAATAACAAATATAGAGTACTTATCCAACAAAAATTTCTTTTACCTCCTTTCATATTTATAAATATTGAATGTCCGTTTAAAAGTACTCGTCACATCCAAAACTTAAACTTAAATTTAATTAGACTTTCAAATATTTCATTTAATAAACGAAATATTGTAATTAATACAAAAAAGTTTTAATTTAAATTATATACAAAATATTAATTCCTTCTCAATAAATTTCTACAATTTGACCTTAATCATTTGCAAAGTACTTGAATATGTCTGTTATAATCATTTGAAATTTATATTTATCTACATTATATGTATGGTTGCATTTAAAGAAAAAAATAAAACAGACCAGAAAAAAATATCAAAAATAAAAATTACATATTTACATTTTTTTTTTTTTATAAAACTGAACGTTGTTATCCTAAAACCTATCCATATCCCTAGGGTGTAGAAATGACGGAACGGTAATTGGACTAAAAAAAATAAATTTATATGTATACGAAAAACAAATTTTCTTTTCTAGTCAAAATGCTTTTCCATTTATATATATATATATATAAATATATATGCTTTTTATCCATTCTAACTTTTCTTCTTCTATTTTTTTTTTTTTTATGTACATTCTGTCATGACATTTTGTTGATGTAAGTGGTTTTGTAATACTTTCAAAAAGTTTAAAATGTATATATACAAAAAAAAAAAAAAAGAACCCATTCATATGTACTTTACACTTAAATTTATTTACCTGTAAATATTCCCAAAAACCATTCAAAGTTAATAGCAAAGTAATATATGATATATATACAAGTACTCGTATATGTAACGAGTAACTGAATAGATAGGGAGTTTTAAAAATATATTTTTTTACCTATTCAGAGAATAATATTATGGTAGATATTATGTATATATACAAAATACATAATATTACCATATCTTGGTTTAAAAATTTTTTACTACTTTTTATTAAAAAAAAAAAATCAACAAATTTTTAAAAAAAAATTTATACCACATTTCCTCTATTTTTTTTTTTTGTTGATTGGAATTGAACTCTAAATAATTCCTATCCATTTAATTTTACTCGATATTTAGTATTTATACTGATTACCGAATATTGAATTGAATAAAATTTTGTACTTTTATTAATTTAAATTAAATTTGATATATTTTATATATTTTTTTATTAAATTTGAATAAAAAAATTTTTTTAAATAGATTTACAAAATAAATAAAATAATCTTTAAACCAGATTTTATTTGAACAATATCGCTATACAAATGTTCAAAATAAATCCCGAAAACATTTTGAATAAATATATAAAGACCATCATCATTAATTTTATTTGAAAGTAATCTCATTCAATTAAAATTAAAAATATCTACAAATCAAAGTACTTTATTATTCAAAAAATAAACACTGATATTGAATATTTATAGTGAAATTTCAAAATATTGAATTGAAAAGAGAATTAATATTAAAATTGAAATTGAAATTTATATTTGAAGAATAGGGTTATGTTATCGATTAATAAGGTTATGTTTTCTATCACTCATTGAAATCAACATTTATTATGTGATATAATATCAATTTTTTTAAATTTATAATTTAATTTAATTTTAAAATAATCACCAGGGAATGTATTCACGAAAATCTTTATTCAAAGTTTAATCATTATTTGAAAAAAAGACGAGTACAAATAATATTTATTTATTGAATACAAGTACAAAGGGGTTAATTTAATTTTTATTGTAGATGAAAATAATAATTTGATAATGACATTAATACATATATTATATTTAGAATAATATTAATGATGTCATTGCTATTCAAAAGTATTGGATTAAATTAAATGAAAGTAATCATTCGAAGTACTTTAGCGATTTTGTTAATAATTCATTCTAATGATTACTTTTCTAAAAAATTCTTCTGCTATCTACTGAAGGGGGTTCTGTTTAACACCTGATATTATATAGCCAAAAAAAAGAATTGAGTACTTTGTGAAACAAGTAAAATACAATTGAGTACTTTATTAATTCGACCCTGAACCCCAAAATATATTATATTACAATACAAATCTTGTGTCATTCAAAGATTTAATTATACATAAGTTAACTATTCATTCTAATGATTACTTTTCTAAAAAATTATAAAATAATTTTACTCTGCTATCTACTGAAGAAGGTTCTGCTTGCCACCTGATATTATATTGGCAAAAAGAGAATTGAGTATATTGTGAAACAAAAAAGAAAATTTATAATTTAATTTTAAAATAATCACCTGAGAATTTATTCACAAAAATTTTTATTCAAAGTTTAATCATTATCTGAAAAAAGACAGAGTACAAATAATATTTATTTATTGATTACAAGTACAAAGGGGGTAATTTAACTTTTATTGTAAATGAAAGTAATAAAATGATAATGACATTAATATATAACATAATTAGAATAATATTAATAATGTCATTGCTATTCAAAAGCATCGAATTAAATTAAATTGAAATGAAAGTAATCATTCGAAATACTTTTGTGATTTTGTTAATAAATAATTCATTCTAATGATTACTTTTGTAAAAATTTTAAAATAATTGTACTCTGCTATCTACTGAAGAAGGTTCTGTTTGCCACCTGATATTATATAGTCAAAAAAAGAATTGAGTACTTTGTGAAACAAGTACAATACAAATGAGTACTTTATGAATTAGACCCTGAATCCCAAAATGTATTTAATTACAATACAAATCTTGTGTCATTCAAAGATTTAATTATACATAAGTTAACTATTCATTCTAATGATTACTTTTGTAAAAATTTTAAAGGAATTGTATAAAATTACTGCTCTGTAGTCTTTTTTATGTTAAAGTTCAAATTCTTAAAAATTCTTTGAAATGAATAGGAAAATTGTAAAAATTTTAAAAACTGTTTATTTTAAAATTAATTAGCCTACTGAAGTAAGTATAATAAGTCCCGGAAGATCAGTTATCTTAGTCTCAGTATTTTGCTTTTGTTTGTTAAAAACTCATAAGTTAACCTGCCCAATTTTTAATATTATATGCCTGTAGCATTTGTATACTTAAGCCTTCTTCAATTTTGCCTTCTGCGAGTACTTTACAAAACAAGTACAATACAATTAAGTACTTTATTAATTCGACCCTGAACCCCAAAATGTATTAAATTACAATACAATTCTTGTGTCTTTCATAGATTTTTACTCTGGATCCAAATATATAATTAAATGTCCTTTTATATGAAATTCTTATTCTCTTGAGTTTAACCGATATTTAATAAAGACATAATATTAAATAAATTTATATTTTATAATTATATATTTAATAAATAATTGCGTATATATTAAATATATTAATATATTCCCTCCGTTTATGCATTATATAAGGTGTAAAAACAAAATTTAATCAATTGGAAAATAAATTAATTAATTTGGATTGATTATTTTATAATTTTATTACAACTTGTTAAAAAAAAATGTTTTATTTTTTTTTTTTTTAATTTTAAATGAAGTATGGTATAATTATTTAATAATTTTAATTATATATATTAATAATATTATTAATAAATTTTTTTATTAATACTATTTTTATTTCTATAATATAACGACACATAAAGTTTAATTAAATTAAATAAATAATAATGAATAATTTAATAATTTTTTTTAATTTTAATTAACATGTAACAATTAAGTGAAGCTATTGTAATTCTAAATAAATTTGTTTTATTTTTAATTTTTTAATCATTATTTTTTTTTTTAGTATTAAAATAAAAAATTTTTAATGCTATTTAAAAAACAAAATATATTTAACAATTTATTTCTAAACTTAATGGACAATTCAATTCATCATATTAAATTGAATTTGTCACAAGTATTTTCGATTGTTATTTAAATTTTTAAAATTTTATTTTTTATCACATGAAAAGCTTTTAGGTACCAATTTTTAATTTTTTTTGTTTGTATTGATTTGTTTACTCTCAAAAATATGTATACCTACACATAGAAAAATAAATTTTGAATAATTACCACCAAAATAAAAAAAAAAATTTTATTTTAAAAAAATTAATTTAAAAAATCAATAATTAAACAACCACAATATTTACTACCACAACAACTACTACAACAGCTACTTTTAATATTAAAATACTAATAAAACAATATTTAAAAAAAAATAATCAGTTTTTTTTTAATTTAATTTGACTTAATTTTTTTTTTTTAGTATGGAGCTAATTAAATAAAAAAATTTGATACAAATTTAAAAACAATCACTTTAAATCAAAACTCACCATAATCACCTTTTATATAATTATTTATTTTTAAATTTTAATTAATATTGTGCATTATAATAGCAAAAATATTTCTTAAATTTTTTTAAAATCTGGATATTATGCTTAGTTTTTGATTTAACTGGCGCAGCTTAATTAAGTAGCAAAACATTAGTATAAAATCCATGTATTAGGCGCAAGTTGTTCCAAAAGCTTCAAAATTTAATGAATTTAGATTACATTTCAGAATTTTTAAATACCTGAAGTCCAAATAAGTTAATTAAAAAATTTGTTTCAGAGTTTCAGAGTAGTACTTCATGATTTTTATGATCATCACTAAAATTGAATCCTATAATTATATCATCTTTAGTTTCAAAATAAGTTTAATTAATTTCAGACGAGGAACATATAAAATACCAATGATTTCAAAATAATTGGGCCAAGTCCATAACCTAATCAATTTTTAAAAACTTAACATGTTCTGGCCTTTTAACAAAATACTCAGAAATCATAAGCGAAATAATCATAAACATTATCTAATTTTGGTATAATCAGGAGAATATATTTTCAAATATTTTCGAGTTATAGCACACGATATTAAAAGTTATTTTAATAGTATTTCAACTAATTCTGCCAAATATAAACTACAAGTTCTAGAACTAAGCTCTATTTGACACGCGACTTATCACTAATCATACAAAATCTTTTTTTTTTTTTGATAAGCGATTTTTATATTATAATCAAATTTTATTCTTAAATTAAGACCTTTATTACAACAACCACTTATCACTGATCATGTAATAAATTTTTTTATGATAAGTGGTATTTATATTTTTGTCAAAACTTTATTTTTGAACAAGAACCTATTAAACCAAACACTTATCACTTATCAAATTTAATATTTTTGATCTAAACTTTATTGAGAATATAGGAAAAAGCTCAAATTTAGTTTGTTATGAGGGATTATTACAAAACCCCCCAAATGAGAAAAAATAAGGCTATTATAATGCACTCAATTGTACTTATGGAAAATATTTAATAAATTTTTTCTAAATTAACACAAGCTATTTTTACAAAATTTTCAAATTTTTTCACATAAAAAAATTAAACCAATTAAAATAAAATATTTTTTTTTAAATACTATATACTATAATAAAATAAAATAATTGGAAAAAAAAAAAAATCAAACTGCCACCAAACAACTACCACCAACTTAACCACCACAAAAAACAATAAAAAAAAATAAAAAAAAAAAAAATTATAAAATTTTCACCACAACTAATAAAAACCATCACAAGCATTTAAAATTTCAAATATTTTTACAAGCTAAAAAAAATTCTAAAATTAAATTTATTTTTTGTTTAATTTTTTATTTAATTGTTTTTTTTTTGTTTTTTTTTAATAATTAAATTATAGTATAAGTAATAAAAACAACAAGCAGTTTTATTTTAATTTTAGTATTTTATTTTGCAAAAATAAATGAATCCACAATATAGAAAGTACGAATGGAGAAGAAAAAAAAAACACAATATAAAATGGCTATGGTTGAACGCTAAGCGTATTTTAAATGAAAAAAAAAAAAAACTACATTAACAACAAATTTTTACACAAAAATATTTTTAAATAGTGTTTTTTATTAAATAAAATTTTTTTTTTTTTTTATATAATATTCAATTAGAAATACATATATATAGTGTAATTTTTGTAATTTATAATTTTTTAGTTGTGATTTGTTTTTGATTTTAAAGTAGAATATTAAAGAACACTAAAGCTCGATTTAAATTATGTTCCTAATAAATAAAATTTATAAAAAAAAAATAGCAAAAACTTTTAAATTTAATAAAAACAAGCAATTAATAATATAATATTTTTATTTTTTTCTAATTTTAAATTAAAAGTGCATTTTTAAAATATTAGTATACTTATAATTTTGAATTATTAAATTTTATTTAAAAAGAGTTATGTAAAAAAAATTGGGAATTAAAATAACTTTTATGGGGTCCTAACTAATTTTCAAATTTTTCTATTGATTAAAGAATCAATAATATTTATTACTAATGTCCTACTTATAGATACAAAAACGTAAAGTACAAGCTCTAAACTTTTTTTTAATAATAAGATTTATAAGAAAAATTAATTTCAAAAATATTGCATACTTTGAGGGACGAAGATAGTTTTTATAATAAAACATCCTGGATAAGCTCTAAGTTGTTTTTTATTCAATAAATTATAATAAATTTAGTTAATTTTCATCAGATTCATGTCATAAACCAATTTTTAAAATATTGCATACTTTGCGGGGCGGAGGTATTTCTTTTTTAAAAAAGAATGAATTTCGCGTTTCGTTCTTTACTTTCGACTATTTTTGTTTAATTTTATTTAATAAAAATCATTTTTTTCTTAAAAATCTTAAAATTTTAAATTAATTTAAAAAAAAAACAAATTATTTGCCAGGAATATGCAACCTTTTTTTAAAGCAAAATATTTACTTTGTAGTTTTAACTTATTAATTCTTTAAGAACTAAGCATACAACGGTTCTATGACTTTAAAATATTAATTAAAACTTTCAAAACTAATAGAAATATATTTTTGGAATTAACTAGTTTTAAGAGCTTGGAACTTTTTATCCTATGATTAAATCCAAAAAGTCGTTTCGTAAAGTCGTAAAAAAACTTTACGTGAGTGCATTTGTATCTATATTTTATCAAATTTTCACATAATTCTTTTTATATTTTATAATTTAATTACGTAATTTCTATATATTTTTTTATTTTAGTCTTTTTTTTTTTGTAATAACCAGCTACAGCTTTAATAAATTCTGTTGTTTTTTTTTCATATATATTATAATAAATATATTTAGAACTTTTAATAAAATAAAAAACGACACCTTTTTAAATATATATATTTTTTTTTCTTACAATTTTTTAAACTTAAAATTAAACAAATTTTAATACAACACCATAAAGTAATATTATCACAGTAAAAATATTAAAAAAAACTATTTTAATAAATTTTTTTAAAACATTTTAATACTTATACTTAAAAAATTTATTTTTGTGTTAATTCAAATTTTAAAAAAAAAATATTTTATAAACACGCTATTTATAGTTGAAAAATAAAAATAATAAAACAAAGGTAAATAAGTAAAAAAACTTTTATTATATTCAAATCTATTTTATATTTTTATTAATTCAATTTATTTTTTTTTTTTTTTTTGTAAAACTGTAAGTAAAATAAAAAACAATTTCTTTATTAATAAAATATTAATATTATTGCTCACAAAAAAAAAAAAAATGTAATTTTATAAATATATATTATACACACACACACACAACTCACTTTAAATATTTATCAAAAAAAAAAAAAAACTATAAATTAATATGTAAAAAGCTACGAAAAAATTATCGAAATTTCATGAGAATATCGAAACTTAACGAAAATCTAACGAAATTCGAACAACGATATTTTAATGGTAAAAGAATAAAAGTTGTCTAATCCAAAAAAAAGAAACTTAACGAAACTTAACGAAACTCAACGAAGATTCAATATTTAATTAAAATTTGTACTTAAAATATGAGCAAACTTGGTCGCTGGGAGTAATTATTATTTTTTTTTTTTTGCTAAAATAAATCTTCGAAATTCGAACACTTAAAAAAAATGAATCTTACTTCAAATTCCTTTACAAAAAAAATGAAAATTAATTAAAAAATAAATATAAAACATTATATTAGCATTAATATGTGATAATTAATCAGATCAGGAATTTGAAATTAAAAAAAAAAACAATGTTTAATTAATAAAAATTATGTAAAACTAAATTTAAATTAAAATGAATATAAAGCACATATTATACGCTATTTGTAAAAATATGAATGAAATTTTATTTCAATAATCAAAAAGAACGAAAGATTTAAGCATCTGGCACCACTCTTTTAATTAAATCATAATTAAGAAAATTATTTTGCCGGCATGTTCGAAAACAAAACATGTTCGAAATTTTATTGAGTTATAATTAATAATTAAACCCAATACTTATTGGATTTAAATATATTAAAAGGGTTCCATTTTAAGGGAAATAAAAGGGTTCCACTCCACAAAGTTTAAATTAATAGTCCTAAATTTAATCGAAACCCTATAAACTAAAATTTCATATATCCTCGAAAAGAATCAGAGGGTTCTGTTCCTAAAAAATTAAATTTAAGAAAAACCCTCTAAAATTAAACCTTTAATCTTCCCTTAGGGAAATCCGGAGGTTCCTTCCTAAAAAGCTTAATTGAAAATCTTAAATTCGACTTGGGGATAACCTCAAAAAAGTCAATTTTCTTCCATTAGAGTTGCCAACCGTGCATATTAAAAATAAATTGAAATTAATAATTAATTTCATTCATATTTTAATTAAGAAATGAAATACTTACTAAAAAAAAAAAAACCAAACGAAACAAAAGAAACTATTAATAAAAAAAAAAAAAAACAATATAACAAAAAATATTTAAATATGATTTAAGATTTTTTTGTACAAAAAAAAAAAAGAAAAAAAAAACTATAAAAAAAATTTACGTTACAAAAAACAATAAATCAACAACAAAATGTAATTTGCATTCCTATTTAATCTCTAATTAATTAATTAATTAATTAATAATTATGTTGATAGTTAATTTTTTTAAAAAAAAAAAAAAATTTGTTGTTTTCTTTTTTTTTATTTAATTTTAATTTTTTTTTTTTTTTTTTGAAAAATTTTATGTAAAAGAAAAAATAAAATTTAATATTTTATAATTTTTTTTATTTGTATAATTTCCTTAAAATATTTTTTTTTTTTTTAATAATTTTCCACTAATTTCAAATTAACAATTTTAATATTCCCAACTAAAATATTTTTTTTCGGTTCTTTCACAAAAAAAAATCACAAATCAAATTTTTTACTTCACTATTTTCAAAATGCTTTTAATTTTTCAGTTTTTTTTTTAATTTATTTTTTTGTATTTTTAATTTTTCACTCTTCACATCACATTGTTCGTCAAAAGTAAAATTTTAATTTCTGTTTTTGTGTTCATTTCTTACTCACATTAAAACTCACAGAAAAATCGCATAAAAATAAAAATTCAAAAACCACAAAAATCAAATATTTTTTTGTTCTAGTAAATTTGAATTTTTAAAAATTTCATTCTCGTTCTCGCAAAAAAAAAAACGCTTTTTATAAAAAAAAGTAGAGTTTTTTTTTATAATTTTTAAATTTCATATTTAATTTGCATGTCATAATTGCTTGCTTTTTTTTTTAGTTCTTAGTAATTAATTAATTATATTTGAATTTTAATTTTAACCCTTAAAGTGTTTAGGATCAAAGAAATCCTCCTTCTATTTTAGATAAAAATCAAAAAACTAGAAATTTCAAGATTTTAAGTTTAAAATTTCAAGTTCTAAGTGATTAAATTAATCAATATTTTATTATTTTTAACCTTTAAGTGTTTAGGATCAAAGAAATCCTCTCTTTATTTTTGATAAAAAACGATAATAAAATAAATTCCCAGTGTTAATTAATTAGATTTTCAATTTAATTTTAACTTTAAAGTGCTTAGGTTAAAAACACCCCCTCTCTATTTTTGCCAAACAAAGAAAAAATGAAAATTTAAATATTTTAAGTTTACAAAACTCTAAAGAATTAATTTGTCATATTAATTTTAACCCTGAAGTGGTAAGCATCAAAAAATAAAAACCCTTCCTATTTAACATTAAAGTGTTTTGGATCAAAAGACTCTTTATCTATTTTAGACAAAGAACCAGAAACTGAAGGATTTCAAATGTTCAGTGCTGAAATAAGTTAATTTTTTCATTTTAATTTTAACCTTAAACTGTTGAAGATCAAAAAAACCCCTATTCTACTCAAGAAATGAGTAATTGAATTTTTAACAAGAAATTATTGAAATTTTGAGAAATATCATTTCTAAAATTGTAATAAACAATAAATTTAAGTACTGAAGCCCTGTATTTCTTGAAAAATAACTCCAAGACTTAAATAGGAGTAAATTTAAACTCTAAAATCTTAGAAAAATTACTAAAGCGATTTTTAAAGTAAAATTTCAATTCTTAAGTAAAGAGCAAGTTAATCAATTACCATTTTAATTGCACAAAATACTTGTCTTTAATTTTAATTCCAATTTATCTTTAAAAAAATATAATAGAGCATGATGTTAATAAAAAGATCCCAATTTCATCTAATTAAAGTAACTATCATATCTGTATAACAACCAATTAAAGAAAAAAACAGTCCCTTGAAACTGATGATAGATAGTAAATTGCATTTAATAACATATACACTTAATCATCATTTAACTATCATAAATAAAATTCTTAACCTCGTATATATATTTTTGTACATTTATATATATATATATACAATAAAAATATATATATATACATTTAATAAAAAACAAATAATACAATGTTTTTTATTTCTTTACCAATAAATAAATGCACAAACTCATATATAAATTCCCATAAATTCAATATTCCTTAATATTTTATCAATAAGTTATCATTAGAAAATAAGTTATCAAAAAAAAATTGTCGTCCTTCGTCCTTCTGGTAAATATTTCTTTTATAATATTTTTCTCTTCTATAAAACATTAAATTCGATTTCTTCGACCAAAAGTCGAACTTAATCATATTTATGAACATATTGAATGGGTTTCTTGTGGATTCTAACATTTGAAATAACATCATCATCATCATTTACTATATATACACTTTATATGTATTATAAGTCACCTAGTTCTTCTTTTATTTTTTTGTACTTATTTACCATCAAAAGATGATGGTTAAAGATGATAATGGTAATGATAACCTTGAGCAATTTATTACGGAAACCAAGAAAAACACCAATACAATTTATACACCAATCTTATATATATTGAAAAGATGGTTGGTACTGCTTCTGGTTTTGTGTAAAGCAATAAGAAGACACAAAACAAAAAATAACCACTAGAAATTCTTCTGTATAATAAAAAACAGGAAACCAAACTATATTGTATATCAGAATAAAATATTATAAGTGTAAGTTTTTTTTTTAAAAAATACGAAATAGAAAATTGGGTTTGTTTTGATGCCAATTTAAGTTCTGAAAGAAATTTTTTAAAAATCATAAAACCACAAAATATTAATAGAAATGTAATTCTACTTTTGAATTGAATTCTATTGTTAAAATTTTCCAAGTTTGGTATGTTATTGATAGTGAAATAGTCACAATTCAGAAATAGTCAAACTAAGTTTTGACCTTCAATTAATATTGATATAGTGTTTTTTTAAATCATCAGCTTCTTATTACATTTTAATGTGGTCAATTTTATACAATATCAGAATGGGTTAAATATAGGTTAATGATAATGACTATTACAAGATTGAAAATGAGAAATGTAATTTATTTTCTTAATAATTTTCAATTTAATATTCATTATCTGTCTTCTATATGTAATTAATTGAAAGAAATATTATTTGCAATACCACATAGAAATTGAATAAGACGTGGTGTTGCAATTAAAATGGAGGGGGGTATTCCTTTCCTTCAATATTTTATAAATTTATTTTATCTTTAAAATTAATACCACTTTGAATAAAATAAAAATAATATTAATGTTAATAGTAATAACAATAGGTGTATAACATTTTGAGATAATTAATTAACCCCCAATGCTTCTTTTAACCTTGCATCAGGTAGAAATTAACTTAATTTCCAATTTTAAATTTACTAAATTTTTTTGACATTCTTATTCTATGACAAAACTTCCATTTATATTAAGAAAAGAATATTTCAAAGTACTCGTACTGGTTCTTACTAAAGCCTAATGTTTAGAATTTTAAGAGCCCATGAGGTACTTTAAAAAAAACAAGTAGTTATCTTAGTTCCGAATTTTAAATTTACTCAATTTCTATGACATTCTTATTAAATAACAAGACTTAAATTTACATTAAGAAAAGAGTACTGCAAAGTACTCGTACTTATTTATACTAAAGCCAATTATTTAGACCTTGAAGAACCCATTAGGTGCTTGAAAAAAATGTCCCTCAATCAGGTACAAATTATATTAGTTCCCTATCAATTCAACCACGATCTTCTAGGCTCGCTTTAAACTTTAGAAAACAGCATTACAAAATAATAGTACCGAGTACTCGTTAATAAGAAAGCCATATCTTGAATCCAAATCAACCTGATACCTGCTTTTTTTAGGTATATTTAATCATGAATAGAAGTAAATATTCATGGTTACAAATAATTGAATTAACAAAAATATCTAATTTTATAATCATTTTTATTTTATCTTTTTTTTATTGATAGTAATTATTTTTTTTTTTCCGATTATTTTTAATTTGCTTTTTTCACAATAATCACGCTCGTTTCAATATTAAAGAGTAGTTAGTTTTTAGAAAACTATATATATATAGATAAAATTAATTTCATTCAGCCAAAATAATAAGAGAATTTTGTCAATTTCAATTTTAATAATAATTATTATTATAATTGTAATAATAAGTAATCAAAATGAAAGAAAATAAAAAAAAAAATGAAAAAAATTCACATCCAAGTAATCAATAATCAATTTTCAATTACATTTCCATATTTTTCATATTAAATTCATTCGTTTTCGATTTTTTTTTTGTTTTTTCATTTATTTTATATTTTTACTTTGATTTTATTATTAATCTCATAGTATTGTAGAAAAAATATATTTTTATATCCTTTACCGTTATTATTATTAGTGTAATTTATATACATATCCTTTTGTTTTGTTATATTTTTTTTTTTTTGGTTAAGTTTGATTACATTATAATTAGTAATCATGTTTTTGTTTGTCGTTTTTTGATTATTATTATTATCATTATGTTCATTGTATATTTTGTGTGTACTATACACAGGGTGTTTAATATAAATTAAATGGTAATTCTTGTAATTTAAAACCAAATTTAAATTGTACTCGTTAAATAAAAAAGCTTAAGATCTTTTCAATTACTGTACTTAATACTTAAACCATTCTAGGATTAATACTACAAGTATATGCAGTTATAATGCAACAAAAGAAATCAGGACTTCTTAATTTTTTTTTTCATTTTAAAATACTTAACTGTGTTTTAAGATTATATTTTATAAATAATAATGATAAGTAATTACCCATTAGTAATTGATATTAAACCTGTACTTACAGTTCAATATTTCTAAATATGTGTATTTTCAGTTCTCTAATTATAATTAAAACCCTTCTTGTATTTAATATAAAATCAAATATATTTAAAAATATAATCCACTTAAACACCCTGTATATATACAATTATTGTATAACATTTAAAAAAAAAAATGTATTTAAGTAGATCATCCTATATTTTCTTTTCTGTTTTTTAATTTTTGTATTCATGAATCTCCCATTAAATTCTATTCTATTTACATTTTATTTATTTTTAAACTACCACACCCCCCTCCCCACTACTTAACTTACCACAAATCCACAATCCAAAAATAATGTATTCTAGTACCCGTTTTGAAAAATTTGTTTCATTATTTTTTCTTATCTTCTAATTAATTAAATTTTTTTTTTTTAATTAAATTTTTTTTTTTTGATGATTTTTGATTTTAAAATTTTTTTTATTTTTAAATTTTTTTTTTTTTTATTCTTTTACTAAAAAAAAAAAAAAAAAACAAAAAAAAATTTTACCATTAAAAATTACTAAAATAAGTTTTTTTCTCTATATTTTATATCTGTTATACGACAATATTACAATCAAACATGTCTGTTCTACGACAATATCTATATAAAATATTTAACATTCAAAAAAAACTTAAAACACAAACAATTCCAATTGATATGGACAATGATGATTATGATGTTTATAATGGATGACCTACATATATGATTATAATGATGAGTATAGGTGTCTCACGTTAAAATAGATTCACCTGTTTTCCGATTACATACAAATGCAACTGTCATACTTTTGATTACATTTTCGATAGCTGTTACAACACGCCAATACGTTGGTAATCCAATAGACTGTGTTCATACAAGGTATGTTCAAAAAAATTTATATAATTTAATAAATATATATATATATACATATTTATATACAATTTACATATTTTTTTCATATATATAAATTACATTTATAAAATAATTTTCATTTTACAGTTATTTTATTTGAAAAATACGTATAATTTTCCAATATCATTTTTGTATAACAGTTTTTTTTAAAATAATCTTATGGTTTGTGTCTATGATATATGAAATATTGTTTTACTAGTAATTTTTAAGTAAAAACTGAGCTAAACTGGTATAAAATAACCAAAAAACAGAATTTTAAAAACTGTAGATATAATTTATTGGTACAATTACTTAACAGTACTTCTAAACATGTTGTACATTGAATTAAAATTAAATTTTAAATAAAAAAATAAAACTAGTTTATATTAAGAGTTATATTCAATTATATTAAGAGCAGTTTTCTAATAATTATGAGAATTTGCAATTCTCAATTTAAATAGTTCAGTGTTGAATTAGTTTACTCTAGCCTTTCAAATCTTTCAAAAGATTAATTAATAACTTTGGAAGTTTCCTTAAATACAAAATTTAAACTCAGATTAATAACTCTAACCTTATAATTTAATAATTATGTAATTAATTCAAATTCTTACAATTAGAGAAAAAGAAGCACCATATCATCTTTAAAATCATTATTTTTTAAAAAAGTATACTATGGGAACCAATTATTAATTTTATAACTTCTTTTTTTCTTGATATTTTTAATTTTTTTTTATTTTTAAATTAATATAAAATTAAAATAGAGACATTCCGGAAGATGTCCTCAATACTTATTGTTGGATACATTCAACATATACAGTGGTTGATGCTTTTATGAAAAAGCAAGGTGCAGAGGTGCCTTTTCCAGGCGTACATAATTCACAAGGACGTGGTCCATTAACAATAAAACATACAAAATATTATCAATGGGTGGCGTTTACCCTGTTTTTTCAGGTAAGTTTTTTTTTGTTATATATTTTATAAAATTTTTTAAAATAAATTAGTATGAAATTAAATAGAAGAGTAGGAGAAGGACAAATACACGATAATTTTTACTGTATTACAATATTTGCTATTAAATTATAACTTAAATATTAGAATTACTTATATATTAATCTACACAATAAATTGGCTATCTTATCAGTGAACCAGATCTTATTGAATTCTTGGATCACTAAAAATAAGTCAAAAGAATTCTAAACTCTCAGCTTTATATGAGCATATCAGATCAAAATTAAGTAACTTATTATGCTACTGTCCAAAGAACTCTAGGATAGGGTGCTACCGCAGAAGTACTCCAGCTTCACAGTTCAATTAGAGCCTTAGATTAATTAAACTATACATTAAATGAAAACTTTTTTTAATAATGGGGTTTTCCCCCTCCCACGTCGAAGTCTTCTTAAATATACTTAAGTTGTTACCAGTCTTGATAAGTTTATTTTCTCTACAATTGATGTCTGCTTTTGGTTTTAAAATTGAGCTGTATAAACGCCCATTTTCTTAATTATATATATTCTTTAACAATGCAATTAATACATTTTAATTTAATCACCAAAAAACAAAAGAATTCAATAATAATGAAATTTATGCATTTAACATTTATGAATATATTGTAGTTTTTATTATGTTAGAGAAAATTATGCACCTCTTCTATCATTGGACCATGTAACATATTAATTAATAAAATTAAAACAAAAAACATACAAAATAAATTGTATTGCTCAATTTAGGACTTAGATACTATTAATAATTTAATATAGTACATACAAAATGTATTCACCATATATTTTGACATTTATGACTTACTTTTGTGTATTGAAAGTTCCTGTACATATATAAACTATAAACCTATTAAAAATTTCGGTACTTTTATATTGTAAATTTTAATAAAAACATTTCCAAAAAAAAATTCATAGTTATATACAAAAAAATATATTTTTAAATTATATTATTTAACACTATAAGATCTGAGTTCAATAATTAAGTTAATAAAAAAATATAAGTACTAATACAATTACAAGTACTTTCTAATTATTCAAAATTTTTGTTGAAGTATTTGTAAATATTATATACACTTTCAAAATTAATGCAAGTACCGCTAAGAAGAATAAGATCAAGTACTTTTAAACCTTTAATAGTACTTGTATTAATTAATTACTTTTAAAATGCACTTTTGTACTGAAGTTATTTTCTTCGTCCTTAAGCGATTCTTGGCATTGAAAATTTGTATTCATAATTGAGTATCAAGTAAAAGTTGGTACACAAAAATATATACCAATTTCTTAATAATATACAAGTATGTTTTTATTAAGTAAGAATTAAAGAAACGAGTACATTCAGTACTTTAATTGTAATCAATCTTAATACTTACCTTTGTACGTTTTAAGTAAATTATATATAGTTACTATATATGGTAATTGTTCTAAGATAAAATTGAACTTATAATTTCAAAATTTTTTTGAACAAGAGTTCTTACATCCGCAATTAATGTCTGAGAAACGAATAGGTTAAAGTAATTTGAAAAAAAAGTGGAGTAATTGGTTCGCTGCACTTTTAAATTGTACATTATTTTATATCCAAAATTTAAGTAGTAATAAAAAAATTTGTATTTTTATTAATGAGAAATGTTTTTTTGAAATAAGAACAAAAAAAAAAAATACAAAACTTATGTTGTGCTTTATTCTTAAAAAAAATTTTTATATGAAAATTTTCCGGAAAAACCAAAGATATTATTAAATAATTTATTTTTATCATTTTCTATTCGGTTTTTTGTGTGTCAAATTTCAAAGTTAAGAAAAAAAAAGTAAATTTTGAAATACTAAATAATTTTTTATTATGCAGATTTTTTGGTTAAAGAAAACATATATATATAGAAAATAAAATATATGAGGTCGTTGAAATCTTCATATAAAAAATTAACATACCCTTTTATCTTGTATACACAATATGTTATACTTAAAAAAAAAAATATGTTTTTAAGAAAAGAACATCTGTTTACAGATTGATTTATAGATGGGTGTACTGTTTTCTTAGTTGCAATGTTGGAAAATCAGTTCCATTATGTATAAATATTAATGAACATTTTTATGTATAGAAATTCATCATTCGTTGAAGGTGTTTGATGTTATATATTTCTATGAAATAATATATTTTTTGGTTTAGACCGTAGAGTATAAAAGTGTTTAACTAATTTAAAAAGCTATAGAGGAATTAAATACTCGTGTAATTTTCTAAATTGATGCCAAACTATTAAAACTAAAGAATTAAATAAAATAGTATTTCAACTCACTTAAATTTCAATGTGGAACAGTAGGTAAAAACCCGATCCTATATTTGAGGGGCCCGATTTGAAATTCCAATAAAAATTAAAAAAAAAAAACATTTATTTTATTTTCGATTTAATACAGCTACCATTCGCCATTGGGTTAAAATTAATGGCATAATCAATAAATAATAATTATATACCTTTATTAAGAAATACATTAATATTAATAAACAAATAATTTAATTGAATAATATAACTCACAGATATAGAAATACCTACTGTAAAACCCAAAAACAATATTGTTGCAATTTATATAACAAATAGAATTATCTCTATTAAAACTAAAACACTCTACTTGTTATATAAGGCCTAGTACAATATCATGTAGTAATTGCATGAATGTATGTGCAATTGACTAAGATCAATCTTCATACATAATATTTTGAACAACTTCTTTTTCTTTTGCTCCATACCCATTATTGGATGATGGCGATCATATGATACTGTTGATCAACTGTTGATGACTTATGCGATCCCTGGCTATGTACATTAGTTCTCCTATGTCTGAAACGCCTGTCGACTGTCTAATGTTTCTTAGCCATGACATTTGTTTCCTACCTATGCCCCTTTTTCCTTCAATTTTGCTTTGGACAATAAGTTAAAGCAATTCACATATACTTCCGCGCATAATATGACCACATTTGACCATGATGTTTTCTGACGTTTAATTCTTAGAAGCAGTTCTCTATTTGCACCAAATCTACTCAGAACATCCTCATTTGAAACGTGCTCAGTTCATGAAATCTTTTGCATTTTTCTGTAAACCCACATTTCAAATGCTTCAAATTTGTTGATGTCTTTAATTTTTAAAGTCCAAGCCTCTATGCCATATAGAAGAATTCACCATATATAGCACTTTATGAATCTTATGGGGAATTGAACAACTTAGGAGTGATAATTACTTACAATTGGTTCATACAATACAACATGGAGGAATATATTTCAAATCAACAGCTCGTATAGATTTTAGAAAACTTAAAGTAATCAGGACACAAAAACTTATTTACAACCTTTTTCTTCCAATTATATTTTCTTCCTTACAATTCTCCCACACTGAATCGAATATCTGCCTCACAAAATATCAGTAGCTAATTAACTTTTAAAGTTCAATTGAAAAGACCTTAAAGTTCTTACACTTAACGATCTCTTTAATATAATTGTTCTATTAAATCAATTCATTTTTTTCTTTTTGTATGTCAGTAGATCACCATAATTTTTACAAAGTAAAAGAACCTTTTAATTAAATTTTTTTTCTTTTATATTCCACAGTAATCCCCATTTTTTTATTTTATTTCCCCATTATTATTCAATAATTCTTCCAAGTTCTTCTTCCGTTTAACATTTAATCAAAGTAAACCAAAAACATTCCAATATAAAACTTTTCTTATTATACCTGTTGAAAAATTCTCAAAAGTATTTTGTCTATAAAAATCTTTTATTTTTTCTTTTTTTTTCAAAATGTCAGTGTAATAATTACCTGCCATTTACCTTTTTAAAAATATCCGTTATCTTGAAGGGGTTGAAACAACAAAAACAAAATAAAAATAAATTAACCTCCTTTTTTTCGCTTAAATAATTATTTAATCCTTTTTTAATTTTTCTTCTACTTTTTTCTTTTTTTAATGTAACAATTTAATTTCCTAATTAATATCCCTTCATTTTTAATTGACCCCATTTTTTTTCTTTCTGTCTCTTTCTTTCTTTCTCTTTATATCTCTTTCCCCACCCACCAATTTCCATCTGTGATGATATGAACGATGAACAAATTATTAACCTTCTAACTTTTAATTTTTATTGTTGTTGTTATTGTTTTTTTTTTTATTTATTACACAGGTATGATATGAACGTTTATAATATAATATAACAACCACTTTATATTTCTATCTCTTTCATTTTTGTTGTGTGTTCAGTTAACTGTTCTATTTTCAAAACTGATTTTCCGCAGCATTTCATTTTGATTGTATCAAATTAACAATACAATAAAATTCCAATTAATATAGTGACAGTCGACAGAATTGAAAATGTGAAAAGAATGGTGCGGAAAAGAGACAAATGAATATAGAGAGAGAGAGATGGAAAAAAAAATGTGATAGTGATAAAGAGATAAATATATGTATACAGTTAATAGAATAGGATGAAATAAAAAATAAAAAAAAAAAAATATTTATTTGAGGGTGATAAAACATTTATACGATTAACGTTTAAATGTTTTATATAAAAATAAATCCTGTCAACATAATTAGGATCCTTTTTAATTTATTTTATATATTTGTATTTTTTTTTATTATTATTTTCTAACTGTAATTTCTTTTTGTAATTGTTTTTTTATTATTATTATTATTATAATTACTTTTGTTGTGTGTGTGTGTGTGTGTAGACTAATTTAAAAGGAGGTTGATATTAAGTGCTGTCATTTTGTTTTCAATTTTTTTTGTTTCTTGTAGACTGATTTAAGGGGAAAAAGTGGGGTTAAGTTTTTATTTTTTGATAGTTGTTGTTGTTATTATTGTACTTGTTCTACATAATTGTGTGACATTTGACACATTTGATGATTCTTTTTTTCAATTTGATTTTTTTGTAATTGATATGTTTTGTTTTTTTTTTGTTTTGCATTTTCTTTCTCTTTCTTTAATATATTAATTATATAAAAACATATACATATACATTTATATATAATTATAACTTAAGAAATAGACTGTAATATATCCTTTTTTAAATGATTTTAATTGCTTTTCCGCTCATTTGACATTTAATCCTTTGTTATTTTTTTCAATTTAGAAAAAATAAATAAAAATAGAAAGAGAGAAATATATACGTATATATACAATTTTATTTATCTATTTATTTATATGAAAAAATTTATATGATCTGATTTGTATTGTGATTTCTTGAAAAACTTTATACTATTATTATTATCTATTATATTGTTTTGTTTTTTTTTTTTGAAAGGATTTAAAAAAATTTTAAAAGAAAATAAAAATAAAGGATTAAATTAAATTTTGTGATGGTATTTGTTTTAAAAAGGGTTTTTAGTATAATTACAATATTTTATGTACATTTGTAAATTTTAGTACATTTGGTATAATTGACATTTAAGAATAGTATAAAAGTCTACACCGGAAATCAATTTAAAATGAATTTTTGTGATTTTAAGTTTTTGGAAAATAAGAATTACATTTTGAATTTTTGAATTTTGGTAGTAAAATTGTTATGAAATTGTTTTTAAAGTTTAGAATACCAGTACAATAAAAGTGAAAAATACAGTAAATGTCTCCATTCTGCTTTCGTAATTTGATTTTTGTTAGAAAAATATTTTTTACCACCTTCTTTTTTATTCTCCTTTGAATTAAAAAACTTTTTAAAAGGTGTGGGCGAATATAAATCTTATATCATTAGCTCAGCCCTTTTTTTTGTGCTTTAAGAAGTGCTAGGTATCGGATATTAGTTAGTCTTCGTTTTATCTATCTAGATATACCCGAATACTATGCATATAGATTATACCCAGTGCTTGTCTATTAATATTTGAAATTTTTTATTTGTTAATGTACAAGCCCCTTAAGCACTCAATGCGGTAAACGTGTGGTTCAACATTTTTTTTTTCAAGAGGAGCAGGTACTATGATATAAATTATTAAATTGTAATATAAATTGTATATTTTTATTAGATATGATCTGACCACGATTTGAATATGTGGTCCTACGATTAAAAGGTGAGCATCATAATCACTATGGCAACGGTATGATTTATCCGAAATCGGGAATAGGTATTTTTTCATAGTTTTGGAAGATGTCCTGGACTTCAAACAAACTTATAGCAACTAGTAATAGTAACAAATAAATTACATAGGAATTTCCACTTAAATGTCAGTATTACATAGAAGTCAAGAGCAACTGAATACTATTAAATGTACATATTTTTTAATTTAATCAAGATTTTAAAGAAATGAATAAATACAATTAAAAAGAAATTAAAGACTACGACAATTGAAAACAACTTGTTCTTGAACTTGAGAATGCAATTTTCATTTTCATTTATTTTTAACATATTCTGTTTTAAAGGCCCATAAGAAATACAATTTAAAAAAAAAAAAAAACTATTCACAAAATAAATAAAAATTGACTTTAAAAAAAATTTAAGTAGATCGTTATTATTGTTATGGGCATAATTCCAAAAAGAAATTATTAGCATTTAAAAGAATTTTAAAAACTTACATAATATATTAACTATGATTGTCTAGACAACAAAACATATAATAAAACATAATTAAAATTCAGAAAAATTGATTTAATAGTAGTACTTTGTCTATAAATTTAATTTACACTTGAACAAAAACAATTTCTACAGACTTAAGTATAAAAAAAAATTGTAATAATCTTAAAAATCTGTTGCATATCTTCTTCTTAAGAAATATTTTGAAATGATTTACGAGTTTTTAAATAAATTCTTAAAGAATTCTTTAAGAAATGTTTTTATGACAAATTTTTCAGAAATTTTTGAAATATTTGTCTTCAATTTTTATTATTTTTTGTTGCAAGACCGAAGAAAATTACATTATGAGTTACAAGCGGAAGTATACTTATTTAATTTGTCTCAATATCATTGGCTTGTATTGTATTGCAACGAATATCCGAATTCGAATAAATTTTTAAAATCGCTTCTAATTGAAAATTCTGGAGGGTAAATTTTTTTCCTAATTAAAATTTCCTCTTTTTTTCATACAAATAAACTTTTTTTTTTATTTGCATACCATGCATTTTGAAAGTGCATTAAAGCCCTTCGGGCGTTATTTTACCTCCGCAATTACAGTGAAATGACATCAGAACATGGGAAATATACAGTCAAACTTAACTGTAGGCAAAATCAGCTGAGGCACATGTCAAGCTCCTAGACTATTCCAATCAAACCGATGAATAGTATTATTAGTAAATATGTAGCACAACTCTTTTTGTCTCTTAGAGTTTTTGTCTCTAAACCATGAAATTTTAAAATCTGAATGATGGTGAAGTGGTTAGGACTTCAGCCTTTTAACAAAAGGGGTCTCAGATTCAAACCCTAGTCATATCTTAAATATATTTTCTAATTTAAAATATCTTTTTACTATACCGTGACTATATAACGTCTTAAGATGTTTTTTGCGCCTTAAATGAAATAAATTCTAACCAATGACAAAGACATATATTTGCTTTATTACACGGTGCAATTGCTTACTTTAAAATTATAGATCAACCTAATAAAATGTAAGCTTATGATGCTCTGTGTAAAACCGACTATATCAAGAGGTTTTACCAAACTTCTAAATTTCAACCAAATCGAGGAACGGTATTATTAGAAGAACCAATAAGAAAGATTTTTTCCTTGAAAAAAAAGGAAGTTTTAAATTTTCTTCAAGGCTTTCCTTAAAGGAACTTCTTTAAAATAAAATTTGCTTATTAAAAAAAGTTGTTATTCTACCATATATATTATGAAAATAATATATTACAATTTTATATTTTTATTTTATTTCTTCTTATTTTCTCTCTTTCTACCTCTTCCTATATTTTACATAATATTTCCTAAAAATCTGTTTCTTTTTTTTTTATAATGATAATTTTATCCATAAGTATATCCTTCCATTCCCTTAATTTAAATGTGTGACGTTATGCAGTATTATATCGACATATTTATAAAACACTTTGCGTAACAAGAATTTCTTAATTTCTTTTTCTTTAATTTTCTAGGATCTTATCTACATCTCATCTATACAGGATCTAATCTATATATCCTTTTCTAGCTCTCTAACATTTTTTTGATAATACCTCTAAATGTCAAAAAAAAATCAACTTATGATGTGTATACGTACTTACATTAGCCACTTACATATTAAGTATTTATATATATACTAGCTAATACCCGGTGCGCGTTGCTGCGCCTCTCAATGGAGGTTTAATTGAATTTGATGTTACTGCAAAAAGTTAACACAAAACTTACACACGGTTTAAACATGTAAATTTTAAAATGTGTGAAAGCAATCTTTTTAAAACGATTTTTCTAGGATTATTCTAGTAATTTTTGAAACTTTCTGTAATTCAAAGCAGTACGAACTACTTTCCAAATTTTGACGTAATTTACTTCCAAAAAAATTTTTTGAAAAATCGCAGGACCGACTGTTAACAGACTCAACTCCATTTTCAAGTTGCTTCACACATATAAAATTTGAAGTAAACCGGTCAAATCGTTTCTAATTTAGAGTTAAGTAACGCAAAAATCTATTAAAAGCCACTGTGCCCCACTGGGTTAACGGAACTACACTTTCTCTTTGGGCAAAGCTGTATTGCGCAAAATTGGACGTAATTTGCTTCCAAATCACTCAACAAAATTTTTTTGAGGCTTTCTTTTTAGCCAAAGCAGTACTTCGCAAATTTTGACAATATTAGCTTCCAAAATTATTTTGACCGACGTGGGTTAACAAATTCCAAATCTGTTAATAGTGTCAACTCAATTCTCACAGGGGAGCACGTATATAAAATTTAAAGAAAATCGGTCAAACCGTTTTTAATTTAGAGTTAAGTATTGAAAAAACCTATAAAAAGCTGTTGGCCCCAATGGGTTAATGCAAGTCAAGAAAATTTTTTTGTGGGTTTTCTTTTTAGCCAAAGCAGAATTTCATAAAATCGGACAAAATTCGGACCCAAAATTTTTTTGACACCCCGTCGGCCCGACATGGGTTAATAAATTCCAAAACTGTTAATAGTGTCAACTCAATTCTCAAGGAGCATCACGTATACAAAATTTTAAGTCAATTGGTCAAACTGTTTCGAATTTAGAGTAAAGTATTGAAAAAACCTATAAAAAGCTTTTGGGCCGCAATGGGTTAATGGAACTCAACAAAATTTTTTTAAAGCTAAAGCAGAATTTCGTAAAATCGGACAAAATTTGGACCCAAAATTTTTTTTGACCACCCGTCGGCCCGACATGGGTTAACAAATTCCAAAACTGTTAATAGTGTCTACTCAATTCTCAAAGAGCATCACGTATACAAAATTTGAAGTCAATCGGTCAAACCGTTTTCATTTTAGAACAAAGAAGTTTAAATACTTGCACCACAGCCCCAACTTGTCGGTCCGTTAGAGCAAAATTTTTGGGCCACGATTTCTTTCCGTACCCAAAAACCCCTATATACAAATTTTCATGAAAATCGGCTGGGCAGTTTAGGAGTCTATTCGCTACATACAAACAAACAAACAAACAAACAAACAAACATACAAACAAACATTCCCTTTTATATATATAGATATATATATATTCATATTTTACAAAAAAAATAAATTCCAATAAACGTTAACATACAATATGCTCATTCTGTGTTTGTTGTTTATTGATAACCTGTGATGTGTTTTGAATTTTTAATTTCTTCCTGACAATCTAACACAAAAAAAAAGATCCTGGAAAAATCATTTCATTCCCATTGAAAAAAAAATTTGAATGAAAAATCTATGATTTTTCAATATACATACTATAGTGCCTACATATACATATCATATTGAATATGTGACTATGTAATGATTTGAAAAATCAAAAATCCAAAAAAAAAAAAAATAGACAATAAAATGATTGATTTTATATATGTATTTAATATTCAGTCGCGTTTCAGTTTTTTTTTTTACTGTGAAAATCCAATGGGTAGCAGCTGATGAATTTTTTAAAAATAAAAAAAAAAGTAAATTATAATGGTGATGCTGTAAATATATGACTATAAATAAGTGAGAAGATAATATGAACATCGCAGTATCTATATATATATATATATATATATATATATATTAGAACATGACTGTAATAATAAATTGAATTGAAAGAGAAAGCAGCAGAAGTACCGTTATTTGATTTTTATATTTTGCATGTATCCTGATTCCTGACGCGTCAAGGATACTTGAAAACAAATTTTATAAAAAAAAGTTTTTCCTTTTTTGTTTTATTTGTCACTTTCTCTTTTTCTTTTTTTTTGATTTTCTGATAAGTTTCATCACTTATGTCATGTGATTTTGTAATAAACATAGGCAATATTATTTTTAAATATTTTATTATTATTGACGTTTATCAATGTTCACTTTCTGTTCACTTTAGTTCTGCGAGTACTGGGATTTTTCAATAAAATAAATCAAAAAAAAAAAGGACAACGAAGTTTTTATGTAAATACAGAAAAGTGAAAGTTAACAAGGTAGGAAAATTTTTTTTTTCGTCATCCTTTATATCCTGTAAAATGAATAAATAACAGAATAAAATAATAAGGACCTGGTACAATGTTAATATGAAGAGTTTGATTTCATTGATAGGTTTATAATATATAAGTGATGATGCTTTTATTGAGAAAATATCTTGGGGAAATATATCAAATGTATTAATAATATATAGGGAAATATATCCTGAAGTAATAATAGGATATTTGTTTTTCTACAAGGATTTTGATAATAAATCAAAATCAAATGTAAAACACTTTGTGAATATTGATTCTAAATTATAATAGATATTACCATTTATATAAATGTCAAGTAGATCTCTATATAGAAATTGATTTGTACAATTGCATTTTGAACTTAAGATATGGTTTGGGGTGTGGGATATGATGCAATATTTTAATATATGATAATGATATTTGTATTATTATGAATATAATGTATGTTTAATGATAATGACAAAAATTATTATTAGGTTGATAAACGAATCAAAAATTGTAAAAGTATGTTCCGATTTTTTAGTTTAATTTATAACCATTAGGATTCTGCTGATCGTAAATGTCAATTATAATTTTTTGAATTTTAATATATACAAAATATGCATATATTAATTATTTTATATAATTTAATTCACAACATTATTATTATATTGCATACACTACATACGATATACACGCATACACTGCGGTAAATCTAAGTTGTTTTTACAAATATCAAACATGATGGCAACACAGTTAAGATAAGTCAATAATATGACATTTGACATTTGCATATTCAGTCAATTGTATTTATTGTTTACTGTTAAAGAAAGTATCAATTTTAATAAATTAAATAATTTACTTAATAAAATAAATTAATTTTTAATAATTTATATTAAGTAATATTATTTATTTTATTTATATTTTATATATACGCTATATATATTTGACCACTAAGAGAATTTGTAAAATAAATATTACTTGTTTCATTTAAAAATATAATGATCTGTATGAAAATCAATATCGCACCCCTAGGTTTTTAAGCACCCCAAATAATTTTATTAAATAATATAACTCACAGATATAGAATACCATATAACTCAAATACAAAATATTACAATATAAACAAAAATAGAATTGTATATATTGAAAATCTAAAACGTTTCCATATGTTATAAGGCCTAGTACTATCTCATGTTTAAATTGTATTTGGAATACATTAGGATCAATTCTAAGAATACGAATATAATAAGATTCCCTGTTACAACATGTATCTATGTAATAGACAGGCTTATTAGCCTAACTGTTGAAGCGTTAGCTCTTAAAAGAAATAAAATTGACAATCTATATTAAATTTTATTAAAATATTAATTTTTTATATCAAAGTAATTAAAAAACACGAATTTTTAATTATTTAATACTTAAAAAACAATTTCCAACAATAAAAAAATTATTTTAATTCTTCTTACATGATAATAATGATGTCTGAAGGATTCGAAAAAAAAAACGATTCAAAACAACAAATTATTCTTTTATTATTAAATTTTTTCCTAAACCTTTACAAAATTTTTTTTACCTTTTGTTAATGAATTGTAAAACATCAAAGACACAAAAAACCATTAAAAAAACACTAAACACATCATCAAAATGCTCAATTTATTTAAAACTCTTACAAACAAAGACCTATAATCCACCCTATATCCAACATAATTACTATAATAAAAAAAAAACAAAACTATTGAAAACTTAAAGTGTTAAAAAGCTATTTACAACAGGACCTCTTGAATCGTAAAATATAAAAAAGTTTTTTTTAGTGTTATTAAAAGACACTAAAATTTTACCTGTGTTTTTCACCCACCCTCCTCTCGCGTACAAACCTTGAATTGTTTACAGGGTAGAAGTGTACTAGGTTATTCAATGTATGAATGAATATTGTAATAATAATATGCCTAAAAAAAATAATTTTAGGCTATTTTGGTATTTAGTTTTTGTATTTTAAAAGTATCCTTTTTATAACGGAATACAATACAATACAACAATACACAAATACAAAAAAAAAATCTTAAATATTAAAATTTTGAAATACATGTATGAATGGTATAGTGAAAAGTTGGATTAAAAAGAGGAAAAAAAACCACTCAAAAACTTGTTGATTCATAGACACAAAAATGGAAATAGTAATAAAAAAAAATAAAAATATTGGGTCTTAGTTTTTCATATTATTTTCACATCCTTTGTTTTTTTAATTTGTTAGCAATGTAATATACGGTAGAATAGTTTTCTAAAGAGTTTCCGAGATATACATAAATGAGGGTTATGTATAGTAAACGCTTTACTTATTTTTGACAAAAGTCTGGTAGATTTTGAATTTATTATTGAAACTTAAATATGCTTAGTAAATTTGAAGAATGTTATTAAAGCATATGTTAAGTAGGAGCTCTATCTTTTGTACCTCTACTAATAAAAAATCTAATAAAAATGAAAATTTGGAACCAAAAAGTATTTGTTCAATTGGTAGACAAATTCATTTCTGAATTAGTTCCTTTGTTTTATTTATTTGAAAATTAACAGATTTATGATATTGATTCCATTTGAAGAGGATGTTATTGAATTTTATTTTCTTGGGGCTCGAATTTCATGTTTTGTCATACGTCCTCAAGTAGTTTCTCAGTTGTTCTGAGTTTAATTACCCTCAACTAAAACGAAAGGATTCAAACTCAAAATATTTGTCTAATCTTTAGTTTGTTTCCTACTAATTTCAACTGCAGAACTAAGCTTTACTATAAACCTTCCCAAATATTCTTTTTCAAAATTTTTATTCCGTATGGAAATAGAGGACATTGCTGTTTCACTCTATTTAACACACTTTATGACTCAAAATAATTGAAACTATAGTTCCTTTAAGGTTTCCTTAGATTCTAATCAAGCGAAAACTAAAGTGCATAAGTTTTTCATAATAGGTTTAATTTAAAAACTTAATTTCTAATTATTTTATTTCAGTCATCCATTGGTGACAATCATTCATTCGAACAAACAGCAGTACTATATTAGTTTTTAATTCCAAATTACAACAAAAAAAAATTAGATAAACTAATAATTTTAAAATATATATTTAAAGAAATCCTCCAGAGATATTTTTAGATTCCTTTGAACTCTTTTGAGTGAAAAATAAAACACTATTTTAAGAATATAAAATTGAATCAAAATTAAAGGGTAACATTTAAAACAAAGAAATTTAAGTCTTCTATTTTGGAATTTTTTGAAATAATTTAAAAGAAATTTTTAAAATAAATTTGAAAATTTCTTAAAAAGGTTAAAAATGTCAAAATATAAATGGTTTTGTAACATAAAATAAATGACTCATTAACTTTGAATCATCATCATCGTTTAACATTAATTATTAAATATTATAATAAATTTGTTTTTTTTTTCTTTTTGATTGTTCTTATTTTTTTTTACTTTAGTGGGAAGATAATGGTCTATTTTTTATTTGAAATTTAAAAAATTTTGTTCTATAATAAATTAAAATTAAAAAAAAACCATTTTTTAAATTTATTAATATTATAAAAGCTTCTTAATAAATTTATTAACAAATAATATAAAACAAATTCTGATAGATTTTTAGTTTTTAACATATTTTTGAAATTAAACATTAGAATTCCAAGAAAATCATTTCTAATTTTTGTGCCAATGATGCTTTGTACTTTTTAACACATTATATTTTTTTAATTCTATCTAATTATTCGGATTACCTATACGTACAACACTCTTTTTTCGAAGGTCAGTAGAAAAGATGGGAATTCATCGGAAAATATCAAATTTGTTGTACGAGGATTGTCTGGGTATTGTGGGTGTTTTACCAACAGAAACTACTTCATTCAAACCTTAATTTTGCCGATATAAGGTCTTTTAGTTTTAGGGATTAAGTAAGGAGGGTCAATTTAGGTTTTGAAATTAGGAAAGCAAAACAGACTAAGGAAAGGGAAGATTGGCTAACGTATTTCGAAACATTTTAAAATATCAAGAATTATATGGGCAACTTTAGTGATATTAAAGCCTGAATTAATAGCATCCAAGAATGTGTTGAGTCATTTTAGATTTAGCTTATGTACCTTTTCACACTCTTAATTGAATTAACTGTATTTCTACATAATATTGGGCAATTTAGACGTAAATTATAAAAATGAATTTCTTCATTATGCCCTACACCTATGAAATAGAAAAATGGTATATTAACTTTGGTATGGTGTTTTTTACTCAGAAAACAATGGTAATTCAAACAATAAACTTATTTTACCGGAATGCGTAAAATATAGAAAAAAAAAAATTGTTTTCCAGACATGTCTGATAATTATAAATCATTTATTCCTAGACTATAGGCTTGATTGATCCTTTGAGATTAATTAATCAAAGTTTTAAAAGAACACCTTCTAAAAAGCTATTCCCAAAATTCTGCAATAGTTTATTAACTTCTAATCCTTACGCAATTTAAAAAATTAGAAAAATTTTACATCAGTATAATTATTATCAAATATTTGAAAATTTATAATAATCTTTACATAATATTGCTTTTACATAATGTAAACAATGATAGCAATTAATAAATTGCTTTTTAAATAAAGTTCTCTTAAGAGAATAGTGGTGACATTTTTATCAAATTTATTTAATCAAAAATAAATGTCTGAGTATGACAAAAAATTCTTTTTAAAAGTTGAATGCAGATTTTCATAATTATTCTAACACTTACTCGTACATGTAATATAAACTATATAAATATTATACAAAGAAATTTAAAAAAAAATAATCAGAAAAATCACAACAAAAAAAAAAAAATTAGAAACAATGAAAATGAAGTCATTAACCCATGTATTTTTATGAGTCGTAACAACGACAGCTTATTTTATTCATTATAAAAACCCCTTTAACTACTAATGAAGATCAGGAAAAGAGACAAACCGAACCGAATTATTGATATAACTAATGTTCAGATTTAATATATTGAAATAAAACTGCCACACCTTACCACATGCAGTGAAAATAATGATTTTATATTTGCTTTCACAACAGAGCATATACCATATCAATTTTAAAAAACCCACTCAACCGTTTAAATATCATTGTAATCTGCAACTACCGTTGCATTTGTAAAATTGAATTGCTATTGTGAATTTAAATTAGAAATCGCTTTTCAAAATATTTAGAATTACAAGTTTCTCTTAGAAATTGGTTCTGCATTTTTACTTTTAAATTAATTAAAGAATCGGTCAACCAGTTATTTGAAAGGGACAATCATGATTTTAGAAAATTAATATCTTAAATTCTATAAATACTAAAATGCAATATTAATGTACCTACAATGAATTATTTTTTCCAATATTACCTACTATTTGATATAAAGTTACCCGATATTAATTAATTTCCTTTAATTAATCTGCACTTAACTCCTTAAACCATTATTAAAAACGAATATTCTCAATTTACAAAATTTTCACTCAAATTTATACTCATTCAAAATTTATATTTTGTTTATGTTTTAATTTAAAACAATGACGTTTTTCGTACACTACAAACTCAAAAAAAAAAACAATAACAATAATTGTAACGGTATTTGTATGATGCAAGCCTAAAAAATTAAAAAAAAAAAATATAAACACTAATTTATGCATATAAGTATATAAGTATTAGTTTGATATTATTCATTCCATTTCACTCACTCTCTACTCTTACATCATAAACATGCAAAGGTACATAGATAAAAATAAATTCTGACAGGAAAACTCTGACGTGTGAAAATTTTTTTTAAACAAAAAGAATTAAAACAATAAATGGATATTGTATTTAAACATATTTACAAAGACTTTTTTTATTTTTGTTTATTATTATTATTATTTTTAGCTTATTTTCTCTCTAATATATTTTCCTATTATCTCCCATTTCCCTAGCTCTAATTCACAATCACTTACATTTTCGCCCCAATAAGACGGCGAATTGAAAACTTATAGAAAAAAATAAGAACAACAAAAAAAAATAGTTTGTCGCAAGAATTTAAATACAAAGTATCAGAATTTGTCGTAATAAACAAACATAAAACCATACGCTTGAAGAATTTCTTCACTTGATTTACTTGTCCACTCGCTTTTGATTTCTTTTTTTTTTTTTGTTTCACTTTATTTTCGGACATTTACAAACACTATTACAGAAAATTATCAATGGGAGAGCAACAAAAACAAACAATAAACGAAAGAAACAAACATTTTTGTTTAGAAAAAGAAAATGAAAAACTATATTTTGAAAAGTTTTCATTTGTATACGTTTTTCTATCTCTTTCTTTCTTGTTAAAAATGCTCCCATAGTTTTGTGTTTTTTTTTTGATACTTCTTTCTCTCATCAAAAAATGTTTGATTTATTTTGGTTTTTTTGTTTTTTTTTTTGAAAAAAAGAGCATAAACATTTTCCAAAAAAAAAAATTTTCTAAAAAAATCTTCTCAATGTTTTTAATTAAAAAATTTGTTCTTAGTTTCAGTTTTTAGTCGAAATTTAGGCGTCGGAATAAACGTTTATTATAGAAAATAGCTCGAGAAAAAAAAAAACGCATATACGCATTAAGCGTTTATATCACTTTTATATTTGTATATGTACACATGTACATATATATTTTTATATACATTTGTTTAAAAACCAAAACATAAAATATTTGTATAGAAAAAGCGGAAAAAAAACAAAAACAAAAAAAGTGATATAGAAACGAGATCGTATTGTTGTGGGTGCGTGCGTACGGTGCGTACACCCGTGCGTACGTGTTTCGGTCATGATAAAATGAAATTTGAAATAACGTTTATCCATGCCGTCCATGCCGTAAAATGTCAAACACATTAAATATTGTTTGACGTTTATGATTCAAATTTTTACATTAAATTTGTTAAATTATTTTAAAAAGATCATAACTAGTGTCAATAATTCATTTGTTTTTGTATTTGATAAATAAAAGTGTTTGAAAATTTTCTATTTAATTAAATTAATATTTGTTATTATTTAATTAAATTTAAATAAATTGTATACGTTAAAAGTATGTATATATAGTTTATATTTACAAAAAGAAAAAAAATAAAAAAATAAATTAAATATTTGAAAAATGCATTTGTAATTGGAAATTGAGTAAGAAACGCGTGCGTAATTATATTTAATAGTGGTGCGACATTATGGCATCTGTATCTGTATCAAAATAAATATTATTATATTAATCAATTATAGAAAAAAACTAAAAATTTTAAATAATAATTTTTTTTGAAATACAACAGAAAAAAAAAGTATACAACAAATTAAAAAAATTTTTAAACAGAAATAATATAATAATAGAAATTATCAATGTGAAAATTTAAAAAAAAAAAAAAGTTTGTTCTCAATTTTTCTCATCCAAAGATTGAAAAAAAAAATGAAAAATATAAGCAAAAGTAATCAAAATAAAAAGTTTTTTTCAGTTCAGATGTAAATATTAAACAAAAAAATTGTTGAAAAGTGGAAAAAAATTTTAAATTTAAGAAAATTTATCAGATTCTTTTTGAAATTAATTTGAGAATTAATAAAATAAGAAATTAAGAATATATTATTTTAAAAATATGATTAAAATTTAACTGAAATCTATATAATATTTACAAAAAAATACTGTATAATGAATAAGAAAGTGTTAAAGATTGGTTTTCAATATTGATTAAAATACCAAACTATTTTTTCACATCATAGTTCATAGTTGTTATAGCCATGGCCTTGTTACAAGCATTGCCGTGTAATAAGCTAGGCTTTGAATTTGTTTGTAATGTACATATAAAATGTTTTTACTTTATGAGAGTTAGATAGTTCTATTTAAACTATTACATAAGTTGACTAGATATTTTATAGATATATTAAATAATAAAAAGTTAACTGAAAATTTTAGAACATTTCCTTGCTTTTGAAAGTGAATTTTGGGGTTAGAAGAACCAATTTTCGAATATTTATCATTCTGAATCTTAAATCACAAGTATACTTTTTAAATCACAAGAGTTTTGGAATCTTTTTTTTAATTTGTTATACAAATATAGAATATATATCTAGGGCTTAAATAAAACTGAAGGTATAACTAAGTTCAAGAATATACAATGTTTAATTGAAAAACGATGTGAACATTTTCTTTAAAAGTATTTAAAGTCAATAGTATTGAATAATTAAAAAGTTGACTTTAAAAATATTATAAATAATCTATTTGAGTTAAAAAACTAGATCTCAAATGTATTATAAATTTCAGTTAACTTAAAATAAAAAATGAAAAAAAACCACCGTTTTGGTAAACAGGCCGAAGTCAAAATCCCGACGGAAGTCAAATCTTTATGAAAGATTTAAATAAATTAAATCGAATTTTTACAAAATTTCCAATATTATTCTAAAATCAGTTGATCATCTTATTAATCCAGTAAAATTTTTTTAAGAAAAGATTATATTTCATAGTCTGAAATGTTTTTATTTACTATATAATATTGTCAATCCAAAATCATTAATTTAAATACACGTGGAGTCAAAGCTCTTCAAATTTACAATAGAATATAAATTATTTTAATTTATTAAGTATTAAAACTAGCATTTACGCACAATTTAGTAACTTGGCATGGAATATTTTTTTTAATACAATTTAAATTCTAAATAGTAAATTTAAATTATATAGTCATAAATTATGAGATTTTTTTTTATAATCATTATTTATAATATTATATTAAATACATATATGTATATACAATTGAGATTTTTAAATTTTAATGAGTTCAAAATAATATTTAATCGTTTAATATTTCATGTTTTTTTACTTCACATATGTTTCTACGAAATTTTTTTGTAGTTCACAAACGATATTCTAAAGTTTCAATGCCCTCTTGTATATTTTCTTTGAAATTTTTAATGGAAGCTTTTAATTAATTTGTAATTATATAATAGACATAATATTTTTAAGCAAATATTTAACTTTAAATCTTCAATTAATCTTTTATTTAACAATTTAATCAATTTGAAAACCAATACCAAGCTTTTTTATAAAAAATAATCAGTGTTACACTATTGTTATATCATTAGATTTCTATTATTTTTTTTGATATTCTAAAAATTATTAAAAAAAAAAAACACCAATGAATAAAAAAGCAAAAACAAAAATGAATGATAAATGATGCTTTAATAATGTTAAAATATATTAATAAATTTAAAATTTATTATTAAAAAAAGAAAAACAAAATCAACCCAGTGAAAAACAAAAGAAAAAACCAGGAAATTTTTTCATGTCATATTTATCAACTTCAAAATATAACAACTCACACTTATACCCACATGAGAATTTTCTAAAAAGAAATCATTTTTAATATTTTAATATTTCATATATATAATATATATTATATAAATTAAATTAATATACATATATATATATATATAATACAAGGTATTCCACAAGTTATACTATATACTTTTTAATTAATACAATGTTGTATTTAGAATCCCTTTTTATTTTAAACACTCAAATACCCTTGTTAGTACAATAATTGAGTAAATATACAATAATTGAGTTTCTCAAAATCATAATCTCACGTGAAACACTCTGTATAATAATAATTTTTAAATTTCTTTCAAAATTTTCATCTTTTTCATCTCAAATACCCTTGTTAGTACAAATATTTGAGTAAATATACAATAATGGAAATTCAAAATCATAATATCACGTGAAACACTCTGTATAATAATAATTTTCAAATTTCTTTCAAAATTTTCATCTTTTTCATCATTCAAAATTTTTAACTGAAAAAATTAAACAAAAACAATAAAAGAAAAACTAAAATAAAAAGAAAATGTGGAAAAGCTTATACTTAATTTTATTTTTATTTCATTTTTTTGATTTTGAGTATTTTTAGGTTTTTCTGATTTAATTTTTCTTTTTATTGTTTTTTTTGTGGTTAATTTGTACCTCTCGTTTCCGCAAAATAAAAAATAAATAAAAAAAAGTTTTTTGTTAATTCTAATATTCTGAATTTTCCGAAAGGTTTTTTTTTTATGAAATTCAGGGTCGTTGATATTAGAAAATAAAATAAAATTTTAAATTGAGTGAAATTGAATTTTTTTTTACTCTTTTTCTTTTGGAACTGCTGAGAAATCTCTTTTTGTTAATGAAATGATTTTGATATTAAACTCAAAGTTGTTAAATCGGTTTTTCTTAGTCTGTTAAAAATAATCTAATTATAACGGTAAAGATTCTATATAATTTAAAATATGAGTGAAAATAATTAATTAAAGCTTTATTTTTCAAAAAAAAAAAAAAGGAGTAAGTGAGTTGTATTAATAACTTGCCCTACAAAATGCTCACTTTATTTTTATCTAGCATTTGAAGCAGTAAATATGACTTTACTTGCAAATTATATACCGTGGTTACATATTTTAAGTTGACTTTGCTAAGGTTAAGTTCAATTGATTTTAGAACCATAGTACCTGTTACTACTAACTTAGGCTAAGTTAATATTGAGCTTTTGTTGCAATTTTTTTAATTGTTTTGTTTTAAATCAAAACAGTGGTCCGAATTTCTGGATTTTTACTCACAGATACAGAAATACCTTATATTGCAAACATAAAATTATTACGATATATGTAAGAAGTAGAATTACATTTACTGAAAATCTAAGACGTTTCTATATAAGTTTGTATTATCTCATATTTTAATTGTAATAGAAAGAATACAATACGTTCCACCTGTTTCCATATGTACCTATGCCTTTAAAGCCTTTATATAGAAAGCCTTAAATTTTCAAATATTTAATTTTCAGTAATTTATAGAGTAAGTTAGACATATAGTTTTTTAAATCATTTGATTCATTAAATAGGTTTTTTTTCAATATGTCATACCCTTCAAATGTAATTATAAATTATTTAATAAGAATACACAAATAATTGCCCAACAATTTTTGTTAAATATCTATATAATATTATAAGAATATCTATAGATATTTTATTCTAAAAATATTCGTTTTTTCTGTAGCGTTTTTCTTAAGAAATAAAAAGAAACAGCAGTATATAAAAAAAATTATAAAAAAAAACAAAACATAGGAAAAGATATTGTATCTGGCAAATTTATGATTTTAAATTTTTTTTTCCACCTATTGAATCGGATTATGTGGTTTTTTTTAATATAATTTTCATTTTCTTTTTTCTTATTTTCTTCTATTTATATTTTGTTTTTGTTTTTTTATTTTTTTAAATTTTTAAAAATTTATCAGTTATTTAAAAAGCGAATCAGTAAAAAAAATTGGAATTTGTTTTATGTAAAAAGAACAATTTTAGGGAATTACTTTAGATAGCAAACTAGTATCTTAAGATATTTTACAGAACTTTGACTTTTATTAAACGTAAGCTTTGATTCTTTATAAGAAGAACTATTTTATATAATAAATTATTATGCAGAAAATCCTTTATTTGCCTATGGTCTACATTGTTCATTTTATTAAGAGCCTTGGCCTGAATGATATCAAAATACATTACCCTAATCTTAATGAAATAAATTTTCATTTGGTTCTTGCAATAAAAGAACTCAATGTACAAAATACTCATTTTGCAAAAGGGCAAAATTCAATTCAAATTTGCTAGAAATAACTGTTCCGCTAGAAAATAAATATTTGGGTATTTTTGTTTAATATATTCCAATTCTGAATAATGGCTTCCTTCAGGAAATTAAATTTTTACCATTTCACGGAATTGCACAAAGGATTTCCTTAATTTTGTAAAATTTAAAATTTTAAGATTACTTTTATGTCATATCAATTTTTTTTATAAAATATAAAAATTTTTAAAACTTTTGTAGAACAAATATAAATTTTGTTCCGTTCTTTATTCAGTCTGCATGACTATTCAGAATCACCCAATCCCACCTTATAAAATAATTTTTCAATTAATTAAACCCCATCTAGGAAAAACTAAAAAAAAAGTCTGTGAGTTGAAAAACCATGTAAAAAAATTTCAATTATATTTATTTATTATAAAAAAAAATTGGTATGTAGCTGTCTGTTACCGGACTCTTTTTACTTTCACAACTATCTTCTAATTCAGATTAATGTTTTCTAAGCCATATTTATTAGAAATTCTACATTTAAGAAGCTTCGTATAAAGATACTAAGTGTTTATTTAAAAACGTTCGTATTAGTATTAATTAAAAAATTTCACAATAATTGCCATTTTAACTGCGATCCAAGGTTTAATACACCAATTAATTTTTACATGAGGTCACGAGATCTTTTACATTTAATTAATCCAATAAACATGGATTTTTTGTCTCTCTCCATTTATTGTTTACAATTTATGGAAATCTTGAAAATTTCCCACAAAAGAAAATTATCCATACCCCAAGAAAAATTAAACAAATTTTTTTTTTGTTATTTTCATGCATATTTAAAAAAAAAAAAAAAAAACACGAAATTTCTGAGGATTATTGGGTATTTCGAAATATATATATATATATATATATATATATATATATATATATATATTTTAAATAAAAACAAAAACTAAACTATTCTAAATGTTTTACTTTAAGCGTTTTTTTTTGTTCATTGTCATATTTTCCTTCTCTTTCACACCTCAAAAAATTTTGTAATAGAAATCTACATAAGAATAAGTTCATAATTTATACAAAGTTTGTTTAGAAATTTTTTTTATTTTAACCAAATAATTAAATATATATATTATATATATATATACAATAATCTAATTCCTTTACTAAATTTTCTCACTAGTATAGTAATAATTATATAGTGTATAAAATCCAATTGATTGGAAAAACCACAAAAAATAAAATAAAAAACAAAATTTATTTTGTATAAATTTAAAATTTCATAAATTAAATTGTTTTCAAATAATTTAAAATAAACAGAGTAAAAAAAAAAAAAATTATTTCATATATATATATTAAAATATAAGGAATTTTAATTAACTTCTATATTGAAATTGTATATATATATGTATTTAAATTAAACTATAGAAGAAAGTGTAAATGTTTTTTGTTTTTTTTTTTTTTTTTTTTTTTTGTATTTATTTTAGATCGATGATATAATTAGTATATAGAATATTGACTTTTAAATCAAAAAGTCCAGGCTATTTTCTGTTCTATGAAATATTCTATCCAATGAAAGGAAAAATCTTATAAATTATTAGATTTAATTTGAGGTCAACAGGCAATTGAGAGAACTTAAGCTCCTCAGCATTTTGTTAAATAAAGTCTGAGTTAACTTAATAGCACTTTTTAGATCCAGGGCTCGTTCTTCTAAAGTTTAAGGGAAATAATATATTTTAAACTTGTGAACTTTAGTATAGCTCAGCCTTTTTTTAAATGAATGACTTATTTCAATATCATTTGTTAGACCCTAGGTTGTTGTTTCAAAATTGGAAGAATATAATATATTTTGCACTTGTGAACTTTAGTATACCTCGGCTTTTTTAATGAGACCGAATTAGCAGTTCATTAGTAGTTTTTAGATTCTAGGTTCGCGAATCAAGAAATTTAAAGGCAATAATATATTTTAGACTTGTTTAAACTTTAAATCCGAATTTTGGGAAAACCTCTAAATTGATAAGCCACTCTTTAATAAAATATAGAATTAAGAAATTTACTAGTTAATGGAAATTAAATTTAATTCTTCATTCCGGCAAAAGGTTAAACTTTAAAGGTATAAAAAGGCACTACATAATTTGGTTTAAACTCATTGAATGTGAATGAAAAACTGATGAAAGACATTTTGATAATATTGATAGCGAAAATTTATTAACATTTCATTTTCGTATTCAATATCACTTCGAAATGTGCACAATCTAAAATTTAAATTCAAAATTATCTCTTATCTTATCAGTTCAAGATAATTTTGAGCATTACCAAACATTAATTGCAAAAGATGTGTTTAGCAGGTCATACATGGTAGAAGTTTTTAAAAATCAAAAAGTTTTGATAAACCCTTCTAGAATACCTACAACAAAACAATTCTTATTCATAACAATTCTTATTAATGAATTTTTTGACATCTTAATGAAGCTCGTACTTCTTAATTCTTTTATTATTTGAATTAAGAACTTAAAGTCTACGGGGAGCATTGATAGTCTACAGGGAGCATTTATCACATGAAGCTGTGATAGTCCTTAACTCTATACATGTAAATAACTTTTTGTGAATAGCTCTAAAATTCGTATATGAAAAATTAAGTATATCCGAAACCTCTCCACCTTAAAATATTCTTTTTTTTAATATGCATAAATTTATTGATTTTCACACGTTTTTAACAAATTTTTTCAAATTTTCTACCCTATACAATCTATTTAATAATTCTATCATAAAAAAAAATTACAGTAAAAATAAATAGAGCTATATATAATTTTTATAAAATAACATATACACACGTCCAAAGAACATAATAATAATAAATAAGGAATTTATTTAATAGGACAATAAAAATAGAAGTGTGCCAAATTTATACTTAACAGATGCAATAAAAATAAAAGACAAAATCGTGTTACATAAATTTTCAAAAATTTTTTAAATTAGTTTTAATATTGTCAGATATGAAAGTTTTTAGTTCCTTTAAATCCTTTTAAATAAAATATACTATAAACATATATTATTCTCTAATTTTCCTTAAATATTAGTTACTTGGTGGTGATGGCTTTTCTTCCCCAAATTTATAATTTGATTTTAACTTAAAAAGACTTAATTCTAGCAGATATTAAAATGCTCTTTTGTTCTAGAGGGATTCTTTGCAGCGTCATATGCGTAACAGACTTTTTCAAACATTTTTAAAATTGAAAAATGTATCTTTTATCTTATGGGTTTTAAAAAATATTCAATTTTACTAGTCCCCCAGTTGAATTCAATTATATACTAAAAATTTTAACTTGCATAATATTGCGCCTGAAAATATGTTACGAAATTCAACTATGAAATAAAATACAACTTTATAATTAAAATCATGAGTCAATATAAAATTTAGTTTTTTTATTTAATTTAAAGTAATAAAATCCAATAATACCTTTTGTTTTTATACTGATGGATTAATTTTAATGATTAAGTTTTAAAAAAATACTACACGGCAATAAATTAAACTCCTGCAGAAAAAAAAAATATTATTACTTTTTTATTAATTTGACTTTTATCATTCATTAGTATAAATTAAATTTTGTTAATAAAATCTGAACTATTAAAAATTCAACTTAAAATTAAAAAAAAAAAAATTTAAAAACAATTGTTATGGCAAAAACTTTTAGTTCAACTTTTGGGAAATTTTGTACCAAAACTTCTAACAAAATTCTTCTACCAAAATTAATGATGAAAATTATCTGGAATTGAACTTAAATAGTTATTATAGCATAATTTCTATTTACTAGAATAAAAGCTGATGATAATTAAATTTTTCAGAGATTTATTAAACCTTTAAAAAATTCTGTTACACTGTAGTTAGAGTTCCTAACTTTCATTTCATTCAAGAGACCGGGTTCGAATCACAGTAAAAATGTAAAAATATAAAACTTTTTATCTGGTATTTCACTCAATTCCGCTTCTAATCGTTATTGGGTTCAAATTAATGGAATAAACAATGATATAATTATATATCTTTAATAAAAAATATCTTAATATAACAATAAATACTAAAGATAAGCAAATACTTAATTTAATAATATAACTAGCAGATACATCCCTTATAATTCAAATATAAAACTATTATAAAACTAATATTAAAAAGAATTGTAACTATTAAATAGATGAATAACTATTCAAATACTAAGGTGTTGTCCTTTTTATATTAGGCCTAATAATCTCTCATGTTTAAATTGTAGGTGCAATTCTTTAGGATCAATTCTAATAAATTATAATATATTATTTTTGCTCCAACATGTACCTACGATCTAGACAGGTTTATAAGCGTAACGTTCTTACAATTAGACTTACATAACTCTAGGTAATTTTAAATAAACTTTTACAGTCAATTATTATCTATTCCTTTTATCATTTAATCCTTAATAATAATTATATTGGATCTGTGATAAATGATAAGAGCATCGATAAGAGCATAGCATAGACATTATATACATGATTTTGATAGAGGTGTTTATATTGGAACATCGTTTTGCTCATCCGTAAGCAATTTAAATTTTTTACGCTATGCTCTTATTGACACTCTTATCACTTAACGCAACCAGGGCCGCGCCAAGCGGGGGTGCAAGGGGTGCATGGCACCCGGGCGGCAGGCATTGGGGGCGGCAAATGAAAAATGCGACAAATGTTTTATTGATCGATATTTATTACTTTCATGATGGTTTAAACTTTAACCAAACAAACACTGCTATTAATTAAATAAAAATATGTATAACTTGTAAGCATTTTATATACTAAAGTATGAAAATAAATACTACATATATTATAGTCTATAAAAGTACCATACTGAGTTTCCAGCCATTGATACTGTAAGACCTCGTAAAAAAAAGAGAATGTTTACGTATGAACATGTGGATGAAAGTCCTGAATTGCCAGTACAAAATTATAAAGTTAATTTTTATTTCAATATTTTAGATACAGCTATATCCAAAATAGAGGAAAGATTTGAGCAAATGACAGCTCATAGCCAAACTTTTCAGTTTCTAAATGACATTTATTCGTTGCAGGAATTGAATCGAGATACTAAAATAAAATATTGTATGGATTTACAAATGAAATTGTCTGACAATGAACGAAATGAATCTGATATAAATGCGATAGATTTATGTGACGAGATTGAAATCCTTTTAGCGTATATTAAGCCCGACATGGATGCATTCGCGGTTTTAGATTATATATTTTCAAATGATCTGACTCCAATGTTTCCAAACATAACAATTGCATTAAGAATATTTTTGACAATACCTGTGACAGTGGCTTCTGGTGAAAGAAGTTTTTCTAAATTAAAATTAATAAAAAATTATTTAAGATCGACTATGTCACAGGAGCGGTTAACAAATTTAAGCTTAATCAGCATTGAAAAAAATATAGCTGCAAATTTAGACACAACGGAGTTAATTCACGAATTTTCGCTCAGAAAAGCAAGAAAAGTTAATTTTTAAGAAAAATTTATATACATATAATGTTAATAAACTTGTTGATACATATATATTATGTTGTTATTGGTTTTTTTTTTTTTTTTTCTGTAACTAATTTGTTTTGAGAATATGTATATGCAAAATAAGTAATTAATAATTATATATACACATTTGTTTTATTATGAAAAATATTAAGTTTAGGCTAAAAGAAATTTAGCTAATTACGGGCGGAAACTTGTGACTGGCACCCCGGCGCCAATATACCTTGGCACGGCCCTGAACGCAACTCCAACATAAACGCACCCTTAGTCAAAAAAATTTTAAAAATCTAAAAGATAAAAAAAACAATTAGTACACTTTCAACAAAACTTTAAATGGATCAAGTGGCTATTAAGAATTGATCCAGTATTTTTCAATGCACTAATTTTAAAACATTAATACTATAAAATCTAGGAAGGCAATTTGAAATCGTTTTAATATTTAAAATTATCTTCAAAAATCTCATGCCTCTAAACTATAATCAAATCTCAATAAATTTTTGGAAATTTTTAAATTTGAAGATATCTTACTAACATGAATCAAAATGAACCTGGTTTTTTCTTAATTAGTTTCTTCGAATAGAATAATTCCAGAAAAAAATACATATTTTTAAATAATATAATAAATCTAATTTTTTTTTATTTCTAGTTCAAAAAAATTAAAAAATTTTTCATTTTAAAATAATAAAATTCGTAATAAAAAAAATTTTAGTAATTACAAAAAAAAAACAAGAGTTCCTCTGTTTAATAACAATAATTTCGAAATTCTTTTTATTAAAAAAGAAATATGTTACTATTAAAAAAATAACAACTTAAAAAAAGTGCCTTAATCTCAAGTAATAAAACACAGAACATATAATTATTTTTTTTTCGAAATTATTCTACGAAAAAAAAAAAATTGTATATTACGAATTAGTATATTTTAATTTCAGAAAAATAAATTAAATTAAAAAAAATTAAATTAAAAGTAATAAAATAAAAGTGAAAAGGAATTAAATGATAATAAAAAAAATATATATTAATAAAAAAATGTCCAAATGTGATAAAAGTGCCAAAACAATTAATAATAATAATAAAATAAATAAAATTAAGAAAATATATTATAATATTAATAAAAAAATAAAATTTCAAAATAACAATATACATAAAAATTTTTTTTACAATCGAATACAAAAAATATATAATATAAATAATAATAAAATTAAAATAATAATAATAAAGGTGCTGCCATTTTTAAATCCTTTAATTTTAATTATAAAAAAATTTAAAAAAAATATTATAAAATTTTGTCGTCAACGAAGAAAATTACGAAAAACTCTGATCATAAAAATTAAAGAACAACAGCAACTATAACAAACGAATACGACATCTTGTGGAATTTATTCAAAATAAAAATCTCGTTTTTAATCCTGAAAATTATCTTTTGAAATCGAAAATCCTTTATTTTGATAAAATCTTAAGATATTTTAAAAAAATTATCATTATAGAATATCTACATACAATACATATGTAAAAAAAAGTCAATTCTTATGAAATATATACTCATATATACATATTAAGATTACATATTATAATAATATTATCTTAATCTTAGAATAAATAGTTAATTTCGAAAATCGTCTAATAATCAAAAAATAAATTTCGAAAAACGAAGGGCAACGTCCAATATTTTGTATATAACACAAAATTTAAGAATAAATCAAAACGTCCGTACATATATCTAAGCTTATATATACATATTACATAAATATATTTTTTAATTAAATATATACATACATAATATATATTAATATTCAATTATAGATAGGTTAATTAAAAAATAAATTGTTTTTTTTTAAGTAAATTAATTTATCATATAAAATACGCATACATACATATTTTTATTTAGTATATATTGTAATACTTATTAGAAATTGCATTAAATATAAATTTATATAATATAAAAAAAAAAAGAGAAAACAACGAATTGCTTTTTTATATATTTTGTTTTTTTTTTTTTTTTTTAAATTAAATGCAGTTTAAAATCTCATTAGAAAAATATATTTTAAAAAAAAAAAAATAATTATAATTATAAGTTACAAATAAAATGTTAGATATATTTCGTGGTCTAAAAAACCTTATAAAGGTCAGTACTATTAAAACTGATTCACCAGTATTCCGTTTGCATTATTCCATCACTGTGATGATACTAATGGCATTCTCATTAATTATAACAACACGTCAATATGTTGGTAATCCAATTGATTGTGTACATACAAAAGATATTCCAGAGGATGTATTAAATACATATTGTTGGATACATTCAACATATACAATAAAAAAATTTTTTAATAAAAAACTAGTTGGTAATGCCGTACCATATCCAGGTGTTGGAAATTCAGATGGTTCACCAGATGATAGAAAACATTATAAATATTATCAATGGGTGTGCTTTTGTTTATTTGGTCAGGTTGGTAAAACAAAATAAAAAAAAAAATGGGTGTAGATTTTTAATTAAAATTTAAGATTTTATTAAAAATCTATATAACATTGTTAAAAAAAAAATTTTTATTTTATTAATTTCATTATTAATTTTTTTATTTAATTTATTTAATTTTTTTTTTAAATTCTATATTGAATTTATCTTTTATATATATACTTTGATTAAAGTTATAACTTATTTTTATTAAATTATATTAAGTAATTATAGTTTAACATTGTAATTTAGACTCATGGGATATAAAGTATTAGATTGCTTTTAATTCAATTAAAATTCAACACACTTAATTCGTAATAATTAGAAATGATTATATTTTTTTTTTATTAATGATCTTTGAATTCTTCAAATCTTCGTTAATTTTAAATCTTACAAAACAACAAAAATATGAGACTTAAAGCATTACTTGCTATCTTCATTATCAAAATCTTAAGAAAGGGAAGATACAAGAGTCGAATCCTGCACATATTACAAAAGAGTTTTATAGTTTTCTCACGATTGAAATACTAATATCATATAATTAATTTTGAGTCTAAATTATAATGTAATAAACTAATAAGTTGCTTTGAATATATTTAGTTATTAAATTCCTTTAAATGTTTTTAAGATGAGGATTTAAATTTATTTAAATTATTTATATTGTTTTTTTTAAATTAATCTTAAATTTTCGTTGAAATTATTGTTTTTTATTGTTATATCTTTGATTTACGTATTTTTTTAAATAATAAACGATTAATAATGGAAAAAAAAGAAAATACTCAATTAAGCACTCAAATCTTCGAAGTCACTCAAAATTACAACATTTAAACGTCGAACATATCATAATCGCCGGTAAAATATTTTTCATTGCTTCTCTTTCATCCTTTTCCCATAATTCATTCCCCCATGCATTTAAAGTAAAGCTTTGCTTCAAAAAACATCGATACAATACAACGCATCGCAAAATCAACAATAACAAACATGGTGGGAATAATGCCTACAAAGTACAAATATTTAAAAAGAAAATGAATCAAATATAAATATTTTATTTAATGGTCGAATCTAGCTGATCTTTAATTTGTTGTTTTTTTAGACCTGATAATTAAAAGTTATGTTTTAATAAAATGTAAATTTACTTGAAGGAATATTTACCATCATTATAATATCATTAAAAAACCCAATTAATCAATTTCTCATTTTTATTTCATCAAATTTGGAAATATTCCTTGATTTTAAAATTTACAAAAAGAATTCTGAAAAGATTCTTTCCTAACATTTTATTGAATATATTTAATTTTTATTATATACACTTCGTCTCCGTTCTATTCAATTCCGTTATAAAAATTAATCACTGCTGTTACAGTGGTAAGTATTGGAAAAATTCATTTTGAGTTGATATTGAGTTGAAAGTTTTATTTTGTTTTTTTTAATACATGCTTAATGAGTGACTTTCGTTTTAAATTATAAAAAAAAAAATTGTTTTTTTCTATCATATTTTCTAAGTTTTGGTTTTTGAGTTTTTATTTTTGAAATTTCAGTGAATAAAAACATTTTTAACATGAACTGAAATTTTTTGAAGCTTTTGAATTTCTTTTAAAATCAATATATTATAATTTTAAGAATTTTGATTCGGTTTTAGAGCAATTAAGTCATCATGAGTTGTTTTTAAGTAAAACACGTTCTATTAAAAAACAACTCATATTATTACTCAAATTTTTTTACCTTGTTTTACTCGCAACGTAGTTCAAATAGTATACTATAAAGAATGATGAAAACTCAAGTGTATCGATCTAATCAAAGTCTAAAAGTGAGTCGGTTTAACTATGTGTATCCATCAGTAACAATTACTCAAAAACTAAAGGAGGTAGGACTCTAAAATTTTTACAATTCGTCTTTAATCAAGATATTAAGGACTATTACCTTTACTACCTTCATTATACCCTCTTTGATATTGAAACTCATTCAGTTCAATGGGTTCAAGTATCTGCTATAGAACTCTTTTTTTATATGAACATAACTCTATATTTAATATAGCTGGTTTCTGAAATATTGTCAATTAACCAGATAATATAATGTTTACATTGTTTTCGTGCGGGAATCCTAGAGTTGACATCTCGTTTTTTTAACTTTAAAATCAAATATTTTAAATTATTTAAAAACCGCCCTTTCCGCAAATACCACGCTATTCTACTGTTTTGTCTAATACTTTAATAGAAACTCCAATTTTTATTTTAGTATCTCTTCCACAGAGTTTTTATTAAATTAATTAATCTATTAGTGTCTTCTTACACTTTTCAAACTTCTTAAATCAATTTAAATGCAATTATAAGCGATTAATAACTTAAAACTATTACAATATTGAGATTCGTGCCAAGAATAATATATAAAACAGTTTATTTTTAATTATGTTTTTCTAATTTTGTCTTATAATGCACTTGAGGTAATGACTTTACTAAAACATTCCAATTGTATCTTTGGCAGATTCATAGAGAGTTTAAATTAATTGATTTCTAATTATATATATTAATAGATTGTCAAAATAAACGATTTAGAAGTTTATTAGAAGAGTAGAAAAAGTAGAATCAGTTAACACAGCAGGTACACAATCTGGAATACATTAAAATGTTGATCATTTTCAAATGTGCATTTTATTTTTTAATTTTATATTTTCAAAAGCCAATGCCTTTAGTATATTGTTTTTATTATATAGTAAATTTTTTTAGGTTTTTGTAGTCATATTGAAATTTCCGTAAGTTATGTTAATTCTGTTACAGCAGAGTCTTGGCAATGCCTTACCACCATGAATTTAGTTTCATTGACTAGACTCCTCGTGGATAAATTTTACTAAGACTAGATTAATTACTAGACTAACTGCTGCAGCAATTTTAACATCTTAAGAGATCTTAAAATAAAAATCAAATTTACAACTATAAACGCAGAAAAATCATCTATGTAGTCGACATTCTGATATAACATGTCCACGTCTAGTTTAAAGTCTAGCACTATAGCAGTTTTACAAAATTTTAAAAGAAACTGCTTTTTCAAGAAATGTTTTAAGAGATCTTGAAGGATTCAATGAAGAAAACATAGTACCTCTGCTAACTTAGTTTTTTAATACTCTTTACAATCGTTTTTAATATATCCTTCTCTAATAACATAATCCATTATACTATAGTAGTGTATTTTCCTTTCTGTGGAAGATTAATTGCATGAAGTTCCTTGAACTTTTAAAATTTATTAAACTTGAACTCCAGAGTTTTCTTAATTAAAAAATAATTAAATAATCGATAATTATCATCTGCTAGTTTATGCTAATATTGTAAAAATCCACTAAAATTTCGAAAACTATTCAAACATTACAATGTATACCTAATCAGTTTTTTGCAATTTAGACTAAACAAAAACCAATTTAAAGAAAATGTTAGAGTAAAACATAAATTAAGAATAAAAAAAAAATGAATCTTAAAATTACTTTTCAATTTTTTGTTTATCTAAACTAAATTTCAATTTCGAATTTTTTTTTCCGACATTTTTAAAGCAATATTTTGACTTTTTCACAATTTTTCAGAATCTCAAAAATTTTTAAAATAAACGAAGACAAAAAAACATACAAATTAATTTTCATTATATGGTGATATGGTGTATTATACTTTAAATTCTATCAGACATTTTTGACTTAAAAACTAAAAATTCCAAAAAGAAAAATAAAAAAATCTTATTATATTTCATTAGTCGTCTTTCTAAATTATTTTTAAAATATCCCATTTATCTATACCCATTCATTTTCTACAACAGATTACAGATTAATTACTTAGGTTGATTGGAGGGATGCTGCTCGTGTTACTGCTGTTGATCTGATCGACATTAATGTTTACTTATTTAGAGTATATAGGAAAAACAAATCAATGAAAACATAACAAACCAAAACAATTTAATGGAAATTGTTGTTTTATTTGTCTTTTTCTAAAATTTTATCTAAATTAACTTCAAGGCAATTTAAAAAATAATTATATATATAGTTTTTAATATATTAATAATTAATTATTATTTTTGTTATTGAAAATTAAACGCAAAGCTATACAACATAAAATTGATTTACTGCCGCGCTAGATTGCTGGAAAAGAACGCAGCATACAAATTAATATATAAGGTACAAAATAATTATATAATCATGATCACCAGTCACAGAACCATAGAAAGAAAACAGCAGTTGGTAATACACAATATTAAATGTGAAATACCATTTAAATTCCTATAATTTTCCAAAAAAAAACAAAAAAAGAAAACATATTACATATGTAAAAATTGAAAGAATCTGTCAAAATATTGAAGGAGAAAAAAATATTTTAAATGAAAATCAAAATACCAATAATTAATTAATATTAAGCCAATTAATTATTAAAATTAGAAGGAATTTTAATTAAATCGAAACAAAATCTATATTTACTTTTGAAGCTTTTAAAGTAGCATTATCGCCAAAATATTTAATTAATTTAAAATTAATTATTTATGAAATGGTTTAGTGAAAGTTGAAGCCTCAAAACTTTAAAAGAATGTAATATGTGAATTTAGACATTAGATAAAGTAAACAGAAATTCGAAATAATACAAAAGCCTTAATAATTGAATAAACACTTAATAACAGAAAACCTCTTTCAATTTTTTTTTAATTAAAACTACATAGTCGCCGACTAGGCATAAATTTTTTTTTATTTCATAATTTGTTTTTCTTAGCAACTCCCCTAGGAAGCCTAAAGCTTCTACTGAGGCTTTCCATCTATTTCTATTTTATGCTTTTACTTGTGACCATGTTTTATTAATTTTCCCTCAATACTGTTCTTTTGCAGCTGTTCCGAGATCTGCCTTTGTTTCTTCTTCCTTGTGGTTGCCAATCTAGAGATTCTCTGGTAATCATATTTTCTGGTCACCTGATTATGTGCCGAATCCATATGTATTTTTTCCTTTAAATTTATAACAGCACTGATTTAACACTAACTTTGAAAATCCTCGGCTTTGCATTTCTTAAGATCTGAGAGGATTTTCAGGTTTTTCTCAAACTTCCAAATATCATTTTTGCTCTGCCTAGTCTGTTCTTCTTTTCTTCTTTATTAATGGCGCTACAGTCCGTTGTCGAACCTTGGTCTCCTTAATCATTCCCTTCCATTTCACTCGATCTTGAGCAGCAGTTCTTCAGTTTTGCTCTTGGAGCATTGACACAGCGTCCAACTCGAAGGTATCAATCCATCGATTTCTCGGCTTCCCTACTGGTCTTTTTCTATCTATTTTCCCATTCAATACTTGTTTGGAATGAGGGAATCTGGCATTCGTTGTATTTGACTGGCCTACCTAAGGCGTTGAAGCTTAAAGAATTTCACAATATTGCTGTCGGTACATACATTGTATAGCTCTGCATTGCGTCGCATTCTAATTTGGTCCTGATCGATAATTCGCCCGATCATTTTACACAGTATTTCCTCTCGAAAAGGGAAAGTAGGTTTACCTTCGCCTGGGCGATCGTCCACGTTTCACTGCCGTATCATAACAACCGTCTGATAATAGATTTGTACAGGTCTAGTTTACATTTTCTGTTCTTTTCTGCACTTATTGAGATATCATTATCTTCAACACAGAGTAATACGCATTGTTTACTTTGCCTATCCTTCGAGTGACCTCTGATGTTTTATCATTTATACTTGTTATTTCGGACCCTAGATAGACAACACTTTTTACTACTTCCACGTTGTCATCACCAAAAATAATACTTTGCTTCTGGTTCTGGTCTTCTCTCTGATTACGTGTGGATACCACTAACATTTTTGTCTTTTCAATGTTTATCTTCAGACATAGTTCTATAGCTGTTTTCTCCTATGTTTCTTTATAATTTGTTTCATTCCAATTCCATTTTCTTTACTTTTATGTTCATTTCATCTTAGCTTGACATCTAGTATCATATCCAAGTACATACATTTTTTTTTCGAGGAATATCTCTATTTGTAGTAAAAGAATTTTGAATTTTATTTGTAAACGTAACATGCATAGATTTCAACTTACTCCATCTAATTTTCCTAATTCTTCGGCAATTTTCTTGTATCTTCGTCAATATATAATCCTACTGCTTTGATTTTGTAACCGTTCGCAAAAATAGCTATTGCACTATATGCTAAAAACTTTTAATCACTTGTATTAGCACGTACAAAATTTAACATTTGTACCTTGATGCACACCAGCCTTGATATTTTTTAGAGTAATTCATTTTTCGTCATTTTGCTTAGTTTTAATTAATCTGTCGTACAAATATAATGAGGGATCGTGATACTTTTGTGTATTCTTTGTAATAAGAATAAACAGGTTAACATGTAATTATATGTTTAATTCAAGTTTACATTTTCACCCAATCGCCTGAAATTAAATCTTGAGGATTTTTTAAAACTTGATAATCAATTTTCTTTCACGATCACAATACTTTTACTCCTTTTATACAATACTTTTACTGAAATATTAAAAATAGTACAATGTTATATTAAATTCTATATAATTGGCCATTGATCTCTGATCCACCCGCTGAATTAAACCATATCATAATGTTTTCTTTTCAGTACATTGGCCGTGAGGCATACGTTCATTTCTATTAAATTTTTCTTCTGTTTTAAATTCCTTTCTTTTGTTTTTTGTATTTTTTGTTTGAAAAGCTGTTTTTTGTTTTTTTTTATGCTGAGTTTTTATTTTTTTTTTTTGCATTATCTTAGCGGTTTGTTGCTTTTGTTTAGCCAAAATATTTTATAAATATTTTGAAATTTTTTTTTCTTGTTCTTTGTTTTATTTTCTATTTAAAAAAAAAAAATTAATATTATTATTATTATATTTAAATTTATAGTGAATATTATATACAAACAATATTTCAATGTCCAATTTTTTTTTTGATTATAAATTTATGTAGTTAAGATATTGTATAATTATAAAGTTTATAATTTTAGTTTAGTGGAGTCCCAATAAATGATGATTTTTTTACAATGGTTTTTTTTTTAATTTTATTCTAAAATCAATTAAGCCATCTGTATAATGTTTTGCTTTTTAATAAAACAAGAAAAAGATGAAAAAACTAGAAATATTAAAAAACTAAGAAGAATATAGTTACCCTTGTCATCTATCTGATACAATGCGATTTTATTACGAGTAGAGTATTCAAAGTGCTGTAATCAATACAAACCACTTAGTCTCAGGTCCGCGTTAAATTAATAAAACATTTTTTTTTAAATTATATGCAAATTTGGTTGAAGAACTTACCTATCCCTTGATACTTAAGCCCTCAGAACCTATGCTTTCCCTAGGTACTTAAATCGTTCGCTTTCTTCTAAGAAAAATCTCTAGAAAAACAAAGCTCTAATAACTTGAAATTATACAGAAGTATTCTTACTCTTTTTTATTACCTGTCCTATTTGTTTTGACGACGTACAACTTGATTTCAAAAATTTTGATGGTAGCTTACCTGAAGGCGTAATACAACGCAAACCAAAAAATTAATTTAAAATAGTTTAACTAAATTCACAGACGCATGCTCTTTTAGTTTTTAGATTACTGAGCTGAGAGTAGACACTTATAGCTAAATATATATGTTTTCGTATATATTTTCCAATACTAAATACAAATCATAAGTTCAAAGATAAGTTATATAATATAATGTCTAATTGAATGTGTTACAAACGAATGAGCATTTCAAGTATCCTCGTGGTGATTATTTCTATATAGATATAAACACATATTTTTATCTTTAAAATATCATTAATCTTAACAGAAAAAGAGTAGGAATTAACTAATTAATTTATTACTTTTTGATAATAAATGTTCTTTAAATATTTCAGGGATTTTACATATCACAATTAAATATATATATAAAACATATATTTATATACATAATTTTTAGTTTTCACTGTAATAAGAACTAAATTATATAATTTCGAAATTAAACAAATGGTTATTTTAAAAATTTTGAACAAAATTATCTAATAAAAATTATCATGTCTTTCAAAATAACATTAAATTATTAATTTTTATACCCGTATGACTATATAGTCAAAGGGTATAATAAATTTGCCATTACGTTTGTGACGCAGAGAAGGAGGGGGGGTAGATATAGACTCAAGTGTATGGATCGGATCAGAATCGAAAAAAAAATCGATTTAGCTATGTATGTCCGTCCGTCCGTCCGTCCGCACGATAACTCAAAAACTAAAGGAGCTAGGATCTTGAAATTTTCGCAAATTCGTTTTTTTGCAATATCCGTCATCGCTATTTAAATCCAGCCATTTTGGTCCATGGGTTCGGGTGGCTGCCATACAAGTTCTTTTTTTATACGAGTATTTCTCTGTACCTATTACAGCTACGTGTCTGAAATTTTGGCAAAAGTAGTTTAGTTTTATGTCCAAAGTTTCTGCAAAATTTGGTTGGTCTGTTGCAGTGAGTTCGAGTAGCTGCCATACAACTCCTTCTTTTATATGAGCATTATATTTCGCCTAATAAAGCTGGTATGTTTGAAATTTGCCAAAAGTAATTAATGTTTGTAATAATAATGATATAATGTTTATATAACGGTCATACGGGTATCCCAGAGTTGACACAGTCTACTCTACTACACTCTTCCTCGTTTTTTTTATAAATTAATTGTTAATAATTTTTGTACATTAATTTACAAAATTACATCATAAATTGGTTTAATTATATTATTGATTCAATTTGTTATTTTTGAAATTGAATGAATCATTTATTTATTTATAATAAGTACCAGGACAATAGTAAATATTTCCTGATATTATTATAGACCTTTGCCTATTTGGCATTTGGGCTTCATAAATTAAATACTTTCTATTTATTTACAATTAAAATATTAATTTTTTTGGTTATATTATATATTTATATTTAAATTATATTTAGTCACCATGGAGATTTGTAATGAATCATTTAATTCTGTTTAATTAAGTTTTTATGTTACTTTAATGATTAGCAAATTTCGTAATATGGAGTACATACTCATAATTTAGATAATAAGGACGTTTTAATTGAGAAAATTATTCAATTAAAAAATATTTTTCTTAGATGATTTAATTTTTTTACCAATTATGGTCCTGATTCAATTTTACAATATTCCTCTTTTATCCTATACTATTTTAGAATTTTATTTTACTTGGTGTTGGGAATCTATTCGGAATTCCTACAAAGACTATCCACCTAAATTCATTTTACAAACTTTCTTTATTAAAACGAGTTTTCAGTTCTATTTATCTTCTTCATCAGACATATGATCTCTTGCATACTGAAGTGAAGAAAGAAAAAAGCAATTAATTCACACGCTTCCAAGTCTTGAAGATGTGTCAAAACCAACAAATGGCTGGATCTAAAGTAGCTAGTAGGGTACCGAAAAGAAACAGCTTTTCTTTTATTCCATTTTATTTAAAATTAGTACTGATTTTAATTAAAAACAGAAAAAAAACATGTATATTCATATTCTATAATTTTAACTATATGTTAAACAATGATTTTCTGTCCCTTTCTAAGTCTTTTGATAATAGATAAATTATAACAAAATTGTGACATTCTAAATACACATGTTTTTTTTAACCAGACTAAAATATATCACTTTTATATTATAATATTATATTGTTATTACAATTCATTTGTTATATTTGTTTTTTTCTTGTCTTATATTTATTTAAATATTAAAGAATATTGTATTTTATTCCAAGCAAGTATAATCTCATCATTTATTATACATATATATATTGTATTTGATATTTTTATTTAAAATTGTTGACGATATGACAGCGACATTTTTTATTTTAACTCATTACCAAGTCACGTTCTATTCTTTTATATGTCATTATAAGAATTTTTTTCTATTTTGTTTTTCTTGTCAATCTTTTAATCAGCGGGTATTTGAAAAGATTGTTTTTATTTGTAATATTTGATATTTTATGAATTCTTTAGATTTGCATCTGTTTGAAAAATATTTTTTTATTCTCTAAAAATGTAGGAAATGAGTGAAAGAAATAAATATTCAAGAGTATTTACAATCTAGCTTGTGATAATGTATTTATACTGCAGGCAATGGACTGCAAGTCTAAGATCTGAAGATTCTGCAATTTTATTATGGAATTTAAAGTTGTGGAAGGAATAGAGATAGACTTTATTATGCAAGGAACTGTAGACTTCCTTATATGGTTCATTCTTTAGATATCTTCCATAGCTGGTTTAATTTAACCTTTCAGGAATCTCCCCAGCTTCCTCAATAAATTCAGTTAATACTTATTTATATTTTTAAATATTTTCTGCATTATACTTTTGATCCCCAAGAGCTCTTATTTAGATCTACCAAAATTTACTCTTGGAAAAAAACTTACTCTTAATTGAGGATTAATACCGGCTTTCTTTGGAATATAAGATATTTAATTCGAAAAACTGAATATCCCAGAAGATACATAATCCCAAATCTGATTTACCATTTAACCTGATTATTATCATCATCTTCTGAAATGATTCAAAAACAGAAGATTCTGAAGAAATATAAATCCCAACATGGATGCACAGTCTTAAATCTAACTGATTAATTATATACGATCACCTAATAGTAATTGATTACATAAACTATACTTAATTTATTTGAATCAACTGAATTAATATAATTCAGTTTCTAATTTTTTCTAAGGTTCAATAAAACAGCTGAACCTTTGAATGAAATATGCACAGAAACGTTCTTCATCATATGTTATAATTGTAGAATTGATCTTAATGTGCCATAGTTCGTTTTGAATTCCATTAAACGTTCAAGATAATGAGTTATTTATATTTCCCGACTGTTCTTCAATTTTGAATATCTCTAGATCTTTTTATTTGATAATCCCAATTCCCGTCTACCTGATAATTGATGATAGTCTTGACTGATAAATTTTCTTTCCATACATTTCTGTTGTTTTTTTTTCTGTTATTAATAGCTTTAGGGATTATATTATGAATTTTCTAATTTTCCATTTCCATTTCCATTTTTTTTTTGTCTTTTGCCTATCTTTATATTGTTTTGTTTCATTGTTTTTTTTTTCATTTGGTTGAAATGAGTAGGTGTTACTCTCATCATGAATTTGTAATTAGTTTGGATTGTGTGAAATGTTTTGTAATAAATATAGGAAAAACCAAAAGAATAATAAAAAGAAAAAACTTAAAATTAATATATAAATATTTAGTGGAAAAAAAATCGTGGAAATAAAACACAACCATAATGGTAAAATATAAAAATTGTTTTGTATTTTTTTTCTTAATAAAGAAGATTATATCCAACATTATTGAGCTGTATATAATCTACATATGTACATATATATGAAAAAAAAACACTGTAAGCGCCATAAAAATAAAAATTATTTACTAAATTTCCGCTCAAATGCTAATTATTTTACAATAAAAAGATTTTCAATAATATTTTAATGATGGTTTAATTTATTTTAAGACCCCTGTTTTTAAATGTCCGTCCTTTTGCCTTCAAACTTCTGATGATATTTACAAATCTACAATTAATTTGAAAAGGAATTTTTTAACTTAACTCATTTTCAAACTATTCAACAATCAAGCATTTATTCACTTGTAATACTGACAGATCTGATAAATAAGTTTTGAGATTCAATCTTTTGAGTTTAATCTGGTCCGGTTTATTGATCAATTGAATATTTAGGTGAAATCTTAAAATCACTCAATATTTTCTTATTTTAAACTAATGTCGCTCCAATATACAGTTTAATTTTGAGCTTAGTAAAGATTAACTGTATTAGTTTCGTTTAATTTGTTGTCTATAGTTCCAATCATGTAAAACTAATTTTTAGTGAATTAAACATATAAGTCATAAGGAACGCGGAACTTCAGTTCGTTATTAGGTGTTTCGCGAAATTGACGATCAGATACTTGCAGACTTTAATGAGCAGCTATTTATAAATTTAAACCTTCGTTTCTATTTCAGATTACCTATTTATATTTTGGAGTTCCTATTGAGGCCTCATAAAAAAGTTCCCAAAAACTGCAAAATTGTGTCAAAATTTATATGAAACTCTCGGACCATCTTTATTTAAGTTTGGTTAATTAAGAATTTTGTTTCATTTATTTTGAGGTCTGCTATAAGAATCAAGTTAAAAAGTTTTGTTAAGAACCGTTACTGAACCTTAAAGTTGAAAATTTATTTATAAAAGAACTAATTGTTTTAATAGTATGTACATTTTAACTATATAATTTTTGAATTGATCATAATTATTATTGGTAATAGAATTTTCTTTTGGATACTAAATAAAAATTCCAATGACTCTATAATTTGAATATTTTATTAAAGTTCATTTACAAAAAAAAATTTATCATGTTTTATTTAAAAATTTTGGTATTTCCGGTGAACAAAGATAATAAATTTCATTTTTCCAAATACATTATTTTGAAAATTATTAGTCAGTTGTAGGTATTAAAAAAAAAAAACTTTTTTATTATATACTCTGTGTTAATAAACATATTTAGATTTTGTTCTTTAAAAATTTGTAAATAAAATTTTTTGTAGTAATTTTTAAACATTTCCAAAAAAAAAAAATTAATTGTCATATTTTATTTATTTTAAATTAACTGAAACAAAGTAATAAAAATCTCAGAAAAATGTATATATATATATTAAAAATAATTTTAAACAAAATTTCTTTGAATCATCATATTAAATTATATGAAAATTAAAAAAAAAAGAAAAAATTATTTATAAATTAACCGTGCAAAAATAGAATAGATTTGATGGAATCAACCTTGATCCTATATTTTTTTTTTTAAATTAATATTTATTAAAATAATATTATATTAATTTGTTTCTTCAGTTTAAATTATTTTAAAGTATTTTTGATTTATGATTACATTGAAAATATTAAATTTAGAAAATTTAAAAAAATTTACTTACTTGGGTTGGGGAGATCATTTCATACATTTTAGGTGGATCTATTAATATCTTTGGAACTCTTGCATCTTATAATATGAACTATTTATGAAATAAATGCAATTATTTAAAATTTTACAAGATTTGTGGAATAATTGACTGTTAGATTACAATATTAGTAATATTAGTAATAGATACCAGATAATATTTCGTTTTAAAACATAATTGAATCTTAATTTTACAATTTTCAAAATTAATTGACAATATAACAACCAATTATTTTGAAAAAATTTTTTAATTCAAAATTAAAACCTTACTTGATTATTAAAATGATTTGGTTCAAATTCAAAATTGAGTTATTAAAATCCATCATTTGAATTGAATCCATCTAATATGTACATGTTTTTCATTCCAAGAAAATTTAAGTAAAATTACTTACTTGGGTAGATCAGTTTCATACATTTTGGGTCGATATATTAATATCTTTAGAACTTTTGTTTGTTCTAATATCCACTGGTTATGATATAAATGCAATTTTTTAAAATTTTTAAAAGATTTCTGAACTAATTAACGGTTATATTACATTTATAATATTTAGTTTTACAACATAATTGAATCACCATTTAATAATGAATAAATACAATATTAATTCAATGTATGCATACAAAATATAATGAATTGTTTTTAAAAAACTTTAATTAAAAAATTAAACGATTTTAAATAAACTCTTTTTATCCAAATATAACTTTAAACCGTACTGGATTATTAAATTCATTTGGTTAAAACTCAAAATTGAGTTATTAAAATCCATCATTTGAATTGAATCAATCCAATATATTCATCTTTTTCATTCCAAAGAAAATTTAAAATGACTTTTACAAATTAAATACACTTATATTTATTCTTTAATAATACGAAGACAATTTTACATTTAATTTTACATTTTTAAAAATAATTTCAGTTTAATTTTAATTAAAATAAGTACTAAATAACTTTAAAAAATAACTTACTTTTGAAATAAAGCTTAACTAACAATTTTGACAATATGCATTTTAAATATTTTTTGACACTGCAAATGTCATTTAAATTTTATGTAAGGATAAAAAAAGGTATACAGGTTTTTTTGCATAATGGCAGCACGGTTGCCGTATTTTTAAATTTTAACTGTCTTAACGTAAGTTATAATTTATTAGTCATTAAATTAAACTGTCAGTTATTTAAATTTAATTTTATTAAATTTTAAAAAAGCAAATTCACTAAAAATAAATAATTCTTCTGTTTTTCAAATAATCTGATGTATTGATTGGTTTTGTTTAGAAAATAAAAACTACAACTAATATAATATTTCTATATATACATAAATATTTATATACAAAATAGTTTATATTAATTTATGAAAATATTATTTTTATATATATAAATAATACAAATAATATAAGTTCAATGATCTGAAATACATCAAAAAAAAAAAAATGTGTCATACAGCAAAATCAATTTATAATAATAATAATAATTATATTGTATCAATATTCAATAAAAAGTAAATAAACTTTTTGCGGCGAATTTATTGATGATTGAAAAAAAAAATTGTCGGCGAAAACATATGTTAAACAGAAATTATTATCAAATTAAATATATATATATATATATATTTTGGTGTATATATACATTTATTTTTATGGAAAAATATAGGAATAAAAAATTGTTATGTATAAATCTGGGTGAGGAAGTATATTTTAATATATATATATATTAAAATATACTATATATAAAATTTTATATATATATTCATCAAAATCTATAAATATATATTTTAAGATATGTATTTTTATATTATTCAAAAGTTTTATTTAATAAACTTATATATTGTATATATTGTAGTCATGTGGTTATTTTGAGCAAATGTACAATAGTTTAAGCTATTTTTGAGTTTAACCAGATAAATTTGGTTTCAATTATATTGTTAAGAAGGGCTCTTCACTTTTAAGTTTCTTGAAGCTGATAGATATTGGTGTAAGAACCAAAGATAGTTTTTGGAGTATATTTTTTTAACCTGTATTTGTCTTAGTTCAGTGCATCTGTTCAAGTTATTTGAGGTACCTTAGTTAAACTCAACGAACAAAAGAAAATGTATGTATATTGGTACTCAAGGTAAAAATTACGGATAAAAAACAGTTAAAATTTCGCTTTACTCCGAGTTACGTATTAACACATTGGGGCTTATTTTTTTTTTACAAAGGGCAATGGAAAACTTCGAACTCCAAAACCACGTTTTTTTTTTTAACCAAACTTTAGGATGGGAACTGTGATACAAATGTATAGTTTGGTTTCAAAGATAAGGATATGGAAGAATTTGAGAATTTGGACTTGGGATATGTAGCACTGTTGGATTATAAATGATAGATGAAAGATATAATGTTTTTTCCTATGCTTAGCTAAATCGAACACTTTTAGAAAACACATTTAGTAAATCGCGAATACGATTTCATAAACACGACGAACGCATGACTAACAAATTTCCATAATCCGTGCTGTTATATAACCGGTTAAATAAAATTTATAAAATATACTTCAATTTCTCGACTTCGAACACTGAACTTAACAAAGTTTAGACTTTAGAATTAAATTTAAAATTTTATTTCGATAAAAATATTTTTAGAATATTTACGCAGATATTTATTTCTTCTTATTTTGTTTTTTAGGTTTTTTTTCCAATACTCTTAAAATAAATATTACTAAAGTATAGTAAAAAACGTCACTGAATCTATCTATAGATACAATATTTATATATATGCGAAAATAATGCGAATATTTATAAATTTTTTTTTTTTGGAAATCATATTCTATTTTATATGATTATTATTACTATAAAAAAAAAAAAAAAAATAATAAAAGATCAAAGAAATTATGAAAAACAGAGAAAAAAGTAAAATGAAACTATAAATATGAAAATATAATTTTCTTTTTTATTTCGAAAAAAAAAATAAAACAATAAAATCAACAAATAAGAAAAGATACTCACGTGCAGATTTTTCAATATTGCTTTTACTTTATATTTTAGTTTTGTTTTTTGTGGGATTCTTTCTACCCAATTTTTATTAACTTTATTTGTAAATTTGTATCTTTTTTTAATATTTTGTGGTTTTAATTTTTTTTTTTTTTAATAATTTTATATTAAATTTTATCATTTTTAATTAAAAAAACAAAATTATTTTTAACAAAGCCATATGGGTTTTTTTTTTATTATTTTTTTAAATTCCAATTCCATTAAGATATACCCATAATCTTAAGAATAATGGCGACTTGCAATGAGTTAATGAAAATTGGCAAAAAAATGAATAAATAAAATATACATATAATATCTTAAATATAAATTGAGAAATAATATATTGTATTGATATTTCTATCTGAATAAATTGTTTGAAATAGTCTTTGTTCTTGATTTAATTGATTTTTAAAAGAGCAGTCATCAGCTTTTTTTATTATCAATATTTAATAAAAATTAATAGAATTTTAGGAATTTTATTTTTTTTTTTCTAAGTCTGGAAATTTTCAAATTAAATTTTTTATTAGTTTTTTCTCATAAAATTTTAAATTTTTTATTAGTTTTCTATGGTTACCCCAGCAGTGCTTCTTTCTATTATAAATGATAGGTAAATATTATAAAAAATAATTTAATAAGTTTAACAGTTTTATTCGTCTTCATAATTAAAATATATTAGGACGACTACCGTAATTTATTGCTTTTATTCTATATGGGCATATACCCTCCTAACACCTAGGCCTCGAGATTCGAGAAAGTAAATTCCACTCCCAACACTTTGTATAAGTACTATTTCTGCACCCTTACCAGTTGTTGGGTCAATTAAAAAAATTTTATTTGAAATTATTTTAAGTACAAGTAGTGTTTTTGATTACAATCAACCAGTTTTTAAATTACGGCCTTTCTCAATGAACTGCCTATTAATTAAGCCCATCATTTTATATTTTAAAATACTGTCCTACTACTTTTAATAACCTCAATCAAGTTGAAATATTGAATTACTTATATGTGGGAAAAATTAAGTACTTACATATTTATATAAAATAATTCAATATAATCTGAAGCCTGAATATAGGATTGATTACATTTCGAAAGTAATTGTAGTAATCTGAAAAAATTTTTTTTTTGAAAACAAATCTGAATTTCGACTCAACTCACGAAATTAACTCAATAATCGTAAATTTGGAATACTCTAAGTAATTGCTCTAGAAAATAGCAACAAGTACTAATAATAAATTAAGAAAAACAATTGATTACTTTATTAATTTTATTATTATAGTTCTTTAGGATTCGTCATTGTTTTTGACTCATAAACCAGGGGGTTGAATTTTTCTAATATAAATTATGTTTATTTTTAAAATAAATTTTATATAATTTTAAACTTAGTACTATTTTTCATCAGAATTTCCTTTTAATTCTTCGAAATTTATTAGGTGTTTCATTTTCCTGAATCATGTTTCTAGTACTTGGTTGTTGTTTTTTTTTGGTTTTTTTTTTTTTTGCAAAATGGAAGAGGAGTTGAAATGTTCAACAATCAATAAAATAATTTTTTTTGTGTTTTCTATATTTACATTTAAAAATGCAATTTTATGTTTTTTCAATTTATGTTTTTTTTTATATAAGTTTTTTTTTTACATTTCAAGAGTGTAATGAATAAGTTCCAATATGTTTCATAAATTAAATAAATTTTTTTTAGCTATTTATAGATTGACGCGTGTTTACGCAATTTTAAATATAAATCTAAAGATAAATATTTACAAGATAAAAATTTAAGTTTTTTTTTAGAAAAAAGAAAATTAGAAATCAATAAATAGAAGGAAAAGTGCACATTTCTTCCTTACATCAACAAACAATTAGAAAAAATATAAATAAAAATTATTCATTGAAATTGATGCACTTTTTTTTTAATAGTCAATTCTACTAAAAGCAAGTTTTTTAATGTAATCAACTTATTATTATCAATGTGCTGTACTATCATAGCTGTTGGTTCTACGATTAAATTAAACATTGGATTTTATAAGAACTGGGCTATCATTTTAATTGTTCACATGTTTTGTCCGAATATAAGCGGATACTATTTAAAACTTATCTTGGCCTTTAGAATGATCCAATGGAAAGCAAATTTTATAATAATAAAGATTAGTGATTGTCATATTGGTACGCATCGTCCTCTAATGCACCTACATCTTATCGCTAATCAAATAATGATTTTTTGAAAACAAACTTTATTGGTTTGTAGTCAAACATGGTTTCGGTGCACCAAAAAATTTATTAAAGAAATAATTATTTGATTAGTGATCAGTTTTTGATGAAAAATCGCCGGCCCCATTGCACCAATTACTTAACACTAATGAAAAGTTCAAATAATAGTTCTTGATAAGTTTTGATAGCACTCAAAACCTATTTGAAAATTATCAAATATTTGACTATTTTATTAGTGATAAATGGTTAATTCAATAGAAAAGAGATCCATCACAATTACTGATAATCTGGCAACCTTAAATGTGACATATTTTTACGCACTCGAATTAAAAATCGATTTGATTGCATTTTAATTGAATTGAACCACCTTATATAATTAAATTACTATAATACACAAACTATATTTAATACTAATAAACTTATACACATATATAAAAGTTATATATATATATTTACATTTATATATATATATTTTAGAATTTATTACAATAAACTAAGAGTACAATGATCCTTGAAAAAACAAAAAATGAAATAAATTAAAGAACATTTATAATAAAAATGAATTGCAGCTGTCAATATACTCTAAAAAAAGATTGGCTTCTGTTGAAATTTTTTTATAAATGTTTATGCAAAAAAAAATAAATAAAAAAAAATATAACAAATATTAGCATTGCAATATTAAAAATGTAAATAATAACGAATCGATTTTTATATACGATTTTTCTTTATTTTTAATTTTTAATAATTAAATTTAACTTTTGTTGATGGGTGCTAATCATTTTTTTTTTCCTTATAAGAAAACAAAGCAAAATTCAAAATAAAAATTTTTAAATCTGATAAATAAATAAAACGCTTAATATTTCCTGGGTTTAATAACATATTTATATTTGTTTAACAATAATGTATAAGAATATTTAAAGTCATTTAAAATCAATTTAATCGGTTAGATTGATTTATTTTTTATTAGCATAGAAATTCTATATCTTTCATGAATATTATTTTTAATTTATAGTATGGAAGATAGTTCGTTTCTAATTTAAAAACTAATTTCATAGAATTTTTTTTTTAATATGAAACACTGAATTAAATTTGATTTATTTTTTTTTTTTGTAGTTCCAAATGGTTTTTAAACCCTGGAAAAAATAAACATGAATTAGTTATCAATTCATGGTTATTATAATTTTATTATTATACAGTTGAAAATTGTGTAAAATTAGAAAATTTTTAAAGAAATTTTTTATATTTATTTCCGAGAACAAAGACTTTGCTTGTCTTACACGGATATAATTATTGAGTTAATAGAGAAACCGGGCATTTATTTAGTTGTTGGGGTCGAAATCTGAGTTTAGTAAATTTCGTTTTCTAAAGTATCGCTTTTCAAAATCACGTTTTTTAAAAATCTCGTTTTAGAAAATCTCTTTCTTTATATTCTGGAAAAAGCTGATAATTCTGGTTTTGTATCCAACTCAAAAATCCTTTAAAACCAAAAACGAGATTTTCTAAAACGAAGTTTTCTAAAAACGAGATTTAAAAAAAAAGATTTACTAAACCGAGATTGTGGAACGCTCCCCATTCTGATTAAGTATGAAACTAGATTTTTCAATAAAAACCTAGATTTCTGAAAATGAGATTTTCTAAAACAAGATTTTCTAATATGCAATTTTAAAAAAAACGCGAAATTTTCTCAAACCAGATCTTATGAAAACGAGATTTACTAAATCGAGTTTTAGACTCCTACCCCCAAAATATGCCTATAGTAGTTCCTTTAATGAAACATCCAATTTTAAATAAATGCTGCGCTTCCTTATTAGTCTTTGAATGGATGATTTCTTTGTTCTCGGAAATAAATATAAAAATTGTATTTAAAACTTTTCTAATTTTAAACATTAGAAAAGAATTAATAATAATTCGCCTTTATTTTTGCCAGGGTTTAAAAAACACTGAGCCATAGTTTAAAAAAAGGATTTACTAATAAAAGACGTTTGCGGATTATAAAACCTTGATAACTGAGCAGAGAAATCTTTAAAATCTAAAAAAATTCGTCTAACGTATTTGAGTTTTTTGAAAATGCAGATTTTCGTAAAATTTGGTTATTTGGGTAAAAGTCGTGTAATCGTAAAAGACGTGTAGCCCTGATTTTGTTATCAATTTTAATTAAAAACCTACGATTTTTTTTAGGAAAAACTGAATTTTTAACGAAATCGGCAATCGTAGCGCTTTCAGAAAAGGGAAAGCGATCGTTGTCTCTTAGAGCTGATATTAAGTTATCTTTCTTTTCCTTGTTTTTTTCTCGAAGTTCAGTTACATCAAATCAATACATTTTTTATAAAACTAGTATTTGCTTATAGTAATTCTAACTCTGATCAGTCTTCTATTGTTTTTATTTTTAATTTCCATATAAACATGCCTTTAATTAAATTTTTATCTATAATTTTCATGAAAGCATTATAATTCAAAATTATGAATATGGAAAATTTATCAAAATTGAAATTTAAAATACCCAAAACTTTATAAATTGCATTATTAAAAATGCATTCCTTTCAATTTAATTATAATTAGTTTGAAAATTCTCTGTATCGATAAAATTAAGTGGTTGAAATCAAAATTTCATCAAATTAAAAAAATTTTTTTTTAAAATCTTTTAAACTTCTACAAATAATAGGAAAAATTAATGCATTTATGATAAAGTATTCCATTATAATTTAAATATAATTTTTACTTAGAACACATTTCAATTTTATAAAAATTAAATATTTTTAAAAAAAAAACCTCTAATAATTGCTATATACCGATGTAAATTTTACAATTTTTGCTGATTTTTGCCATTTAATTTTAAATTATAAAAAGTAAAAGTAAAAAATAAATTACATGTTCCTACAAAGAAAATTTATAATTTATAATAGAACATATATTTCTTTTTAATAATTTTTTGATAAGTTTAATGAAAATGTCTATCATCAATTCCATAATTCAATTGAAAAAAAAATTTAGTAATTATTGGCATTTGGCTACATTCCAAATTTATGGGAATTCCAAAAGATATGGTTGAGTAATTTTTCAAAATTATTAAAAACTGAATATAAAATATAAAACTAAAAAGTATTTGAAGAAAATGTGATAATGGAGATCCGAAAGCTAGTGCTTGTAGTATAATCTAATAACTTACAATAGTTTTTCCAGAGGAGCTGGAACATGTGGGAATTCAGAACTGACAGATTCAATCTTGTGAGCTATACTAAAAATTTTAAATAACAATTAAATTGAAACTCACTCTTTTTTAACCAAGTTTCAGTTGGGCCTGTTATACGTAAAGTTAGGTAGTGTTGGACTTTTATGCACCACAACTACCTCTTTTTGAACCAGAGTTTAGGTTGGGAACTGTGATACAAATGTGCAGTTTAGTTTCTAGAATAGAGATGTGAAAGGATTTTTTAAACTATTAACCATTATCAGAAGGAATATTTTAATCATTGCAATAAAAGTAGCACCTTTAAAAATTATATGTAATAAATTAAGAGCCAAAATCTTCAAATTTCAGTTTTAGTACCTTGTGAAAGAAACTGGACTGAACTTGGCGACGTTTTCCGGTAGGATATTACCGATATGGTAAACTCTAGGAAGGGGTCCAACTAAAATAAGTTATTTCCAATCCTTTAAAGAACCTAAAAACTCTAAAATTAATTTTTATTCGTAATCAATCAAGTACGGTAAAATATATCGATCTGCATTCCAGAAATTTGAAATTTCCACACTTTAAGGATTATGCAGTAAATCCAAAGAACTATATACTTCTACAATTATTGGTTGATACCCTTAGATGGCTTTCTTATGTAAATATTTTAATTTTGAAACAATTTTAAAATTATATCCTTTAATAGATAACGAGTTCTAATTAATTATTGTTTATTTTATCAATACTCCAAGTTATCTTTGAGTTCTAATTGAATTTTCATTTAAATACTTTATAAAGGATTGGGATCTCGTTTTGTTCAACTTCATTTTCATAAAATCTCGTTTTTCAAAAATCTTGTTTTTGACAAATCTCGTTTTTAGAAAATTTCGTTTTTAAAAAATCTTGTTTTAGAAAATCTCGTTTCTTATATTCTAGAAAAGACTGATAATTCTGATTTTGTATCCGATTCTTAAATATTTAAAAACGAAATTTTTTAAAAAAGTGAGATTTTCCAATAAAACAGGATTTTCTAAAAATTACATTTTCTAAACGAGATTTTAAAAAACGGATTTACTAAATTGCGATTATTAGTAACAATTTCACTGTATAGCTATTTATAGATATTTGGCAGATAACCTAAATCAAATTTTTCAGTTTTTTGACAAATCTACTAATCGGCAAATTAAGGAACTAAAATAGGGACAATTATAAATTAAATGATCCAAAAAGAAATTTATAAATTTATATAAATAACTAATAATTTTAAATTGACATAATTCGAGCATTGTATTTTTTTGCCAAATTGTTATGAAAAATTCATATTTTTGTTTAGTTAAATATATTCGACCTCATATTGAACTTGTCCTAGAATTTCTCAAGTGGGATATTATATTCCCCCTCAAATACTTTTATTCTTAATTCTTTTTTTAACTTTTAATTTATATTTTCAAAAATTCATAAGAGTTTCTTTTTCAAATATTCACGGTTTTATGCAATACAAAACAAAAAAATTAAAATTTAAATAATTAAAATTTTAGCAATCATGCATCTCATTACAATTTAGAAATACAAATTAAAAATATACAATTTTTTTTTGAAAAATAAATATTAAATAAAATTTTTTTTGAAAAAAGAAAATTCAATTATATGTTTAATACCTTGAATATTGCATTCATGTTCATGATCTTTGCAATATTGCAAAAATATTGTACAACAATTATGAAACAAAAATATAATAAAAAGTTCTTGGCAATGATTAGTCATTTTTTTTTCATGTATTTTAAAAATTAATTTAAAAGATTTTAATTGTTTTTAATATAGTAGCATCTATAGATACATTTAACAAAAAAAAAAGTCATTTATTTTAATTTTTATTGTATAAATATTTATCTTAAGATATATTAAAATTAATATTATAATTATACAATTAGGTAAAGTATAACATAAAATTTATATTGATTATCTTATACAGTTTCGGATCCTTATCTAATGAAACATAAGAAATTACATTAGTATATTTGCCAAAATTTTTATTACAATCTATTCTTTCAATACAGCACATAAAATATTGTAATGAATTTTAAATGAATTATGTAAATTTTAAAAATTTACTATTAGTACACATGTAAGGAAATGTTTTCTTACAAGTATTTTCAAATAATTTATAAATAAGGAAATATAATAGTTATTTGAGAAACTTTTCAATCGACTAAGTTGTAGAACGGTTATTATGTCGACTTTCTATTCCAAGTGAACAAACTTTTAACTAGTTTTCAATTCGACTTAGTTACCATTTCTCATTGAGTTCAAATTAATGACTTAATATACAACTAATGACTCTATATCTTTAATAAAAAATACATTTATACAACAATATAAACAAATAATTTAATTGAATAATATAACTCACAGATATGGAAATACATATGCTAAAAACAAAATTATTACAATAAATAACAAAATAGAACTGAATCTAAGACGTTTCTACATGTCATAAGACCTTGTAATATCTTATGTTGAAATGCTAGACAATTAAATTGTTAGCATTTAAAAATAAATCATTCAAATTCTTATTGATCTAATTATTCCGTAATCTAAATGAAGAAGTCCTCTTAATCATTGCTTAGTGCATTGAGTGTTCTGCAGGATTAAATAGAAATTTTGTTAAGTAAAAGCAAAATTAAAATTAAAAAACTAATAAATATGTTAAATTGTTCCTTTTAAATCTTTTATAGTCAACTGACTCTATCTAGAATGTTAGAGGAACTAGTTCAGTATGTGATAAGTAAGTGCGAAGAATTTTTATAAGTGAAAATTCGCCTTTTAAGGCGAAAAATTAAATATAAGTAAAAATTTTTATTAAAATTACCTTCTCAGGTCCTTTCTATCCAAATAAACACTTATGATCTGTATACGGTATTCAAACTTGCACTCCTTTGCTCAATGACCTATGTGGCTCCATGCTATTTTCGAATATAATAATACGTTACCAATGAATCATTTAGATTAATTTATTTCAGTTTATGAATTTTAGAAACGTATTTTTCCAAAAATTATAATAGTTATTTCTAGTTATATATTACCTTCACAGCCTCGCGAATTTTATGTCACTTATGCCGCGTTTACTGATGCCATTTGATAGTATGTTAAATAACTTAATAGCAGAATTTTTTAAACTTCTTTATTTTATTGCAGATTTTTTCTTGGAAATATTATTAAGCTCAATGAATGTTAAATCTAAAACTTAACTTCCCACTTGTTTTTATAAACATTTTTAATATTTTCCAAACAAATTTTCATTTTTCCGATTGTGCAATACACACTCTTTAAATTTTTAAGGATTTTATTCATTATAATTGAAATTTATTTTTTTATGAAAACTAGAGAAATTATGTTTTACCTAATTTTAGATACAATGTGACTATACAGTTTTTCAACCTATTGATACCCCTCTAGTCCTTCTTTTGTCTTTCAATAGCATTTTCTCCTCTAAATAAGTAGATTCTTATGGAAAAATGTTGTCATTTTTTTTTTTTTTTTACGAAGGAATTGAACGAGAACCACACCCTTTTTAAACCAAACTTTAGGAAGGAACCTGTGATACAAAAGTACAGTTTTGTTACAGGGATGGGGTATATGGAAGGATTTTGGAATTTTGGTAATGTTTGGGATTTTTGGATTATGGGGGATGGGGAAAAGTTGGACGGATATTAAGGAGAAAGATGTTAATATTTTTCTTAAATTGATTATAACATTCAATAACTTCATTGCAAAATCTCAGTTTTAGGTGCACATAAGTTGGATCCATTCGAGCTGCCCAAGTTCCTAAAAGATGTTTACACTTCCCATGATTTCTGTTCGTATAGGATCTAAGAATAAACTGTTTATATATTAATCTTTTTGTTAAATAATAACAATAAATTAAAAATTTTACATGGTCACAATATACTTTGTATTTAAACATATAACATTATTTTTACACTTGACAAAAATTAATTTATATTTTTAATGATGATTTTAATATAATTTTATATTCTTTATTACAATTTAATTAATTTATGAGAAGAATGATAAGTTTTTTTTTATTATTTATTTTTTGAAAATCTATTTTTACATTTTCATTGATACTTTGAGTGTATTAAATAATAATTTTTTGAATAGAGGTTAAGGTCATTCTTATTTTAAACCAAAAATATAACATACTTTTATACAAGTTTTTATTTTTTTTTTTGTTTTTTATAGAACAATGTCACACTCTTTTTTAAGTAATTTAAACTTATGATAGTGTTTTGTTATTTTATTGTTTTTTTTGGGAATTTTTATAGAAATTTTAAGTAAAAGTGAAAAATATGACGTTGACAATGGCAATGACGTATAAATATATACCGGACATAAAAAAAAAAACATATTTAAATTTTTATTTTATGTTACCCTTGAATTTTGTTAATCCATTTCAACAAATCAAAAACAAACATTTACAATCTATTTAGAAAAATATAAAAAAAAAAACAACATACAAACATTTTTCTGAAGCAATCACAAATTAAAAAAAAAAACAAAATTAGAAAGAAAGTGATAGAAGTAATGGAATTCTGATTTCGTTTATAATGTAATGTAGAAAATTTAGTTTCCAATGATAAATTTGCATTTGTGCACCATGAAAGCAGAGCTAACGGTTCATTCAATAGCTACACATACAACATTTCGACTATAACTTTGCCCTTTATACTTTAAAGGACCTAGGTATTACTTAAACGTCAAATTTATCAGAAGGACAATTCTTCTCTAATCTTCCAAACTAAATTCCAAGCTGAAGGCACAAGTTTAAATAATTAATACATATGCATAAACACTTAAAACGGTCCCTAATAATAACGGTAATAATATACTTACATATATTCAGAAAGCTTTTAAAATTAAAAAATCCCAATTAATTACATTTAGTAGTAAAAACCCATGAATTAATTTAAATCACATCATAAAATAAAGTAATATGATTTAATTATTTATTATTAAAATTTAAATTAATTATTAAACATCTTTATACTAATTACAAAATGTATTTCATTCAAGTCACTTTTATACGAACTAAACTTTAAGGAAATTGATATTTCTTCATATGTCACTATGGTGTTGCCATTGTGAAATAATTTTACAATATAGAAGAGTAGCGTTTTTAATCGAATAATTTTATAATTAAAGGGTAGGGTTTTTAATTAAAAATTTACATTATTCAATTATATTATAATTACACATTTGAGAAGAGATATAATGCAATACAATTTAATTAATCTCAGATCTAATTAAATCCCAAAGTCCCAAATTGGTTCAGTAAAAATAAATACAATTCTTTTCTCCAATTATATTTCTTTTTATAAGAAAATTATCCTATAATTGCTTTCAATTTTAAACTTCTTGTGCTTTTAATTTTTCATTTTCATTTTAGATTAATTTTTATTTGATTTTTAATAATTGTTATAAAGTCAAAATAAACATGAATATCAACATGAATAGAACAACTGTTGTCATTATATGATGATGAAATTTAATGACATTTTAATACATAAAAAAACAAAATAAATTTGAAAATTTTGTAAGCAAAATATTTGAACTTCACTAAATACATGTTTTTTTTTTTTTTTATTTTATTTTATTATTCTTGTAAATATCCACCCCCTTCAATTTTTTTTTTTTACATTTTAAAATTATTTAAATACAATTTTTATTCAAAATAAAGAATTATTTAAAAAAAAAAAACTTTTTTTGTAAAATCCAAGTTTTCTCCATTGAAATTTTAAAAATAAACAAGGTAGTATTCAAAATTAAAAATTGGTGGAAGTACTTTCTATAAGAAGTACTTTCACTATTGTTTCCAGATGCCTCAGAAAAAATTTATCTGCATTCTTCTGAAGACTGCATGCTTGTTAAAGTTCTCGATGTTTAAAAATTTTCAATCTCTTAAACACCCCTTCTATAATTAGAATCTGAAATTAAGGTCTTAAAAGGTATCTATGGTTTTTTGTAGACATTAAAGAGTTGTAGACTCAAGTTCTAACTGTAGAAAATAAAGTTAATAGTGAATAATTTCTTTGCAGTATTTTGAGAATAGTGCAAAAATTTATAAACACCTGACAAACAGCCAGAATTAAAGTTAAGGACAATTTTTTTGGGAAATTCATGTGAAATTTTAAAATGTTCAAATAATCTTTTACATTTAATATGTGGAAATTTTTTTGTTAGTTGGTGTTTACTAATCTGACAAATTGTCAATGTCAAAACAAAACCGACAACCTTTTTGATGATTTCTTTTGAATTTAGTGGTAAATATTATAATTCTTTTTTATTTATTTTGCCATTGCATTTGGATTAAATTGCTGATAAATGGTCTTAAAGAAATCACCTTTATTTTATTTTACATCATTATACATTGTATAATTAATTAAATTTGAGAATTTCTTCCTGCTTAATATCCGTCTAAATTTCCCCTCCTCCATAATCCAAAAATTCCACATAACCTCCCTATAATCCCAAAATCCTTCCAAATTTCCATCCCTGTCACCAAACTGTACAATTGTATCACAGGTTCCTTCCTAAAGTTTAGTTAAAAAAAGGTGTGGTTTTGATGTGCTAAAGTCGCATACAGCTTAAAGAATCACCGCACAGTTTGAATGGGTGACTTTCCAGCTTTCCATTCCCTCGTACAAAAAAAATATAAACAAAATTTCCAAAGTATCTACAGCTAATTTTTCATTAATGAACCTGTTCAAAAAAACCAAAACTAAAAACAAAAACTGAACAATTAACAAAATCTGTCAAATTTTGATGGAATATCTGATAGATACAATTTAAGAATTTATTTAGGTCAAAAATCATCTCAAAATCATTTATATTTTGTTAAAATTTATATAAATTATCAATTTTTCCAAAGAAAATAATATTCTCAAATTTTTAATTTTTAAAAACAAATAGGCAATAAAAATGAATAATTGTTAGTAGTGCTTCTTTTCGATAGACAAAAAAAAAATGAAAATCATAAGTGAACTTCGAAAAAATCTTTAAATACCGCACTGAAGTACATAAAATTTTATTTTAATTTTTTTTTTTCCCATTTTATTTTACTTTTATTTTTATTGTTAAGAATCACCTATTATTAAAAATTATTTTTTTTTAATAATATCAGTGGTTCTCAATTTATAGTATTAGAAAAATAATATTTATTGAGGGCTTCCATTTGGCTTCCCACGTGCTTTCCTACTGCTGTTTTTGCATCCCCTGTGAGATTACGTTAATTTAGCTAGATTTAGTTAGATCATTTAATAACTGGAGACGTATTATTTGAACGCCCGTGTCATCTTCTTCTTTGGGGGTTGCATTTCATAGCCATGGGAGTTATGTTGTTTTGATCTTTTCTTAACGCATGATTTATCAATTTTTCCTTTTTTTTGTTCCTTTATTATGGGTTCTTCTTCTGTAATTCATCGTAGATCTTCGTTGCATCAACAGCTTAATGATTGAGGGTCTATAAAATCTATAAAAAATATGGGCACTTTTTAGTTGCAAATAACTTATTAAGTTTAGCTTTGATTTAATTTTACGAAATTTTTAATAATTTTCGAACTATTATTATTAGTAAATGCTGAACCTACTCATTAAATTCTTGCCCCATTGTGCAACTTCTATTGCAAGAAATTATAAAATTAAAACTTTCAGTTTCGTGAACTTTTAATGTCTGCTCTACGTCTACCATATAATGGATATGCAATATCTGAGGCGCATCTTGAAGTCCTCAGAATAATCAACACTACTTGCATCTTTCTCACTCAAAATACTGTAGACGCTTTGTCCAACTATAAATTTTCCAAGGTCCCTTTACCCGCTTCTATCTGAATTATTTAGTTGAGGTCAGTATTCTACAGAGAAAGTACTAAGCATAGAATATCCTTCGAAATAACCTTAAAAAATGAATTTCTAATGTCAAATGCAAGTGATCATCTAGGAACCGAACCGAAATCATATTTAATAAACTACTGAAAAAAAATTAAATTTTGAAAATCAATGGAATTACAAAATTATAATGACAGTATAGAAAAATAAAAATGTGTGGGTTAAATTTAATGACCTCGTAAATTGTATAATATATTAAAAACATAAAATTAATTCTTGTCTATTTCATTTTTTTTTCTTATTTTAATTTTCCTTATAGTCAAAACTCTTATAAAACTAGCTCTCGAATAAAAAAAATATAGAACATTGTACTAAATATTATTTAGAATCATCAAAATTCATGCGAAATCTGGCGGAAAGTAGATTGAAAAATATGAAAAAGTATAAAACAAATAATTTCTTTATTTATTTTTACCTTTTGTAATGTGAAAAATTGTATTAAAAAAATAATGAATTGTATTATAAATTTTCTTTTTCGTTTATAATATGTTTTACAATTTTTATTCTATGTATAAGTGCAGGGCCTTCAATAATTTATCGAAGACTGAAATCTTCGGAGCCTTAAACACCTTTTTAATTATAAAAATTAAAGTTGATAAATATTATTAAAATACACAAACTTAGAATCTATAAATGAAAAAAATGGGAGTCGCTTTAGACGAAGAGCTTATTCACACTAATTAATATTTTCACTTGCAAATAATCCATGCTTCTAATACAAGCCTGCCTTAAATCATTTTTGACTGTTTTAAATTATAAAAGCTTTTAATTGCCAATTTTTTCAAATATTACTTAGTTAATCAGGAGTATTTACCAATTTTTGTTAACATTGCGTTGCTTTTAAAACTATCAATACAACAATGCATTAAATTCAACATAAAATTCTGTAAGTCACGCCTTTAAGTATGCAATTTTTTTTTAAAAAATCAATTGTGTTAAAAAAATTAAAATGAGGATTACAGAGGCTAAAATATTACCGAATGGTTTTATTACTGAAGATGTGCGTATGTGCAAGCAAATAACAAGAAGTATGTGCAAATAAATAAAAATAATTAGAATCAAAGATGGGTAGACCCATAAATAAATTAAATTATATACTAAAATTTACAAAGTGCGTATGTACTAAATTTTTAATAAATAAAATTAATGTTATATATTAGGTACTTTACAAAATTCCTCAATGTCTACAAGAATAAAAAAAGAAATTTTTTTTTTTAATATTTATTTATTTATTTTTTTTTTATTATTTAACGACTTGTGTTTTTCCCACGCATTTTTATGACGTATTTGATTTTATTTTTTTTTATATACGGATGCCCCTAATTTTCTAATAAATATTCTTTCTATAAAAATTCGTCATAATAATTTTGTTTTTTTTTTTTTTTTAATATAAATTTATTCCAGTTTTTATTTTTTATGCTCTCATTTTTTATCCCAAATTTTTTTTTTTTTTTTTTATTATTTTTATTATTATTATTAATAAAAAATATTCACATATTGTAACATCTTATTTGTTTTTATGTTGCAAGAAGAAGAATGATGCGTTGATTTAAATTAAAAGTGAATGATGAAGATTTTTGTTGTACAGGTGGCCCTTTTGAAATTTTCCAGCAGACATTCAAAAAAAAAATTATAAAATATTGTTGTAAAAGTTGATTTTTTTTTAATTTATAGGGATTGGATCTACAAAGAGATTAAATATTTAAAAAATTTTAAATTAAATAAAACAATAAAAAACAATGAAAATATACGATAATCGCGAGATTTCAAAAGTTCCAGATCAAAAGTCTCTGGGAATTATGACTTGAAGAATACCAAAAGTTTCCGGGAAATTGTGACTTATTTCGAATTCAGAATTAAATTATAAAATTCAAAACATACTTCTTTTCAAAATAAAAGCAATTTCGACTTTGTAAGCTTTAAAATTTCGGCTTTATTTCCAAAATGCAAAACTTAATTAATTTGTTTGAAAATAAAAAAGAGAAATATGTTTCATTACTTAGGGGACTTTCGGGACACACATCGAAGTAATAATCTCCCGTGGAATTTTAACTAATTTTTTGAGTCATAAATCCCTGGGTTACTTTTGCCTTTGGGATTTTTGTGACTTCGCCTATAATAATCAATCAAATCAAAAGTATCTAAAGATTTTTTCAGCTCTTAATTTAATTTCATACTAAAAAAAAAACTAAAACGAAAAACGTATAATTAATTTCTACCAGACAAATTGCATAATTTCATTATTATTTTTATTTTATTTTATTTAATTATAGGCAATATTATTCTATACACCTCGATGGTTATGGAAATCTTGGGAAGGTGGGAAAATTCATGCACTTATAATGGATTTAGATATAGGAATATGTTCGGAAGCTGAAAAGAAACAAAAAAGAAATTACTTCTAGATTATTTATGGGAAAATCTAAGGTAAATATAATTAAAAATATTATTTTATTTATATTATATAAAACAAATTTATTTATTTAAAATTAATTATTATTTTGAAATTTTTTCCAGGTATCACAATTGGTGGGCCTATAGGTACTATTTATGCGAAATGTTAGCGCTGATAAATGTAATAGGTATGTACTGTATAATATTTTAATTTAATATTAAGATCATAATAATCTAATAAGTACATATTACGTAAAAACCTTTTATGTTATTCTTAAATTAGTTGGAAGCTTAGCTAAATAAGTTCAGAATCCGCGAGGCTATACAGCCTTCTTTTAAACAATATTTCAAATATTTCTACTGTATTAATTTTTGAAGCTTTCAACGCTTTATGTATTAGACAAGCATTACTAGGTACAAGGTGGTGCAAAACAATTGATATGGTTTGAATGTTTAATCACTTTTTTATTTAATGATTAATTATTATTATTATTTTTTGTTATACAGTGTATTAATGGGGAATATTTTTAGCTTAAGTATTCAAAATTATAATCCGCAAGTGGTGACCATTTTCGGCATCGCACATTTGTGCTCTTTCCAGTATATTTTCCATAACTTTTGGTAATTTTTGATGGAAGTTGTGTTGTGTACTGTTCCATTTCCAATTCCCCAAGTTTTTTTTCACAAAATTCTGAATTAAAAATAAAAAATATAAATAAATTTAAAAAGTTATTAAACATTCAAACCATATCGGTCGTTTTGTACCACCCTGTAATAGTAACTAATTTCATTTAAGGGTTACTGATTCATTTCAAAATTATTTAGAGGCTTTTGATACATAAAGTTAACTTATAACCCAAAGGAAATCAATTGAATTTATCCCAATGATTTCTATAAATCTTTATTATGTTGTGGGGTACAATAACATCTGCGGAGACAAGTTATAATTGGAATAATCTGTTAAAGACCCATTTGAGCGTATTTCCTTGGTTAAACCCCCTCTTAAGCAGCTGCACTCTCCTTTTATTATTCAGCATTTATTCAATTAAATGTTATTTGAGTCTAATTACCTTATATCAGAGATATTAAAAGACTTATATTTACACAAGTACAAACTAAGTACCTACATTCTAATTAAAAATCATTAATCTTATTTTTTAATCGAAAATAGTTTTCACCTCTTAACATTTTGTTGACACATTTTTCATAACATTTTTTATACGATTATATTGGCACATTTAAAATTAATTTTAAATTGAAATAAAATTTATTATGAAAGATTAAAAAATATCGCAGATTTAATTTATAAAATAAATTTATTGATAATATTGGAAATAAATTAATTATTTTTACGCAAATTAAATACCAATATTTTGTCAAAAAAAAAATAAATCTAAAATAATTTCGCAAAATTTTATAAAAAAAAAGAAAGAATGTAGAGTAGACTATGTCAACTATAGGATACACACTTAAACGTAATATAAATATTATATCAACTGGTTAATAACTAAAATACTCAACATAATAGACTTTGAGCTATGTATAAAAGAAAATATAAGTTGTATGGCAACTATTTAAACCTCCTGCACTTAGCCAACCATATTTTGTGCAGAAGTTGGTTATCAAACCTATCTTCTTCTACAGTTATCAAACTTATCAAATTTCCGAACTGAATTTAATTGCGTATTAATGTATGTTGATATTATAAAATAAGTTCTGTAGCAGCTAATCGAACCCTCTTCACACGACTAACCAAATTTTTGCAAACTTTTATAGTAAAATTACTTTTGGTGACTTGTTAGGCACTCAGCTTTATTACGTATAAAGTTACGCGAATATAAAAAATGTACTTGAATGGCAGCTACTCGATTGGATTTAAATAGCAAAAAATGTAATAAACATCTAATTTGACTCACTTTTCTATTGTGATCCTATCCATTCACTGAAGACTATATATTGAGTCTATAAACGTAATGGCAAATTTGGTATACCCTTTGATACAATGTTCTTGCGGATATAAAAATTAAAATGATGCAAAACTAATAAATTAGTTTTTAAATTATTTGGTTCTCTTTAATTGATAAATAAATTAACTTTCAAATTATATCTGATTAATTTAATTATTAATAAATAATTAAAAATAATTTATTGCTATTTTTTATGATAATTTATTTTAAAATCGCTAAAAAGAATTTAAAGTAAATGTCATATTTTAGAAAAATTTAAAGTTTCAAATGCGTCACTATAAAACAATAAATTATCGCGTAACTTCGGGTTCAATATAATGTTCGTATTACTTGTAGTTTTTAAACTGTCAAAACTTAAATTTAGTTGTCATATGTTGTACATGTGGTTTCGGAACCTAAAAGTATTTTCAATTAGACATTTTCTATTTAAATGTTTAAAGTTAAAATTTGACAATTCGCATGACGTTAATTTTACTCAAAAAGCGTCAAATAACGTCGCTTGAATTAAATTTTTCGTATGAGATGTTTAAAAGTATGCAACACATAAAAAAACTTAAATATATCTTATTTATTATTATTTAAAATAATAATTTTTAAATAAATTAATAATTAATATTAAAATATATTATTTTCTCTAAATTACAGGTCAAATGTTTTTAATGAATCGATTTTTCGATGGTGAATTTATGACATTTGGCCTAGAAGTTATAGCCTATATGGAAGCTGATCAAGAAGATCGTATGGATCCCATGATATATATATTCCCTAGGATGACCAAATGTACATTTTTTAAATACGGTTCAAGTGGAGAAGTAAGTTCATAATTAATAATATTAATTAATATATTTAATTAATTTTTTTTTTTTTTATTTTAAATGTAATTTATAGGTGGAAAAACACGATGCAATATGTATTCTACCGTTAAATGTTGTTAATGAAAAAATTTATATATTTCTTTGGTTTTGGTTTATCCTGTTAACATTATTAACGACATTAACACTAATTTACAGGATAGTTATAATATTTTCACCGCGAATGCGGGTATATTTATTTCGTATGCGATTTAGGTATGTATCAAAATATCAATAAAATAATATTACAAATTAATAATACATTTATACATTTTTTTTTTCAACGTTTTTAGGTTAGTGCGTCGAGATGCTATTGAAATAATTGTCCGTCGATCAAAGATGGGCGATTGGTTTTTATTGTATTTATTAGGTGAAAATATAGATACAGTTATATTTCGTGATGTTGTACAGGATTTAGCAAATCGTTTAGGACATAACCAACACCATAGGGTGCCTGGCCTAAAAGGTGAAATACAGGATGCATGATATTGGGAGTACTGAGAATCGTTACAATGCTAAATTTTAAGTAAAAAAAAAAACTTTATAATAAAAACAAAAAAAAATATAAAAAAAAAATTATAAAAACCGAAAAAAAAACTCAAAAAAAAAAATGTAGTTAAATTGAAAAAAAAAAAAAAAAAAAAAAAAACAAGAAAAAATAAATAAATACAATTTTTTTAGAAAGAAAATAAAAAAAAAAAATTTAAAACCTTTTGCAAACTTAAGTAATATTTTTTTGTAATAAATACCCTATTTGATTACAATACTAAATGAGTACTTCTGAAATGTAATAGTTTATTTCTTTTTTTATTATGATTACTCAATTAATTAAATTACTAATAATATTCAATTAATATTAAACGTTTTAAATATTATGTATTGAAAGTACTCAGTACTCATTATAAAATATTTTCAAAAAAGGAATTTGTAATCATTTACAATGTATTCGGAATCAAAAGTAATTATAGAACTGTCATATGTACAGGCTAATGACACTAATCGTTTGTATTTAAAGGAAATTTAAATATGTCGTCATTTTTAACGCGTAAACTCGTTCGTAATCGCACAATCTAATCGAGTACTTTTTGTTGCAATTACTTTTAATTTAACTGAAGTTTGACTATTACCGTATTTTGAATTTGAATAATCAATTTAGATATCATTTAAATTTGGATACGTTTAATGATTATATTATTAAATTTCACTCCTGACAAAAACATTACCCAAAAATATTCCCAAAGTTTGCAAAGGGTTAAAAAAAAAAAAAAAATAAATAAATAAAAAAATACTTACAAAAAAAGTGGAAAATTTAAAAGAAAAAAAAAAAACAATGCATTTATTCCAAAATAAAGGCATTAAATCGATATTTATTATGTTAATAGTGTTCTTATTAAAATTTAAAAAAGAAAAAAAAAAAAAAATGAAAATTAAAAAAAAAAAATTGTTTTGTTTTTTAACAAAAACAGTATCAATAAATTATAAATAATAAATAATAATAATAATTAAAAAAAAAAAAAAAAGAGAAAAAACTTTTTTATACCAAAGGACTCAAAAAATATTATTAAATAAATTAAATTATATTAAAAAAAAAAAAAAAAGGGAAACATTTTAGTAATATTATATTAATTAATAAATATAAAAAAAAAAAATTATAAATAAATTAAATTAAAAATTAAATACTTAAATAATTATAAATTTCTTTTGTTTTGTTTTTTTTATTTTTTTTTTTGTTAGTAGAACTTTTATGTAAATTACGTAAAATATTTTTCTTTATTTTAAAAAATTATTGAAGTTCCTTTAAATTATCAGTTTTTTTTTTTTTTTTTTAGAAATTGTGTAATAAATTCAAAATGTATAATTTAAAGGAAAAAAAGTATTATTGAAATATAAATTTATATAATAATGTAGTAAAAAAAAAAAATAAAAACAATTTGATTAAACAGTGGAAATAATAAAAACAAAAGTTTTTTAATTACCCATTTTAATATAATTTTTTTTTTTTTTTCTAGGAATAAATTTTTTTACTCAAATTTTTCAATCCCATTTTTTAAATTGATTTGACATCCTGAATACCATATCCTTGATTTTTTAAAAATATACTCAGTTAACTTCTTTTAATTCAAAATTCAACTCAAAATACCCACTCACTTCTTTGATTTTAAGTCACTTAACAATTTTTTTTTTTTAATATTAATGCGACTTAAAATTAATATTCCAAAAAAATAGTTTGAGTGTAAAAGTTTGAGTGAAATATGAATTTTTGAGTTTATTTACCGTTAAAATTGGCTTAACTTATTTTTTAGATTATTAATTGGCTTTTACTTTTTCATTATAATCCATTTTTCACTCCCAATTTTCAATTAATATTTTTTAAATTTTAATTGAAATCACATTTAATTAATTTATATTTTTATTTTTTTTTTTTCATTTTGTATAGACAAAATCAAAATAAATAAAGAAAAGGCCTAATAATTATCAAATTACTTAATTTTTAAAGTAATTTTGCAAATTTATAAAGAATATTAAACAATCTAAAATAAAACGCCTCACTTCCAAACAAACAAACAGAAAAACTTCAATAAATTTCCGTTTAAAGAAAATATTCTACGTAATCATCATCATTTTGTCATCAATTTATAAAATTTTGAATAAAATTTAAAAATAAAATAAAATCGATTTAAATAAAAAAAAAAAAAAATTAATATAAAAATGGAAATAAATTACTTTTTAGCACTGTTTTATGTTATTAATGAAAAAAAAAAAAAATTACATGAAAAACTTCTAACAATAATAAAATAAAAAAAAAAATCGAGTATATTATTAAAAAAAAAATTATTAATATATTAATTAAAATAAAATAATACACAGTGATTATTTAATAATTGATTTAATTTTCAAATTTAATTTCAAAAAAATTAATACATTAAAACAAACACATATATTTAAAAAATTTAAAATTTAGTCTTAAAGATAATCAAAACCAAAGAAATAAAAATAAATAATTAATTAAATAAAAAAAAAATAAAACAAATAATAAAAATTAATTAATAATTAAATTTAATAAATAATTAAAAAAAAAAAAAAAAACATTATATAAGTATTAAAAAATCAGTATATATGAAAACTAATTTTCGTTTTTTTCATTTCATAATTGAATTGTGAATCAATTGATATCAAAATAAAATATATATATATATATAAAAAAAAAAATAAGGGAAAACTTATTATTGAAATAAATATATAGGTATATATTTAAAATAACTTGAAAAAAAAAAATTCATAAAAATTATACAGAAAATTTTACTACATAATATTAAATAAAAATAAAAAACCCTAAATATAAAATTACAAATTATGAGCCACAAAAACTATTATTAATATATTTAAACTTGTATTAATAATTTTTTTCAAATATTATTCAATTTTATTATTTCAAATATTATAAAATTTCAAATATTAATAAAGCCGTATACTTTAATAAATCTTGAATTAACTTTGTTAACTTATTTTATATTTTTAATTTATAAAAAAAAAAGTGTAATACTATATTAATTTTATACAATTTAATTATTAATAGTTAATTAATAATCATTAATATATTTTAAATTTCAAAATTTTTTCAATCTAAAACCTCAATTAATACTATTAATATTAATAATATTTTATTTGAAAAATTTTATTAAACCAATTAAATTAAAATTAAATTAAAGCTATTAATTAATTAAAAATTTAATTAATTTTTTTTTGTGACTCATAATTATTAATTCGAAAAAAAAAACTTAATATTAATAATAAAAAACAAACAAATATATCACATTTAAAAAAAAAATAAATAAATTAAAATAAGGAAATACCAAAAAAAAAAAAACCAAAACAAAAAAAGAAACTCAATAATCTTTTTATATGAAAAATAATATTAAATTAATAATAATATTAATTAATATTAATTAATTAATGAAAAAAAAAATTAATAATAAAATTGTAATAAAAATAATAATAAGCATTTCCGTCCAAGGAAATTAGCTACAAAAAACAAAAAACAATATGTATATAATATATTATATATATATACAATTTAAAATATATATATACATAAAACGAGATATTTTGTAAAATAAGTAAATTAATAATGTATTCGAAATTAAATGAAAAAAATCTCCAAACAATAAAATTATATCTATAAATTTCTGTTTTTTTTCGTTTTTTTTTTTTAATTTTCAAAGTTTTCGATTTTATTTTTTTTTTTTGATTTTAAAATCGAAATGTAATTTTTTGCAAAATTTTATAACTCTTATTGCAAATTAATTTAAAAAAATGTTATATAGTAAAGAATTATTGAAGAAATATAAAACTGCCAGTTAATATTTTAATATTAAATTAGATATCAATTTTTATGATATCCAAATATTAGATCAAACAACAAAATAAATATTAGAATTTAAAAAATTTTAAATGTATTGATATTTTTTTGGTTTTATTTATTTGTTTTTTTTATTTTTTTTAAAGTTATTAGTTAACAAATATGTAAATTAATATTTTAATACTATTTTATTAAACATATAATGCTCAACTCCTTATACGTTTCCATACATCTTTTTTCAAAGGCTCACCTACCATTTGCCTCTTTTTATGAAAAACTATTAAATCCATTAAATGTGTTTATTTTAAGTACATATTAAATATGAGTTAAAATATTAATATTACTCTAATATCTTAAACTTTTAAAAAAAGAGCCCAATCTTTTTAATTATATTAATTCTATATTTCAAAAACATTTCTAGCATTTTGCATTGCATTACAATGAAACCAAATATAATTTTATTAATTAAAATATTAATTAATATAATATAAGATAAAAATTCGTTTACAATACAAACTTTTATCTTAAGTTTTTTAAAATTTATTTCTTCTCTGAAATAATAAAATCAAATTCAAGCTAAAGCCAAAAATACACCATCTTCTTCATGCACCTATTAAATAAAAATAAAAAATTGAAATTAGTAATAATTAAAGAAAGTTTAATTTTAATTTGAAATACTTTATTCCTTTTTTCCTTTTTTTTAATTCTCATAATTTCAACTAGAGTAAAACAAATTCAGCGTAGGCTGAATAAAATAAATATGTGCTGAATCAAATATATTTTTGAATTTTTATAGTTTCAGCTACAGTAAGAGTAATTCAGCGGTGGCTGAATAAAATAAATATGTGCTGAATTAAACATATTTTGTGGATTTTCATAATTTCAGATACAGTAAAAGAAATTCAGCGCTGGCTATATAAAAATCATGTGTGCTGAATTTTACATACTTTTTACTACTCCCCTTAGATACTCTTCTATTTTTCATTAAATAATTTAATCTAATATTTTTAAAATGTACTTAACCAAAGTTATTATAATTTGCAATTAATTCAATATCTTTCTATCTATATTCTATATTTCAAAACAATTCTAACATTTTGCATTGTATTACAATGAAACCCAATATAATTTTATTAATTAAAATATTAATTAGAAAATTATATTGGGTAATAATAGAATTAATATTAATAAAACAACACCCATATGAATAATTAATAAATTTTTTCAAATTTTACTCACATTTTACTTCATTAAAAAAAAAAAACAACCAATATTCATCACTGCCTATTAATGGTCAATTAAAATACACAATAATTAATAGTTTATTTTGTGGATTAATTTTATAACAAGCTGTTTTTTAATCCAGAATTAATTAAATAAATATGATATACTCAAAAATTAATACTCAAAGTTTGACAAATAAAGTGCATTTAATAACTTCTGCTCATCTAGAAGAACATACAATAAATAAAGTTTGAAGCACAAACTTCAACTAGATAATAAAAAAGTTTAATTAATTACATACAATAGGTATATACTTAAATATATTATATACTAATACACTAATAAATGCATTTTCTATTATTAATACTTAAAGGTTTTACTTATAAGTTGAAATCTTCTTTAGTAAAAGTTTTATAAAATTAATTCAAAGTCAAAATAGTTTTAATAATTACAAAATGTATAATATGATATACTGCCAATTCCTCATTTCCTAAATATATTTTGTGCAAATATATACTAAAAATTTAATAATAATAATATCATTATTATTTTATAAATTAATTTAACAAATTCAAATTGTTTAAAATTATTATATTAATATATTTTATTTATTATTTTATTAATTTAATAATGATGAATATATTTATAAATTATTTATTAATTTTCATTTATATATTAAATTTATTAATATTTATTTTTTTTGTTTTATTATTTTCCAAATTAATTTAATATTTTTTAAAAATTAATTAAAATATATTTCATATTATTATATAATATGAAATATAAATAAATATATTAATATATTTATATGAATATATTAATTTAAGACAAACACGGTAAAAAGTGCAGACTATTAACAATAACACTGCCCAAAAAAAAAAACAACAAAAACAAAACACTGTGCAGTTAATATATTAAAAGTTTAATATATGAATTTCCATTTTACTGGAGATAAAATAACATTAATAATACTATTAATAATACTTACCTACAAACTTTTATTTTTAAATAAAAGTAATTCATATAAAATCGAAAACTTTGAAATTTAATAAAAAAAAACCAATATTATTTAATTGAAAACTTCAAGTAAAACAGCAAACAAACAACAACAAAAAAACCCCATATCTTGTTGATAGAACCATACTTTAATTCCTTTTAATTGTTATATTAAATATTATTAATTATATACGAAAATACATACATATATAAAACATTACATATAATCGAAACCAAAAAAAAAAAAAAAAATTACATTCATTAGATGATTTTTATATAGTTTTTAAAAATTAAGGGATTTAAAAAATTAAAACCAACAACTTATAAATTTAAAAAAAAAATATATATATATATATTCAAAATAATTGAACAATAAAATAAATAATAATAAAAAAAATTTTAGATAAAAATTCGCTTACAATACAAACTTTTATCTTAAGTTTCTTAAAATTTATTTCTTCTCTGAAATAATAAAATCAAATTCAAGCTAAAGCCAAAAATACACCATCTTCTTCATGCACCTATTAAATTAAATAAAAAAAATTGAAATTAGTAATAATTAAAGAAAGTTTAAGTTCAATTTGAAATACTTTATTCCTTTTTTTCTTTTTTTTAATTCTCATCATTTCAACTATTCAATAAAACAAATTCAGCGCAGGCTGAATAAAATAAATATTTTCTGAATCAAACATATTTTGTGGATTTTCATAATTTCATACACAGTAAAAGTAATTCAGCGCTGGCTGAATAAAATAAATATGTGCTGAATTAAACATATTTTGTGGATTTTTATAATTTCAGATACAGTAAAAGAAATTCAGCGCTGGCTATACAAAAAACATGTGTGCTGAATTTTACATACTTTTTAAAGGTGTTTTTACTACTCCCCTCAGATACTTTTCTATTTTTCATTAAATAATTTAATCTAATATTATTAAAATGTACTTAACCAAAGTTATTATAATTTGCAATTAATTCAATATCTTTCTACAATTCGATTAGTAAGTAATTAATAGTTTCTGAATATTGAATATTGATTTTGCTTTGTGAAAAACCAATTTCGTGTTTTTAGTATAAAATTAAAAACTAATTAAATAAAATTAAATCAAAAATAATAAATTAAAAATTAATTTGTATTCGTTTTTTTCTTTGTAAAACTGTGATAGTTTCAAAATAATAAATTTAATAATAAATTAATAAAATTAAATATATAATATAAAAAAATATATTAATTTAAACATATATATATTTTTCTCTTTGTTTTATATTGTTAATATTAACGAATTTATTGAATTGAAAAAAATTTTTTTTTTTTAATATACCTATAATATAAAAATAATATTTAAGTGAAATTAATATTTGTGTGCCCATTTAAAAAAAAAATTCAAAACACAGTTTAAAAACTTTGTTTTAATGTTAAAGTTATTTCTTTTATTTTATTAATTAAAAAATTAATATTTAGCAAATATTAAGTATTTTTCCAATATTTTTCATTATTCATACTAAATATACTTTACGTTATAACAGTTGTACAATTTTAAATTTAAAACTTATATTTTAATCGTTTAAAAAACGTTTATTTATTTTTTTTTTGTACAATTCCCTATCAGATACAATGTGATAAGCGAGTGAATCATGTACAACTTGTACAACTGCAAAAAAAAATTACAAAAATAACAAATATAATATTTCGAGTAAATTTCCGCAAAAAGCTACAAAAGCCAATGGAAGCTCTCCCAAATCCCCTTTTTAAAATCAAATTTAACAATAAATTTTAAACTCACCATTTTTAAATTAAACCAAAAAAAAAAAATAAATAATAATTTTAATCTAATTATTTTTTTTTTTTAATTATAAATATGTAAATTTTAAAATAAATAAATAATTGATTAATTAATTAAATAATACATTATTATATTATATTTAAAAAAAAACAAACCATTTAATTGAATTAACAAATAATAATTAAAAAAACACTGCCAATATGCAAAATGAAAAAAAAAATAAATAATAATAAAATAATAAATAATTAATTAAATCTAATAAAATAAAAAAAAAAAAATACTTAAAATATTAATAAAATAAAAAAATAAAAAATTATTAAAAATCCAAAAAAAAAAAAAACTAGTTGTTCCTTAAAACTTTTTTTAGAAAACAAAAAAACAAAGAAAAATATAAAAAAGTATAAATTGTTTTTCATTAAATTAAAATTAAATTATAAATATTAAATATTTAAATAACAATTAATAATAAAATTAATAATAATATTAATAAAAAAAAAAAAAAAAAATGTATAAAATATAGGAATTTACGACACCTTACGCCTTAAAACAATTTTTTATTACAAAAAAAAAAAAAAATAGAAGATTAATATTTCTTCAAACTCACTTTAGAAATTCACATCACAATTCACTCATATTAATTACATACAATTAATATCATTACCAAATATTATTTTATTTTTTTTATCTTATTTGTCGTCGGTAGTTTTTTGTCATTTTTTTTATTTCGATTTATTTTTAATTTATTTATTATTAATTTTTAAATATTAATAAAAGTTTTTTTTTTTTTTATTAAATTTCGAAAAGGAAAATCGTGAAAAAAGTATGGATCTATCAATGAAAAAAAAAATTAAATGAAAATTAAAAACACAATTAATATAAAATGAAATTTAAAATACAAAACAAAAACTATACAGTTGCAATAATTTATTAATTAATATTATATATATACTAGTAAATTAAATATATATATATATATACATTATAGATGTATACATAATATCTATACATAAATATAAATTTTTATTATAAACTGATATACTATAAATAAAATAAAATAAAAAAAAAAAACATGTTAATTATAATAGGGATGATATTAAAATTAATTAAAAATTAATAATAAAAAAAAAACTTAGCCATAACTATATTAAATAAATAATAATTTTATTTTGTTTTTTATTATTAATAAATTCCTTAATATGTAATCAATAAAAATATTTAATTTATATATTAAATAATAAATATTTATAATATTTAATTTATAAATTATTTAATTTATATATTAATTAATTTACATATTAATTAATTTCTTTATATTAATTTTTGTTTTGTATAGATGTTGAAGATATTGAATGTTTTAAATATTCTATTTTGAATTTTATTCTAATTTTTGTTAATTATATGATATTATTAATAAAATATAATTTATTTTTTTTTATACGAATTCCAAAATAAAATTTGAAAAATTGTAAATTGTTTATTTTTTTTTTTCTTTTAATTAATTAAATAAAAAATCAAAAAAACATAATCTATGTACGATAAAAAATTGTTAGTATATAATTAATAATTATATTAATACTTGCGAAAATATTTAATATTAAAAAAAAAAAAAAAACAAAAAAATAAACCAAAAAACAAATATCTATTATAAATAAATTTATTATTAATTAAATTATGAATTTAAAAAAAAAATAAAAAAAAAAAAAACTTATTTTAGTAAATTTAAATTTAAAAATAAAAATAATAATTTTTTCTTAAAAAAATTAACAAAAAATGTTTTTTTATTTTATTTAATTTGTTCTAAGTTTTATTTTACATATTTTTATTAAATTTTTTTTATTTTGAACAATTCTTTGTATTTTGAATCTTTTGTCAAATGATGATGATGATAGGTTAAAACTAAAAAGCATTGGCGTTTTTAACTAAATTCTTCGAAAAAGTTATATTAAACGTATAACTAATTAATATTATAGTAATAGATACTAATATTTATTCGACAAGCTTAAAAAACGCATAAAAGTAAAATTTTGTTTATTGCAATTAAACTCAACGTGTAATTCATTAATATACATAATATAAAATATGAAATATAAACAAATAAAATTTTCTTTAATACTTTTCCTGGTGAAAAACTGGAAAAAAAAATTATTATTAATAGTATTATACTTTTACTTTTAATAATATATCTCCCATTATTTGGTCTTCAATATATATACTTTTATGATGAAAATGATATCAGAATATTTTATATATATTTGTATAACAGTTTATATTTATTTTTTTGAAATTTATAAAATATGATATTAATCAAAGGAATCCCAGCATAACTGAGATATACTATGTTATTAAATATTGGAAATTGCAATTTGTAAAACTCCTTTGAATCAATTTAATAAGAGTATGTATAGAACCAATTAATTTATATTATTTTAGAAAAAGGCGCCAACATCTCTGCATTAATCATTTCTTCTCTTAAAACCATATTTTTACCTTTTATTCGTATCATTTTATTTTTTTTTATTACATTTTTTTTTTTTTTCTTTTATTAACTGAATACTTTCAAAGAACATTATTAACTAGATCTTTTTATAACAACTATAAAACAAATAATCATTTAAATATAAAAAACAGATCAACAGTAAACAACAAAACATACACATCAACTAAACAAAAATTACAACTAAAACCAAAACTTTATTTTCAAAGTTTCATATTAAAACACAAAAAATTATGAATAAAAGTAAGAAACATTGAAAACACAAAAACAGCAACAATAAATATATGTTATATAATTTAGTTATTTATATAAAAATACAAAAATAAATTAAAAAAAAAAAACATTAATAAAAAAAAATATTATTAATAAAAATTAATAATAATTAATACTAATTAAAAGAAAATATATTATAATAAAAAAAAACATATAATTAAAAACTAAAAATTCTTAGCAATATTTTGAAAACAACGAAATTAAAAAAAAAAAATAATAATTAAACTAAAATAAAATTAATTATTAAAAATTTATAAAATTAAAAAAAAACATTATCAGATTAAGTAAAAAAAAAGGCATTTTTTAATACAAATTGTAAAGTAGTTTAAACTTAAAAATGATTAAATGAAAATAACTGATTAATTAAGTTAAACTAAAATTAAAAAAAAAAAATTAAATACATAATTAATAAAAAAAATTTTGTTAAAAATTATCGTTATTATTAATTTATTAATTAATTATATAGAATATTTTAAAAAAAAAAAATTTAATATAAAAATTAGGTTAAAAATTAATATTCCACTAAAACACAAATAAACGGTTATAATGAGATTTGTACATTATTAATTTATTAATATACTTGGTATGTGCGTGTTTATTATTATTATTATTACGATCTAATTAATAATAAAAATTTAATTAAAATTTAATATGAAAAATTTTTAAATATATATTATAAAAAAAAAAAATGTATTAAAAGGTGCATAAACTTTTATATATTAGTTTTTAGCATACATTTTTTTTTTTATCTACCTTATAATTCCCTAATTTATATTGTTTTATTAATTATTAATTAAATTTATTAATTATTTTTAATATAATTTTTTTTAAAATATTTTTATTAATTTTTTTTTTTAATTTATTTTTAATGTTTTCTATACAAAAATTTAATATATTTTAATAATATATAACAATATATTTATTAATAATTTCAGTTTAAAATTAATATAAAAATAAATATATTAATTTTTGCAAAATAACTTTAATTTAAATTATAATAACCAATAATTATTCGTACCAAATCTTCTGTATGTTATGGATATTAATTTTTTCTTATTACATACTTTGTATTATATTAATAGTGAACTGAACTCATGTACATATTAGAAAATTGTTCAGATATTAAAACTTAAATATTAAATAAACAAAAAAAAAATGAATTATTTTATTTAATAATTTTTGTAAATATTTTCTCTAGAAATTAACAAAATAATTTCCTCTTCTACTTTATTCTTACAAAATTCTTTTGTTTTCAAAATCAAAGTGATCATATCATAAGTGATAAACGAAAAATAATATTTATAATAATATACTCAATTTTATTAAAAAAAAAAATTAAAAAAAAAATTATAAGCGCGTTTTCACTTTAAACAAAAAAAAAAAAAAAAAAACACCATTATTACTTTAAATTTAAATTACATAACTCTTATATATTCATGAAATTAGATATAAATAAAAAAAAACAAAATACTATTAATAAATAATTTGTCGTCCCATTATAAATTATTCCATAGAAATAAAACTCAAAAAAATTCAAAAAATTCTTAATTTTTTAACGTAAAATTAAAAAAATAAAATTTTTAATTTCATTAATTATTGAAATTATAAAAACTTATTAATAAAATTAGAAAAATAAAATAATATTTAAATTGTAAATATATACAAAATTAAAAATAAATAATAATAACATAATTAATTAATTTGATTGTTAAATATAAAAAGTATATTTATTAATATATATATTTTTTATTAATAAAAAAATTAATTACTATATAATTGCCATAACTAAGGATTTGATTGCTGAAAATAAATTAATAACAAAATATATTAAATTAATAGTAAATTTTTTTTGTTTTTTTTTTTTTGTATATTTTTTAAAATGTTTTTTTAAAACAATGGTTTCGTTCTGGTTTTCTGAAAAATGATAAAATAAATTCCAAAAAAAAAAGCAATATTCACACAAAAATTAATAATTACTATTAATTAATGAAATCAAAATAAAAAAAACCAAAATTCCGAAAACTTCCAAAAATTTCTACGGTTTTATTTTATAAAATTAATATAATTTATTAATTTGCAGAATATTAAAATATATTAATTTGTATTAATTTTCCTTAATTAAATTTTAATTTCATCTCAAAGCTACACATCTTATAAATATTATTTCGAACTGAAATTTTATTCTGAAATAATTAATAGTGTAGAAATTTAAAATCGAAATATACAAAAAAAAACGAAATTATTAATTGTATTAATTTCAGAAAGAAAAATTCAATAAAATATATCTATAATTATTATTAATTAAATTAATATTAATTATAATAGTAAAAATAACGTTTTCCAATAAAAACTAAAAAAATAATTTAAAAAAGTAATTAAATTAAGACAAATAAAACTCACTAGAAAAAAAAACGTAATTAATTTAATATAAAATAAAATATATTAATATAAAATATGAAAAATATAAATAATTTATTTATTATTAATAATTTTTTATTTATATTATTATTTTTATTAATTTTTTATTTTATTTTTTTAATATTTTTTTCTAATTTATGAATACAATATATTTGTATAATTTAAATCAATTAATTAATTAAAACATAAAAAATTTAAATAAAAATTGAAAAAAAAACGTAATAATAATAACAAAAACAATATTAATAAAAAATTAATTTTTTTTACCAACCAAATTTTTGTATTGTGCACACATTCTTCCTATATAGAAACTACATAAATATATATATAAATTAACTTTTTTTAGATGCACTAAATTTTTTACTTAACAAAAAAACAGTATTTAAAACTCTTTCTATATGATGAATCGTAGAAAAACACATTTTGTACAATACTAAAAACCCACACCACCACCATCAATCTAAATATTACCAAATTTTCTTTTTAGCACCATAAATTTTTTTATAACATCAACTTTTTTTTTTAAATCCTTAGATCCATATAGAACTTTATATAGTAGAAATATCGTAATTAGATAATGACTTTGAAATTATTTCATCATTATAAATTACTTCTAAATAACTTAAAATGACTGCAAAAGAAAAACAATTAATAAAATATAAAACTATAGAAATTCCCATAATTTTTAAATAAGAATTAATACTTTTAGAAATGAAAATAAAAAAAAAAAAAAACCAATTTCTTAGTACTTAAACATACTAAGAATAGACATAGAAAGAATAGACATCATAATATGTTTTCTTGCAGAAAACATTCCAATTTTTTTTTCTATTTCTTGAATTAAATACCAAACAATTACACTTATCACACATAATAATGACGAAAGCACATTTAAAACATTTATTTGGTAAGTAAATATACAAAACTAAATTTTACATAACATATTTTTTATTTATTTTAATATTTTTTACTTAGAAAATTTTTAATATACAAAATACCTTTTTTTTTACGATATATATACGCATTAATTATGTATTAATTATGTTCCCCTTGAAATCTTGAACATATTATTAATAACAATTTTAATTAATAATTTTTATTAATATTAAAATTTTGTTAATAATTTTATTAATATACTAATTATTAATATTGTTAAATTTTCAGTTATTAATTTTTCAATTTTTCAATTAATATATATAATGATTAAATATTAATATATTAATATTTCGTGTTAATTAATTTATTAATATTGCTATTAATACATATTAATTGCCTGCTTTAAATTATAAAAAGGAGAACATAATTAGACTATTAATTGATATTAATTATCTACATTAAAAAATCAATTAATACAATTATTGCTTTTTTTTATTAATCAATTCTTTTATTATTAATTTATTAATTACTCATTTTTAATTAATATAACTTATTTCTTATTATTAATTAATATAAATTAATACTGCATGTATTTATTTTCTTTACAAAGTTTAATATTTATTTATTTTTATTTCAAAAACAATTTAAATTACAAAAATATATTTAAATGTTATTAATTTTGTTATTCAACAAAAATAAAATAAAATAAAAACTTAGTTTTTTTTTAATAAAAAATTATTTAATTAAATTGCTTATAAAATAATTTGAATTAATTTTTAAATTAAATTTTTAAAAAAAAAAAATACTAAAAAATATAAAGATTTTATAAAATATGTGAATTATACTCATAAATTTATTTATATTAAGCTATATATATATAAATATATTAATACATGTAAATTATAAAAAAAAAAAATATATAAAAGCTTGAATCCTACTTATAAAAAAAAATATATATATATAAATAAAAAATTAATAATGCTAAATTTTTTCGCTTGATTTTCATCATAAAGTATATAAGAATACATTAAATTTCTATATAATATATATTTATAGAAATTTATATGTGTATATATATTAAAATAATAAAAAATATAAAAAAAAAAATTTAATTAATTAAAAAAAAAAAATTGTTTTCAGATTTGAAATGAGCCTTAATATTTACGTCTTGTAGAATAAAATTATTTAAAATAAATATATAAAAATTACATATATAATATATATTAATATATATATATATTAAAAAAAAAAAAAAAAACAAAAACAAATAAGTAAAAATATATATTAATTATGTATATGTATAATTTAAAATAATTAAATTAATTTAAAAAAAAAACGAATAATATTAAAAAGAACAAAAATGAAAATAATTAAATTTAAAAATTATATTAAAATAACATAAAAATAAAAATTTAAAAAAAAAAAAAAAATTATATTAATATTAATAAATTTAAAATTAATTATAATTAAATAAATTAATTTAAATTTAATTAAAATTAAATCAATAAAACCAAAAATTGTAAAATACAACCAAAAAAAATAAAAATAATATTATCATAATATGCTCGAAAATGTTTTATACTGCCAATTTATTATAAAAATTGTAAGTCATTATGTAATACAAAAAAAAAAAAAAAACAAAACAAATAAAAAAAAAATTAAAATGAATAAAAAAATGAATAATTCAATAAAATAATAAAAAAAAAAATATAATTAATACATTTATTAATTTTTTTTTTTTTTTTTTGGTTATTTATTACAAAATTGACATTGTGATAAATTATCTTATCTTCTGCTACAGTTCTAAAGTTATAAATGGCCTCTTATATTTTTTAAATGCTTTAATTACTATTAGTTGTTGCTTGTCTCTTGTTTAATGTTTTTTTATGGCTAATGCTTTATTTAATTTGTGATCTTTGAATTCAATTATTATTTTATTCAAATATTAAATTAAACTTTAAAAAATAATTATTAAAAAAATTTTTAATAACTAATATACTTTTATTTAATTTATAATAATTATTAAAATAACTTTTAATAGTTATTAATAATTATCATTTTGGGAACTTTAACAGTCTGTGAGAGATAAGAGTAGGCAGCCGCAAACAAAATATTAATAAGAAATATTCCTATTAAAATAGGATACTTTTGTGGGCTCGTAATTTGTAACGAAAAACCAATGTAATTTTTTTAGAAAGAATTGATTAAATAATTTGCCAACAACTTAACTCAGATTTTAGTTACCAAATAAAATTATTCTATAGACTCAAATTGCATAAGTTTAGGAGGATTAATTTTTATTCAATTTGATATTCAACTTTCACTCTTAAGGCACGGCTAATTATGTTTAGTTATTAACTAATATTAGATCAGGTAATTGATAGTTAAAAATAAAACTTTTAATTTAATTTTAGAATATAATTAACTTAAATATTTTAAAAAAAACATGAAATAATTTGTTTGTTGAAATTTAAATAAATAAAAAACTAACTTTAATTTCCTTTAAGTTCCTTACATATCATATAACTCATTTGTAGCGAATTCAAATAAGTATGATATATTATAAAACAAGTTATGATTTCTTTGAATATCTTATGTTAAATTAGATTTTGCTTAGAATACAATTACTATTCAATTATCATTTCATTATACTCCAGATAACAAGGAAATAGAAAAAATTGCATAAGTTTAGGAGGATTATTTTTTAACTTATGTATTTTGTTTTCAACTGAAGATATACATTATACACGTTTATTCCACAGATGTATATTTGGCTGTGTTTTATTGGAAATGTAAATATTTCATACCATATTGAAATAATATAAAAATATTTATTTGATTTTTTATATTATGTATCTAATAAATTTCTAAAAAAAAAATTTCTATACATAATTAAAAATAAATATTAAAGATCAAAATCACGTTTCTAATGAATATTCGTTGATTGCAAAATTTTGTTGTTTTTTTTGCTCACAATAGTAAAATAAAATTTCATATTTTTAAGAACGTGAAAATAATAATTTAATATATTGGTCTGTTCATTAATATGCAACCTCAGGCACAATTTACCCAAAAACTCATTAAAAAAAATTTTTTTTTTATTTTTTTGCAAAACAAAGTCTTAGTAAAGGGATGGAATAAATATTATATTCTATATAACACGTAATATTCTTATTCGTGTTACTGTTAATGTACTAATTTTATTAATTTAAAATTGATTTTATTTAACGATTAAACATATATATATACGATTTTTCAGACCTTTTAGTGCTAGATCTTTTTAATCCAAATAAGAGTCGAATTAATTTTTTATAAATTAATTAAATGCTGCAGATGATTTCGCATGTATTTTAATTACTAGCAAAATAATATAATTTATAAGAAAGTTTCGGTATTAATTAAAAAATTAGTGAATATGATCACAACTTAAATAATTCTATTAGTTCAAAATTGTCTTCAAAATTAATTACTTACCAAAAATTAAAAGACCCTGCTTTTAATTTTATCAAAGTAACTCAAAGCGATTTTATGATCATCACTCTATATACCACCTCCAATTACTATCAATCTTTAGTTTCATATGAAAGTTTAGAATTATTTAACAGATCCATTTCATAATTTTACTGTAATATAATAGTTCGTATAACAGGATATAAAAGCTAAAAAAAAATCTTAAATCATAAATTCATCAAACCAAACCATTTTGTTTTTTTCGTTTTGTAATTTTTTATATTTTGCTTACGGTGTTAGTTAATTTTTTCATTTATCTTATAGATACTTTATGTAATACACGAAAATATAAAACAAAAAAATTTTAACTACCATTATAATAAATTTTTAAAATATACTAAAAAATAATTTTTTAAAGAGTATAACAATGAGTAGATATTTTTCATTTTTATGGATTTCAGTCTAGTCAATTAATTGCGGTTAAGAAATTCTGGTATCTTAAAAAAAATTCAAGATTCTTTATTTTGTTTATTAAAATTAGTATTATTTTTTTATTCCTTCTTTTAATTTATTTTTATTTTACTAACTTGTTTATAAATTTCAGGACCTAGGTATAAAGCCAAGTTTTTTTTTGTTTAATTCCAAAATTTACAATATGCAAAAGTATATTTTTAATGACATTGAAATGTATCTTTCATTTCTTTTATTTTTCAGCAATATAAAACAACAAGTTGATATAATTCATATGCAAAAGAATGTTTTTTTAAAATTATTCAAGGTGATATTTTAGGACTTTTCAATCTTGTTAAAAAGATTGACACGCGCAACCCGAATTTTGAATCAAAAAATAAACAAGTTTTTGAGTAGAATCATAGTAAAAATTGCGACTGTATTAATCCTTCAAGATGCAAAAGACGTTATTAGTTGTTTTGAGCAAAATTTAATTTATTATTTATATTCTTATCAAAATATTTTTTTAAAAGTTTTTAAAAACCGGTTTTATTAATTATAAAAATATGGTTTTACTAATCAACAAATGAAATTTAAATGTTTAATTAGAATTTTGTACTATTGAGACAATATTTACACCTTTACCTACATTAAATAAATCTATTAGATGTTTTTATCACAATGTAATCGCCCTTCAATTTAAGAGGCACTCAAATTAATTTATTTCAAATAAACAACTGGGTTTTAAGTTGTACTTTAATAACTCAATTGAATTTTACATTTAAACAAGTTTTAAGTGTTAACACTAGATGAGAAGATGAAGTGTGTAAGTACTTAAGGTTCAAGTGGACTGCCTTGAAAAGAAAACAAAATATCAAAAAGAGTTTAACAAAACTTTTTAAAAAATTTAAAGAAAAGCGGTATTTAGTTCAGAATTATTTCTATTCCAACTTTTATAATACCACAATTTTTAATTTTTTACTTTGTTTTTTGCAATCGATTTAAAAAAAAAACTATCATTAAAATTATATTTTTAACGACTTAAAACTTAAATGGTTGATTTAGCAAATAATATGTTTACAAAAAAAAAAAAATAGAAACGAAACATTAATTACAAACAAATCCTTTTATGGGTTTTTGGTTATGCCTTTTAGACAAAAGTTTATATTTTTCTGTTTTTTTATATCCCCTTCCCCCCCTTTCCTTTCCTTACTTTAAACCAAAATTTTATGAACTAAACAAACCATATATAAATGTTAAAATTTCATGTCTTTGAACTTTTTCTATTCTATCCTAATATAAATTCAAAACGAAATGTAAAAATTGTATTATTGTATTTTGTTTTTTTTTTTAATTAAGTTTTATTTATTTTTTTTTAACTTTAAAAAAATATTAACCAAAAGTTTTATTATATCTAAACTTAATTAAAATAAATGTTATACTCTTGAGAATTCAATGAAAACAACAAATCTTTTTTTTTAATTAATTATTCAAACAAATATAATATACTAAAGATTTTGGAATATTGTATCAGTTAAAAGACGAAAGACTTGAGTGAGAAACTTGGTTTTTATTAATATGAATTTTTATAGGTTTTTTTGGTACATATTTTTAAAAGTAAGTATTTATTTATTATTTTTTTTTAATAAAACTAGTTTTAAATGTAAATTTAGTAACAGTTTTATGATTTTTAGTAATAATTTGTAAAAACTTTTTGGTTTATTAGTTTATTGACATTGCATTGCACAAAAATGTTATGTGATATATTTTAAAACTTAAATAGCCATAACTTGGAATTAATTTTAAATAAATGTTTAAAACTAACATTTTTAACAGTCAATAGACTTTTAATTTTAAAATTTCATTCATTTTCTATATTACTCATAGTTAAGAATGTTACTATAAGTACAAATTTTGGAAATAACCTTCTTGAAGAATGATAGATAGAGAACAGATCGTATCATTTAGAGAGCTAAAATATCTTTAATGAAATATTTGATTATAATGACAAATAGAACACGGGATGAGGATTAGGTTAAGAGTACTACCAAAAAAACAATTCAAATTTTTTATTCGATTTTAATATTTTGCTTACAATCAAAATATAATAAATAATCAACATCAATTCGATTTGAAATATAATTGATTTATAGTATATTAATAAATATTTGGCATTTTATAAATTAATTAATTTTATACAAACATACAATAGGTAAGATCATTATTGGTAAGATCATCATTATCATTTAAGTAAGATCATCATAGATACGATCATCATTTTAATTAAACACAAATATTTCAATATAAAATAAATTGGCATAAAAAAAATTATTTAAAAAATTTCAAAAATGCATCATTCAAAATTTCGAAATATATAGGTGTAAATTTTTTCAAAATATTTTTTTAATGATTTTTAAAAAAAAAAATTTATATTCATTTTTTATCTGTTCTTCATCTTAAAAACAAAAAAAAATACAAATCATATTTTTTCATTTTCAGTTTTCTTTATTCATCATCAGATAAGAAAAATGATTGCAACAAATTCAAATGTATAAATTACCAGCCAATATACTCCGAGCACCAAGTCAAAATATGTTAAAAATTAAAGCTAGCGCTTACAGGTTTAATAATAAAATTTATTTTTAGAAAATCAAAGAGGGTCTGGTTTTTGTTTTTTTTTTCAAGATCATTTCTTGTCTTTTGTATATGTACTTATACCGTAAATATTAATTTATATTTTTCTTGTTTTTTTTTTTTTTTGTGCAATTTTAATATCAAAAAAGAAATATAACCATAGTAATTAAAAACAAATCTTATATTCATAAATTTAAGGTACAAATATAAAAACAAATACAGTAATGGCAAAAAAAAAAAGTGATACCTTGTATTGATCTGTAAAAAGATTTTTAATTTATGGAATAATTACTTTAAACTAATATAAAATACCTTAAGTTTCGACCCTAACCATAGCTCAACTAACCTATTTAAAGAATGCTCTACTTAGAATATATCATTTTTACGTTAACTGAAGACATTTTCACTTTAAGTAAATTATTATTAAAAATATCTCCGTTAAAAATGACAAATTGTTCACTTATGTGTTTTTTTAATAGGAAAGTTTTTGAATCCAATTTCAGAGGGAGACCTGTGTATATAAATTGTACAGTTTCGTTTCGAAGATAAAATTTAGAAAAATTTTGAGAAAATAGGTTTAGAAAAATGATACTATGTACAATGGGGATAATTAGGTGGGATTTTTCTAATCCAATTGGCTAATTCGTACCCATAAACCTTATCAATTGAACAAATTGCTCAGAACATGCATCTGGAAAGGAAGTTGGTGCTATAATCTAAAAGGTTTTCAAATATATTAACAAAATCTACAGGAAATGAAAAAAGAGCTTAAATGATATTTATATGGAATGTTATCCTTCTCATTAATTACTAATAAATTCCAAGAAACACTCTTCACTTATACAAACCCAAGCTGTTTGTGTTTTAATATATCAAAATTTAAATTTTGGTGATAAAACTTTAACTACACATTTTTTTATGACTTCCACTGTAATGTAATCATATATTATGACGACGAATTATTTTCAAAATATGTAATATAAGAAATGTAATCACTACACTACTGACTACACCACTATTGAATTTGTTCACTGTACTGAAAATTAAAAAAAAAAAAAAAAACAAAACAACAATTTCAGATACATTATATGAATTCACTTGAATAAAAAGTAAACACAAAAACAGTGAGTATATATATACATTTTTTTTTTGCCACTGTTTGTTTTGTTTTTTTTTTTTTGGTTTTTTTTTATATCGTCCCGCAGTACCGGCAATAAATTTTGCGTGTTTTCTTTTTTTGTTTTTTTTTATTAAAAACTTGAATTAAAAAAAAAATTTATAAAACAAAAGGGAGATATGTAATAAATATATAAACAAAATTGAAATAAAAGCTAAAAAAAAACGATGACTTAATCGCATCACATACAAACATGCATCATTAAAGTATTTATTTGTACACATGACTGACTGATGGTTACAACAGGTAATAAGCAATAATAACAAAAAGCACAAAAACAAAAAGTGAAAAATAAATAAAGGTAGTCAATCATTACGTACATGTGATATTTAAGTTTTTTTTTTTCAGAATCTAATTATAATTTCTGTTCTGTTTTTTTGTACTTCAAAGCGATTGTTTTGTTCGTCTGTTAATTATAATTAATTATTTTCATAATAAAAAGAGTATCCTGTCTCCGAAGAGCGCTTTCGAAATAACTTAGGCTATCATCGTCTCAGAGTTGTAAATGAGCGAATTAAAAAACGGAACTTAACTCACATTCAGTTCAAGATCGATTCAATACGCTTACAGGTTAAGCAAACTCAAAATTTGAGTGGAAACATGATTAGAGTCGAAATTTGATCTTTTTAAATCCCTTCTTATGGATTCAAAATAATTTTAAATATTTTTTCTATCCAATGTTATACCATTGCCTTAACTATTAAACTTTATCTGACGGTGGAACAATAGTCTCCTTAGATTAGAGAAATGTTAACTTTCGCAAATCTTAAATATTTAAACTCCCCAATATCATAATTTTAGAAAAATCTTCTAAAATATTTAAATAAACTAACACATCATAATTAAAATGAAAGTAAGATGTTTATATAGGGTAAGAGGTTCAGTTTTTGGTGTAACAAAATATATTGTAAAAATTAAATTAACTAAAAACTAAAGCAAATGTAAATGAGAGTTTGATTACCACCTTTCCCCAATTAATTTAATTGAAAGCCATTTTGTTACAAGATAACATCAATATCTTACGTCTCAAAAAATAATGTAATATTAATTATGGAACTCTACTACATAATTGAAAATAATTACTCAAATATTTTAAATAAATTTTTTTCCCCATTCCCCATAATCCAGAAATCCCAAAAAACTTGCACCATAATCCAAATCCTTCCATATCCCCAGCCCTTTAGCCAAACTGTACATTTATATCACAGGTTCCCTCCTAAAGTTTAGCTCAAAAAGGGTGTGGTTTATGTGTGTTAAAGCCGCACTCTACCCAAAGAAACACCTCACAGTTTCAATGGGTGGCTTCCCGTTTTCCATTCTCTCGTAAAAAAAAAAAAAAAAAAAAAAAAACTGGCAATTCATACAACAATGGTATTTTTAACCAATTATGTTTTAATAATAATTAAATCTTTTTACTTTTTGTAGTTGTTCTTCATTTTTTATATGGATGTTTGGAAAAAAATAAATGATTGTTTTAGACATTTTAAGACTTAATCATTTTTTCATTAGAAATTATTTAATTTATTTTTTGTTTTTTGTTGTCTACAATTAATAGCGAGGGAGAAAAGTTCTTATTGTTTAATTTTTTTCACAATTTTTCTTTTAATATAATTAAAGTTTAATTATTGAACCTATAATTAATTTGTAATCAAAGTAAAAAATATTCAAATATAATTTATTTTTAATTTTTACATTATATTCCAAAAAAAAAACCCTTAAACAAATCCAATTCAGAACCATCTCTTAATTATTAATAAAATTCCTATTGGATGCGATTTTAAAGATTAACCACACAATGGACCTTTCAATTTATGGGACTATATCCTGGTAATTCTATAACCATTCTTGTCTCTTAAAAATTCATCCGAGATCTTAAAAATGTGAGTCTCTATTTAAATAATAAATTAAAATTGAGAAGCATTTATAACACCATAAACTCATATAACTCGTATAACACGTTATCTAAAAATTAATTCAAAAATATTTTTACCTAAAAACTATAAATCTAGACAATGAAGATTAATTTAAATTATACTATCATCCAATTATGTACTTTATATTTTCAGAATTCTTTTATATCTATCATTTCTTAATTCTTTCAATTTTTTTTCCAATTTGCTCAATTCTATTTAAATTAGAAATGATGAATTCAATGATCAAATCTTAAATTATTCATTAAAGATTATAAAAGATTTATTTTCATTAAGAGATTAATTACAATTTATAGCTCAGATTTCTATCTCATAATGTACAATTCATAATACAATTAGATACAACAATTCTGATCTACAATTGATAATAATTTCAATGGTAAATAAAATGGTAATCAATTCTAAGAACATAAAAATTTGTGGTATATCTATACCATAAAAGTGCTGTAATTAAATAAATTTGAATACAATTCCGATTACCTTTTATTTATTATACTATCAATCTTCCCTATTAATCATTTTATATCTCTAATCAAAATACAATCTATTAATCATTAACTAGATCATTATACATAATATCAATAGAAAATTCTTTGGCTTCGGTATTACAATACGTCTAGATCATAAATTAAAATTACTAGGTATTATCTTAAAAAAATTCTAAACTAAATTTCTCCCTCTATTCTATATTGAATCAAATTGTAAAGTCAATTTAATTAAAGTTCAAAGTTGAATTCTATTCATTAAAAAACCACAAAATTCTTATGATTAGTTATAGTTTCTTTATACAAATATAATAGAGGTCATAAGATATTTTTCATTTATATAAATTGCACAATATATTCTAATCCAAAATCTAAATCTTAATCTAAAACTATTACTATTTATATTATTTATACAAATTCAAAAAAAAAATTAAATGAAATAAAATAAATTAAATTAAAAAAAAAAAAAAAAAAAAAAATACAAATAACAATTTAAATTTGTTCCATAAACGGTCATATTATCAAAGATAGAAATAAATGTATATATACATGAATATATGTATCTTAGAAGTATTTTTAAGTATAACAATAACGGTTTTATTTCAATTTCAAAGATAGGTTATATAAAATATATATACATATATATAAAACCACAGTATAAATATTTATCCTACTTTTAAACCCCGGTATTTTCACTCTTAAATATATTTTAATTTTTTTTTTTTTATACATATATATATATATATATGTACATGAATCTCGAACCAGATTTAAATGCTTAGCAAATTTGTGTTTTTTTACATAGAATCTAATGATAAAAAAAAAAAAAAACAAATAAATACGAAAAAAATATGATTGTGACTCAATTTTTTCATCAGAGTTTTAATTTTTTAACCAAAAGAAAAAAAAAAAATTAAGAAAAGAACAAAAAAAAAAAAAATCTCAAATATCAAATAAAAAACAAATGTTGAAAAACTGGAAATATTAAAAAAAAAAAAAACGAATAATGACAAAAAAATTTTTAAAAAGAATTCAACTTTCGCAATTCCATTTTCAAATTCTATCCAATATTTCCACTTTGGTTTTATTTTTATTATCAAAAAAATTAAAAAAAAAAAACAAAATCACAAAAAAAAAAAAACCAAGAAAACCAATGTAGAGTTCTACTTCTTTTAAGAACCCAAAAATAGAAATGATTTTGAATGATGAAGGAAACAAAAAAATCAGAAACATTTTTACTCTCCACTCCAATTTAATTACACTGAGAAAAAAAAAATAATATGAGATAAAAAAGAGTTTGTATTAAAAATTAGGGTTTCATTGTAAAATAAAATCACTGTTTACTAAATTAAAAGCTGTTAATTTGCTTAATAACATATATTTTATAATATATATATATATATACATATATACTCAGTGTTCAGCAAATAGATTTAATATTTTTCACATGGTCCCTGTTGTCAGAACCCACACGCGATATTTATAATTTTGCTTTGCAAACTCGTATTATTAATACATATTTTGCCATAGAAAGTAGGCATGTGAAAGTTCTTTAGTCATTTTGAAAAGTTCCGAATTCGGTTTACTAATCTTAGAATTACTTCGTATAATGGCAGTACAGAAAATGTAACTCTAAAGTCTAAAAAAAAAAAATAGCATATATCTAGCTCTATTGAAAATGAAAGAAAATGTAGTAGTTTTTTAAAAAATAATTGTAATTTTTATAATATTTGATGACTTATTTAAAATTGAATAAGTAGTGATCTAAGATTTTGGTTGTCATGGTGACGTATATTGTTTATTGAATGAAACAAAACCAAAATCAAGTTATACGAACTTAACTTATTAATAAATTTTTAATGACTTTTGCTACATATGAAAATGGAGTGTAGTGGTAGAATTCAGTTATTACAATTGTATTAGCTCAGCCTTTATTTTGATAAACAAAATGTGTATATAACAAAAACTTCAACTGAATTTAATGCACAATATTATCTCAGTTAAAAAACTAAATAGAAAACTAGTATTCGAATTTAATGAAGCAATCATAAGCTACAAAAATTTTAAATAATTTGGATTCTTAGCTTAAATTTACAAATTGAAGTGCCGCGAAGTCTATAGTTATAACTTAAATCTTTACAAAAATTATACTTTAATTTTCATTTATTACTATAACATTTTTCTCAGTGATCTTTTATTTTCATATTAAAAAAAAAATTAATTCTTTTATACAAAATAAAAGAAACAACAACAATAACAACAAAAAACTATGCAGACTTTAAAGCTATTATTTTTGTTGTTTTTTTTTTTGTATATGTTTTGTTTTTATTTCATTTACTGCAGTTTTTGTTGTTATATTACTACATACATACACTATGTTTCTTTTTTAATTTTTTTTTTCTGATACTGTTTTATATTATTTAACTAGTTTATATGCATTTTTTTTATATTTATTTATTTATTTATTTTTGCATGTTTTATACATAAAATATTTCTTTCTCTCTCTCTTTGTCTTTCTCTGTCTTTATTTTCGTCTTTTTGCTTTTTTGTTAATCAAATTTCAAACAAAACTCTAAAACCCCAAAAACTAATATCCAACAACAAAATAAGCTTATATTTCAATACTCATACATATACACATTATAATATAACTCTTTTACATCAGTTAAAACCATAATTTTAACTCTTTTTTAACTTTGCTGAATTGATCTCCTCAATTCATATTTCACATCATATGTTTTATATCTCACCAAAAGTGTAAAATGTATCAAAGCAACGGTTACTAATCTCCACACTCAAAAAAAAAAAAAAATCTCTACAAAATAGCATCGCTACTACTCTACCATAGTATTGCTCTCTTTTACTTGTTTTTTTTTCTAAACTAAAAGTAAACTATTTTCAGCTTCAAAGCTTAAAATTAAAAAAAAAACAAAAATAATAATAAATCCGCGCTCAGGTAAAATTTGAATTCAACAGGTAGGTATATACAATAAAGTTTTTTTTAATAAAAATGATTTTTAGTTGAGAACAGGTAACCAAACTGTTTGGTTTTGGGAATTGATTGTTTTTAGAAAGAAACTGTTAAAAAATTGGTTTTTTTGCGCGAAAACGTTTTTTGCGGATTTTTTTTTTAAGTTAAAAAGTTATCCAAGAAATTAAAGTTAAAAGAAAAAAAGTAAAAGAAAGAAGAAGAAGAAAACAAAAAAGCGTTAGCGCTAATTTAAGTCGGTGGCGGGTGGCGTATAAATTTTTTTTATTAAAGGTTAGTTTAAAAAGTGTTGTGTTTCAATATTTTTTGTTTCATTCTAACACATGCATGACAATGAAAAATTGTATTGAATTATTGCATAAAATGTTTTTTTTTAAACTTAAGTTAATTTTTTGAGCTAGTTGTTAATTTTTAAGGTGTTATTCATATATATATATATTATATATATGTATGTTTATTATATAGTGTGTATTATAAGTGTTTCTTTGTTATTATTGTTGTTTTGTTTTGTTATATATGATGCGAACCATAGAAAGAATGTTAATGCAATAATATTCCAAAAAAAAAAAGTTTAAAAAAATAAAACTGGACGCCATTATTTTTAACTTTTAAATCCAAATTTGTTAAAAAAAAAAAAAAAAAAAAACTATCAATTTAAGCCTTAAACAAAAATTGAATTTTTAAAGATATTAATTCTGTTGTTATGAGCTTTATTTCTTTTTTATAATGTGCCACTGCTTTGATTTATGAATTTTATTTCTTTTATAATTTTTATTTTTTTTTTTTAAGTTTATTTTACTTTTGAGAGAAATTAAAAAAAGATATATAATAAAAGATATTTTTTTAATATTTTTTTGTTTAAATTTAATAAAAATAAAAAGAAGAAGTTGTTAAAAAGAAGCTTAGCTTAATAATATCTGTTCGTTAATTTATAAAATAATTTCTAATACAAGTGGAAATAATCAAGGTAAAATTAAATAAGATGAAATTGAAAATAAAAAACAAAAATTGATTAGCATTATAATCCGCTTTAAAAAAAGTTTTTTATTTAAATAACTTAAAAAATATAAAAAAAGTGATTAAATTTAAAGAAAATTTAATAAAATTTTTATAAAAATAAAATATTGATAATTACAAACTTAAATAAAAGATTCTATAAAAATATTAGAAAAAGGAATTAAAAAATTTTTTCAAAATTGTTTAAATTTTTTTTTTTTTAATTTATAATTCGACAAGTATTTTAAAAATTAAAAATAAATAAAATAATTTACATAATAAAAGAAAGCACAACAACTAATATTTAATAATATAACAACATTTTTATTCAAATATTTATTATATAATAGTATTTGAGCATTGAACATGATTTAATCTGGTTTGATTAAACTCTGATCATCTGTTGTAAAAATACGATCTAAAAAGATATCCTAAGGCATATTTTCTTTTTTTATCTAATCCATTCATTATTTTTGTTGTTTAATAAAATATTAATTACCATTTTATAATGATCGATTTAGTTTTTTAAGTCCAAACCTTCTAATAATATATGCCAAAAAAATTTTTATTTTTGAAGAAAAAATTTACTATGTAACGGTATTTCCTCGTAAGCTATAACTTTTCAGGGCACAACATTTCCAATAAGCCGAAAGTGGTATACTTATTGTCACTTTATGTACAAAATATATTTCCGGCCAAAAATTGAATTTCGATTCACTCGGGTTAAAATTAACAATTATTTAGATTTCAAGACTTTTAAACAAGTTTTTAAACCTAAATTATGTAGAGCAAACTTAGATTCTCATTTGTAATGTATTTTGTAAATATAGAATTTTGTTTATTTTCCAAATACAATTTTTACCTTTGAATATTATGCAATTTAAATATAAAATTATAACAATTTAACTGAAGACGATTTACCAATAAAAAGTTATAATTGATAGAATGTCATTTTATACTAATTTAAAGGGAAACTGTAAAATTATTTTGTTTTCAAAAAGTTGTCCTTAAAATTATAAGTATGTACCAAATTCGAAATTTAAGATAAATCAAAAAAACTCCAAACTATTAAATAATCGAACCTATAAAAAAAAAATCACTACTCTCTCAATAAACTTTTATAACGTTTTTTAAAAAGTTACTTTAACATATTGAATCTAAAATGTTTACATACAATACATAATAATATCTACTATTCATCAAAAAAAAGTAAAAAAATATATATATACATACATATATATATCTATAACATACCATTAACCATAATACTAAAAAGGGAACAAATCAAGGTAAACATTTAAAAGTAACCATATAATAACAATAACAAAAAACAAAATCAAAATCATAATAATAACATAAAATAGTTTAATTTGGAGACTTCCGGAGAATTTTAATATTTTTTTTTTAGCTGAATAACAAAACACAATTATATAAACATATAATTATGACTTATGTATCTCTATAATAATTATCTTTTAAAACATTTTTTTTTCCTAAATCATAATCAAAGTTTAAAATTTTATTTAAATTAGTAAGATATTCAATGTTTATTTGCGATTGAAACTGTTAACACTTAATTTTTGGATGGAATGCGTTTATAGACGTATTAAACTTTTAAAATTTTCAATTATTATATAAAAAGTAATCAAAAACTATTTTTATTTTTCTGTCTTTTTTGCATAAAAGTATTAGATACGAATTCTTCAAAGTTTTTCAAATATTTTCTAAATTTTTTCTACAAATTTTTTTTGGAGATTTTTATATAATTATGTATGGTAATGAAAACTTATATAGTTCAGCATAAAATAAATATATATATATGTATATATATATATTTAATTTACATATACTCATTATTTATCTATTTCCTATTACTCCCATAAATACATACAAAAAATTGCATCTTATTTTGTAGACTATTACTATTGTAACTCTACTGATCAATGATCAATGATCATTCTATCTATTTTTATTTTATCTTTCACCGCAGCTTAATTGCTCTCAATCTTTGATTATATCTCTTTTTGTTTTCGGAACTTTTAGAAATTAGAAATCGGATGGAATAACAAAAATTTCTCTCATTCTCTTACTCTCCATTTATTATACAGTATAATAATATGTAGTGAGGTGATCTTATAGCTTTTGGAGACTTGATTATTATTTATATAGTTTATATTGTACCTATGATAGAAAAATGATCATAATGAAAAAACTAAATAAATCACACTTTATTTTTAAGCTTGTAGTAACTATGTTTAGTGTTCACCTTACAATTATTTATACCTTTTATAAAAACAAAAATATAGGTACATTAATAAATTTTTAAAGTATTAGTGCATTTGTTACCATTATTACATTTTTTTTATTAATATGTATTTGTAAATTAATACTATTATTTTATTTGGTTTATTTTTTGAATTGAGTTTAAAATTTAGCTAGTATAGCATTTTATTAAATTAAAATAATTTTAAACTATTACAAAACCGTTTATTTCTGTTAATTTTAATATATTAACTTAAACTAAGTATATGACACTTTACTAATTATTGAACCATATAGTGAAAAACCACAAGAAATAACAAAAATAATAATAATAATAATAAAGAAGTTTATTTTATATAATAAATGAAAAATAAAAAAAAAATAAAAAAATCAAGGTGAACAACAAAACTTATAATAAATTTAAAAAAAAAAAATTAAAATAGAATAATTTAATAAAAAAAATTGTAAAAAAAAATTAAAATGGAATAATTTAATAAAAAAACTAAAATTAAACTACAGAGAAGTAAAAAAAATAAAATTAAAAATAAGAACTAGATCTTTAAATGAGTTGACATAAAAGAATCGTATAACTAAAAAATTTATAACAAAACAAACTTAAAATAATAATAATAATAATATAAAATTAAATTAATTAATTTTTCTTTATTTAAAACTGCTCCATTTAATCAACAGATTCAAGTCAATATACATAAGGAAAAGAAATATTATATATAAATATAGGGAATTAATTAAAATAAAATAAAGTTTAAGGTAAGAATTATTTTGTTGTAAACTTCCATTTTATATAATTTTTTTTTTTTAATTTATATATTTAGTTCTTATTTGAGAAAATGATAATTTTATTATGATATTTATATACTTAGTCTATATGCGATGCCATTGTCTTTTGATCCCCAGTTTATGACCACTTCTCGTGCTCTTAAGTTGATAAATGATAAACGCCAAATGTTAATAAATTTCTTTTGTATTCGTAAAATCGTCATGAACCCTATTAGTGTTTATCAATTTAGTCTACTTTATTAGCCAAGACCCTTAACAATGATACTTCGAAGCTACATTGAGGCATTAAATTGAACAGCTCTAAAAAAATAAATGAAACTGTCTAAGAAAATAGATACAAGCCACATATTGAATAAAAATTCGATGGCGGCATTGAATTTCTATAAAATAAATTAATATAAAATATTAATATTCTATAGTAACTTTATTTTACTCAAAAATACTCTTACCGCTCTTGTTGAAGCCCTTTGCCATGTAAAATAACTAAAATATATTAGCTATATTGATCTGCTTCTACATGGATCGGGAGCAAATCTCCTGAAAAAAATTAATGTTTTCTACGAATTTATACTCTTAAAATCCTTATTGAAGTTTATTACAACGAATATTACTGAAATAAGACTTAACTGTAAATCCTCTCTATCTATATTGGATCAGGAGGAGAACTTCTGAAAAAATTAAGTATTCTAAGGATTTATACTCGTTAAAACCTTTTTTGAAGCATTTGACATGTAATTACTAAAATAAGAAATAACTGTAAATCCTGTCTTTCTATATTGGATCAAGGTTACAACTTCTGAGGTCTAGTTGCATGTATAATAACTGAAATTAAAATTAACTGTAAATCCTTTCTATCTATACTAGATCAGTAGCATAACTTCTGAAAAAATTAAAGAGTTCTTTGGATTTATACTCTTAAATTCTAATCGAAGCAAGAACCGAATGCACGTATTAAATACTATAAATGTAAATACCGCATAATACAATATCTATGCCCGTCTAATACAATATTTAAAATTGAATCAACTAATACTCTACACCATAAGTTAATATAATGATTAAAATTTAAGAATATAAGTACCACCATTACTCTACCCCGAATTACTTTAAAAGTACTCCAAATTTTTTGAAAACTAAAGTAAAATTTTAATTAACTTGTATTAAAAATTTTGTCAGAATACATCTCAAGCTGCTGATGGTTAATATTTCCTTGATTAAACCAACCAACCGCTGCTACACCTACACTTTTTCTAACTTTTACGAGTTTTTAACCTAAAAATCAAATTTACATTTTACAAAAAAGAATTTTTAACTTTATAACAGATTCATTTACCATATATGAATTTATGTCAACCATAATTTAATTCCTGAAAAATACAAAACAAAATTTTATTCTCTATTATTTAATTAAATTAATATAAATGTGTAAAGATTATATATTTAAATTAAGTTTAAAGGCCGACAACCTTTCTCTACGTACCAAAATAAAAAAAACACACTCTTAAACTTCAATTCTGTAAAACCACAGTTACAACAAAAAAAAAACACCAATTTAAATTGATCAATTGTTTAAGGCCAATGTTCTTTTGAGCGTTCAAAATTGAAAAAATTTAAATTGTGGCACAATAACGACACAATTTAAAAAAATCTGTATAAAAACAACCATTTACCAATTTTGGAAATTAGAAAGAAAAAAAATTAAGGAATTTTGACAGGTTAAAGCAATTTTTTTTTCTTAAACGTCTATTTAACACTTTTTTTTTAAAATTTTTTAAACGATTTTTAAAAGTTTTTAAAAGAATTTTTTTGTAAGACAACTTTTCAATTGTTATAAAGCTCAAAATTTTTTTAATTTTTTTTTTTTTCTTATTTTTTTTTAGAAATTTAACACTATTAAGATGAAATTAAACTAATTAAACTAATGAGATTCAAGTGTTTATTTTTTTGTTTTTTCACAATGTAATCATTTTTTATTTAATCAAGTACATTGTTGCTTTTTACTTTGTAAATGTATGTATGTATGTTTAAGTTTAACATTAAGTTAAATGAGGGCTTTAATTTGAAGGGGGAACAAACAAAATGCTCTAAATCATTTATTTTGACCTAAATTAGTAATGGATATAATTTAATTTAATAGAGTATTTTAAGGAAATGTATATAGAGCATTAGATACACAAAGTATATGTAAGATACTTTTGTTAAATTTTCTATAACTAAAGTATTGTATAGATTAACTATCTATACATATAAATAGAATCTTAATATAATCCACTTCTAACACTGAGTAATTGAAATTTTTAAACGAATTTAAAATTTAGAATTTTTAATCTAAAAATTTGAAAATATTAGATATCTAGGTCTAGAATCTCGGTTTTACAATCTTTGACTGAACAAGTACCTTTAAAGTTTAGCAAAGATACTTAAGAACTTAAGAACTTAAGAAACTTTTGTTAATATTCTGTTAAACATTCTTATTCATTTAAATGGAACCTAAATATGATCCACTTTTAACACTGAGTAATTTATATTTTTAAACGAATTTAAAAATTGAGAATTATTAATTTAAAAATATGGAAATATTAGATACCTAGCTCTTTAGAATCTCGGTTTTGCAATCTCTGAATGAACACGTTCCTTTAAAGTTAACCACAGCTAATGTACCTTTACAAGATCTCCGTTGATAAAGAGTGCCTTTATTAGTTAATGTAAGTTAATACATTTATATTAATAAATATTGTATTAGTAACAATGTTGTAAGATTCTTTTAAGCCTAATATCCGTCGCCTATAATTACGTACCATCAGATATATTTAGCTAGCGATTTTAAAAAGTATGTAACTAGGACAGACGCTAAGGTTTTCCTATAGGACACAATTGTTATTTAATTAATTAGAGTTCGAAGCATATTTCTGCCGGTCTAAGAAAATACAAGTAAAAACTCCTGAGCCAAGTAGAAGCTATATAAAATATAATAAAGACTTAAAACAGATATTTGGTTTAGGATCAAATCTTGTTCAATTGAAGATTTACTTTTACGATTGCAAGAGCTAGAGTTCTATTTTTTTTAAGTTGGATCTGTTTAATGAGTTGGGTACTTTTCATACAAAAGTTGCCTATTTGTCTATTCTGGACGTGTCTGTACGTCCTGATCTGAGGCACTGAAATTTTGCATTAGATTACTTTTTCGCAATATAGGAAGAGTCCAATTGTTTCTGAATCGGATCGGATTAAGAAGTGGGGTACCTTCCACATAAAAGTGTCGTCACAGATAGATATTATATTTAATTTAAAAATATATATACTTAAGATACTTATAAAACTTTAGATACTTTCTATTGAAATTCTCTAGACATAATAAAAAATCCCACTGTTGAATATAAAATGCAATAAATTGTATTATATGCATTTTTTTTGCATAAATTTTGAATATATAATTATTATTTACATATATGTAATTCACAAAACACTCTAAATATCATTTTTGCGATTTTTTTAAAATAACAAAAATGATATTTAGAGTTTTTGTATTTTTTTATAAGGTATAATTAAGTAATAATTAATTCAATGTATGTTTGATTATTAAAGTATCTAAAGATATTTTTAAGGCTTTTAAGGTAGAAACAAAAGAATTCCTAACAAAGACACCTTCTAATTATAAATTCATAGAAAATAAATACAAAAATAAAATTAAATATTTTAAATTTATTTATTTTTTTTTTAATTTCTACAATTTGTTTAATATTTATTTTGAGGCGTTTTTTTTTAAACGCGCTATATTCAACTTAATTCAGGTGTTCTTCAATAGAGTTTGTTTTTGTTTTTTTTTTTAAATTTAAAAGTGAGTACAGGTGTAATTATTTATTGTTTTATTTTATATGCTTTAATAATTGAAATAAATTTAAATGACATTTTTTTTTTACATTTATTTCATTTTGATTATGTGGTGTGCTATTTATACGCATAATATATATATATATTACCTTCAGAACACTCCTACATTAAAAACATTTTTAAAAAAATTTAACATAAAACTTCAAGATTCATTATATTATGAATCAATCAAAAAAATATTGATTTAAAAACGAAATAAAAAGCTACAGAGGAGGCAATAAATATAAGATTTTATGCATAAATAGTAATTATGGTAATGTTACATTGTTAGGTAATAGGTACTATAAAACTATTGACATTAATAGAATTCTAAAAATTAAAATTTGCATATACATGTATTTACATTTTATAACAACTTCTTTAGTTAAGATTAGCACACCTAGATTATACCAAGATACAGTGAAGCACAGTAAAGTTTTGTTAAAACTCAGTATAGAATAGAACTTCTCATTAAAGTACAGGACATGCCTTTTCTAATCTACTATAGTTATTTTTTTCCATCTCCTAATCTTGGGAGCATAGGTCCTCTACTAAACATTTCCTTTCGCAAGAGTTACCTTTTGAAGACATTCTACAGCAGATACCCATAAAAGGTCATTTCTTCCATTTCGGAGTAGATTCTTTCGATGCTTTAACTATTGAAGATGTTCCGCAGGAAATATCAGGAGTTATTTTTTCCCCATTTCTGAATAGATACCTAGGAGATCATTTTTTCTCATTTCACAGGATTGTATTTATTGAGTTTAGCTCCGCTATTATTGTTCTGAGTTGACAATGTCTTCTGATGCCTTGCGGATACTGGTTCTACACTAATCTACAATATCTAGCTATGTCTGTTCTAAACTAGAATAGCAATTTATTCCATCTACTTCTCTTAGGAAATATAGGTCCTCAACTAGAAATTTCCTTTCGTAGGGGTTACTTATTGAAGACATTTCACAGGATAGACTTATAGGAAATCATATTTTCCCATTTCGCAGGAGGAATTTATTGAATTTAGCTCTGCTATTATTAGACTATGTCTATATACTAATCTACATTAGTTATTTCCCCTCCTAGTCTTCTTGGAAGCGTATAGCCTCAATAAGACATTTCCTTTCCTAGAAATAACCTATTGAAGACATTCCACAGGAGATACCTACTAGGTTATTTTTTCCCATTTGTCATGCTATACCCATTGTACTTAGCTCCGCTATTATGGTTCTGCGATTACAATGTTTTCTGATGCCTACTAGATTGGTAAGTGTTATATGGGTTTTATTTAGTCTTCCTCAATGTAAGGACTACAAAATTATGGTTCACTTTAAGAACTTCAATATTACTAAATCCCCATTACATTTAAAGGTGTTTTTTTAACTGGTTTCCCCTTTACCAGTCAAGAGGCATTGTTCTAAATTTTAATCTTTTAGGATAGCTTCATACCAACACTCAATTGCCCAGATCAAACTCAACATCCTAGATCCTACAACTGAACTTTATTTTTAATTGCAAAGACTGTGTTAATAGTCTGTCTGTGGTGAGAAATTAATTCCCATCGAGACTTTAAATCAAAATATTAATTTTATAACCAGATGCCATTTATTTTCTTCAACTCATACCAACTTCAACACTTTTAACTTAACAATTATATCATAATTATGTATATTAAAAAAAATTCATATATAACAATACCATTCAAAATATTCAAAACTTTTTTGATCACAAAACATTGTTATTCAATTTGCTGTAGGTGTATTTTTATCTACTTAAGTTGCTTTAGGCCTTTAAAGCTTAGTTAATTATAATTTATACCATAAATAATTTGTCAGGTGTTCAGTTTATTATTTTTGAAAAATTAAACTACCATCTCATTGAAGTTCAAAAAACCAAATTTTGGCTATCTTACACATTATGATCGGATCAGATTGAAACGAATTTAAATAAATTAAATTTTATTCCGCAAAAAAAAAACCTAATGATAATTTGATTTTAATGAACAAATGATAAATATTCACAAAAAAATAAAAATTGTTTGAACTTGTTGAGAATTTAGATGCTATACATCAACCTAGGATCATTAAATTATCAAACATTTTTCTTAGAAATCCTTTAATAACCTTAACTTATTTTTAGCCAATTTTTAATTACCATTTTTAACTATTTTAACAAATACCATAAAAAAAGCGAAGTAATTTGCTGGTCAAGAACCAATTTTCTTTTGAAACCACAACCGAACAATCATTAAAAATACAAAGTATGTAGTATAAAACACCATTAACCCCCTTTCATTTTGTTATAATATATATGAAATACATATATATACGTATAATATACGTGATATGTGAACTTTATTTTCTTTAGTTTTTTTTATTTTACTATGTATGATGAAAATATATAATTTAATTTTTTACTAAATAAAATTTTTTCTATTTAATTTCCCATCAACTCGAAAAATTCCACCTTAAAAAATTAAAAAAAAAAAAATTTTAAAAATAAAAATTTTTTAAGCTACGTTGTACCTATGTACATTTTAAATGTCATTTAGCATTTTGTCTTGTTATACACGTTCGTTCACATATCAACACCCGTATCATATCTTTATAGATGTTTTTATTTTTTTTTTTAGTAGTATGTAGGTACAAATCACTAAACAAAACTGAAGGTAAAAATTTCTAGGTCTACCGAATATTTTGGTTCATTAAATTTACAAAAATTCAATTTGTTTCCAAATCTTTTCCGAACAATCCGAAACTACTGGTTATTCCGTCAGATTTAAAGCTGATGATTAACATGCAGTTTTCATTCTGTTATTTCAGGCCTCAGTTTCTCTATCTACAATTACATGTACATCAGTTCCTTTCAATAGTTTTATTAAAAAATTACGAACGATCTTAAAATCTTACAAAAAGGCAAAAGTTCTCAATGTTCAATACAATTAAGTGAGTTTTTCTGTTAAATACATAAATAATTCCAAATTGTGGGGAGTCCTAAAGAATAATTCCAAACAGAAAAGATTTGTCCGAACTTATAAGAAAGATCCATTCGAACGACCTTAAAATCTTACGAAAAGGATCTAATTTCATATATACAACATAGTGAATTTTTCTATTAAATACTTGAATAATTCCATAAGGATTTTTTCTTTCCGAATAGTAAAGACTTAGCCGAACGAATAATTTCGAATCTCAAAGATTCTCCCGATTGATATTAAATTCTTTTCAAAAGTTGAAAGAATTTTATTGGAAATACAAAAGTGGTTCTGTTGAATACTAGAATACCCCTAAATATCGAATTGCCTTTATTTAAATTCCGAAAAGAAAATATCTACTAAAATTACCTTCAAATCTTTCGAAAGGTCAAAAGCTCCTAATAAAGTGTACCTAACTTTTACCTTTACCTAACTTTTACTTTTACTAATAAAGTGTACCTAACGAATACCTGCATTAAATCCAAATTGTACGAAGAAATATAATTCCGAACTTCAAAGTATACCTAGTCTATAGATAAAAAATATTTGCTGAGCAAACCTTTCTGGTCACTCTAACACTTATATACGTAAATTTATATTCGCACATGTGAAAAAAAACCTACACTTTTTTTTCATAAACTATTCCAGACGCAAATTTGACTACATCATTCCGTATAGTCGTAACTCCGCTTTATATTTATATATTTTATTGGTTTCTTGAAAAATTATAAAAAAAAAGCGTTTGAAAAAAAATCTGAAGTTAAACAAAATAGTTGAATAAAAATAAAAAAAAAACAGAAATATTGCTAAAAACCTTAAGAAGTTGAGTAACCCACCAACTAGCTATTAACGCTCTTAAAACTGGTTTTACTAAAACTGAAATAACTTTTTTTTTTACACAAAAAAAAAACTTTTTTTCTCTTTTACTTTTCTTTTTATTTTTTTTTATTTTTTTACCTTTTAAACTTTTTTCTACAGACATAATAATCGCAAAAAAATTGCGATAATATTACGAATTTTTTCACTCGATTTTAAGTTATAGTTGGTAGTGGTACCAAGTTGTACCAAAGCTAATAAATACAACAAACCCAAGAAATTATAAAAAAAAAATTAAAACTAAAACTAAAAAATAGTTGTAAAGAGGTGGACAAGCTTTAAAACATTTGTATCTGTTGAAAAGTAAATATAAAACAAAAAAAAATATCAAAAGACTTCAATGCGTAGGCATTTATGATATCTTTACCTTTTTAGAATAATAATAATAAATATCTTAAGATATTTTGCATTTCTGTATATATATTATATTTTTGCTTTAATATTTTCTTATTTGTCATAAAATTTTGAAAAAATATTTTTTTTTTGTGCATTAATGACTTAAAAATTCTATTATATATATCTTTATCTAAAAGTCTGCCTGTCTGTTCTGTTACATATCGATCAAATGAGTATTATTTATATTAAACATTTTTATGCTAATTTTAAACTATAGTATTTTATTAAAATAATATTCCAATTATTTCTTAATTATTATTAAATTAGATTTTTCAAAATCTTGATTAAAGCTTTTTTACTATATTATAGTCGATAAATTTCTTAAAGATCTTTTGACGCGGATCGTTGGAAAATGCTTAAAGTCAGCAAACCTATCAGCATCGGTGTTAGGTTTGTCTAGATAGATTTAGACTTCAGCCACTCTATCACCACCGAGAACCCACTTAAAATGAGAACTTTCTTACAAATTATACATTTAGACTTTAAAAATAAGAATTAAGGAAGAGTTGAGGAAGCGTAGGAAAACGATGTTGCATGTAATGTATGGTACACATTAAAGTTGCGAATTTTAGGAGAATTAGACATAATTCCATATACACAGCATGTGAATCACAAATGATTTTTTAATAAGTTAATGTTAAGCCATTTTAAAATCCCGTATTTGTATTGATAAGCTCCTATCTTACCATACCTATTTTACGTTTGAAAACTTTGATTGAAGGCATCAACAACTCTAATTTTTTGGAACATTCATCTCTAGTATTTAGATGTTTTCCCTTTTCCCCTTTATAGTTAAAGGAAATTCAAAGTACTGAAAAGTAAAACTATGCCTCAATGCAGTAATTAAGCACATATAGGTTATGGAAGCTTTCAAAAACTCTTATAAGATTAAAGATAATAAATAAAACTGCTTCTAATATTATCTTAGGTTTTTCTCCTGTGAAATTGAAATTTGCATCAGAGCACTGCAGTCTACAGTAAAAAGGTGCTTCAATCCACGCAATAATAGGTTTTTAGTAGACCCATATCAGTTTCCAGAAATGACACGGGTCTACTGTAAATTCAAGTCATCTCGTAATCAAAATTAAATTTTTTTTTAAATTAAATGTACATTTTTGTAAATTCTCTAATTGAATACTAATATCGATTTGTATATCACTTAAAATAATGTTTCACTTAATAATAACATTTTTGTTACATAGTTTTATATTTCTTTGTTTCATTGCTATATGCAAATATTTCTAATATTTATTGACATTCAATTCTCGTACCAACCAATATAAGGTAGGGCTTTTCAAAATTTGTTTTTTTTTATAAAAAATGTACATACCATATTATTATACTTTTACTTATTGGTTGAATGAGCATGCAAATTTATACAAATACATTTTACTAATTTTTTTTTTTTTTTTTTTTCTTCATTTTTTATGAAAACTTTATTGATCACAGATAATATTACAGTCCGAACACAGTATGGTCCACACGGTATGGTAATAAGCAAAAATAAAATAACAAAATGAAAAAATTAGCTAACTAATAAATTCTATTGGATTTAAAACCTTTGTTTTGTCCACTATATGTCCAATAAGGCACACAAAACACAGCAAAAAAAAAATTATAATAATAACCAATCACTTTAACCACCATTTTTTTTTTTTTTTCATTTTGGTTAACTGTTTTATAACTAATAAATGGTTTGAATGTGAATAATAATGAAAACTTATCAAAAAAATGTCTTGTACTTGGATAAGTTTTTTTGTATATAAGAGAATGAATAAATGCAAAAAAAAAAATATGATGTCATCGATTAAAAAATACAAGACATTAACTTTAAAGTGGATAAAATGGAAAATAAAATAAACCGAAATTGTGTGAATAATTATCTTATAAGGATTAGTTGAAAATTTATATTTTACCTAATTGGCACTTTTTTCCAACGAAAGACTTAATTTCCATTTCAGATGATCCGGTTGTTGGCCAAATTAGTATCCAATAATATTATGTAAAAAATCTTTAGTTTCAATCTGTAAATGGATCCGTGCTAAAAGTCCTTCAAATTTGAAGATCCTAAATAGATATTAAATACAGAAGAACATGCCCAGTGTTGACAGATGTTTCTTCACAATTATTTGGAGCATTTAATTTTAAATATATATTTATTTTAAATGTGCTTCAATTCTCCTCTTCATACGTTTTTTAAATATTTGGAACCCTAAATAACGGGTTCTAATCTTTACCTCCTGATTATTTAACTGCAAATCCAATTGTACTGTTCCGATATTTAGAAGATATAATTTATACAGTAACGTATTGGAAATCCTAGGGTTAAAAGTGACTAAGAGACTCCGCTGACACATTAACCTAATAACCTTTATTGTTAGAAAAAAGAAAATTACAACAAAAAATAAAATAGGGCATAACTCTGATTTTGAAGGCAATTCTAATACCTTTCCTAATTTATCTCATTTGTCTAAGGGAATCCATCCATCTACAACCATTTACTTTCGAAGTTCTAATGTCAAAAGTCTCTTAGGGTGTTATTATTCTATTTTAAAGGAATTTAAGGGATATATTCCTGTGAGTTCAAAGTCTCTTAGAGACTTCTTGTAATTCAATTTATTGGTAATAAGTTACTAAAAAACATTTGATTCTAGATCTTCTTACACGTCATCGTTTATACAGACTGAAATGTACCTTTCGAAATGCAGCTTAAGATACGAGTACTTTTATAAGTACAATTACAAGTACTAAAACTGTTCCTGAAAGACATTTGATTTTGGAACTTCTAACACGTCACGATTTCAGATTGAACTCTACCTTTTGAAATACAATTTAAGATACGAGTACTTTCATGAGTAGAATTACGAGTACTGAGTACTTTCATGAGTACAATTACGAGTACTAAAACTGTTCCTGAAAGACATTTGATTTTGGAACTTTTAACACGACACCGTTTATACGGACTTAACTGTATCTTTCGAAATACAGCTGAAGGTTCGAGTACTTTTACGATTACAATTACGAGTACTTAAACTGATTTTTATTAATTCTCTATGCAATGATTACCTATTACAGTTCTAGTCGCTAAACTTATCATTTGTCATTATTCAGAATCACTTAAGTCCCCTTTTACGAAATTTCAATTTCTAAGAACTACTAAAAGGTGTAAAAAACAACCATTCGCAACAACTGGGTTAATATAAAAATACTAATAATAATAATAAATGATTTCCAATTAATTCTATAATAATATGAAAAAAAAAATTTTCCCACTTTTTGTTTTGGTTTTTTTTTAATTTTTAATTTTTTTTTTTTTTTGAAAATTATTATCATAAAATATATTTTAAGCACATAAATATATATGTCAGTATTTTCCGCTAGATGGACACAAAGAAAAATATCTTAAATATAATTCATTTTCTTTTTTCTTTTGCAACAAAATGCTTTAAAAATGCAATGAATTGTATCTTTGACCAACAATTCCAGCTGCATAAATGCATAATAATAAAAAAAAAAAAATACCATTACTTACTAGTTATTACTTAACATAAACTATTTTACAATATTGCATGTTAGTCAATACATATATATATATATTGAGCCAATATATATCAGAGCCAGTTAAAGTGTGCAATACTTGTTTTATAATTCATGTTAATACTAAAAAAATTGTCAGTTTAATATTACATAATCTATTTATACAAAATATTTAATTAAAAATGTATATATGTATATATACTTATGTTAATATATATGGTACATATTTATAATAATGATTATATAACTTGTGATAATTTATAAAATAAAAAAAACTTATCTTTTTAATTGTTATTACAATATGATTTTACTTTTAATATATTGAAGTTTATTGAATATAAAAGAATTTGAAAGCAATGTAGTATTTAATGTAATTATAACATTCCAAAGTATCTATTGGATAAGAATTGTATCTATTAGGTACTTACATGATATTGGAAAATTCTTTTAAGAATTGATGTTTTTTAATTTAACAGTTATAGATAAATATAAACCTTAGTTTGTTAAATATTTAAACTATTATTTATATAGAACAAATTTTTAAAGGTGAGGAGCCTTGCAGACTTGGAATTGGATTCAGTGGGTGATTTTTAAACTATGTACCATGTATTTATCTAAAGGTAGAAGTTGGTATTTGTACGACACATAATGAACTTAAACAAGAACTTTGGTGTCTTCTAATATCCATTTAAATGTTTCTATTTGTTCTGCATAATTCAAAATTCTCAATTCGAAGTCTACAAGCTTCTTTTTTCAATTTATGTCCCCTAGAAGGGATACGGACAAATCTTCAAAACCAAAAATTTCCAAATAACAATGGTTTGCATTGCTATATTCACCTTTTACTGAAGATTTATATAATTGGTAGGTAGTAGAATTTGGGCAGTAGCTCCTACTCTTTTAAATTATGCAATTAGAGATTTTACTCTTTGTTGGAGATTTTGTCTTTCGGGATTTTATCTTGGGAATTTGGGTTGGAAAGTTGTTAACAACCCTAACAAGAACTTAACTTGTAGACTGGTTTTGTACTTCAATCGACTCCAAGAATACCTGGGATTAGAGCCTCATCGTAATATACCGTACAAATACCATATTATATGCTTGAATTGCTACTGCCTTAAAATATAAACAAGATTGCCCCTATAGAATATAAAATTGTTAGTATTCTGATAAGTTTTGAATAAAAGCTCAACATAATCATGCTCGGCTTTTATAAAAATAATTACTAATTCATCCTTCAAACAATGACTTCCTTATCTAGTTCAAACTCTTGTCCGTATACCATTTATAGAATCACTTTAGACACCTTTAAAAAAAATTTAATTTTATGTACAAACTACCCAAATATTTAAAAACAAATCATTCGCAACAATGGGTTAATAGTAATACTTCCAATAAAGGATTTGGCAATTAAATATCTGATTTATTAGATTAGAAGACATAAGACCCATGAATTTCGATTTTTGAAGATATAGATGTCGGATTTGACTGTAAAGCGTCAAGAAAACAACGGATCCCTATTTGTGAATTTTTGATCAGCTGCACTGAAGCTTCTCATCCACTATTTATATATGTATACATTAAAGTTAATTAGATTTTAAATTGGTAATACTTAAGTTGGGTTGTATGGGTTCTTAAACAACTTCTTGTGACTAATTTAGAATTTCTGTAAGATTTTTACAATTGATTATTTAAATCATCTTCCATATAAAGTTAGTAAATTCATACACAGCTTTAATTCACTAATTATTATTCAGTTCCTCCTTCTCTTAAAATTTTTTTTTTTAAATGACTACTATTCACTACAGTTTAAGATGAGTTCAGTCTATTACATAATTTTTTTTTGATGAGCACCTACACCTTAATTGCTTAAAGTGTAGGTGCGCGCGCCGGTCAATATTGATTGGTTGTGAAAACACAATTGAACAAAGACTAGCAGCAATAGAATAAGCGTTAACTATTCAGAAAATCTTCGTAAGTTATTGACAAAAGTTAATATAATTTTCTTATTTTAAATTCAAGTTTAAATTAGTTACATATTAATTAATATAAAATTAATATTAATATTAATTTAATAAATTAAAAAATAATTACTTAATTTTATATTTTATTGAATTATTTTATACAAAATATAAATCAAAACACCAAATCAATTATGAATCAAAATAAATAATTTAATTTAAAAATATTAAATTAAACCAAGAAATAACCTTATAGATTTCTACTCGTATTTCATTTTTTTTTCTCTTTCTTTCTTTTCATTTTTAAATTATAATTTTAAAAACAAGTTCTTCCGATTAAAAAAAGTATATAGTTTCTGATTTAAAAATAAATACAATAAGTTCAGGTATGCTTGAAGGACATTCGCAATTATTTTGAGATATAAATCTGGCAAACTTTCAAAAAATAACTTACAATAAAGTTATGAGAAATAAAAATGGCTGAAATCATTTAAATTTAAAAAAAATAAATAAAAATTTAAGTATGTTATTGTAGATAGTAATTTTAATTCTAGATTAACACTTGGAATAAATTTTTTAGCTTTGTTTCAAGAAGGACAAAGTATTTTACTCGGCAGGAAGTATTTAGACTTGAAATTGGAAAGGATTTTAAAATTTAAAAAAACCTTAGGATTTCTTTGAATACATTTCCTGAACGATCAAGAGAACAAGTGATGGCAAAATTCTTCACATCTACACTTTGTACCTTCAAGGTTTGAAGTGCTTCAGGATAAGATCTACCATAAAACTACTACCAATTTCTTATTTCAATCTCATGACACCTACAATCTACGACTAATACATTAGGAAGCTTCAAATATCATTTAGACTCTCTCATCCCTAATTTGATCTCCCCATATGCAATTAGATCTCCCTATTCATCTACTACTTTCAACTATAATAAAAATTATAATTCAATTTGATTTCATCAAATACGTTCCTCTACCTCACTTTAATAAATGTAATTTTATACTACATTTGCACGAATTCATATAGATTAAGATTACCGCGCACTGCGCAGTGGGGTTTTGTATATTAATTTCATTTTTTACTATCCATGTTATTTTTAAATTGTTTTTTTTTTAAATTAAAATTTGACTGACATCATAATTTCCTTTTGTTTCATATAGCTAAATATAAAAAAATGAACACTCATGTCCCATTTGATTTTAACATGCTCTAATTACAAAAAAAAAAAAAAAACCTGGAAAACAGTAATTACTAATTACACTAGATATTACAATATATTGCAATAATTACAACACACTTTACAAAAAAAATGAACTAATTATTTTCATTTATTGTCTTTTTAATGTATGTACCCCTCACCCTTGAATATTAGCATTTTACTTAGTATTATAGTAATTAAAAACTAAATTAAGTTTTTTTTAAATACTATAATATATATTTGAAACTAACAAATAATTAATAATTGCATATTCAATGTAAAATTCATATGTGCATTAAAATTTTCACACAAAATTGCTAATAATTATTTAGCGCATCCAACTTTTTTATTATTTAAACTAATCAGTGAATTGTTATATAAGTGAATAATTAAATTAAATTTTTTTTAATTTCCTATTTAAATATAAAATATAAAATTTTCACACACTTAATATATTTTTAATGTTCAATTGAAATTAATTAGACGAACAAATCATCTATTCCTGCAAAATTGCTTCAATATCGAATCGTAGCAATGGAATGCAATTGAATGGAATCAAATCGAACTGTATCTTTTAATACTAAATCTTGAATTAAAATTTATGGAATAATAGTCTTGATCTTGCTTTTGTCTTGATCTTAAAAGCTCTTACATTTAAAGAAGGCACTTATACTAGTAATTTGTTAGCAAATTTAATTGGCCCCAATACATTGCCTCAAAAACAGCCCATTTTATTTCAATATAGTTTATAAGCTCACATTCAACAAAATCTAAGCACTATCTTTGTGTTAAATATTTCTCTTCCAGTTAAAACAATATTGAACCGGTTCTACTATGAAAGCTTTCCAGGGAAGCCTGGTTTTTCATGGGGAAGCCAACTATCAGAAGACAACGATCAAATTTAATCATTTTAAGTTATCCAAATTGTACACCCTACTTTAAATTATATATAATAGGTGTGCGTGTAAATCACTTTGAGGATTCACTAATGTCAATCTACAGATTCTTTCATTTAAATTAATCAAGTTCAATTACATTTGAGTTTAATATCTTTTAAAAATATAATTACAATGCCTAACCAACTATATACCAAACAAGTGCATCAACATTTTCTACTGTTAATCAAAAATAATACAAACACTTTCTTTTCCTATAAAATGCAAGTTATAGTTTAATTGTTATCATTTTAAACAGATCTCAGACGTATACAATAAAATAAAAAACTAAATACATAATATATACGGTAAAAGAAGTTAAAATTCTCATAATTATAACTGTTAAATTGTACGAACATTCAAAATGAAATTATAAAAATATATATATATATTTCTACAACTTTGTTTCTATAGGCAACAGTTTTACTTTATAGTCAAGACAAGAAATTTCCCTCTCATTGACAACAATTGGGTATTATAATATGGTATACATTGGTATTATAATACATATGTGGTATACATTGGTACACACAACTATGAAAATGTGTGAAATTCATCATTTCAAGTTTAATTCAACTTTAAAAGAAAGAAACAATAAATAGGAAAGATAGTATGTATGAAACTTAACATGTTTTGTGGTTTTCTTTTTGAATATATATATATATATATATATATATATATACTATTAAGTACCTGTCTATCTCTTACAATATAAACAAACCATACTAAAATAAAAAAAACAAACAAATGATGCAATGGATGAGTTCATTGCATTGTTATAAAACACAATTTTAACTAACAAATCGCGTTACATGAAAATAATACTAAAAACTTGTTTCTAATATATATGAATTCTCAATTTTAAACATAAAAATGCGACAAAGTTTTTTTTAGATAAACTTTCATTTAATTAATTAAAAATAAAGAAGACTATAATTATAAAATATTAAAAAAATACTTGTTTATTAAAACAAAAAACCTTTTGAAAATGATATAACTAAATGAGGAAGTAATATATATAATTAAAATTATTTACTTATTAGTTCCACTATCAAACGAGTCTATTAATTACTCCACTTTTCCACTATAAACTACTATACTTTTTACCAACATACCAATTTCCTAATCCATTAAAAAATGTTTTTTAATAGTTTTCCAACATTTATTTCTTTTTACATTTTTATTTTCTTTCAATTTTAACTTCCTAAATTGAATATTTGAAATTGTCTTCAAAGTTATCCAATGCTCTTACTTTAGAAAATTATGTGTCACATCTTTTGAATACTATCATTTTATATTTATGTAATAAAGTATTTTTATTAGTTTGTGGTTTCTAATTGAGGTTTATTTTATTATGTAATTGTATTAAAATTCAGAAACAATTTATTTATAATAGGTTGATCTGGATACTTGATCTCCGGATGAGTTGATTCCACGCACACGTCAGTCGTCAAAAAAATGTGCACTTAAACATACAGTTACCAAAACTTTTTTTATGAACTATACATATATATCGACTATAAACGGAGACTAAATTATTCTAATAATATCAATTCAAAGTTTTAAAACAATTATTGAAAATATCAGACAGACAAAAGTTAGGTCGACGCAGGGAAACCAACGCATTATTTTCTACTCTGTACAGTACTTCTTTCTTTAATTGATTTTTATATAAATTGAATTAAAAAGTATATAACTATATATTCAGAGTGATAAATACTATTAAATACCTTTATTTAAATTGACACATATATGATATATATATATATATATATATATGTAATTACATTCCATTATTCAAGGTTAAAAGAATAGTTATTTAAGAATGCAGTACTAGTCTTAACAAATCTAAAAGCGTTTTAGTTTAATATAAAAGAAAAAACTTATAATTATTATTGTAAATAAATTCTTTCATGATATTTTTTTAAAATTTACGCATGTGAATCATAAATAAAAGAGTTAAAGAAGATGTCAATTGGTTGGAGAATGATTTTTCAATCAATTCCTTCAATCAACAATCAATATTTGATTTACTTTATGTGTTTTTAATTTCAAATGAGTCATCTAATACCAGTTATATGACCATATTAAGAATTTCTATAGAACTTATTACGAATAAAAACGTGTAAATATTTTAAGAATGATTTTGTCGTCTCAATATTTAATTTGTATATATAATTTTTTTAATTCTTATTAAATCTGAGTCATTTTCTGAGTATTGAGAGATTTGAAATGAAAAAAAAAAATAATTTGAAACTGACACAATAATCAAAATACATATCTACTACTCTTATTAAATATTCATATCCTGTAATCGTAATGAATAATAAAATTTTATAACGAATTTTATTTTAAAATAAATAAGTATTTTTAATTTTGTAATTACTTTAATTGGAGAGGCCTACTCGTAGAGGAGAGGAATTTTTCAATAGTGCTGCCGTTGATTTTGTCAATAGTTTAGTTTTAATAAGCCATCTTTGAAGAAATATATTAAGTAATCTTTGAATAAATATATGAAATTTTTCTATGAGTACTTTTTGAAATATTTTAAATAGTATTTTGTAACTAAATTTAGAATACAAATAAAATCTTAATATATTTCAAAATCGTTAATCTGATATTTAGTTTAAAAATATAAAATAGTAGAAAGTATGCGAATAATACCCAGTTATTTTTCTTAAAATTTCAGGTCGCAGTTTTCTCACTTCTCGAATCACTTCTTGATTTGATGGTTCTTGAATTATTGGCATACAACTTACCCTTTAGGTAGCCCCAAAAACAGAAATCGGGTGCCGTTAAATCGGTGACCAATTAAAATAAGGAAAAGATTAAATTATTGGATCGCAAAAAATTTTGCTCAGGAAATCTCTAGTTGTGTGAGCAATGTGAGCTATAGCTCCATCGTGTTGGAACCACAATTCTGGATGATTCTATACCTCTCGCCTTAAAAGATTCTCAATCATTGCCAAGTATTGAATCCCATTAATATTAACTCGTTCTTCGTTTTCGAAAAAATATGGTCCAATGATCTTTTATGAGTTCCTTACCATACTCTGCATCTTAGAGAAGTTCAACAATAATGCATGAATTTTGGATGTAACATATTCTGAATTTTAGTTTATTCGCGTGACCATTGTGGTGAAAATGAGTTGTTATTTTCTAGGCATAATTATTTAAAAGGCGACTATATTCAGTGCGTATTTATGCATCATTTGGTTTTAACTCGTGAACCAATTGAATCTTTTATGGGAAAACGTGTAATTTATTAAAAATTCTTTGCAAAGACTCCCTAAATATCACCAACTGCTGAGAACATCGCCTGATAGAAGTTTCGCGATTTTCCTCAATAATTACTTGCACCCAAGCAATTTTCACATAATTTCGAACTGCACGAGATGTTCCAGCACGCGAAAAAACGCAAACAGTCTCTTGTTGCCGAAAGCGCTGAACCAATCGGTAACTTCCTATAATTTCGATATAATTTAGGAGTGTGAATAATCGAATGTTGTTAACACGACTGTTAAACAGTTAGCAAGTTTAAAAGAAATTAAACAACATTTTTAATTATTAAACTGATTAAATCTCAATTTTAATTGTATCTTGAATAAAATATGGTGCAAACAGTAATTCATAATATTATCAGGTTTCACTGTCATGCAAGTGATTTCCAAAAACAAATAATGTATGAATAATATTCTTCGGAAACTTTCAATGATAGTTTAGATGACATCTTATGTATATAATTCAGTAGAATATAACTTTAAAGAATGTAACTTATATTAATCTATTCTGATCCAATTGTAACTAAACGTTTTATCTCAAGTTTGAATTTCTTTTGTTACAATTTTCTTTAATATTTTATTTTGTTCTGCCTTCTTAATTCTTGTAAATTCAGTTTAGAGTGTCTGATACGCTATTGATTGCCCAACTTCTAAACGTCCATAATCTGCTATATGATAACCCAATACCTTCCTTTCTACCATCTTACCCTAAATTCGTTCTTCTCCATTCTTTAAAACTCTTTTTGGTTAGTAGTATAAAATGCTGTAAAATCTAGAACTGTGTTTAAATGCATCTAAACTTGAAATAAGTATTTAATGTATATTTATCCTACATATTAGTAGTATAGTTTATTAAAAAATAATTAGTAGTATTAAAAATTATAATTTTTTAGTATAAAAATTTATTAAAATATTATTATTAGTACATATACTTGAAAATTAATAAAGATACTAAACAGATTATAGATAGGTACCTACTACTTAATTAATATTAAATTTTTCCTTGGAATTAATTTCAGTTTTATGATTTTTAAAAAAAAATATTCAAATAAAAAAAAAAAAGTTATTGAATATACAATAAATTATAATTAAATAATTGTTTTAAACTACCAGACATCAACAACTGACTTAAAAAAAACATAAAATGAATGAGAAGTTAGTTTAAAATAATAATAAAAATTATTAATTTATTAACAAATGTTATTCTTACAAAAAAAACTAATAAAAAGAAAATTTATTAGTTTTAGTAATTATGAGTACATCTAATAATAATTAATTATTTCAAAAAAAATTAATCAAATAATGAAAAATTTTTTAATAATATAATTGTTCAATTAGTGTGAAACTGGCACAAAAACAGAAACTTATTATATTGCAATATATTGGATTTCTATTTAAAATATTTTATTTTTGATTATTTGAAAAATTTATACCTTTAAATTTGGCTTTGTCCGTCCGACAGATTATAAAACTTTGAAACTTTGTTAGTAAAGTAATGGAAGTGTAATCAACGCTTTACCGGAGATCGTCGAATTTAAGCTTTCGTCAATTTAAGGTTGAAGAACAGTAATTTAATTATATAAAATCCCAAATTGTACACTGTCTCCTAGCACCACTAGTAGGATTCTATAAAAGTTGAAGAATAGTGGGTTGCTTATATACAATCTCAAATTGAGGAACACCTCCAAACACTTCCAAATTATGAAAATGCGCAGAATACATTATCACCATATGTATTCGCATATGTGATTTACAAAAATTACAAACAACTTATTCTATTTTAGTTCCTTATTCAATCCTGAATTAAAATATATCATTCCTCCGTATCCATTTCCCATCCTGATTCCTTAACAACTTTCTTTCCTTATGAAAAAAACCCCTAACTTTTAACGAGGCAAAGCCTAAATCTAAATAATCAAAGAAAAAATTCACTTTTAATTAGAATGGTATTATTATAGAAATATATTATAGAAAAAATTAGATGGAAATGAATAATAGATTGAAAGTTTAACAATTGTATTTAAGAAGTCAGTTTTTTTTTTAAATTTGAAAAAAATACAGGATTTACCGTTATTTATCCGGGAATAAGTTTAAAAGAAAGGAATATGAAGATATGCAATGTTTTTTATGGGCTATATTAATAGACTATCTTCCCGATTAACTTTTCTTTAATATAATTATATTTAAAAAGTTTAATTGTTTAAATTTGAAGAAAATAGAGGATTTACCGTTACCCCTAACTTTAAACGACGTAAAGCCTAAATCTATTAAAATTAAAAACCACAACAATAAGATTAAAAAAATTTAAAATACTGACATTTAATTTTCCACAATTTTCATTACGTATAGTTTAGTTCTAAGGAAAATTTATTAAAGGAATTTTATAATAGAAAATTAATTGCAATTCAAGAATTATTAACATTTCAACACTGTTGAAAACGTGTGATTTCAAAGCCTTTTAATTGTACATAGCCTTGTACTATAATACTTTTTTTATTTTTTTTGATTAATAAAAGATAATTAAATAAAAATATTTATGCAACATAATTGATTTATATAATATGTTTTGTATATATATATAAATTTTATATTAGTTTCAATAGCATGATGTGCTATAATAAATATTTTCTAAAAATATTTCAAAATTAATTTATTAATGTTTCATATGCAATTTTAATTGACATTTTTAATCATTGATACATACATTATTGATTTATAAATAAATAAATATGTATTTTTATTTAAAGAAAAAAAACAATTGTAAATTACATTAAGTTTTATAATGCATTATTTAAGTTATTTTTATAAATAATTCATTTTAATTTTAAATATAATTTTTTTTACAATTGAATCGAGAAGACTTTGATTAAAAATTGTTGATAAGTTCGATAGTAAGTTTTAATTTGAACTTGAAATTAATTTTAACTTTCAGTATTAACTACGGCTTCATCTAGGCTTTTCTAAAAACATACATTCTCTTAGTATAACTAATCTAATCGTAGGATTGAAAACTCCCACTTTAATTGGTAACTATTTATTGCGACAAACTGAGCTTTAATAAACCATATTTAACTGTTATGGTCATTGTTAAGTAAAATTATTGATGAATGTTATCACTCCTCAACATCGGGGTCACCCAAGGCATTTATCTTATTTTGTACAAATTACTTCATTCTAAAACTCCCTTCCGACTGATATCAAGCTTGCCAAAACTAATGGAGCTTTTATTACGCTATTAATTATTTCAAGAACAAGTAAATGGAAAGCGTTTGTAGTTATAGAATTTATTTCATCAATTATGAATTCAGTTAATATTATCATTCTTTATTTTTAATTTAATTTTAAACTTAGTTAATCAAAAGAACTTCCTATAAATAAAATTTAAATATTTCAAAATATTTGAAGTCTGATATATATTTTAGTACAAATTCCCCTACACTTACAGTTTCCCCTAACATCAGATACCTTAATAACAATTTATTTAATATTGTAGAATGTAGAATAATTTTAATCATAATAATCTTCAAAAATATAGTAGGCTTTTAACAATTAATACCACCCGGCAGCATCCCTATATCCGCTTCAAAATATAACTTAATCTTGAATCTATTCAGATAATCTGTAAGATATTTTAAAAAGAAGCTAAAAATTATGTCTAAAGAATAAAACCTAAAATCATAACAAAAATATAAAAAAAAAATAATTAAATAATATTAAAATAAACCCACTTGGATCATATTTTTAATGAACATGTAAATTTACAATTATTTAATACTTGATAAAAACAAGGAAAAGTGTAGTTGAGTAGACTATGTCAACTCTGGGATACCTGTATGACCTTAATATTTATATATGTACATTATATAATTCAATTAATTACTGTTGGCAAAATTTTAAATGCACAACTTATTAGACTTTCAGTTATGTACAAAAGAAAATATAATTTATAAGACAGCTCTTCGAACCTTCTCCCCAGCTCTCCTACTACGCTAACTAAATTTTGCAACAAACTTTGGCTATAAAATTAAACTACTTTTTCTAAAATTTTAAATATCCAGCTTTACCAATTGTAGAGCTATTTTCATGTAAAAAATTAAGTTGTATGGCAACTAGCCAAACCCGTGGAGCAAACTCGCGAGATTTCAATAGCCATGACGGATATTGCATAAAAACGAAATTGAGAAACTTTTAGAATCCCAGCTCGTTAATTTTTTGAGTTATCGTGCAAACGGACAGACAGACGGTCGCATGTCCATAACTAGATCGATTTACTTTTCGATTCAGATGCAATCCATACCTTTAAGCCTATATCTAACCCCCTCCTTCTCTGGGTCATAAACGTAATTTCAAATTTATTATACCCTTTAGATCTATAGTCATGCGGCTATAAAAATACAACATTATTTTAATCTAATAACAATAAATTTATGCAAATTTAATTATAATGAGAAAAAGAGAGAGGGAATTGAAAACATTAATTGAAATTAAATTAAAAAAAAAATATTTTAAAATTAAAACATTTTTTTTTTAAACTCATTTTGTTACGCTATTTTAATCATGATAAAACAAAAAACAAGTAATATTTGAGACAACTGACAGGTTTAATTTTGTATTTGTCTTTTGTTTTTATTTTGTATGACCAGTTTTTATTTTTTTTTCCGTAAAGCCATGAACAGCAAAGCACTCGCTTACATACATATTATACATAATATTCCATAATCATGATTATTTATCTTATTTTAATTTTGTATTTTTGTTTCTGTCATTTATTTAAAATGTTAAAGTGCGACTCCTACACAAATATAAATAAGAGTTATAAAATATTTTTTCTTTTTTATATAATATTTTATTACGATTAGTACTGGTTTAACTGTAAAAATTATAATATATATAAAATTTCAAGGTCCTTGGTTTTTTTTTATGCTGACATCATAGTTGACAAAAGTTGAAAGTATAATAATAAAAAAAAAAATTGATTTAAAAAAAATTAAAATTAATTATTTAATTAGAATGGTATTATTAATTAAATTATAGAAATAAATTAAAGGAAAAATTGGATAGAAATGAATAATAGATTGAAAATTTAATAATTATATTTAAGAAGTTTAGATTTTTTTTTAAATTTGAAGAAAATACAGGATTTACCGTTATTTATCCGGGAATGACTTTAGAAAAAAGGAATATGAAGATATGCAGTCTTTTGTGTGCTATATTAATAGACTATCTTCCCTATTAACTTTACTTTAATATAATTAAATTTAAAAAGTTTTATTGTTTAAATTTGAAGAAAATACAGGATTTACCGTTACTTTTTTAGAAAAGGGTGAAAGCGAGAAGAGTTTGAAGAAGTAAAAGTAAAAACAATTAAGGAAGTCTATTTCTGGCCTTTATTATTTAAATATCTTAATAATATACTTATAAAATGGATGGGACATCAATAAACTTACATTAACTTCATTAACTTCAGACTTAATTTCGGTTTTGTGGCTCAATATGTTCCCTAAGGCATTCCACACAGGACTAATGAACTTTTAAGAAAAAATTTTTAAGAGACTGAATTGATTAATGAATACCTCAATTCATTTCTTGTTAGTAAAATGTTATATACGATCTTATGAAACCGGTAAAGCTTATTATCATCCGGCTATAAGTCAACTATCTTCAAGATCATCACGGTTGAATTCAAGGTCCATTATAATAAAAAACAAAGTGTTAAAGATTATGAACTTTACTATTAGGTACATCAATACATTTGACTTAAAAAGTTGAAGTTTAATCAAATAAAAACGCGCACCTTAGAAATTCAAATTTATTTAAAAGCTTAATTTTTCTAACATATTTAAGATTATTATTAATAATCATATGGGACCATTTTTTTGTGTTAAAAAAGCCATTAATTTAAAATGGAGATAATATGTGTTTGAAAGTTAGTTAAAAAATGAAATATTAATAGTTTTTTCAATTCCAATATTTAAATTTTTTTTTTGTTTGCAAAAATTAAATTTTTTTTGTGTTTAATTTATTTTGAATAGCAAATATGACCTCATGATCAATAGAAAGTATATTTTTGTAGAAACTTTTAAGATAGATAACTTAATTATCATATTTAACTAGATACAAAATAATTTTGTTATATGGGAGTTAAAATATTGATGAGCCTCTATATAAATCGTTTTAAGTTAATGGGATGCTTAACAAAGTTAAATTGATGACATTAACGCGTTGTCTAGACTTTCCAATTTCAGCTTATTCCTGGCTCAGTTTTTTTCTAAACTAGATCTTCTAAATATAATCCTCTTAAACTCAGATCTCAAAATATAATCTTTTGAGTCCTAGCAGCAAAAGTTTGTCAATGACGTTTCTTCTGAGTCATGTTAGAAACCAAAGCTAGCTCAGCTCAAATAGCGTTCATAGGCTTTGCAATTAAATCATGGTTCTCAGGGTTAATTTAATTTGAATCAAATCTATTATATTTTTATTTCATTTGATTTATATTTTAAGCACTTTATGCATATAGCTATGTAAAATTCCAATTAATATTTAATATTTTTTTTCTATTTTAGATGAAACTGACGGAGACACTGCCAGGCCAAATAATGTTTGGCCTTCTTCTGTTTTCCTGTACATTGATTAGTAATATTAATGGACAATCAAATTACGCTTCTCATGCCAATAATATTGAGTATCAAGGAAAAGGATTACCAGAGGAAACGACGCTTGATGGCAAAGTAAGTTTTTATTTTTGAAAACACTTTAAGGAATACCAAGCTATTAATAAATTTTGATATATTAAGGTAACGAAATTGGATGATTTAAAACCAATTATATTTTTAAATCGAACGAAAGCTGCTCTGAATTGTGCTGCAGGTTCAATGCAAATTGCATTAAAATTTGATCAGCCATTTTTTGGTATTGCATATGCTGATTTTGATAGAAATAGTGCCTGCCAAATACTTGGTAAAGGTGATTTAAGTTATCAATTAGAACTACCGTTAAAAGGATGCGGCTCAATTCAGGTATAAATAAATTTCTTCCTTTTTCCAATTATTCTCTATTATTATTTTTTTTTTAAGGAACCACAACGTGTATTTACTAACAATATTGTTGTAAGATTTCATCCTGGTCTAGAAATGGATGGTGATGAAATTATAACAATTGTTTGTCGTTATCCACCACCAATTCCGTCTGTACCAGCACCAATTCCATTGTATGTTAAATTTTTTTAATTTATTTTTTGTTTTTAATATATGAATTTTTTTTGATAATTTTTGAAGGTTAAATCCATTAGGACCTACTCCTTTTGTTGAACCACCATTAAAAGGTTTCCAAATATTATTAATTATTTGTGCAATTATGTTCCTGACACTATTGTTACTTGGTTTGGGTGCTTCTTATTATTGTTTGCGTAGACGACCAATTCCAGTTGTTCGACGTTTACCAATGTCAATGGGAAGTGGTTCAGAAATTACCAAACTTAGTGGTAGTAGTATGGGTAATATATCAAACTTTGAGGGACTTAAAATACCAAGAGTTGGTGTACCAGTTACGGTACATAGTTCTTCTGGCAGTGAAGAAGTTGTTATTTCTGATACAATACCATCAGATTATCCAAGTGAATCACATTCAGAAATTGAAGAAATTGATACTAGGTATTTGTTACCAAATATATATGTGATTTTTAAATTTTTAATTTCTATTTTAATTTAGATCATTGCCATTCAGTTCGGCTGGTAGTTTTGAAAATAAAGGTTATGTTCAGGATGCTTCAAGCATATATAGCGAACATTATGGTCATGCACAAGAAATACAAGCTGCAAATGCTGTTACATCTAGTCTACCACCAATTGCTCTCAAAGAATCATCATCACCCAAATTTGATGTTCATGTACGTGTTAAACATCAAGCACCGCCACCACCACCATCACCTCTTACTTCTGATACTGAAAGTGTTGTTACAAGTATTATTCCTAGAAATAATCTCTCAACCATTATTGAAACACATGAAGACCGTGAAAGTATTATTACTATAGATTCACTGCCACCACATGAAGTTTCTCACTCACAATTTACATATGTTCCGGAAATACATAGAATACCGGAACGTGAACCACCATTACCTCCACCAACACCATCACGTCCTGTGTTCTCCGTTTATACTCGTACTCATCGTGATATTGAACAACAACAACCAGAAACATGGTCTGAAGATTATCCTGATGCACCTCAAATAAGTGAAACACGTAGCTTAGTTTCACTGGGCACTGAAATGACTGATACACACTCACTTTCGGAAATGGTAGATACAACACATTATTATCAACCGCAACAAATGCAGGAGCCACCAATTATTGCCAAACATCCAATTGTTTCACAACATAATGTTGATGATGTCTTCTTAAGAACAATAACTGAGAAAAAAACAATTGAAGATATTGAAAAACATAAACGTAGAATTACTGAATACAAAGCTAAATTACCACCACCAGATCCAACATGGGATGTTACAATCAGAAATTATCCAACAGAAAAAACAATTGGACCACAATGGGAAGATTTCTCTGATATATCAAGTGTTTCGGGTATTACTTTAACACCGAAAATGGAAAGAAGTGTATTGAGTGTACCGCCACCAGATCAAATTGTTGACAAATCAAAACAATTACTAAGTCCAATGTTAGTTGGTAATATGAAACCAATTGAAATACCGCCAGAAGATGCGACAGTACCAAATTGGGATGTTTTAATAAGAATTTTAGAAGATCCAGATAATCTACCACAACCCCAATTACAACCAGATGATACAAGTTCAGTACATTCAAGTATAAATCCATTAACACGTCAAATAAGTTATGAAGATAAAACTAAATGGAAAGAAATTATTACAACTGAATCAACATTAAGAACAATGTTAAAAGAAGCTGTTGTTCGGGAAGACTTCGAACGTATACGTAAAGATACACGTTATGAATCAATATTTGAACCACAAACATGGGATGTTATTATAAGAATTTTAGCACCAACATCTGGTGAAGATGATGATGATATTGAATTTAGATTACCCAAACGTAATGGACGTAAGCAACCATGGGACACAAGATCAAGACGCAGTTCTTTACCGACATTATATGAATATGATAGTGATGGTGGTTCAAGTGTTCGGACAATACGTCAAGATCCAATACAACCATTAATGATACAACCATCCTCGATAAATTATCCATCAACAAGAACAAGTGATAATAATCGTTCACGTCGTACATCACGTACATCATCATATGGCCCAGATAATGTTGATTTTCGTTCAATGTCTGAGGTAACAGTTGATTTTGGTCGACCAGATACAATGTCGGATGCAAGCAGTTATTATCGTCCACAAAGTGGTTATTTTGATTCAGAACCAGGTTTTGAACGTAGATCATTTAATCGTTCAATTAGTCATCCAAGTTTAGCTAGAGATGGTAGTGAATTTACAGAAAATTGGATTGTTAATGATAATGTATCTGATATATCATCAAATGATGATGGATCACCAAGACAAAATCGTAGATTTTTGGTATAACTTTTGTTTTTTTAAATAATGTAATAATTTAATTTTAATGTATCAAAATTTTTAGACATCATATCAGCAACAAAGACGTGTTCCACCACCACCACCTCCAAGACCAGGTCGATCAACAACTGTAACAAGATCTGAATATCATGAAGAAAGAGTAAATCGATATCAATCATAAGAAAATTAAATCCATATAATGGATCGAAAATATATTAAATTCAAACCCAGTAATAGGGAAGTCAAATAAATAATTTTTGTATTGATTTTAGGTAAGATACTCATACTAAAGTATGAGTGTCCTTGCAAGGAGTTTTTTTTTTAAGGAAATTTTAATAAAAAACCCATTTTTATTTTAAATTAATTTAATAATGTTTGCATAAAATGCATTTTAATATAATATATAAATAAAATACACATATATTGTAATATTACATCCAATTTAATATATGATAGTCACAACATTAGTATAAAAGGGGAACAAAATTATATAAATATCAAAATTTTCAATAAGATATTAACAAATTACTAACGTTGTATTACATTATTGCAATAACAGATTCATTATGGAGTTAAAATTTAAGAAAATTATTAGAATAACATAGGTCTGTACAGGATCTTTTAATAAGAGCTCCTAATTTAACGTCCTGCATGATTTAAAAAAAAATAGAATATAATTCCGAATCTCTCAAATAAATGAAAATTACCCTAAAACCTCATTTTTGGAGCTCAATATAAAAATTTGATTATTTTTAATAAAATCATCTCCGTGAGAATTTTTCAAGACTCCCAGAATCTGTTATTAAAATATATTTTTGGAAAATAAATATAATTGAATAAATTAATTAATATTAAACTTAACAATTTAATAAAATAAGTGTGCCAATTTAAAAATAACTTTTAATACTGCTTTAATTATTATTATTATTATTTTTTTATGTAATATATGAAAAACAATTTAATTTAATTTAATTTACATTTTTATTTTGTAAAACAATTATTTTATTCAAGTAATTTTTTTTTAAAACAAGTATATTTAAAAATCAAATTGTATAGTGACACTTCCTTCAATGGTTAATTTAGAAATAAAATTAGGTCTAACTTTAAGGAAATTAAAATAAAAATTCAAAAACATATAAATGAAGTAACAAGTAATTAAATTTGATAAAATAACTCACAGATAATAAAATAACATAACTGAAATATTAAAATATTACAATATATAACAAACGGGGTTCCATTTAAAGGAAGTGCTAGACGTTGTAGTGGTAATAAGGTTTAGTTTTGTCTCACTCAATACTATACGTACTGTAACAGCTTTGCTATTAAAATTAATAAAATAATTTTTTGTAAATCTTATGGTTACCATCACAAGAGAGTTCCTACAAAAGAAATTTTTTAAAACAAAGCTTGGGCAAGATTTTTGACTTTTAAAAACGCTAAGCAACTGAAATAAAAGTCTAGGTTTCAGACTTAATGCTATTGTTTAATTAGACTGCAGTTCAAGATTCTATTTTAGATTTCATTATAATATTCTAAGCTACGATTTACTTGAATTTAATAAACCTATACTTGAAAATTAAATTTATATATTAGAAAAATATATGATATCTGCCAATTTTCAATTCTTACTGTGATATGACTGAAGACAGAATTTATTAGAAATCATAGTTTTTTTATTTGTAAATTTAATTAAAAAACAAAACAATATTCAAAATATAAATCAATTAAAAATGTAAATTAAATTAATATATACTTTTAAACTATATTTTTTTTTGTAGAAATCAGCTTTTTTCAATAATAATAATGATATTAAAAAAATTTTAATTGAAATTACAGAATTTTCTACGATTAAAGGTCTTAAGATTTTATAAATCAATTAATTATAGAATTATTTTTATATCTATAATATTTGTTTTTAGACAAACCTTCACTCGTAATAAATTCTGTAATATATATTTAAGATAAACTTTTCATTTTAGAATAATTTTTTATAATTATCTATATTATATTAAAAATTAATATATTTATTTAATTTTCTTTAATTTTAAATTAAAATTATTTAAATATTTAGTTGTTTATATAAAAAAAAATAGATAATTATAAACTTTTATTTAAAATTAATTAAAATATTAATTAAAAAATAAAATATATGTAAAAAATTTTTTTTAAAAATAATTATATTAAATACTCGTTATTAATAATAAAAAAATATTTAGTTTTTAAAATAAAAATAAAAATTGGAAATCTTTTATAAAATGCTGTTCAACATATTTTTAATGATTTTTATTGTTTGCTTCGTGATTTCAAGGGTGGAGGGTAATTTCAAAATTTCTTTACTTTGTATCCATATGTTTGTACAATAAAAATGTTTTAATTCCTTGTTCATAAGTACTTAAGCATGCTTTTAAAATTGTTGTAAACCTAAAATTATATAATTTGTGAACAGTCCCATAACTTTGGCAACTTAAACTTAAGCATTAGATAAAGCTACTTTAGCTGCCAAATCTTTTATTTAATTCCTTTAATACGTTTAGATTATATACAGTATACTCCATGATCCAAGATGATTATTATGAACATCCGAAATTGGATATTAACTTCTAAACTTGAATATTAATGTTTGAAGATTCTTTTAAATTCACAGTTCGGACTAAAAATTTAGACACAATATTGTACTTCAAATGTATACCATAGAACTAATTATATAAAATTAAATTGCACAATATTACAATTAAAATAGTTTTATTGTACAAATATATAAAAGTAAAAAAAATTATAGGAATCTTTTATTTGAATTAAAAAGATTAATTATCTACATAAATTTAATTTAATTTAATTTAATTTTTTTTTCATATTATATGAAGTATTATTAAAAAAATTTTAATTTAGAATAAAATAACAATTAAAAAACAAGTTTTAAAAACTTATAAAATTTCTTTTTTGTATTAAATAAAAAAAATCAAATCCATACTTAGCACATTCCTTGTATGAAATTTAAATAAGAAAATAAATAAAAATAATTAAATAAATAAAAATTATTAGAAATTAATTTTGTACAATTTTTTTTTAACACATATTATAACTAAATATAATTAATAATTTGTATAATGTAATAAATAGGATATCCAATTTTCAATTCAAAACAAAAATTGTAACCATCAATAATCCGTCCAATAAATGATTTTTTGAGAAAAATATTAAAACAAATATATTAAAAATTATTTTTTTTTTTTTGTTTTAAATCAAATTTGTAATTAATTTACTTATCTCTACTTATTATGCTACTGCTACTGTACTTCATTTATATAAAGAAAAATGTATAATTAAATAATAAAAAAAAAAAAAAATTAATAAATATTAAATAATAAAATAACAAATAAAATATTGTTTTTTTCATTTAAATCAGGTTCTTGAATTTAACAATAAAAAATAGTAAAACAAGATTAGTTTAAGCCTAAACATTTGTTCTCTTGTCCAGGGCCATCACCTTTCTCAATGCATTTCAGATGAAAGTTTTTAAAACTCTGCTGATATTGAATATTTGTTTGACCAGGAAAGATTTAGCAAAAGGAACTAATAAATTTTATATACATTTATGGAAAATCGTATTAAATGTTGCATTTACTGTGCGAAATTTTGGGCATCTAGTACCTCACAAAATGTTAAAAGTTATAAAGTGTAATTTTTCCAGTTAATTTCAGTTTTTTCTTTTAACTTAAAATTAGATGTCTTGTAATTTTCAGTTTACCTCTTGCAATTCTCTGCCTCCATAAATTCTATACTTTGTAGAATGTTTTGAAAAAAGTTATATACATGGCTGAAAATAATTGTGACCTAATTTATGTTTAAGGAAAGAACTATGTATAATAATTCTATTTCATTTGTTTGAATATTTGTCAAAGTACCATTTTGCAGAGTTGAAAATACCCAGTGACTCAATATACCTTAAAATTTTGAACAAGCTGAAAGTTGACAAAAATAGAATCTTACAAAAGTTAATTTTTAAAATAATATTCATTTTATTTATAATTTTTATTTTATATATAATTTATATTTTATATAATCATTATATAATAATTTTTTTTTTTAAAGTTCTTATTTAAACTTGTTTTTTTTTTAAGATGACAAATATATGTATACATATTAATGACAATAGATATCTTAAGGTTTTTCATTTATAGGGTTTTATATTAATTTTTATATACTAGACAATTTTTTGTATAATTTGTGTATAGGTACATAACTACATCTTTTTCTTCATTTATTTTTTTTTTATTTCAATTTATAAAGCAAGTTTTTATTGATTTGAATAAAATTTTCTTCATTTTATTCAATTTTTTTATAAACTGGTCTTTTTCCAAATAAAATTTATATATATTCTAGTACAAATTTTGTTTTTAATAAATTGCAAAGCGGATTTCCATTTAAAAATAAAAAAAATATAAAAAAGAAAATTTTTAATAAAAATTATAAAAATTTCTATCTAAGCAAAGTAATTTAACTACAATTTTTCTACAATTTGATTTTATTTTTTTATTATTTCTACAATGTCTTTTTTAGCAAAATGTTAATTAAAATTGCAAAGTTGAATTTATTTTCAATTTAAAAAAAAAAACTTTGTATTTCTAACTACTTTATGTCTATTTTAAGCAATATTTTATATATTAATTTTTAATTAATTTTTTTTTAAATTAAAATTTATCGTTCATTTAAAAAAAAAAATAATCAAAAAACAAGTGAAAGAACCAAATTAAGTTGAACACGGGTTTAAACTTTTATATTTAACTTTTTTTTATAATAAAATTGAGTTTTTTTTGGATAATTTTAAAAAAAAAATTTAAAAAACGAATAAAACTAAGTTTTAAATAAGTTTAAAAATGTAAAAAGTTTGTTTTTTATAATTCTAAATTTATTTCAAATAAAAAACTTCTTTTTACCTTGAAATCAAAAACAACTTTTCATTTTAAGTTGAATTGAATTTTACATAAGTTTAATTTGAAGTAGATTTTATTATGTAATAAGTTCAATTTGATTGGTTAAAATTTTAATATGATAATAATTTACCAATTAGTAAGTAATAAATTGAAGTTGATTTGTAAAAAAATTAATTAAAAGTTGAAATTTTAATGAATTCCTAAAATTTGACTATTCGATAAGATTTGTCTCACTATTTTTGTAATTCAATCACTTTTATTATCCCAATTTTTAACGCAATTCTAATTTTCTTAATTTAAAAATTTAACTATAGAAAAATTGTTTAAAAATAAATATTCATATACCACCCCACCACAACACAACCTTTTAAAAGATTTAAATGAAAATATTCGAATTATGAATGAAATTTCTATAATCGGATGAAAACATTAATAAAATAAAAAATCTTTTTAATTTATTTTACACAATTAATTAATTTTATTCAAAAAAAAAAAACAGTTTTTCTAATAAACAATTTTTTTTAATATATATATATATTGCATACTTTTGTTTTAATTTAATTAAAATTGTTTTTTCATTTATTTTTCTCATAGAACAATATATTTTTACACCATTATTAAGACTTATTTCTGATTTTTTTCTTTTTCCTATATATTTTAAATATTGTTTTATATTTAATAACTTTTTTTTTGCTCTTTTTTTTTTTTTTTTTTAATTTTCGTTATTTAAATATTCGCAATTTATTTATTTATTATTATTAAAAATCTTTTCTAATGTATATTTTTTGACGAATTAAATATTTATTGATGACTTTAGTACTTATTATAGTTATTTCAGTACTTTACCTTTTTGTATTTAATAATAGTAGTATTACTATTATATATTTATTATACTACTGAAAAGTTATAAAATTTTTTTTAATATATATTTTTTATATAGTATATATACAATTTAATAAATACAAAAAAAAAATTTTAATACAAATTATTAGAATAATTTATAAAGTTCAATAAGTAAAAGAAAGAATATTTTTTTCTTATCGATTTTTTACAAAATTATTAATTAAAATATTTAAAAGTTGACTGATTGGGCTTAAATGATTATTAAGCTTAATTATGCCAAAAAAAAAAAATAAAATAATACAACACATTCATGGTTTTTGGCACCCAATTTTTAATGATGGTATCGTATTCTGAATGTGGGAATAAAAAAATTCAATTGAAAATTTATAACTTAAAACTGAACAAAACTTAAAGGTCAATTTTTTAGAATAATAAGAATATTTAAAAAATATATAAAAATATTTTGAATATAATTTACCCAGATTATTTTACGTCTTTTAAAAACATTGAATAAAATATAATTAATAAAATTAAAATATAATTATATACTGCGGTTATTTTACATTAATTGTATTTTTTTAAATTAGTTTTTCTCCCTCATTTTCTTCCTGATGAATTCACATTTTTTTAATAATACCAGCACCAGTTTTATTTAATATGGTTATAAAATTTAAAAAAAAATATTTTAATAAAAGAAATATACAAAAAAAAATAATAATAACGAATTTACAATTAATATACAAAAACAAATAGAACTTACAAAATAATACAATACACAAATGAAATAAAAAAATATTACAAAAATAAATTATACAAAAATAAGAAATTCTATAAAAAATATATTTAATATATATTTAAAAAATAAAAATTAAAAAATATTTTATAATATATTTTAATATTAACAAAGAATGAAATAAAAGCATTTGTTTTTGTTTTTTTTTTTTTTTGATTATTAAATCATTTATATTTTCTGTAGTTTATATTTTATTTAATTTTTTTTTTTTTTGTAACATTTACAGATTAAAGGAAAAATAATAATTGGTTTTTTTTATTTATTTTTAATCACATAAGAAACAAATAATATTTATATTTAGATTTTTCTTTTTTTTTCGTATTTTTTTGTTTTTTTTTTGTTTTTTTTTTTTAATAACAACTAAAATATTTTAATAACAATTATTTATATATATTTTATTTATTTTTTCTGTTTTTGTTTTTTTTTTTTTTTAAATTTTAAATATAAATTTGAATAACAGCCTATAAATTATATTTTTGAATTTTGAAATTTTGAAAATTTATTTTTTATTTTAATATAGGTAATCAATTGAATTTATTTTTAATATGAAAAAAACATAAACTAAAATATGGTAAAGAGGAAGGAAATGTATATATATAATAAAAATAAAGAACAAAACACACACATATGTATTGATTTTTTAATTATATAACTTAAATTAAACCAAAAAAAAAAAACAAAAAAAAAAAGTATAGTTAAAATTATGTAGAATTTTTTTTTTATTAAAAATATTTTATTTTATTTAATTTTTAAATTTATTATGCAGTTTTTTTGATGGTTTTTTTATTTATTGTTTTTTTTTTTTTTTTTTATTTTGAATCTATTGTTGCTGATAACCACCAAATTGATTAGGATTATAAAATTGTGGTGCACCCTGTAAATAAATTTAAATGAAAAATAGTTAATTATTAATTTTTTTAATTAATTAAATTCTAATCTAAAATTCTAACCTAAAAAAATATAACTATCATTTTAAGAGTTTTGAGATTTTTTTCCGAAATCATCGTAATGAATCGTATGAAATTTTGATGTTCTAATCCAAAATATAATCTAAATTTTATTTATATTTAAATAATTAAAAGACTTATTTACAACTCATTAATATTTCGGAAAAAAATTCTAACCTCAAAATAAACAAAAAATTTTAAAAACGGATGGCAGATGGAATTACAGCACACAAAAAAAAAAATTTGACCTTTTATGAAAGGTTTATTTGTAGCAATAATAATTCTTAGGGTATTTAGCATAATGTTATAAAGTTATTAAACTAAAAAAGTTCATACTTTGGTTATATTAGCAGTTATTTACGGATGTAATGAGACTACACTCATATCAATATATGTTATTTAATATAATTTAATAAAAGTTTTGCCAGATATACTTCTAAAATATATTTTTAATTAATCTCTGGCAACATTTAAATTGAAAACTTGAAGAAATAAATGGAAATTGAAAAAAAAAAATACTCTCATTGAAAATATCTTCCATATTTACGACATGAACTTTCCAAAGTAAATCCAAAATTTATCTTCCAAAATATGTTTGAAAGAAACTAGGACTTTTAATCTGTAAAAATAAAAAGTTAAAAAAAAATAAATAAAACAATAAAAGGTAGAAAATGATTCTCAAATTGTAAAAACTGACTATGTATGTAAATAGAAATTAAGATATGCCTCAACAATCCTCACCATTACAATTAACATACAACAGACACTTCTTTTTGTTATTAAATATATTTAATTTCACAAACCACGTTTCTCATTCTTTAGTTTTTCTAGTAGTTCTCTAATAATTGTTTGTCAGGAAAGTTGTCTTTAATTAATTTAATTTAACGCACGCACAATTTGTCTTAATGCACGCTCATACATTTTATAAGTTAAGGAAGGAATTTATATTCCATACACAAAATAAATAAAAATTAAATACTTATTACAAATAATATAAAAATTTTGGTCATGTCTTCAATCAAATATTCGCTATCTATCTTTCATACTTATTATTATACAATATTAACCTACTTCTTGTTGTTGTTGTTCTTCACCACCATCACTCATAACTGGAGCTGGAATAAAAAATCCAGTTTGAGGTACTATTGTTGGCATTGCGGGTGCTAAAATAGGTTCAGCTGGTTTTGGCGAAGGAGCACCAGAAGGATTAAATACATCAACATATGATTTTTTTAATGCTGTAACAAAAAAAAAATCAATTTTAATAAACAAAAAATTAAAAAAATAAAAAACAATTATATTACTTCTATTTCGTTGCATTTTAAACATATTCGATTGCAAATTAGGAACTTTTGTTGGTTCACCATGTGGTTGTTGTTGTTGATTTACTGCATTAGTTGAAGTATTCAAATTTTGCTGATTAAAATTTGTGTTATTTTCAATTGGTGCAGTAACAACATTATTAACTAATGTTGGATTTTCAGTAATAGGCTGTTGTAGTTGTTGTTGTTGTTGTTGAGGTTGTTGCTGTTGTTGTTGTTGATGTAATTGTTGAGGTTGTTGCTGTTCTTGATATGATAAATTTGGTGCTGGATTAAATTGTGTATGTTGAGTTTGATCAAAACTAGAATTTTGCAATTGGTGTTGCTGCAATTGGTGTTGTTGTTGTGGTTGTTGTTGAATTTGCTGTTGTTCTTGTAAATTAAATGCATTATTATTTGTTGGAATTGTTGGATTTGATGGTATGCCTTGTGGCATTGATGGCATTATATCAGACATTTTTGGTGGTGGTTTAAAACTTTCTGTTGTATCTTCTTCACCATCTGTATTAACCCATCGTTTTTTCTCCGGATCCCATACAATTGTTGGATTTTTATCATCTGGTAAAATCATTTGATTTTTTGGTTTTAATGATAATTTATTCCAAATACCTTCAAACCAACCCGAATTTTGTGAAGAAATATTAAGGCTACAAGATTAATAAAAAAATAAAATTTGTTACAAAATTTTATAAAAAAAAAAAAAAAAAAATATTAAAAATGAAAAAAAACAAAACCTTTTATTTAGAGATTTTGAATCCTTCTTATCAGTTGATTTACGTTGATCTTTGTTAGTATCTACTGTTTTATTTGCATCTAATGATGAATTTGGTGCACCACTATTGTTGTTGCTATTATCATCCTCATAAAAACTTTTTTTTTGATTAACTTTTGTATTGGGCAATGAAATTGATGGCCTGGCAACCTTTTTTTTTTGTGTGTTATTTTGTTTTTAATTTTATGATTTATGTGATTTTTTTTATTATTAAAAATTTTTTTTTTTTTTTAATTTAATTAATTATTTTAAATAAATTTTTTTTTGGATTTTTTTTTTTTATTTTTTTTTTTTAAATGCAAAAATTAAATCAAAAAAAAAAAAAGAATTAAATGAGATAAAGTGCCGGTTGTGTTAGTTTAACAAAAAAAAGGAAAAGAAAGAAAATACAAATACAGAAACAAAAGATAAATTAAATTAAATTAAAACATTGAAATTAAAAGATTATTTAAAAAAATATACAATTTTTTTTAAAGTAATTTTTAAAAGAGAAATTTAATTAATTTTTTTTTAATTTATTAGAGATTTGATTCGATCATTAAATAAATTAATTTATAAGATAAATTGATTTTTCAACAATTTCTGAACTATTTATTAAATGAATTACACCAATTAATAAATTAAATTTAATGAAAAAGCATTCAGTCTAGTTATTAAAGTTATTATATAAAAATTTTTTAATAAAATAAATTAATAGTAAACCGAATTAGAAACCTAAATGAGAAAATGTTTTAAACAAAGATTAATGAAATGCTAGATAAATTTTTTTAACACATTCAATCCCAAATGACAAATCGCAGAATATTTAACGTAAAGTTAAATTAGATTTTATTATGTATTAATATTATAAAATATAGAAAATAGCAAATTACTTGAATATGAAGCAAATGAATTTAAGTTATGAAAAGTTTTTAAAGTTTTTAAACTTATTAAGGAATAAATATTTAAATGATTTAAAAATATCCAAAGAATCTCATAATTTTATGCCTTAATTTTATAATCAAATAAATATCAATATTTAACATTTAAGCATATTCATTAACTTACATACATATTATTTCTAAAAAATTCCTATATTTAATTTGAAAAGATAGAAGAATCACCTAACTTTTTCTTTATAATTCAATTTAATTAAAAAGTAGTCTTAATTAATCTTAATCGCTTATAATAGTAAGGGGTGACCTTAATTAATCCGAATCGTCAACCAGAATTAACGAATTATTCTTAAAAAATAGTAAAAAGGTATTCCAACAAAGATTCTATACATTAACAGTTAACAGAACACTGATTTTGAATTATATTAATCTAATAGACTTGTAGGAAAGATCAAACACACATCTTTTTAATATATATACATTTAGAAATTGATTACAACTATAATTTAATATAAAATTTTGGAAAATCTGAATTATAAATCAAAATTAATAAAATTTAAAAAAACAAAATTATATAAATACCAATTGAGACAACAACAAAATATAAGAAAGAATATTAAAAAAAATAATATAATCGTGCAAAAATTATTAAATAATTAAATAATAAATTAGTACTTAATCATCTCTACTAATAATTATCTATTTCCATTCAAATATATTTTTTTTAATTCTTTTACAATGATTTTTTTTTCATAATTTTTTATTTTTTTTTTTTACATAAATTCTTTCGGTTCTAATTCAATTTCTATTTAAATAGAAATTCTCTATTAATTTTAAAATGGATCATCAATTGCATATGTACGTACTGGTTTTGATTTTTTATAATCTATATATTTTTCAAAATTTGTTAAATTTTTTTCAACATCACTGCACATTTTTGCATAATTTAAATGTTCACCAATTTTGGGATTTTTAATTAATTCTTGTATTGAATATGATTTATGATTTTGTTCATTAAAATTTATATCATCATCATTATCTTCATCATCATCATCATCATCGGCAGCATCATGATGATGTTTATTATAAAAATAATTTTGACATTCATAATCAAAATCATCCTTATTATTTTCTATATCATTATCATCATAATCTTCATAATCTTCATCATCTTCATTATCGTCATCATTGTCATCATCATCATCATCATCATAGTCATTATCTTGATCATTAAAATTTTTATCAATTTTATTTAATATTTTATCATCATATTCTTTAAATATTATTATATTTTTATCAACATTTAATGGATTTTTATTTAAAGATTTAATTTTTGAAGAAGATGAAGTTGTTTTTAGTTGCTTTTGTTGTTCTTGTTTTGGATTGGGATGTTTTACATTTATTATTGTTGGTATATGATATAGTTTTTCAATTGTAGTAGTAGTTGTTGTTGATTTTAATTTAAAATTACTACCATTATTTATATTATTATCATTATTATTACTATTAGTTATAATATTAGTATTAGTTTTATTAATATTGTTATTTGTTGTATTAAAATTAATATTTGAACATGATTTACTTGTTTTAATTGGACTATCAATTGGAAATGTACCATTAAATACAATATTTTTAAATTGTAATTGATTTGTATCATCATTATTAAAATTTAATGGTATTATTTCAGTTGTTTCATTTGGATGATGTTCATGATGATGAAGATGATAATGATGTGGATCATTAATATTAATTGTATTAGAATTGAAATTATTTTTATTTAAATTATTAATACTATTACTATTATTTTGAAATATTTTTGAAGATGTTGAAGGATTACCACTAAATGATAATGATTGATTATTATGTTTTTTACATGATATTAATTCTTTACTAACATTTTGATCAATTTCATTATTATCAGAAATTTGAAATATAGTTTTTGAAAATAATGGTGGAGTTTTATCAATATTAGTTTTTGTTAGCTTTGTTGTAGATGTTGTTGTTGCAGTTGTTGTTGGTAATATGGTTGAAACAATTTGATGATCATTATTCAATGAAGTTTGAATTGTAGCTTTATTATCATTGTTAATACAATTAGAATCTTTTTTATTTGAAATAGCTTTAAAAGATATTTGAAATGGTGGCAATTGATTAAATTGTGTTAATTGTTTTGTGTTAGAATTAGCTAGGGAAGTAGTAGCTGTAGCATTTTTAACAGAATTAATTGCTTCAAATGCTGCAGATGTTGTTGATACTGTTGCACAATTAGTAGTAGAAGTAAGCATTTCCGTTTTAATTGAAATTTTTTTATTTTTAATGTCATTATCATCATTATCATCATCGTCATTATTACCATCATCAATTGTTAGAATTTTTTTTGCAGTGCATAATGCTGTTCTTGTTAATGCTGTGGTTTTTATTGCAGAATTTAAATTTTTACTTAATGTAACATTATTAAAAAAATCATATTGCAAATTGGCAAGCGATACATTATTATTACCAGTGTTATTATTATTATGATTAAAATTTTTTGAAATCAATGATTGCAAATTTTTATTTTTATTTAATTGTAAATCAACCGGCATTTTAAACTTATTTTGATATTGAATTTTACTTACATCATCTTTTATAGTAGGAGCATGATGGGGAGGTTGTTGTTGTAATAATTTCTCATCTTGTTGCTTTTGTTGCTGTTGTTGTTTCAATTGTAAAAAATTTGTTTTACTTGGAAATGTTGTTGATTGTAAAAGACTGGCACTTAAATTATTTTTTAATTTCTCACGTTTTTGTTGCTCAAGTGTCAACGAAGAAGAATTTAAAGTGGGTGTTGCTAATGTTGTAGAACGTTTTGGAAAATTTACTTTTGAAATTGATTTATTATTATTATTTGATGATTTTATAATACTTGAAATTGTACCGATTTCATTACGAAATTTTGGATCCATTGATCTTAATTTACTAATAGTTAATATTTCATTATTTGAAAATTTATTTTGTTTTAAATCAGTAAAACTAAATGAATCAAATGATTTATTACTATTATTACTATTATTATTTGATACAATTTTATCTGTTCCTAGAGACTTTACAATATTATCTTTTGTAATTGAATTGGTTGCAATTGTTGTTGTTGAACTACTTTTAATAGGAATTGTTTTTTTAATAATATCAATTTCAGGTGTTATACTTTTAGATTTATAATCCATTGGCTGCATTTATATTAAATAAAAATAATTGACTTTTTTTTTAGAACTATATATTAACTATATTTATTTACTATATATTTCTTTATAGAGTACATTATATAAAAAGAACTTCAAGGGTTATATTGTTTTCGATTTTGAAATTTAAATTTTTCCAAAAGCTCTGAGAACAAAATTTTAATAATTTTCATATTTGCATTTTTATTTTTTTAAATAAATTGAATTCTTTTAAAGAAAAAGAATAATTTAAACAAAAATATGTCTTTTTTATTAAATTTAAAGCCGACAAAGAAAATTTCTTATACAAAATCTTATTTTTGAATGATTTGAATTTATGAAAATGAAATGAAAACATAATCAAAAAAAAAACCCAATAATGAAATGGTAAGCTTATGAATTGTAAAAAAAATTATCTCTTAAAATTAGTATAATTACAAATTAAATTTATAATATTTACAACTTAAAAAAATTCCCAGAGCCAAATTTTTATATTTTCTTTAATTTTTTTTTTCATTTTTATTGACTTGTTTTTAAATTTAAAATTTGTGTTGACTTACCTCCTCAGACATTCCTCTTTGATCAATTGATGATTGATTCCAACTATTATATTCATAACCATTTTGATTATTTATAAAATTTTGATTTTGTTGACCAGCTAATTGATTTTCCTGTAAACCATATTGATTCATTTGGGGTTGTTGTTGCTGTTGTTGCTGATATTGTAATTGTTGTACATTTTGTATATTATCATTTTCATTTGAATTTTCTTGTATTGGTTGTTGTTGCATTTTACTTGGATCATAAAATTGAGCAGATTGAGAGTGTTGTGGCTGATATTCTGCACCAAATGTTGAATTTTGATTCACCGTATTTAAATTTTGAACTTGCTCTTGCGGTACATGTGGTTGTTGTAATTGTGGTTGCTGTTGCTGTTGTTGGTTTAATGAATCTAATGAATAATTATTTGTATTATATTGTGAATTAAGTTCATAAAACTGTTGATTTATAGCTCTAAATTGATCAACAATATTTTCATTTTGCTGTTCATATTGTTGTTGGTTTTGATTTTGAACATTTGATTCGTAATTACCATAAGAAGAATTTCCTTCATTACTATTTTGTCGATTATAGGCTACTATTTCGGGCTAATAAACAAAAGAAAAACAATTGAATAAATATAACATTATATTATTTTAAAAATTAATAAACCTAATACCTTATAATTTCCTAAAACATTTTGTAAATCTTGTAGCCATTTTTGATTTTCAAATTGATCAATTACTTCAGTAAATTTTGGATCATTTGGATCTAAATTATCTAAAGTTTTTTCTATTGTTGGATCATAAAATTTTAATCTATCAGATAAATCACATATTTTTGCTATGAAAGACATTTCATATTTTGATGGATCTAGTTGAATATGGAGCGATATTTGTTCCATATACATTAATGCTTTCATTTGAAAACCGTAATCCAACATTCGTGTAGCTAATAGATATTTATAAGGCTGTAATTATATATAAAAGATTAAAAATTTAAAAATAACTTAAAATTTTAAATTTTTACCTGAAATTCTGGAATTGAGAATTTCTCATCGTTTAATGAACATGCATATTCATAAATTTCTGTCATCATAATTGCTTCATTAAAAGCAAATTCTCTAAATTTCTTATTAAATGGTGAACCTAATAGAACCAACCTAAAGGAAATAAGAATAAATAATAATATTGATAAATAATATGTAAAATAATTAAATACCTGACAGCATTTTGTGAATTTAACATAAATGAATTTTCATGTTGTTTTGCAGCATTACTGTATGTACCAAAACCAACTTGAGCCATTAAGAAACAAAAATGTGCGGCAAAATAATCACCACGATTATACAAAGAATCACCCAATGTTGTAATTGCTTTGCGATCTAAATCAGGTCTCTGCGAAGTATTCGATAAAATCATAGCTAAATGTGGCCTCCAATCACCCCATTTATCATCTTGAACACATGTTACACTTGCCGGTGTTTTATAACTCATTAATTGATACAACGTTTGTAAGGGATCATTAAATGGTAATTTATTAGCAAATTTCATCATAACATTTGCATACAAACGACGATCAACTTTTGATGCCAAAAATAATGCATGACCCCATAAATTATTATTAGATGCCCATTCCAAGGCTTCATTTATATTACCATATAATAAATAATTACGAAATTTATCTGTTATTTCACTTTCAGTTAAATTATGTTTGCTTCTCGTACGAGTTGTTGAAGAACCAATCTTTAAATTTTTAACTTTTCTAACTAAATCATCGGCAAGATCATCATGATCATCGTCATCAGTTTTTACATCATTTTCAGTATCAGAATTTTCATCACTTTTATTTAAACTTTCATTTTTATTTTCATCATCTAAACTATCATCTTTATTATAATCATTAGAATTTTCTTTATAAAGTGATCGTTTTGTTGAGTTTACATTATTTTCATATGGGTACTCTTTTTCATTTCTAATTAAAAGTTCAGCAATATCTGTACCAATTACAACCTAATATTTTTTAAAATAAAAAAAGATTATTTTCACAAGTTTATTAGTAATTAAAAATTGAAAAACTTACCCCATTTTGTCTTAATAATAAAATAAGTAAATTCCACATTAACACAAACGATGCCTTATTTGATTGACTAACAGAATTTATACTTGACATTGAATTTTGTCTTGAATGAATTTTTTGTAATGCAGTTGGACCTAAACGTATTTGATCTTCACAAAATTCAATAATAGTTTTTTTATGTGTAATCCCACGTACTAATGGTCCTGGAAATGCTTGAAATAGACGACGTGTCGAATCATTACACCCAATTTTAACAATTTTTACTATTTTAGAACCACTTTTTTGCATATACTTAGGTTTAACCCAAACCATAACCCCAGCTGATAATGAAACTATTGCATGCTCATTATTAAACTTTTGGGGAGTTAATCGATGTAGTTCTTGCGTTAAAGAGGCACTGTCTCCGATAGTTAAAGACATGTTGTCAACCCTAGTACCAAATATTTTAAAAAAAAGTATTTAACAAAATTTTGTTAATAAAATAATGTAAAATTTATTCATACCTATCTTTATCATTATTTACAGAGCTACGTCCAGAATGAACAGACTCTCTACCATCTGCACCAGTAGTATTAGTCATAGTGCTAGCAGGACCTGTTGCCATCATATCTGGATGTAATTGATTGCCATTTTCCGTAAAATATTTATTATACCATTCAGCATATGCTTGAGGATTAGTTCTTCGTAACTGTTCGTAGTATTGCTGTTGCTGTTGATAATAGGCATATGGATCGTAGCCATACACATTTGAATAACCATACATTTGAGAATAAAGCTCTTTTTCGCGACCAGAGCTACGTAATAATTCTCTTTCTCTCTCACTTGCATTTCTACTACTACTACCTTTTCTATATTCATCATCATAATCAGAACGACTACCTTTGTCTTTTTTGCTTCTACGATGCTTATCTTTTCTATCTTCATATTTATATTCGCCTCTATCATCACGTTCTCCTCTTCGACGATCTTTTTTACGATCTCTTTCAATAGTATTATATTCGACACCACCACTGGTGCCGCTTCTTCGTTCATCTTTTTCATCTCGTTGTTGTTTCTTATATTTTCGATCCTTTTCATCTCGACGATATCCAGCACCAAAATCTTGGTCACTATCACCACGATAATAACGAGATCCTTCAGTTTCATATCGGGAATCATTATCATAGCGTTTATGTCTATGACCTCGTTCACGTTCTCTATCTCTATCACGATCCGATCGATCTGATTTTCGATCTTTATAATCGCGACCTCCTTTTTCATAACGTTCACGTTGCTTTTCATTATTACTTCTTCTGCGATTACGTTCGGTTTCATTTCGTTCATCTTCGCTTCGTTCGTTTTTAACATTACGATAATCCTTGCCACCTTCGCGATATCTGCCAGATGTGCGGCCACTTTGTTTATCTTTACGTTCTTCTACGCCCGATTTATATTTATCACGTTGATTTTTTACACTACCTTCACGATAAGAACGATTTTTATTACGATTATCACTAGAATTATCATCAGATTCTTCACTATAATAACGATTATTCTTTTTATCTTCAATCGGGTCATAATCAATACGACCAACTTCATTTTCACTACTACGTTTCGATCTTTTATCATCAAGATGTCGAGAATTCCTACGAATTGCATTTGGTCTATCACCTCTTTCATCACTTTCATCGTTTGCAGTTGAGGGCAAAGATAAAGTCATTTTTTCACTTGTACCACCTAAACTTATTTCAATATCATTTGATTTATTAGACATATTTTGTGGAATAAAATCTTGAATATTTGCACCTAAAAGTTAATATATATGATTAAAAACAGCAAAAAATTATTTAAAGAAACTTACCCTCAATTGGCTCATCCCGTGATGATGGTAAATTTAGTTCTGTTTGATGAGAATTAAAGTTTTTATTACTGCCTAATTGTTTTTGGTGTAATTGTTGCTCATCTTCTAAATTTTCACCTTCCATTTCTATTTCACGCTGATTGCTATTAGTTTGATTTGTTAAATGATTGTCTTCAACTCCAGTTACAACTCTTTCATTTTGATGTTGAGGCATTGATGATGATGGAATATTGTTTGAAACTGGTAAAGTTTGGACAAATATTTGAGTTTGTTGATTATCGTTATGTTCACTTTTACCGGGGACTTGATATAAATTTCTGTCTGAGTTTATTTCGTCGTCAATATCTGCACTAACAGTTTGAGCATTAGTAAAAGCAGAAATTGGCGATGGTATTGTATCTTGACCGTCAGCTTGTCTTTCTAAATTTAAAGTCGACGATGATGCCAGCTCTGTTCCAGGCACCATACGATCAAAGTTTGGTGGAATATAATTTGAAGAAATATTTTGTACCGAAGAAGGCATTGGTGGTAAAGGTAATGTATTTTCAGTTTCCGGTTGACCTAAAACAAGTCTTGATAAACCGGGTGGAGGAAATGAATCATTCTCGTTAGTTTGTTCTTCAATATCATAGTGCCTTCCTGATTGCTGTGACGGTTGATTATTACTGCCAAATTCACTACCCTCCTCTGACAAATGAGAAATTTGCATATAACGATTTCGGTCATTAGTATCTTCAATATTTTCATTAATATCATTAACAATTTCAGAATTTTCAGGAGAAACGATTTCCTGATTTTCTTGATTAGATAACGATGTTGAATAAGATGTACTTTGTGGTCTAGAATTTTGAAATTCTTCAGGTGGTGGTGGACTGAAAAATTGAGTTGAAAAATTTGGTTGAACAGAGCTAGATTTAACTGGTGGAGGCAAAAATGCTCCAGCCCTTCCATGCTGAGCCGGTCCAGTTCTTTTAAATGGATTAGAATTTGTATGAATTTGATGAACAATGGGTGGCGGAGGTAATTCGGTTTTAGTTTCTAAAATATTTTCTTGTTGAGTATTTCCTTCTTCTGGTGATAATTGTGGAGGAGGAATTTTCGAAATATCTGGATGTTGAATTTGATTCACAGAAGTTGGAGGGCTATTACGCCCGGGAGGACTAGCAAATTGTTTTGGTGGCTGTGATACTGGTTTTGCTTGCGATATATAAACCGGGTTATTTCCATGTGAATTTTGTAAATTTTGATTATTCTCCAAATTATTTGTGCCTTTTTGTTTGGGTTGCTTTTCTTGACCTTTATTTTCATCAACTTGCGGTTGTTGTATTGGTATTGTCGGGAAAAAATTATTATTGTTATTTGTCTTAAAACTATCTTCAATAATAAATGCTTCTAAATTTTTATTTTCAACATTTTCGAAACTTTTAATATAATTTTCTCTAGAATCATCTGTTGATCCCCATTGCCAGTTATCATTGGTAGAATTTCTTAATGGTTGTAAATTTTGCGAATTTTGTGAAGTCTGTATTTGTTGTTGATTTTTATCTTCACTTTGATTAACATTATGAGAAGAATATTGTTGAGGTTGGGGTGGTTGATGCAATTGTTCCTGCACCTGATTTTGATGCGGTTTTTGATCTTGTGGAAGTTGTTGATACTGATTTTGTTGTTGATCGTTTTGTTGTTGTTGTTGTTGGTGTTGTGGTTGTGTTTGTTGTTGTTGATGATTATAAGATTGCATTAAATTACTATTAAATGAAGGTGCAGGTGCGTTTTCAGTAATTTCTTTCTGAATATTTAAATCATTCCATTCCCAATCATCCCAACCATCTACTCCTTCACTATCTTTCCTTTTATTATGATCAAAGAAATTTTCCAATTTTGGAGCATTATTATTTGCTATAGATTGTTGTTGCTGCTGATGATGTTGTAATTGTTGTTGTTCTACACTGGTTGTTATATTTGTTTGTTGTCCAAAGTTATTATGAGGAAAATTATTTAAAGAATCAGTAGTAGTAACAACCATTTGTTGTTCAGTTTGTGTCAAAGTTTCTGTTGGTGTTGGTGAAAACATTGGAACTAGAAGTGGTTGTTGTTGAAAATATGTACTGGTTTGAGGAGCTGTTGTCAGCTGTTGTTGAAGTTGATTTTGTTGTGGTGGTTGTTGATTTTGTTGTGTTGTTGGTTGATGTTGTTGTTGATTTTTATACAAATTATTTGATAATTGTTGTTGTTGTTGTGGCATTGATTGTGTAAAATTTGCATATTGTGGTGGCAATGGAGTCGGAACTTGCAATGGTTGTGTTTGCCAATTACTTTGTTGTTGTTGTTGCGGTTGAGTTGGTGACTTATACGCATTCAACTGAAATTGTGTTTGCATTTGTGGAGCTTGTCTTGTTGGCTGTTGTTGGCCATATTGTCCGTAAGTTGGTTGAAACTGTTGTGATTGCCACTAAAATAAATAAAAAAAAAAAAATATTTAATACTTTACTCAAAATATCAAATTTAAACAATTTTCTGAATTCAATAAAAAACCATTTTTTATAAATATGTACTCATTTAATTAATAAGAGATATAAATTATTTTTATTATTTAAATAAAATAATATGTGTTTACATTCAGCTTTGTGATAAAAATAAAATTCTTTTGTTAATATTATTAACAACTGTGCAAATTCTGGTTGTGATAATAAAATTGAATTATGGAGTATGAATTTACATTCTTGAATCATTAATTATTTTTGAGAAGATTTTCAGATAAAATTATGTATTACGAATAAATATAAAGATTGTCTTTACAGATGGAAATAATTTCTGTTATATTCTTTGACATTACTTAACTTAAAAAAAAAAAATATTTAATCGCAGTTTTCAATATTTTGAGAAAACTGATACAGCCTATAAAAGATTAAAAAAATAAAAATAAAATAATAAGTAGGTATAAGTAAATAAGTGTACCTACATATTGCAAAATTAAGTTTATTTTTAAATAATTATATTAAAAAAAAAAAAACAACTTTTGTCGAGCTATCAGAAAAAGGTCACATTAATGCAATAACCTTTAGGAAAGCATATATAATTATAGTACCTATATATATATTGTATAACTATTAAATTTGTCTTTTAAATACTAATATGTTTTTTTAATATAGGTAGTCTAAATATTAATTTTAGGTGCTGATTATATGAAAAAATTGTGTGAAAAAGGTCAATGAATCTTTGCAAAGGCAAAAAAAAAACCGGAATATGCAAATTTATTTAAACGTAAGATATTTACACCATTTTTTTCTAAATATGGTCTTATTAATATTGAATATATAAGTATACACCTAATATTTTATTCATTTGAAAAAAATGAATAAATTTTATAATTTTTATAAATTTTATAAATATTGATCAAATCTATTATAATAGTTATATTTTCCATTCATACATTTACTTTGCTCTATTTTTTTCCCCAATTAAATTGCTTTATTTTATTTTATGCAAGACTACACTTCAAATAAATAAAGAAAAGTAAAATTTTATATACATTTGCATATAACAAAATTTATTATAACAAGCACGTACTTCGTACTTACTTTTTTTTAATTTTTTTTTGATTTTTTTGAAGTACATATATTATAACTTTCACTTAAGACCCATTAAAAACTTTAAAAACTTACAACCTATTAAGTTTTAGTATTTATTTTTCTCATTTGTTACAAATTTTAATGTAGGTGATAAAGAAAAAACTTGAAAAAAAAAAAAAACAAGTCATCCAAGAAATAGAAAATAAAATTTTTTTTGTAATTATTTTTTAAATAAAATATTAAGTATTGAATACCGTGACTAAAGTTTATCAGAAATTTATCAAAAATAAAAATTATATATATTTTAGTTTATTGGAAAACTTAAAATATATATTTTTAAGTGATCCAAAATTAACTAAATGTAGAAAATATGTATGGAACATATGAAAGTATGTCTATAATCTATATATCTACTTATATTCTTATGTATATAGTTATTAATACACTATATATCTAAACTTTATTGGTTTAGTAGATATGTTTAGGTGGCTCTACAACAAAAAAAAAAAAAAAAAAAGCAAAGAAAAATTTAACTCGTTTTAACCTAATTTAAAATTCTCACCTCTTGTTGAACATAATTAGAAGAATTTAATCCACCACTAATATCACTACTAACTGGCACCATATTAGCAGACTGCGGGTGCTGCTGCTTATTTTCTTGTTGCTGTGGCATCCACATATTGATTTATTGATTTTTTTTTTTTTTTTTTTAATCAAAAAATTTTAATTATTGCATTTATTATAATTTTGTTATTTTTTAATTAATATGGAGAAAATTGGGTGTGCTTTTAAATTTAATATTACATATATATATATTTTATTTGCTTTTTTTTTTTAATATGATATTTATATAAGGAACAATTTGATTTTTACTTTTTATTTTATTTTTTTAATATTATGTTTGTCTTTTAGCCACTCTGTATATAATGACGTTTAATAAAAAAAAAAAACATACACATATACTTATTTTATTCGAAATAATAAAAAAAAAAAACGACAGTTCAATAGTTTATACGTGGAATTTTTCTTTCTATTTTCTTGATTACCATTCACCTTTTTATTCTTAAAAAAATTTGATTTCAAATTACATTTACACCGATATTATTTAAAAAAAAAAATAAACAAAAATCTGATTAGAATTTAAAACAAATTAATAAAATTAGGAATAATTCAAATTCACTACATAATTTTGAAATAAAAAAATTTTTATTTTATTTTTTAATTTTATCCAATTACTGCTGACTTTTTAATAAATACGGATAAATGCCAAGTTGACAACTAAAGGAAAACTATAAAACACACGATACAAAAACACTTGTCCTTTTCTAACAATTAAAAAAAAATTATTTTATTTTTTTAATATAGGTACCTATGTATAAAAAAAAAATAAAATTACAGGTGTGAATTTATATCATCTATTCTATTATTTTATTCATTTATAATCTAATTACGTTTATCCGATATATAATTAAATCTTTCACAAAAATTAAATTGAAACTATTTCAAAATATCTTTTAACACATACACAATTATTAATTAATTATTGATATTTATTTATTAAAGAATTAAAATATTTTTTAAACATATAAAGAAACAACACGAATCTAATTCGAATTTCGAACTGTCGAATATCTGTCGATTCGATTGCAAAATGCAAACTAGCTTAGCTAGTATTGTATTTTTTACATACAATTTTGATTACTATAGAAATGTCAAAGTTTGAAAGTAAACGTCATTTAAGAACAGTATGGCCGACATGTTTGTAAAATTACATTTTTTAATTTAAATGACATTTTAAATATTTTAATTAATATTTTTGTATAGAATTTCAAATTAAAAAAATTAATAATCTATAAACTTTAATAAAATATAAATTATATATTTCTAAAATTTTATTCACATTCTTTTTAAGTTAAAAAAATAAGTTATATTAAATCTGATCACCACAAGAAGCGCTCATATCGCAATTGAAACAAAAAATAAAACAACACAAAAAAATGTAGACGAAAATTCTGATGACATAAATGACATTTCTTTAAAATATTGAATGTTGTTTAGCTGACGTGTTGACGTTACTCTGAAATATTTGAGCTAATATTATTTTAAAATATTTTTTTTTTTTTAAATAATTTGTGGTATGCTTAAAAGATAATTAAAATATATAATTAAATAGAAAATATTAAGTAAAAACAGGATTAAAAAAAAAAAAAGACATTAAATTTATATAACAATTATTAAAAGAAGAAAAATAAAAAAATGGCTTTACTAACTATGATTGCGAGAGTTATTGACGGTCTTCCTTTGGTCGGTACAATGCAGGATGACGAAAATGTATGTAGAAATTGAATAATCTAAATTTGAAATCTATTAAATAAAAATCATGTTTTGTATATTTTAGACTGGCAGAAGTATATTAGAATATCAAAATCAAGCTAAATTATTATTTAGAAAATTAAGTTCACATTCACCAACAAGATGTAGTATTGAAACTGGTCCATATCTTTTTCAGTAAGTGTTTTTTTTTGTTTAAATAAAACTAATCTTTTAATATTTGCACAATATAATTTAATTGATTTTTTTTTAGTTATTTGATAGAAAATGATGTATGTTACTTAGTTATGTGTGATAAGATGTATTCAAAAAGATTGGCATTTAATTATTTAGAAGATTTGGCACAAGAATTTCATAATAATTATGGTAGAAGAGTAAATACTGTAACAAGACCATATGCATTTATTGAATTTGATGTATATATACAAAAGGCTAAAAAACAATTAACAGATCGTAGAAGAAATATAAATACAATTAATACACAATTACAGGATGTTCAAAGAATTATGGTACTTTTTCTGAATTGTTTTTTAGAAAATAGAAATATGGTTGAATCAGATTTTAAAAATATTGTGGTTTTTTTTTTTTTTTTTTAGGTTCAAAATATAGATGATGTTTTACAACGTGGCGCTGTTTTGTCAGAATTGGATACCAAGACTCAAAATTTATCAATGATGTCACAAAAATATAAAAAAGATGCAACATATTTAAATCGTAAATCAATGTATATGAAAGCAGCTGCTGTTGGTATAATATTTATTGTTGGTATATTATACTTTTGGATTCTTTAAATGCTTTTACTTTTTTTTATATTTAATTTCAATTAATTATTTGTTTTGTTATGTAAAAGAATTAATTTTCTACTTCAAGAAAAAATGTTTTTAAACTTTCATTTCTTATCTGTTTTCATTTTTAATTTAATTTTATAAAAAAAAAAAAAAAAAAAAAACAAAAAATCATTAAAAAAAAAATAGGATTATAGGGTTTCTAATTTAGTATATATTCTGATATTGTTGTTACTCCCTATTGTAGCATTAATTAAAAAAAAAAAAATAATCATTGAAAAAATAACTTTTTCAACTCATAAAGTTTTGTGAAAATATATATAATATAAAAAAAGAAATTTATAGATAAAAAAAATTATTAAAATAATGTACATATAAATATTAAAAATTTTTTTTTTTTTGTTATTTATATTTCTGAAATATTGATAAACTTAAAATTAAAAAAGCAATAAGATCTATTTTGTAATAAAAAGGAAAAGAAAAAAAAAAAATGGAATACAATATTTCTGCATAAAAAATAAGTTTTGTTTTTCAGTATTCTTTTGATTATAAATTATATGCTGTTCGAGTTTAATTAGAAAATCTGGACTTTAAATTCTAAACAAGATGTTATTAAGGACAATACTTCTTATTTTAATTTCCTTTTCTCAATTGTTGGGTTAAGATTTGGGTATTGGGCTTAGTTAACCAAATCTTCCTTAAACAAAAGACAAAGAGTTCAATTTCTTGTTTTGGATCATTACTTTCTATCGTCAAATAAATATAATAATTTTAAAAATCCTAAGATGAATGGAATTCTATTTAATTATAAAAACTTATTTTAATTTTGAAGACTTCAAAAAGGTTTTAAAAAAATCTTTATTTTTATTTAAAATAAAAGTTTTTCAAATATTTTAAAATATTAAATCTTATCCTGAATGAGACATTTTTTTTCAAAAAAAAAAGTACATAATAATACATACAAAGTTTGATGAAAAAAAATTCCTTATATAAAAATATTCATAATTACAACGTTTTAAAACATTTAGAAATGTTTATTTTAGTTTCATTAATACTTTCTAAATTTTTGGTTTTCTTTTTATATATATATCAATATAATAGATAGATTTAAGAGAAGAGTTGATTATCAAATAAATGTTTTCAACTTAATTCTAATTTAAACTTATTTTGAAATTAAAATTTTAACAACAAATAAATATCATGAATACTAACAAATAAAAAATAACAAAAGAAAAATATAAAGTAAATTAAACTTAAATTAAATAACAAATACTGAATTAAACACTCTTAAACCAAAAAAAATTAACAAGTCTGAGAATTAACTGAATTATAAAAATAAAATTTTTAACTTTCGTCTTAAAACAATGAATAACGTGTTAATCCAATTTTAGCTAAATTTTCACATGATGGTGTTTTTAATGCTTGAGCTTGAGCCACTTGTGAACGTGATCCAAAACTTCGAGCTCTAGATATCATTGCTTCACCTAAAATAAAATTAATATTTTAAAAAAGATAATTACTATAATTTCATTTAACAAAATATTACGATAATTTTTTTCACGGAAACAATTCTGTTTCATTGTATTTATATAATCTTCTTCAACAGAACTTTCTAAACGTGCTACAGAGCCTTGATAATCTTCAGTAAAACTTGGTTTAACATAATACGGTACACCTAAATGTTGTGTATGTCTTTGAACATTGTAATTGCTAAAATTAAATAAAATCAATTTTTTAAATCAAAAAATTAATTCATCAAAATATTACTTTGAAAATGATAATCTATAAAGAGGATCCGATGTGAAAAATGACGATAACATTGATATTAATATTAAAACTAATATAAGACCAAATGCTAAACTAGGCTGTGGCCCAGTTTCTTGATGTTGATGATGTCTTGCATTATGAAAACGACGATTTGCTTGTGATGGAAATTCACCAAAAAACATATTAAATAATTCTTCTGGTGATACTTCAGATTCAAAACGATCATTTTCAAAAGTATGATGAAAATGATGGTGAAAATTTGATGTACTAAATGGACTACGATAATGATGCTGACCAGTACCATGGCCATTTGCATTACCACCACCAGTTATATGATTATTTTTCGAAAAATAATTATAATCTTTACGTTTTTGTGGATCAATTAATGTTGCAAATGCATTACCAACAGTTTTAAATGCTTCTGAAGAACCTGGTGCACTATTTTTATCTGGATGTACTTGTAATGCAAGTTTTTTATATGCTTTTTTTATTTCTGAATCTGTTGATTCTTTTGTCACACCCAATTTCTCGTAATAATCTTTTGCTTTATTTATTTTTGTCACCAAATCTAATTGTTCTTTTGTATAAGATTTTTGTGAATCAGATAGATTTTCATTATCTGATATAGATCCTTTCTCTTTTTCTTCTTCTTCTTGTTTCTGGGTTTTTTTTCTTTTGTGTAAATATTTTTCTGGATATTTTTCTTTTAAATGATTTAAATAATCCAAAAAATCGGCTGCTTTTTGTGATGGATAAAGGATTTGGGCTTTTTTAAGAAATTTTTCTGCTTTTTCATATTGACTGGCATTTACAGCATCTACAGCAATTTCCAAGCAACGTTCTTTTATTTTTCGAAATTTATTTCATAAAAGAAAAACAAAAAATATTAAATTAGTTAATGCCTTTTCTTTTACTCATAATTAAAAAAAAATATTTGACATTGATTTTTAATTAACCATGTAATGTGTTATTTACCTGATTCGTCTCGGTTACTATCCATTTCTGTTTGTGAAGTAAATAACGAGTCAAAATAAATGCTTAATTTACTTCACAAACAATTATAATTTCTTTTTAATAATTTGTTAATTACAAAATAATAAATTAATTAAGTCATTCTTATCAGAAAATCGATTTTAAAAATAAAAATAATGAAAATGATGTACATAATTCGATCAGCTGATATTGACATTCGAGCATTTCTAGAAAGATGTCAAAAAAAAAATTAGATTGCTGTCAGAAACAAATGAAAATGAAACAGGGCTAAAATGAAAGTTATTCTTCATTGCATTCAAAAAATATTTTTATATCAAATTTAAAGTTTGTATTTTATACTAAGAAATATTTAAATAATTTAATTAAATAAATAAAATATATTTTACAGCGAAACGCAGAAAACTGCGAATATTTTTAGTAAGAAATTTTCAAATCTTAACTCTTCTTTCCAATTTCAAACTCTAAAACTCTTATTTCCAATTTGGAATGTGTAGTAAGTACTATTATCATATAAATTGTAAATTATATTTTTTATTAGATATGAGCTGCATTTGAACCCGAGGACCTTCGTTTAAAATACCGAAATCCTAACCACTGCGCCATCGGTCATATATTTATGTACATAAATTTTAACGTAATCCTAAGGGTCAGTTAGTATAGTTTTCATTGAAATGCATACGGAAAAACATTTTATTGTAATCTAATTCAGACTTTCCTGATTACTCCCAACTTCCCAAAAATTTTATTCAATATAATACTTTGTTTTAAAATAAATTAAACGTCTGTTCAAGTCAAGGATATAATTTAAACAATAGAAAATCACTTAAATAAATTTTCTTATCTGAGCTGAACATCAGTTTAATGGTACACGAATATATAAAAATATTCATTAATAACGGTTTTTTTTTTAATTTATTTCCTGTAATACGAATTTTTTTGTCAAAAAAAGAAATCCATAGTGTAAATTAAAACTAAATCTGCTTCATTACACGATTTACATCTATACACCCGTTCTCCGTTAACACCCGTTATCCTGTTTACTAACAAGCCAATTATAAATTTTTAAATATCTAAATATTTACGAGGTACTGATCTTTAATATATACAAATACACTTAGATGTACATATGCATGTCCTTACAATTATTGAATCTTATCAGATAAAATAAATCTTAAGTAGTGGTTTCCTCTACTTCTTTGTTTTAAATAATGCCGTCCTTTTAAAAAATTATACTTAACATTATTTTAACTTAAAAAAGCCCTTTTGTAAAAACATAATCAAAAAGCGAAGGACTTCTATAGTTTTTCTCTTTCTTTTCTTCTACAAAACAAAAAACTTGTATTTTAAGAAATTTATTTCTTAAGACAAATTGTATTCAGCACTCAAAACAAAGGTTCTTTTAAATGAAAAATAATGTTCAAAATAAAGAATACCAAAGAAACCAACTAACAACTCCAAACCAATTTACAAAAAAAAACTTTTCCGTGCCATTATTTTTTTTTTTATAAGAACAACTACAAAAAAAATAAATTGAATTCAATTAGTTTTCATAAACAGAATGCGTGAATTGTAAATAGAATAAAATAAATCATATGAACATTAAAAGGGTGGAAAAAAAATATGTACTGCAAAATTTTTCAATTTTTATTTTAGATACTTTTTTTAAAACAAAGACTATAGCTATTTATTATTCGAACTCTAAATATGTATACTTAGTCCTTTAAAAGGATTCCTTAATTCACCTCTTGAAATTCATTCGAAAATTTTTTTAAGAAAACATAGTATAGGTTAACACTATTAATAAAATGTCTGTAACATTGTCTTCTATTGCAATTTGTCTTCAGAAATGCCAGGATAATGTTTTATATAACTATAACAACTTGAATATTGGAATTCTTTAAAAATAACTAAATTATTCAAAAATTACCTTAAGCTTAGTATCTAATTTCATTGATGTGATTATTTATCATATATTTTAAGATTTTTTTTTCTAGACTTTAGGGCTCCTGAACTTTCTTAAAATAGTTTCAATAATTCATATTTTTACTTTATTTTTCTAATTAATTAAATGTACTGTAAATTTGATCTGAAATTAAACAAAAATATTTAAATTTACATTTTTGTATTTACCGTTATTTTGAAAAAATTTAGTTAAATTAATGTACTCCTTAACATATGCAATATCATATATAACACGAATTATAATTTATAATTGGTTATTTTTAACTTAGAAAATTTTTACATTTACGACACTCTTCGGGACGTATAACAAATATACATATACATTACCCATATCACATATATATATAATTATTTGTACACAAGATATGTACAACACCAATTCAAAATTTTTTAATGACACCTAAGAGATTTTTATGTGTGAAATAGTTTCATACAAAATTTCAAAAAAAAAAACTTAATAAGAATCTGTTCCTTATTTTAGAATCTTGAAGCATATTAAAATTACCATATATAATTAAATTTAATCCAGTTTTTAGTAAAATCTTAAAATTAAATATATGTAGTACAATTATCTTGAGAATATCAATCATATATCTGTGGAAAATATCCAAAACTTGATAACCGCAAAATTACAGTTTTTCAATAAACGTGTTTGAAAATTTTTAAAAATATTTTGTGACACAAAATGTTTATTTAAAACATTATTAATAACCATAAAATAACTTGCTGTTGGTTTTGTAATAATAGATTTTTGGAATTGATGTTTTGTTCTTTTTTTAAGTTGATTTAGCTATTTTACTAGAAGAGCAAGAAGGTGAGAAATCATGTTTTGGCAAATTATGAAAATTATCTTCCCATCTTAAGTCTCCCATCTTATAAACTTTTGAGGGATTTTTAATTAAATAAACGCTTATTTATTTTTGGCAGTGCAAAGATTTGATGTTAAACAGTCCACTTCAAATGTTATATCAAAAAGGGAAAAATTACGCTTATCAAGTTTTGGATATTTTCCACAGATATGTAAATATGGATTTTTATATAGTTAGAATTTTTTGGAATATTTTTAATTAAAATATTTTACCTTACTGGAGTTATCAAGTTGTGTTATTGATTTAATAAATTACTTCACTTTTATTTCAATAATATATATTTAATTGATTAAATAGTAAATTTATTTATTAAAACAGGAATCGGGAACTTTTAATATTCAAATTATATTATTAAAGTACCTGCACCTTGTAACAAAAAAAAAACACTTTAATAACAACCATCAATTCTTTTGTATTTAAAAAAAATTCTAATTTAGATGAATTTTCCATTACTGGAGAAATACTCCAGCTAATTGTAGTATAATAGAGGTTTTTAAGAATTATATTTTTATTTGGATGAGATATAATACATATCATCAAATTTTTTGCCCAATTCCCCATAATCCAAAAATTCTAAATATCCTTAACTCAAATCCGCAATTCCTTCCCATATTCCTCAAAACCAAATTTTACATGGATTTGGTGTGTTAAAGTCGCATACTAACCAAAGGAATATCGCACAGTTGCAATTGGTGGCTTTTGCTCTCCGCTACCCTTTTAAAAAAAAATAAATATACATAATATATATAAAATAAATTTCGAAAAAAAAAATCATTACTAACTTCTGAAATTCTGGAATAAAAATTTTATTATGAAGTATGTATTAATTAAAATAAAAAAAAAACTTATATCTTAAAAATATGCAATTTTCAATTAAAAAAGAACTAAAGAACTTAATCTCTACTATTGCTAATCACTACTTAATTATGAAATTCTGGAATAAAAATTTTATTACAAAGAAGTATTAATTAAAAACAAAAATAACTTATATCCTAAAAATATGCAATTTTGAATAAAAAAGAACTAAAGAAATTAATCTTTTTAAATTACACCCTTAATCCCTAGGGTTCTAAAAATAATTGCCATCAGGGTTTTTTTTTGAATTTAAGTATAGTAATTAATATGCCATTCTTACTTTGTAATATTTATTAAAATGTAAATTTATAAAACGTTTTTTAAAAATAAAATACAATTAAAAATTTAAATCCTTTAAAAAATTCTTTATTAATTTTCTAATATTCAAAATAAATTATATATTTATCATATTCTTAAAAATCAACACACACCTATACTTACAATTGATTCATTAATTTTCCAAAAATATTTCAAATCAAACTGCAATATTTTTAACAAAACTATAATTTTTTGCATTCTATTTTTCTTTATTTATTCTTTTAAAATCTTTAGATACATCTACAATATTCTATAATCTATATCCGGTCTCTTTACTAAATTTTTATTATCTAATTTTGTTTTTATTTATTTTCAAATAAAAGTATGTATAAACAAACAAACAAACAAACATATTTATAAAAACAATTCTTTACTCAAAATATAAATAAAAAAAAAAACAAAACAACAATAAAAAATAAACAGAAGCTAAAGAAAAATTTTTCTCAATTCTCAATTGAACCATCATCAAGAGCATTAAAAAATACAAAAAAATAACAAAATAAAAACTTATTAATAAATACAACATTTATATAAACATACATACAATCCCAATACGTATTTATCAGTTTATACCAAAAACTTATCATATAAAAATGACTCACATATACACACACACACCATGTATTTAATATGAAAATAAATAGAAAATTATTTCACAAAAATTTAATATCACTTGTATTTTTAGTTCTTTCTCTCTTTTGTTTTTATATTTTTATTTTTACTCAATAAACTGAAATACTAAAATATATATACATACATATTCATACATATTTATAAGAAATAATAAAAACTTAAAATAATAAGAAAAACAAAAAGAAACACCTACATAATTTATTTATTAACAAGAGAAAAATATTTATTATATAAAATTTTTAAAATTTTCATTCATACAAACAAACAAACAAACATACATACATTTGTAGTAATATTCAAAATAATAATATTGATACAAATTTACAAACATTGATGCATATGTATGTACATCCTTACAAACATTGAAAAAATAAAATTGTATTAACGTTTGGTATATATTCTCCCAAGAGAGTATAAAAAAAAAAATCTAAGACAAAGCTTTTCAAAAAACAATAATAAAAACAAAAAAAAAAGAGAAAAAAATATAAAAACAAAAACAAAAAAAAACCCATAAACTCTCAGGATATTAAAATGTAGATCCCTAAGGGAATTTTCTCTTTCTATCGCCTCTTCTATATATCTTTATAATACTTTTTTTGTTTTTTTCTTTTTTTTTTTGCATTTATATTTTTTTGTATGTATGAATGTTTGTAAAATTTTTTAAAATATAAAATACAGTTGTAAAATTAAATATATGTTTTGTAATTAGATGGTTATTTGATTATATGATTTTTCATTCTAAATTTATTTGAGGTTATCTTGGATAAGTGATTAAGTGATGATGATGATAATTAAAGAATTGCGCCATATTGCATTAACAATTAAACACTAATGAATTTTTTAATTTTTATTGCACCAAACTTTATTTGTTAACAAACCATTGAAGTTCAATTAGTAAAATACGCTCATTAATTAAAAAAACGATTTTTTGATTAGTGATAAGTGATTGGGGAAATATGACCATAGTAAGTAAAGTTTGTCATATGGTCATATAATGGATTTGATTTTCAAATATAAAGACCTTCTATATATTAAATCTTTCGAAGATCCTAATATAATTATTCAGAGGGACGGAACGACTTTATTGGCAAATTCCATAAAATTTTTCTTATATTGGAAGCTGTAGTCTTAAATTAAAAGTAAAAACACAATTCCGACCACCACCGACTACCGACCACAAGCAAAATTCGCTCCGCTCAACTATTTTTTGTGAGAAGAAACATAATTGTAGCGAAGCAAAATATAAACAAAAACTCGAACAAAATGCTGTCAAACTCGACTACAGCGAAAAGATTAGAATATAAATCTATTTCGACGATGACGAAAATTTGGTTGGGCGACGATCGTCACAATTATGAGCAATCACATAAAAACCCATAAGTTTTAAAATTTACGCCGCGAATATTTCGTCGGTGGTCGGAATTGTGTTTTTACCTTAATTTATTACATTATACTGAATATAAGAACGTGGAGTATATCAATTTGAAATTTTAAATTTAATGTAGGTAAGTTAATAATATAAATGGGGTAATGTAGGTATCATAATAAAAATCGGGTATATAAATAAAAAATTCAATTTTCTAAGATGAGGGTTAGTTTTGAGTGAGTTGATAGTATATGATATAAAGGAACTTCATAATGAATACAAATATATTAAAATTGAAATATTATAAACGATATCTGTAAAATGGTGTATTGATTAAGATGCTTTGGTTTTTAAATTGAGGGGTCTCAGATTTGAACCCCTGTCAGATCATATTCATATATTAAATAGTATAGTAACTAATATCGTAAAAGTTTATATATGGTTATTATTAATATCGTAAAGTATAAATTAATTAAAATAAATAATCTTTGTATAATATTAATGCATGCTATTGTTATAATACCTATGCACAAAATACATAAGATTTATAGTCCTTCATAATCTCGTACCATTGCTTTAAACTGAATATAATCAAAGTTAAAAATACTGATTCAAGAAGTTGAATCTTAGCCTTCCATATGAAAAATAAGCGACTTATTGGATGCTCTATAATCCTTATATCTTTCAAAATAAGTTGAATAATTGAAAATTAGTAAATTGAGAAATTCAAGGTATCTTTCAATAAAAAAAAGGTTTCAAGTACTCTCAATTGTACTCTGTATAGGATCTATAGGATTTAATCTAATTTAAATACATATTACAAAGGGTTAGCAGTGCCTAGGGAGCTTTCCTACCTTTCATTTGTAAAAAATTAAGATCTTAAAAAATCCACAAGACCAATATTACTTTCATTTTTATTTTACAACGCAGGTGGTCAGACACTTTTGTCTACTACTATTTCATTTCTATTACACACACACATTTACTAATGCAATTCAAAATAAAATATATGAAAAACTAATGCAAAAATAAAAGTAAGAATAGGAAAATTGCTCTGAGAAATTTTTACTCTTAATATATAAGTTGTTTTGAATTGTCCTCTTCCAGAAAAATCCTTGCATTGCAGATCCTTTAAGATCCCTATATTCATAACTTTGTTCTTTTCAATTTTAATTGTTAACGGTTTTTATTTTTTAAATATTTCGATCTGATTTTTTATATTGAATTTTTGAGTTCTTGATTTAGTGCTCAATACCAATTTGATTGATTCATAAATTCCTTTTTAAATCACATGCGACTTCTCTCCTTCATTTCAAATTTCTAAAATTAATTCACTAGGTATAAACAAATTCTGAAAAACAAAAAAATTCATAAAAATCAAATTATTCAAACATTGGCACCACTATAATCGAAAAGTTAACATAAAACGTACATTCATACAAAAGTACAAAAAGTTACAAAAAAAAAAACAAAAACAACAATAACAACAACAACAACAACAAATGAAAAAGTAAAAAACCGAATGAAAACTTTATTTTCTATTGCGTATATACTGGTGAAATTCCTTTGAGAATTGAAACATAAATAAAAACAAAAAAATAAAAACAAAAAAAAAAAAAAACAAAAATAAGAAAAATAAGTATTTATAACTGTTCCATAGCATATGAAACCACACAATTTTACTCACCTTTTATACACACTAATCAAAACCACCCATAATTTTTCACCCATTTTTATATGCATAATCAAAAAATTTTCAAAATAATTTCTTTTCATTATAATATGTACAGGGTGTTTCGGCAATTACCTGTTATAGAACTAGAGGAGGTTCAAAGAGGTTTTTGAAGTTTAAAACCAACAAAAATGACCCCAACCTGTAAGAAACTTTTGTGCCCTTGTGTCCTCAAAATGAAAGTGAGTAAAAGGAGAGTAATGGACATTCAAAACAATTGCTATATTAATACAGTTATTTTTTGAATAAAATAAATTAATACCGTTATTTTTAAAAGATATTTTGCTAGTAAAAACTTAATAATTTCAAGCTTTAATAAATCTGCTTCTAAGAAACCTAGTTTTGCAATGGCTATTTTCCAAGTTCTAAAATTTTTTAAATTAACTTACTTTATCTGCTGTGTAGTTCCGAAGTTATATAGACATAAAGCTTAAAAAAATTTTATTAGGTCATATTTCCGAAACGTATAAAATTCGACCCAACCTCCAATAGACTTTTTTTAATTTATTTTGAATAACAAAATAACCCATAGTTCAAATCAGATTATTGGCGAAACACCCTGTCCTATAGATAATGATGAATACAGAGGCAGGCAAATATATGTAATTTCGTATATATTTGACACTCTTTTGACATGTAAATGTCAAAATTTTATTATAGAAGTGTTAAAATAAAAAATTTTCTATTCTTTATATTTTTGTAAAATTTTCTGTGAAATAAAAAAAAATAAACAAAAAAAAAAGCAAATAATTATTTTTAATTTTGTAACTGTACAATAAATGTTTGTATTTTGTACTGATTTTATTTTTTTACATACATATTTTTACATACAATACATACTCTGAATACTATAATATCGTGTACTCTACTTTTTGAAGTTCTCAATACAGTACTTGTTTAGTATTAAAACAGTACTATTTTATTCTAAATATATATATATATATATATATATATATCTAGAATATAATATACTATTATATTGTAATCTCTATGGTGTTACACGGTAAATGCTATTCTATCTACTTCTGGTGCTATATATTGTATAGTTGGTTGCTCAGTGCTCTGGTTCTTCAATTCAAAAAAAAAAATATATATTCATTTTAATTCTACTGTGATGCTTGTACTGAATGAAAAAGTAAAGTAAAATATTTTTATATAGATACAACTATTATGTATATAGATATATATGAATATGTATTTGGTTCTATAAGAAAAACGAAATCATATAGAATTTTATATTAGGTGAAACTTCGGATTAGTGGGGTTAATGCGAATGTTAAATAATATTGAATGGAATTTTCTTTGAATGTAAGGTGTTTATACACGAGAAATGATCATACTGTCATAAAGTGGGTTTAAAATAGAGATTTTAAACTCTGGTCCTGTTGCATCGACTTGTCTTATCTACTAATCAAATAATCGTTGTTTTAATCAAATTTCATTGCAGCAAAACCACATTTGAAAACAAACTAATCAAAATTGATTAATAAAAAATACTTACTCATTAAAAAAATGATAAGTTGATGGTGCAATAGGACCCTGTATGCTGTACAGTAAAGTAAAATTTTTATATATATTCTATGTAGTTGATAAAAGTTATGGAATATTATATACCTAATATAGTATTACATTTTCTAAGAGATTTCTAAGAAGGAAAAACAGTTATTTATTATAAATTGAAATAAGCAATCCGAATAGAGTTTCCTATTCATGACATTTTTATAATAATTTAGCAGATCCCAAAAATTTATAGACTCTTTTACTCTAATTAAGTTAGTTAGACCTTTTTAGAGTCATTTGATAAGTCAAAAGAAATTTTACACCTTAATCAAATTTAAAAAATAAATTATACCGGAAATGTTAATAATTTGGAATATTCAATTGAAAGTTTTAGGAATTCTATTTTTAAAAAATAAAAAAAAAATTGGTTGGCTTAAGAAAAGTAATCAAATTCCTGTAACTAAAATAGGGAGCTATTTTACCAACAACTTATCACTAATCAAATAATCGTTTTTAACAACAAATCAATGAATTTTGAATAGGAAAAGAAATTACTTTTTATAAAAATGATTATTATTTGATTAGTTTTAAGCTGATAAGTAGTTGGTAACAAAAGGGCCCTTGGAAAAAAACTCTTATTTTTTTAATACTACTGCTCAACTCAACTAAACATTTATATGGAGTAATATGTTAACTTTACAACCATATATCTCTTAACTTTCATAAATTTATTAGATAAGTTCTAGATTAGTTAATTTTAGATGATGTGTGTCAACTATAGGATACTCGTGTGTAATATCGACATTCATATATCGTCCAAAAGAAAATATAAGTTGAAAGGCAGCTTTTCGAATCTCTTCTACTACAGCGCAACATTATTTTATTCAGACATTAGTCATTAAAGTTACTACTACTATTGACAAAATTTGAATCGTCTACCTTTATTAGGTATAGAGTAATTTTCATATAAAAAATAAATTTGTATGGCAACCCATCGAACCAACTGCAGTAGGCCAACTAAATTTTGTACAAACTTTGCCCATAAAACCAAACTATTTTTTCAGACACCCAACTTTATTAGATACAGAGTAAAGTCATATAAAAGAAGAAGTTATATGACAGCTACTCAAACCCGTGGCTCAATTTACTTACTCTAAAAATATTTTCAAAAAAAAAATCTTCCAGTATTTCATTTAATTTAGGTCACAATTCAAAAACCCGAAGTTATCTTTATTTATTATTCTATATAAAATATTGTTTTTACTGTATAACGTTATATATATTCTTAATGTGTATTAGTTTTCATTTTATAGTACTTTTCTTTTTGTTTTTCTTCTTGTTTTTTTTTTTTTTTATGTTATATTGGGAACTCAAATAAATTTTTCAGAAAAATACAGAACCATATACTCAAATAACATGGGAATTTTTTTGAACAGTAGCATTTTTATATAACTGAAGGGAATAACATTGGGAAATAAACATTTCCCTTGGGAAATTCCAAAAATAAAAACAATAAAAAATAAGAAAGACAGAGAAGAAAAATAACATAAAATGAAACTATAGTTAAGTTTAAAAAAAAAAAAAGGAGAAAAACAAAGAAAAGAAAAAAACAAAAATTAAATCCAGAGTACACGAGAAAATTTAAAAACAAAAACAATCAAAAATGAGAAGAAAAAAAAGAAAAGACAAGAAATTATAGAAAAAGAGAAACAAAAGTACGAGAGAATAAAAGAGAGAGAGTAAATTTATAAGAAAATATAGAAGAGAAAATAATTCTATAAGGAGTTGTTATACTGTACTGTGTATAATGTATTTTATTATTTTAGTTTAGTTACATAAACTACACATATACATGTGTTTATATTATATACATATATATAGTATGTACATTTATATATATATATATACATAAACCTAAAATAGAAGTGAGAATAATAATATTGCTTTAGTTTTTATTTTGAAAAAAAAAAATTTTCAGTTATTTTTTCATGTGCTTTGTGCTATAACAGTTTTTTGTTTTTTTTTAGGAGTTTTTGTATGCTGTACGATACCGTTAGGATTTCGACAAAAATATAAAACTTACATACAAACATATGTAAAAAAAAAAAAGAAAAAACAAAAAAAAAACATATTATAGTTTTTAAGAAGAAGAAAATAAAGTAAAGCAAAAAAATTTGAAAAAAAAAGGATATAATATTTTATTTGAAGGATTTTAACTGGATATATTGTAGGTAACGTTTATTTCATATTTATATATATATATATGTATACTTATATACATTATTTTGAAACTGTTACTGTTAGTTTCATTTTTGGTTATTTTGGGGCTGATTATTATTTTTTTATTTTGAATTTTATATTTTTATATTCATACATACTTAGGTATGTTTATATGTACATACATATATATGTTGAACACAGAAACAGTGTGGCAACAACATATAATAAAAGGCGAATGGGAATTCACGTACATTGTAAGTTTTTTTTTTTTTTTTTTTTTATATACAGTACAATATTTCTGTTTTTTTTTTTTTCTTCTTCACTACTGTGCTGTGTTGTGCTGTTCTGGTGTTCAGTTCCTTTATGAATGGGTGGTATGGGACACTTTTTCTTTTTTTTTTTTGGTTTTTGTAATTTTTTTTGGAATTTTTTTTTCTCAAAATTATTGCATATGTTTATGTTATATGTTTGTATATTTATGTGTATTGAGCTTTTATTTTAAGTTCATAAGGATTAAAAAGGATTCTTAAGTCAAAAAAAAAAAAAAAATTGGTGAATTTTGAAAAAAAACACAGTTCTTTTTTTTAACAATTATTATTGAACTGTTGTGTGTGTGTGTGTATGTTTGAATTGTAAGTTAATATCAATCAGTTGATTTTAAATGTTTATGATGAAGAATATGATTAGTTATTTTGTAGTGATAAGTGCGAGTGATAATTAACAAAGTGTTGATTTTTAATTAAAGGGTTATTGTAATTGTTTTTGGGGTACTTGGGGTAGTTTGTGAATTTCTTGGGGTATTTGGTGAAATTTATGTCTAAAAAGCCGAAAGTGGACCGTTATTTTGAATGGATACAAAATTATTGTGATAAGTGGTTTTAATACATTTTAATTGCATACACTTTTATTTATAAAATGAATATTTAATTCTTAGTACTGTAGAGTATTTAGTTCAAGTTTCTTCTAAAGTCATACTTGTATGAGACTTAATTACATAAAAGGAGCGGAGGGTAAGTATATGAGACCATGTAGATCAAAACATTTAAAAGAATAGGCTAAAGTGGAATAACATGAAATGATACCGTAAAAAATAAAATAAATTTTGTGACATTTAATTTATTAATAACTAACTCTAGAAATTTCTAAAAATTGGTTATTAATTAATTAAAGGCTTATTAAAATTACAAAAATTAACTATGCATATTATCTTACAAAATTTTTAAAATTCTAAAAATTTATTATTAATTAATTAAAGACTTCTTAAAATTACAAAAATTAACTATGCATATTAAATTTAATAATAATTAAATCAAACGAATTATTTAATTAATAAATATTATATAAAACACAATCTTATCACTTAAACAAAACAACATAACAGCAAATACCGTTATTTTTGAATATATGTAATAATAACTAATAATTAAACAATCTAAAAAATAATTTATCTTAAAACTCAATATTCCAAAATATTCTACACAAATAAAAGAACAAATTGATAGCAATATTATAATATATAATAGAAAATTGAATTCTCAAATGATTTCATTCAAAAAAACTATACTCAACTCAACTCATACATAATAAATGCTAATTTATTCATATGTTTGTATATATATGTGTATATATTTTTATTGGTCAGCTGTCTTCTGTTATTCAATAAAATTCATAATATTTGTCCTCAAAATAATTTTTCAAATAAAAAATATTCAAATATATATATATATATAAAACAAAACTATAATATGTATATTATGCAAGTTATAAATTTTTTCTTATAATTCTTTGAATTTAACGGTATATTTTTACTATTAAGTTTTACTAACTAATATAAATATTAAATATATACTTATATTTATATACACACACATCATATCACAATGTATATTTAAATAAACCATCCTTACGTATTTAAATTTAAAAGTCAACTGAAAAAAAAAATTATTTCTAAAGGAAATTTTAGAGTTGAGTTGAGAGATCAAGAGAATAGAGCTGACGTAATATGATTTTCTTTTTTTTTTTTTGATTGAAGAGAGTAAAATACTTAAGAGAAAATTGCAAGGGAAATTCTTTTATTGAATAATATTGAAAAGGATTTTTCTCTGAGAAGAGATAGAAGAGAGAATTAAAAACAGATAGAAATTTTAGAAATTGAGTTTGATATGATTTGGTTCTTCTTTTGATCAAATTATGTTTCAGTTGTGAGGTTGTAGAAAATATGTTAATTATATATATATATATATATACATCTCTTATTATTCATGTATATATATAAAAATTATGAATTTGAAAATTTCACTCTATTTTTAGAACAAAGTCATAAAATTTGAAATTTGAAATAAAAAAACGTTAATTTTAAAAAATTAAAAAATTTATGTAAAATTATTTATAATTAATTAATATTATTTCAACTATTAGTTAATAATAAAAGTTCCAATTTTGCAGTTGGAACTTTTGAAGCTTTTAGTTTTATTTTTATTTTAATTTAACTTTTTAAACTTTTGAAACTTAAAGGTAGCCATGTAGTATATTTTAAATGTCATTTTAAAATCTTTTCTTATTGTAGGAATCTTCATCTTACCTTGGCGACTTAATCTTACCTTATTTTTACTCTTTAGGATCAAATGTTTACCACATTACGAGTTAATCTAGTTCTATCATTAGGCCAAGTATTTCTTCAAATTAAGTTGCCTTGATAATCTTCTTTTAAATTTGCCATCAACATAGTCATACCAAACCAATTTTTTTTTTCTATTTCAATCCAATAGAGAGGCATGGGGCTTCCATAAAGCTTCTATATCATATATCTCTTGTGAGTCAGTTGATTGATTCCTACCCATGTTTGTTCACCAGCTTTCAAATTCCTTTGCAATTGATCTTCTCTATACCAAACCAATAGACTTATAAATCCGAATCAAATCCATGTTATTGAACATCCGTCACTTTTTTAATATATTACATGTACATATGAAGAATAATTATATACAAATATATATATACATATATTTTTTTTCAAACTTATGCAAACTTTTCAACTGTTAGGCTAATAATCCTGTGTCTTCCATAGGTGGTCTTCCATTTTGTAACAGGAGGGGGGAAGAGGAGCATTTATATTCTTATTATTAGAATTGATCTTAAAGAGTTTCACATACAATTTAAACATGAGATAGTACTATAGGCATTAAAACATCTCCCACGGATATATTTTTCAAGTTGAATTTACCCTAGAGCTACACGTCAAGCGTTATTCTACTGGATTTTAGTAGAACTGAATGACTACAGTTCATCGTACATTAATGCTTTTATTTTCTATTACCATATCATAAAAAGCAAGGCCTTTCAATATTTTTTAACCGAGGTCTCTAAATATTCTGAAACCAATTGATTTATAAAGGGTAAATTTTTAATCCACCCCAAATTTAAATAAAATGTTATTTAACTATATTATATATTGATTATAATTTACATTTAGACATTCTCAATCCACCTACAGTTCTACTGATACAAAAATTTTAAAACCCTTTGATTATAATTTTTTTTTTGTTTTTTTTATTTTACGAGGGAATGGAAAGCCACCCATTGAAAATGTGCGGTGTTTCTTTGGTCAGTGTGCGACTTTAACACTCCAAAACCAAACCCTTGTTGAATCAAACTGTAGGAGAAAACCTGTGATACAAATGTACAGTTTGGCTACAGGAATGGGGATATTGAAGAATTTAGTATTTTGGTGGGAGTTAATTGGGATTTCTGGATTATGGGGGATGGGGAAAATTGGATGGGATATTTAGCGGAATGATGTTAATGTTCTTCTTAAATTTGGCTAAATCGTAATACATGCATTATCAACTTTGGGGAACACATTTGGTGGAATATGGTTCCATAGACGTGATGAGCGCATGACAAACGAGTCCGCATAAGCCGTGATACGCCATCTGGTTAGCTCAACTGTGTAAGGATGAGAATCTGTTGCCCTTCTTGTTTCCCGTAGGAAAATCTTGGGTGGGGGCATAAGTTGTTTAAATTCTTTAGAACAGGTGTTAGTACTTGTGCTAACGCGAATAGCTCTATTTTGTACTTTATCAATATATATACCAGCACTGTAATGGGATCACCAGCCTAAATGTATTATACTCCATTTTCGACCTAATATAAGTTTTATAGATGTTAAAAAAAAAAACTCTTCAATTAATTTAATTCGTTTGTTTTTGACTTTTTTTTTTAATTTTTTTAATTCAATTATTTTATTTTAAATTTTTCTCTGAAATTTGTTTTTCTCCAGTAGCTGATTAAATTCTTATACGTATAATTCATCTTATTTAATGTGCATTAAATAAGTTGATAAGTAAACATATTCACGCGCTAAATGTAAAAGTTATATAATATAAAAAAAAAAAACATTTATGAACGCATCACGTTACATAACAGTCGTAACACTCGTAACTATAAAAACAAAATAAAACTAAAAATGATAAATTTCAATCTAAAGATTCAACGGAAAAATAAAATTATTACCAAAAATACCACCAAAATAAAAGTAGTAAAAGTAGTTAAACTATGACATTTAATAACTGCCTTTATTTACTTTACAATTTAAATATTCTGTCCACATGTCAAAGTAAAATGAACTACATTTTACGTACGTACGTACGTATACGATTAAATTAAGTGGTCTCGGGTTCAAATACACATATAAAAAGGTGTTTTTATAACGGTAAATAGTAAATAGTTATAATTTTCATAATAAGTTTCGGTTATTTTAGAGGGTCGGACAATAAAAAAATATTATTGTCCATTACCCAAAGAAATTTTTAAATAATATTTCACTTTTAGTGTATAAAAACACAAGAGTTGGGCATAACGCTTCCCTAATTTGGGTTGATGAATTATGAATAGCTAATGAATAGTAATGAATGGTTCTATTATATTATGCAATATACTATTTTAATAAATTTAAAAGTAGTTTTATGATTCTAGAATATATAAGCCTAAAATTTTGTAATTTGCTTGAGATCCGTTGAATCTACAAATGTGTTTTTTTAGAAGTAATCATGTTGACTTTTTTGTTATTCATAACTTATTTTATTAAACCCCTGTTTTTGAGTTTTTTCTGTGTAGTATAGGATAAAATTTTTTAAATATTAAAGATTGAAGTAGGGCGAACACATGATAAGATGCCTTAAAAAATTCTAATAAGCTTTAAAGATGGAAAAAATTGCAGATAGAATTGAACGAGAAAGCAGAACAGGGCAGGAAAATTCAGAAGGGCTGAGAATATACTAGTATCTTTGATATAGAAAGATTGAACATAGAAATAGATAGACTTGAGCATACAAATGTCAGAAGAAGTTGTTAGTATATTTTAAATTGAAAGATATATGCCAAGTAGCATCAAATAAACTAGACCATTGCGAGGGGAACAAAAGCATCAAAGGGCTATGCTACCACCTTCCCAAAGAAATATATATAGGTGAATGGGATACAGTACAATATAGAGGGGTATTAAAATATTCGATTGCTGGAAAAATATTTCAGGCCCTTCTTATTTAGGAAAAATTGACTAATAGATTAGAAAAACTTTACATTAAGTACATATAAATAAAAAATATGTTTTGGACCTAAATTACTTCTCTGAATTATGAGTTGTTTTAAATAGTACAACTAAATATTTTTAATAAAATCTATAATGCATATTATCAAATATATCATAAAATTTAACTTAACAAGTTTTTTACAACATTTTTACAATCAGTTTTTCTTTTATACTTTTTACTTACCTTTCTATTTTTAAGCACTCTCCCAATAGTCCATGCCTCAAAATCAAATCAAATATCAACACAAGTATCACATATAATAAAAAAGTTCAAACACTTTGAAATTTAAACTGAATTTACTTTTTTGTTAATCACCTTTAATGATGGGTTCATTTTTACCTTATTTAATTTTTTTTTTTATATTATTTTCTTTTGGTATTCTTTAAATCTTCTGTTCTTCTTTATACGTCCCCATTTTTTTTTTTTTATAGTATGTATGTTGTAATTATATTATAAAAATATTGCGCGGTAACTTCCTATGGAACCATTATCTACATAATGTGATTTTTAAGTTTTATTTTGTCAAAAAACAGAAAAAATGAATACATTGTGTTTTTTGTATATCAAAATAAGCACTGGGTCCCGCCCGCGTTATAACTACTTTCTAAAAATTGTATAATGTGTATGTGTGGTGTATATAAGTTTGAAAATTACAAACTTAATGTTTTTTTAAATTTTAAAATAAATAATTCAAAAGAAGAAAAAAAAAACGAAATTTGATGTTGATATTGTTGCAATTGTTGTACTTCTTGTTATTGTTATCATATCCCCAAAACACAGGACATATAAAACTGAATAAGAAAATCCATATATTTAAATTTTTTATATAAATACTATACAACATAATGAAAGATTAAAATAATTTTAAAATAAACTTTTAAAACCATCCAAAGAACCTGCAATCTATCCAAGTCGCTCATCAGAGGACAGTCATCATCATTATTCTTACCAAAAAAACAACAACAGGCAACGGTTAAAAAGCGTTTATGTTAATCACTCCCAACTAAAAATTAAAAATATAACAGTGTCCTGCTACTATTTGATTACCAGTGATGATGATAATGCGAAAGTGGACCTTGCATGTATCACATATACAATATACACATCCATCCATAAATCGAAAAAGAAGTCACCAATTCAAAAATACAAAGGAAAGACATCAACCTATAAGCACTTGCAACACAATAACCCTTTCAAGTATTACATATATCTTTCAGAAAGTATTAATGTCGTCAATTACCCCATTGTTACCCCATTGTTGCCCCAACTCATTCCACTGCCTGAACATTTAGTCCGCATGTTAAAATTAAGTGATAGTGGGGAGTGATTGTATGTTGTATATTTAACTTTGGTAAAATCTTTATTAAAATTTTAAAATGAGTCCAAAAATAAAAAATAAGAATGGAAAAGACAAAAAAACATCAGAACAGAAACAATTGCTGATGAGACCTTTTAGTGATAAAACTGTCTTTGTGCATATGTGATTATCATGTCCTTTGTCAGTCAAAAAAGAAAACAATTTTTTTTTTATGGTAAAAAACGAAAAAGTATAACGGTAAACAAAAAAAGTTTTACTTAAAATTTTTAAGTCAAAATACCTGAGTGAAATGTTGACATTGGTCTGACTTGAATAGAAAACAAAAAAAAAAGAACTAAAAGCGAGTGAGAACAAGAGAACACATTAAAGAATCAACAATTATCCAATTTAACCAAAACTAAAGAATAAAACAATAAAAAAAATAACCATAAAATAAGGATATCATGATTTCATCAACTGCTACTCCTCAACCATATCAACTCTTTACTGTTGTTGTCTTGTCTTTATTATTCAGTTTTTTAAATCCATCAGTTCAGCTATCAGTTGTATATGCAGGAAAAACCGTTATCATATACAAGTATTCATATTACACATTTTTTGTATATCACTTCCAAGGATAGATAACGTAAATGGTAATGGTACATGTATGATAGGTCTATGGTATGGAAATGGGTATATAGATTTTAAAAAAACAAAACAGTTTAAAAATTCAGGGTGATAAGTAAATGCTATATTTTCTGTTAAAGTTAAAATCAAAAAAAAAAGAGAAAGGGTTGGAAAATATTTGTCCAACTTTTTAGTTTTTTTTTAAATTTTTTGAAAGGTCTATCTTTATTTTATGTTTGGCTAATTGTAATGACATTATGATAGACAGTATGTGGTATATAAATATTTATGTATGTAGTATAATAACGATGGTAGAATCGTTTTATAAATGACTAATTTAAATTGATTTTCCGTATATAATGGTTTAATTAGAATAGCAACCAATTATCAAGGAGAAACAAAATTAGAATTCAACTAATGTTGGGGAGCTGTGGTTACTAACCAACTATGTCAAGAACAAGCTGCAGGTTTTCGTAAATAAGCACTTGAGACAAGGATCTTTCGAAATTCGCGGACGTAGAACCCTTTTTAATGTAAATTATAAATTACCAGAAGTAGGTGTAAGTAGATCGGACACACGTTGAGAAAAGACGAAAGGGCCATAACTAAAATTTCATTCTGTTAGAACCCACAAGGAGGTTCTAGAGCAAGATGTATACCCAGAATGACATAGATGCGCACTATCCTAGAAGAAATAAGTAGATGTGATCTGTCCTGGAACATAATTCAAGAGCAGAGAGAGAGCGTCGAACAGAGAAGATTGAAGATTTCAAGTGGAAGCCCTATGATTCCTAGTAGAGTAACAGAGAAAAAAACTGGGTTTATAAAGTTAATTTTGATTGATGAATCTGAATCTGAAAAAATTGTAGTATTTCAATTATTAACAAGTTTTTGATACGGGGTTTTAATTAAAAGTCAGGGTGACTATAAAAAATTCAAATCAAACTGCCACAGATAACTATAGGAGATCTATTTTAAAGATTTTGCTCAGAGATAAAAATATTTTAGAGAATTTTATTTAAAAACCCTATGAATTCCTTTTTAAACTTATGATGGATTCATTTATATTCTTTTAAATAAATTAATATTTAATTAATGTATATGATAAGTAAATTTTTGTAAATTTATTCGGGCTTAAATTAATTATACAATGATATTTAAAAGGTTTTACATTGCTAAGTATTTGAAAAAAAAAATTTTGATTCTATTTTATAATGGACATTTTGCAGGACAATGAAAATGAAATTGAGGAATGAATTGACGAAGACAATTTCAAAGGAAGAATTGAATCTTTCTGTCTATTATATTAAAATTTCTTCCTGTATTTAAAACTTATCAGACTCATAAAATCCCATTCGAACTCATTATGGAATTATATAGTTGGAATTTGGTTTCCCTCAAAGATCCTTTCAATTAACGTTAATATTTACCAATTATTTCGAATTTGTTGTTAATTGCACTTTTTTAACGAGTTGCATTTCATTTAATTCTCAACAAACTCGTTGCTTCCGTTTTAGGAAGACCATTAAATTGTTGCATCTGTTACAAAACTATAAATCATTATTGAAAGTAATTGGAAATATATAAACTATATATTAACTTAAATATTCAATAAGAGGTCTATACAAAAAGAAGTCCCTTTTCTAATATTCCCTTACTATATATTTAAAAAATATACAATTCCTGAATCCTGACCCTTTATAGCTAATAAAATAGAGAAATATTCAAAAAAAAAACTATTCAAAAATCCACCCTTGCAGTAAAATTTTAAGAAGATATATATACTCGATATCAACAAGTTTTTTTACATTATTACAACTATTCTAATCAAATATTTAACTTGTTCCTTCACATATACAAGTATTTTTTAATACTTATATTAACTTCAAACAAAAATGCTTTAAAAAGGACGAAAAAAAAATTTTTCTTTAATTTGGAAGGATGAAGAAATAATTCTTATATTTTATATTTATTTATGAAAGGGTGTGAAGTACTCAATACAAAAAGCCTCTTAATGCATTAAATTTAGTTGAATTTGATTTAAGGATTCTTTATTTAAAAATCAATACCATGGAGAGTTGAAGGAAGCCACTAAGTAAATTTTTAACAAAAGGTGGTATAGATTAAGTTAATTTGGTGTCTTTTATTGTAATTAGGTAAAAAATTATCAAAAAATCTATTATCCTTAATAAGGATCATATTTAATTATAAAAATATAGTGTATTCTATAATAGTTTAATAAGAAGTTCAAATGCCAAATAGGCAAAAGGACTATTATAATATCAGGCAGTATTTACTATTGTATAAGGTCTAATCAATATTTTAATTAATTCAAAGAGTATCTATAATTGTGAATTTATAATAAGCGGTTTTTAATAATATTTTTTAATTGTTTGTTCTTAAGGTTGTAATTTTGAAGGTGTTAATACATAGTTAGCAATCTGTTGAAATAAAAACTAAAAAATTAGTATTTTTTTTCTCAAGAATCCTTTAGGCACCCTATATATGTAAAATATTATTTAGATGTCTAAAGAATATTTTTAAACAAGAGATAGAAAGAGCTGTAAGAAGTTCTGAATTAAAAAAGATATTATTTATTTCCAATTAGAAACATATCAATTTTGAGTAATTTAGGAACTTTTATATGTCGTGGACTTCGAACTTGTTTTTTACGAGGGACAGTGAAAGAGTTCCGCCTTTCTTTTCGAATAAAAAAAAACCTTTTAGTAGTTTAAATCTTCAACACTTTAAAGCTCCTCATTTATAAACCAAAATTTAGAATGGGACCTGCGACTCAAATTCAAAATTTAATTCGACGATAATAATATCAAAGTATTCGAGGAATTGGGCCAAGTCACATCTATAATACTTTTAAAAACTTTCAGAACAACAACAGTAAAAATAATACAAAAATTTGTAATACTCAACATCACAATCATATCTTCTTCCATTTACCACAATGCCATTACCCATTTGTTTATTTTATTCAATAGTTTTTAATTTATTACACATGGTAGCTGATAAATTTAAAGTAATTTTTAAAAAACTAACAAATAAAACAAAAACTAAAAAATAAATGGAAATAATTACAATGATTTGATACCCAATTGTTCCATATGTCATTCAAAATTCGATTAAAATTTTACCACTATCCATTTTTAACCATACACAATATCTTTCAATTCATATCTGTTCCTTTTTTATTATTATTACCCCAAAATTTTTTACACACACCCTTCCCTTTACATCCTTCTTTATGCTCCCCATTTTTATTACATTTATGTCCTTATTTCTTGTGCACTCTTCTCTTTATATTTTCTGATAAATCGAAATTTTCATATAATCTCTAAAAATATACGTACACAAAAAAAAAAAGTGTGTCAAAAGTTAAAAAAAAAGTCAAAAATTAAAAAAAAAAAAAAAAAAATAACAACAAATGAAAATAAATTAACTTTTTACAAATATTACAAGTTAACATTTTATACAATTTCGACCTACCTTCCATCCCCCCTTCCAAAAAAAAAATTCCTATATAGAATTAAAAAAAAAAAAATATATCATCAACAAGAGTACAATCAGAAAAGGTAGGTGAAGGATATTCAAAAAAACAAGTAACAAAATAAAATAAAAATTAAATGGGACTTCCCCCAAAAATTTATTTTAACTCAATGTTTTTTATTTTGTATCAAATTCTCGTATAATAATGTGTAAAATGTGAATGGTGTGAAAAGATTCACACGTAAAAAATAAAATAAAAAAATTGCTTAAGTTTTTTTTTGTGGATAAACTTAAACCTGTATCCAGCAATATTTAAAAATTATAAAATCGTACCTATTCATAAAATTTACAAGTAAAATTTAAAAATAAATATACATATGTACTTAGCTTTTGTTCTGAATTTTGATACAATTTTGCTTTAATTGTACAATGAATTGAATTAAAAAAGGTGGAATACACCAATTGTAGAATAGAGGTAATCATTGAGTAATCAGAACAGATACGTGGGGTTAAATTTTTTGTTAAAGGCAATATTTAAAAATTATAAAATCGTACCTATTCATAATATTTAGAAGTAACATTTAAAAAAAAATATATGTACTTAGCTTTTGTTCTGAGTTTTGATACAATTTTGCTTTAATTGCACAATGAATTGAATTAAAAAAGGTCGAATACACCTAATGTAGAATAGGAGTAATCGGAACAGATACTCGACGTCAAATGTTTTGTTAAAGGAAAGGATGTTGCACAAGTTAAACATAAAATTAAGAGTTCAATATCAATCTTCGGTGAAATTTAAAATTGATCTTAGAGGGGTTTTTTAGCATTTCCATTATTTTCAAAATTTTTTCAAATATTAAAATGGATTTTAACAGACAAAGTTTTAATGTAAATCTTGATTTAAATATATTTGAAGTCGTTCTAATCAGTTCTAGTCAGTAGGTCAAATTAAAAAATCCAAACTAAAACTGTTATTAAACCCTTATTGAAATCACATAAACAGATGATCAAAGGCTATATGTATAGAAATTTTTTTACTTCGACAATATAACTCACAGTCTTTTTTGTATTCTTCTCATTAATAAATTTTTCAATTCAAACTCTGCAGTTAATTATTAGGGGTTTTAACAAGTGCTTTATTTTAAACAATGAAGCTATAAAGAAACTGACAGAAAAAGGCTCTAGTCCAGCCTCAGTCCACTTTTTGAATCCTACAGCTTTAAATAACAGTTCTTTAACTGTTTTTTTTAACAAATTTTCTTTCTACTCACCATTTCATATAATAATACGATATTCCTGAGAAAAGGTGTCATTAGTATCACTTAAAAATAACAAAAAATAATATACACATACACACATTATAATTTTTTTTTTATTATTCTTTTTTTGTTGTTGTCTTAAATTTTCCTCTTCTATATAAAGTTTTTCCATTTTTGTTTTTTTTTTTATTTTTCCAAAATTATATGTTATTTTTACCCAATTGGTGTTTGGGGTGTTTTATTCAGTTTGGCCACGACACTCTTGGGTGCTCTCTTCCTGTATCAAGAGAGCTATTTTTGATATGGCCTAACTGCCCTTTGAATACCAAAAAAAAATAACAATAATAACAACAAAAATACAACTCAATAATAATAATACAAAAGGAATAGTAGTATAAAGTATAAAAAAGGATGAAAAAAAAAAGAAAAATAAAAAAAATTAAATTTTTTTTTTCTCATAAAATTGTAACATTCTACAAAAAAAATTCATTCACACACATACCAACATATATACGTACATTTTTCTTAATAATATGAAAAAAAAATACAATATTATTTGTTTTAATGTATGTTTGTTTATAAAAAAAAAAAAAAAACAAGAAAAACAAAAAATGTATAAATATTTGTTGAAAAGTATATCCAGGATAAAAATTACAAAAATTTTTTATAAGAAAAAAAAAATCCTGAAGGATTCAAAAAACTGTTATATGTCGAAAATGTGTGTATATTTTCATTTTCATTTGGTTATAAAATTATATCCTTTTAATAGAAAATATATATATATATGTTCAAATTGCGATAGATAGTTTATTTACTTTTCGTAATAATACATACATACATTCATACATACAAACATAATGTTACAATTCAATTCATATGATTATAAATATTTTGTACTCTAAAATTTTAGTTAGTTAAGTTTAAATTTTTACCGTTAATATTATTTCTGTTTTGGGTATAAATGTTTGTATATATATATATATGTGTATATTTGTAGATTTATGTATAAAAATAAATAAATAAATAAATAAAAAAACATCTTTTCTCAAACGAGACATCAAACAATATGAATGATTTTTTCTTTTTTTTGTACACAACACAGAAGGATAATAATATTATCCTGTAAAGTTTTTTTTTGTTTTTTGGTTTTTTTTTGTTTTTTTATGCTGTTTTTTTTCTAAAAAATAAAAGAGTACTAAGAATAGATAAAAGTATGAATGAATAAATGAGTAATACTAAGGAAAAAATGTTTTATAAGTAGATATATCCTATATATATGCAATTATATCAAGGTGTTTATTTATTAAGTGTTAAAAAGGAAGTTAAGGAGTTATTAAAAATCATATTTTGTACCGCCGACCTTTGTGTGGCATTTTATTAGATTTGACTAATTTATAGTCATTAAAATCTTTATAAGCAAACAATTGATAGTAGCTATGGAACATGTCTTCTCAATTTAAACTTAATTTTGAATATCGATATCCTTTTAACTTGTTTTGCTAAGTTAAACTGAATGGAACCTTTTTCATGATCAAACTGATTAAGCTTCAAAGCAGACCAGAAAATTAATTCATTTTTAAAAATTCAGAAATGAAAAGAAATTAATAAATAATTAAATATATATGAAGATCTGATCAATGGAATAGGAGTTAAAACGCAGCCCTTTATGTGGAAAGTCTCGGGTTCAAACCCCGGTCAGATCAGATCATATCGTAAAATAAAAAAAATATCATAAAATTGTATAATTATATCGTAATAAATAATATATATACTTAAGAATAAGATCAGATTAAATAATATATAAATAAATTTTGTGTATAGGATAATAGATGGTGCCCAAAATTAACATTTGTGCATTCATAATCTTATACAATAGCTACAGTCGAGGAATCAACAGCTTAGTGAATATAACGATTAAAGAAACTGAAGCCTAGTCTGAATAGACTTGGTGAATGCCCTATAGTTTTATATAAACTATTTTACCTAAAAAATTTAATCCTTAATAATGTGATAATGAATGAAAAATTTTTTTTCCCGATTTAATTTTTCTTTAAATTTTTTTTTTATTTTTTGAATTGTTTCATTAAAAAAATTAAAATCTAATAGTGTTTCAATAATATTAAATTTCTAAATTAAATAGGATTAAATTGCTAAGTTTTAACTATGTAAAATGATTTTAATGACAAAAATTTTTTATAACTTCGCCTATAAATATGCAATTGCATAAAAATGCTTTATATCTTTAACCTGTCTGTTACTTGTGTTTTGGAAGGGTCAAAGCTAAAATAATATTGGTTTGTTACAGGATTTTATTTCTTTAAAAGGTCTGAAGATCCCACCTGAAAATAAAATTTTCCATTATATATATATGTAGATTTGATGCAATAATTTTTTTTATAACAAAAATTTTTTTTATAACTTCGCCTATAAATATGCAATTGCATAAAAATGCTTTATATCTTTAACCTGTCTGTTATTTCTGTTTTGGAAGGGTCAAAGCTTAAATAAAATTGGTTTGTTAAAGGGTTTTATTTCTTTAAAAGGTTCAAAGATCCCACCTGCAAATAAAATTTTCCATTATATATATGTAGATGTGATGCAATAATTTTTTAAAAGGTCCAAAGACTTTTTCTTCAATGGTTTTTTACTCTCTCCTTAAAACTAACAATCTGAATTCTAAAGAAATATTAAAGAACAAAATAATAACAAAAAAAAAAATAACAATAACAGTAATAATACAATAAGGAAAAACGCAACAGTATATTACATACGATTCGATTAATAAATACTAATATCCTTTTTGTAAAGTACACATTTTTGCTTCTTTAATTTGTTTATTATTTTTTGTTTTCACTTTAAAATTTCATGTATAATTTTTATTCAAATCTCATTCTTCTCCTTCTTCTCTTTTGTAGTGTCCACCCTCTTTTCCTCCTAATCGACACCATACCAAAACAAAAAAATAGTAAAAAGGACATTAAAATTATAAAATTATAATTTCCTTAAAAAGATTAAAATATTTTGTCATTATAATATTATTTTTTTATTATATATTTATTTTCATATCCTGCCGATAGATGTCATCTCTTGTATGTAATAATAATATAATCTTATATCTATCTATAAGATCATGTTATTATTATTATTACCTAACTACAGTTATTATTATTATTATTTTGGATCTTAAATGAAGAGATGTGAAAATGTGAAGAGCAAAGTATCACTTATAAATACAAGTAACAACTAACAAGGCCCAATAAACATAAGAGAAAAAGTGTAAGAGGGAAAAAGAGAGAATCACAAAAAAAAAAAAGAAAAACTTAAAAAAAAGAGAGAAAAACAAGACGACAAAAATTGAGTATGTTATTATTATATTATGTAGAGAAAACAGTTATTTATTTATTTTTTTAATATTATTATCATCCTATGAAATATCCCAACATTCTGTATGTATGTATGTATATTAATTGTGTGTGTACTGTGTATTGTGAAATGAAAGTTTTTATTATTTTATTTTCTTATTTATTTTTATTTTTTTTTTTTTTTTGTTATAGGTACATGTTGTTTTGGATATATAAGTGTATGTATATATGTGTAGTATAATTTCCAATTGCATGTATCCATTTGGGTCACTTTGAAGCATTATGGCGCTCTAGAGAACAATTCTATGATCCTCTTGAGAATAAAAGGCAAAAATTTTCTACGTGTACTTTTTAATATACTATACTATAGTATATATGTATGTGTGTATTATTATTATTATTATATGGTGTATATGTTTTACTATACTTTAAAATATACACACTATATATAATGTAGTCATATTAATAAATGAAAATATATATATATATATGTTTGTATCAAAGTGTATATTATTATTAAATGAAAATAATAATATGAGTAAAGTATAGTCAGTCAGTGTGTGGTATTAAGTACCCTCTACCTATTTCTATATTAATACTTGTATATTTTACTTGACTTTCTACTTTATATCATATGGTAAGCAAGTTAGAAATGAAAACTTTTTTTTTTGTTATTTTGTTTTTTTTTTTTTTGATTTTTTGAAAAATTTTTCATTTTTGTATATGTTTCTCTATTTCTTGTACCATATGTTTATATGTATGTGTGTTAAGAAAAGAAGAAAATATAATATTGAAAAAAGTTATAAGTTAAAACATATTTTTTTTAAAAAAAAAAAGACTTATTTTTATTCATATATATAGAATACAGTTGGGTGCAATTAAATATATATAGCTGTATATGGTATAATAAAGTCCAATTTATGCATTTTTTTTTTTGAAATAATAGATTAGCAGTTTGGCTCTTAAAAGTCTTCTTTAAATGAGTAATGGGGCATTTCGAGTCAATTGGGAAAAAAAGTATTGAATGGGATGGGGCAGTTATATTTTTAATACTGTTTAAGTTATGGGGACTTAACTATTTCTAATTTAATTCGGATTCAAAAAAACCGAACCTTATATGATAGGAGAAAAATTTCAGAATTCTATAGCTTATTTCAGTATCTTTATAAAATATTATCAATCATTCCAGTCCCAATCATCTATAGTGTTTCAGTCTGGTGTTATATGAGGCTTTTTTTATATTTGTATTACTCTTAGTATTACTCTAAGTTTTTAAACATAAAATAAATTAAATTATTTTGTATTCTACGTTTAATCAGTTTTAAATATCTCGGCTCAAGGTTACATGAAGACTGGGGGTTCTGATAAGGAAATCAAATACAGAATAAATCTCGCTAGAAATGCTTTTTAAATAATTGTGATACCAACTTAAAACTAACTTAAGAATACAATTCCTTAAATATTCAATCTATAATCAGTCTAATTATACTGTATTAAAAGCCTGGACCTTTAAAGTAGATATGATAAAGAAATTTGAAGCATTTGAGATGTAGACTAAGAGAAGTCTGTTAAAGATATTTGAAGACATATCCAATATAGAAGTTTTACAGAGGCTGCAGAAAAAAAGAGAACTACTTTTAATAATTAAAATACGAAAAGTAGCTTATTTTGGACATATGTAGTATAATGCGAGAATTCAAATATGAAACCTTACAGCTTATTGACAAACGTAGACTAGAAGGAAGACGAGGATTAGGCAGAAAGCAACTATAATAACTGAAATATTTTAGGGAGTGGGCTGGTTTGTGCACAATTGTTTATTCAAAAAATTTTATTATGCTTACAACTGTAGACATCTATAAATATCTAAATTTACACACTTTTTCTTCATTTCAAGATCACATGAAAGAAACTTTTGTACAATTGTATATGTATGTAAAATTTTGACTAAAGAAAAAGCTTATTTATATAAATGTGTATTTATATATATTATATATGTATATATATATATTCACATTTAGATTTAGAAATAAATATATACGTATATTTGGAAATGTGTACATTTAATTTTATTTTTTTTTTTTCTTTAACTATATTTAATATTCATGTGTATAACCCCCAATACGCTCTAGAAATGGTACATAAAGGATTTAGAAGGATTCACCATTAAGAAAGAAAATACATTTTATTTTTGTTTTAATTTTTTGTTTTTTTTTTGTTTTTTTGTTTTTTGGTTTCTAGAGCATTCATATAACAAACAAATATATACTTAACAATATCACATGTACATATATATTTTGTCAAAGAAATTACACAAGAAAATCCACTTGGAAGTTTGAAGAAAATTTTTAACATAGTAATGGTACTTAAATCTTAATAAGGCTGAAAAGGATATTTAAAAAAAAAAAATTCCATTTCTTTATGTGAAGTGAAATTTTGACAAAATTAAGGAAATTCATCATTTAATCCGTCTTAGACACGGTATAAAGACGGGATAACTATTCTTTAATAAGTAATTTTTCATTAAAACGGTTTTTAAAATTTATTTTGTTTTTGGGTTTTTTTTTTTCATAAATTTAAAACTGAAAATTTTTGAAATGTTTCAAAGTAAATCCCATTTTTTAAATCATAATTTAAAAATAGGAATCTCGTTTATGCAGCAGTTAAGGATTAGTGAAATAAAATTGAACAAGGATAATTAACTACTTTAAAGTTTTCTTCATATCATCCTACATTTCAAAGGAGCAACAAAAAATAAAGGATAATAAGAAATTATAAATTTAATCATATAAGTAATGGTTAATAAATTAAATCTTCTCGTCCTTTTTAAAAACAATTTGGAACAAGTTGATCGTTTAGAAGGTGTACACCTTTGGAATTATGTTAAAACTGAACTAATTCCAGGCTGGATGCATCTGCATTGGTAGCTGGATACTATTTATTGAATATTTCTCGGAAATAAATCCTCTAACGGGAAGCACTCATGTTCTATATTGTATATGCCATAAACTTGTAACTACGATCTTTAACTCTTATAACAATCCTATAAGACTCTTATAGTTATTTACAAGAGTGAAGCTAAAAAGATGCAAGTATAAGATAAATTTTATAACTTGTGATGAAGAGTACGTTTAAATCTCAAGTATATACAAAATAATATTATAAAATATTTCAACTTGGCATCATCACTATGGTTACCTAGTATTAGAAAATTTTATGATTATTTTTTAAATTGTAAATTTTAAGATACAGAATACGTGAAAGGATTAAAGTATAGAAATAATGATTTCATATGATTTTCCAAGGCGCGCTTCTCCTTACCTCCTTCAAAATGATAAAAGACTCGTTTTGGTAATCCAATAAGGCAGAATTAGTCAGTTCAAAATATTGGAAACACAAGGACCTCTAACAATATCCTTATATATATATATTTATCAAATTTATTAAGATCCTCGTATACATTAACTGGCTAATACAGAAACTCCAAAAAATAAATAAAAGAAATTTAAAAATATTCAGATCCTTAACTACTACATTCAGATCTGTAACAGTATCCAAAAAAAAAGGACATCAATTGTTTATTCATTAATTAAAAGAATATTTAAAATATAACGGATTATAAGATACAAAATGTATCACAGATTTTTAAAAAAAAAGTCATCCTTTTTTTTAAAAAAATTAAAGCAACGAAAAAGGATATTAGTATTTTGTAAATATTTTTTTCTTCTTCCTTTTTTTTTGTTTTTTTTTTCTGATCCTGGCAATCTTTATATGATATTATTATTATTCTATTTTTTTTTTTTTGTTATTTCTAATCTCATATGTACTTTTTGTATATACGATGTATACCCGTACGTATTATCCTTTAATTTTCATTTTTCGCAGTTTTAAGATGATGATTTTTTTGTTGTTGTTGTTGTTTAGTTTTTTTTTTAAAATCCTTTTCTAACACTTTTATATATACATGGTAATAATAATGCTTTACTTATTATGGGGTAGGAGATATTAAAATTTGATGGGGAGAGGAATGGGGTTGATTATAAACTTACACTAAATATTTTTTTTTGATGTGGGTGGCATAATAGAGGTATAGAGGTATAAAGATGGTACTAAGGGTACTATTGGGATGAAGGGTGTTTTGTTTTTTTTTTTTTGTTTTTTGCAGTACAATATAAGTTTTTTTTTTTTCAATTTTTTTTGTAGTTGTTGTTGTTATTTTTGTTGATGTATAAAATTTCGCTCCTTTAAGTTTAATGGGTTTCGAGGGAGTAATATTTGGGCTGAGAGAAAAAAAAAAACAATTTTTTTTTTTCCTTTCTATATTTATACAAAAAACAGAGAACAGAAGGTAATATTTAGAATATATGTTTGGTATATATATATATATATATATATATATATGTAGGTACAATATATAAATAAATTTTATATATTATATGATGTTATTAAAAGGATATATGAGGGATATCATATTATATGTGTATGTATATGTATATGTGTAATTGTATTTAAGAATTACTTTTGGAGTGGATTTGGGAAAATGAAGAACAAGGAGAAGAGGAATAAACAATACCATTGATCGATTAATATTAAAAGAAATAAACTTAAGTATAATAAATATAAAAGTTAAATTATAATATATAAAAAATAATTTAGTATTTAATATTATATATACAATTTGTATTTATGTAGATATATGTATGAATGTAATGAATACCTATAAATATTATAATACAATATTATTATTATAATTTAAAAACAGGATGTAATTCAATTTAAAAGATAAATAAAAAAAAACATTGAAATTAAAGAACAAAATAAAAATTAGGAATTTAAAAATGGAATTTGAATTTAAAGTTGGTGATCAAGGCAATTAATTTATTTGATTGTATGGTCAGAGTTGATTGGTTTTTAAGTTATAGAATTATAACAGCTGCTTTAAGATTGCTTCTTAATTGCTAAGATGTGCTTCTTGTGTTTTTTTTTTTTTTGAGTTCATGAAAAGAATCATAACCAGAATCCCAATAACCCAGAGTCACTGTACGGAGTTCATCTGGGTAGTGCTAGACTTTAACCAACTAAAACCCTACTTCTTTAAAGCCCAACTTGAAACCGACCTTAAATATATATGTGTCACTTGATTTTAAGGATCGGGATTGACAAAGGTTTTTAGTTGGAGGTAGGATATGAAAATTAGGATTAAGTTGCATAAAGCGAAAATTTTTAAATATAAATTTTAAATATATATTTTAATATATAACCCATGATATTGTCGAAGAATTAAGATCAGAGCAATATATTAGATGAGTGTGAGATTAAACAATGGACTGAAATGGACTGAACTTTCGCAAATTTAAACTAAATATATTTCGATATTTTATCATTCTAGAATAAGGATTTTTTGAAGGTTTCAAATTATAGGGGTTCGGACTGGAGTTCTATATAAATAAGTGAAAAAAAACGATTCAATTTAACCATCTCTAAGTCATTGAGATCCAAATTACTATATTTAATGTAGTCTATTTGTAAAGCAAATATTTTATATAGACTGACCCAACTTCCTCGGCCACAGTTTGTATTGCACCTTTTTGAATTGAAAACAAATTTATTATCAGTGGTATAAGTAACTTACACTTCCTTAAAATATGTTTTAATTTAATGAATTATAAATTTCAGAACTTGGGCTCATATGGACTTGCTACTCTATTAAGAATATAATAATTATTTAAATTGTTAGAAATTTAACTATAAAAAGGATGCTATATGTATTCAAAATTTAATAATTCATATAAAACACCTTGTTACCACAATTAGAATACAATGGAAACATAAACCTCTAATTGAAAATAAAAATTATTTTAAATCTCAATTTGAAATTTTGAAAAAACTATTAAAATTCCACAAAATTAAACGAAAGATGAAATTATTGTTTTTTTTTTTTTGAAAAATTGTTGGGGTATTTGAATCCTTTAATCCTCTTAGTTATTGTGTGTATATATGTAATTGTGTTTTTTTTTTTTTAAATTTTTCTAAATAATATTGAAAAGTATTATTGTCCTTTAAAATTATTTAATATTGTTTTTGTATTTGTATTTGTTTGTATATATATATGTGTTCGCTTCTAAATAAATTTGCATATTATTCACATTTTGTTGTGCCCCAAGTGAGTAATTGAGTTATTGTCCACCTTCTTCTTTATACTTTTTTTTTGTTTTTTTGTATCTTTAGATTTTTTTTTTATTGTTTATAGAAATTGAAATATTAACGATTTGTTTTATTTTTTTAAACTCAAAATGTATACTACAAAAAAAATATATATATATTCATGAGTTGTGTATAATAAATTTAAAGATTAATTTTATTTTTTATTTCTTATTAAAATCATTGTTGTATATGATTTGGACCAGCATCTAAAAATTTAAAATTGAGGTTTGAATGTATTTTGAAGATTTTTGGAACAATGTTTCTTTAAATTTTAAAAGATACTTTAATTATAAATTAGAATTAGGGGAGGAAATGTTAATTTAATAAGAGGTCAAATGTTTCACAAAATTTTTTCACAATTTAATTTTTTTTGAGTAACATCAGTAGGTTTTTATACAATTTATTAAAAAAGACTTTTATTTAAAGGTTTTAATAAATCTACTTACAAGATTTCCTCTTCTGAATTTTGGGTGAACGTTAAAAAAATCTTTGGAACAGCAAACATTTTAGAAAGGTTCTTGAAATATAGCTCGTTCCAACTATTTCTGTAGGTAAATTTGGTAAAAAGCATCCGAGGATACAGACCTTAGTTGCGTGTACTACCCACTTTCTTATTAAATTAAAATCAATTCTTATGTATTCTATCTAATTTTCTTTGGTATTGTATAATATAAATTGTAATGATGACATTTGAAAATTAATGATTTCGGTTTTAAAACATTTAATTTGCCAAGCAGCCTTAGTTTATTTGGGTGACATTATTACATTTAGTACTATACACTTTTTCCAAGCGCAATTGAGAAAATTTTAATTTCAGATTTGTCAATTTTAAATCAAAAAGTATCAATTGTAATTTAGAAAGTATCAATTGTAATTCAGAAAACATCGATTAGAATCTTAACAGGCTTATAATGTGCAATTATAAAAATCCTTTGTATAATATAGCCATTCCTACACATTAATAAAATTGAAATATTGACTAAAGGCTTTTTTAATTACAATTGATACTTTCTGAATAAAACTTAAAATTTCTGAATTACAATTGATAAATTCTGAATTATAATTGATACTTTCTGAACTTAAACTGACTAATCCGAATTATAATTGATACTTTCTGAATTAAAATTGACTAATCTGAATTTCAATTCATATTATATGAATTAAAATTGACAAATCTGAATTACAATTGATGCATTCTGTATTAATATTATAGGAACCTATTTAAACTACTATTCTGGGAATAACAAAGTTTTAGATAAATTATTGATTAGTTTATATTTTTTATTTTAAATATCGCTTGACACACTAGTTCAGAAATAAATGAATTCCATCATTTTGTCAGATTCATAGAGCTAAAAAATCTCAATTCAAATGTATTTTCCTATGGGCTTATTACATTTCTTCGAAAAGTACCTCCACACCGTTTTGCAAATAATATAACAGTTTTATAAGTATATAATCATATTTTTATCTAAATTCCAAAAATTTTCATTGTCATTCATCCATTCATATAGATAAATTTTTTATTTCAAGACACATTATTATTTAAGACCCACATTATTTTTTCTCTTAAGCACTTTTTAAAATAACACCGCCCACCTTTATAGTGCAAAATAACACCAGATTTATTTTGAAATTTCAAAAAAAAATAAAAATCCTTTAATTAAAATGTAAAAAAAAAATTGATACAGGTTTTTGGGCCCACAAATCACACCTTTCAAAAAAGATTCCATCAAAATAAAAATTTTTCCAAACCATAACATTAAAAAACTTTTTACCTATCTGTGACATAATGATGCAAACATTTTTTTTCAGATATTTCTTTTTCTATTTGAAATAATTTTAAAATAAATTATTTACAATAAAGGTCCTTCCATTTAGATCTGAACGCAGATCATAGAAAAAAGCCTAACCTAGATCCTGGATGACATAAATGATGACTTATAAAGAATTAAAAAAAAAAAAATTGACATTTTTTTGTTTCAAATCTAAAAATTTATAAAAAAAAATGTTGAAGTGAAAATCATTACTCCCAACCCTACTTTTCTTGTAAAAATTCTGATTTCTGAATTCTTTTTTGATTATTTTTAATTTTGAAGAGGGTTAAAGAACCAAAGTTGAGTTTTTTTTTATGGAAGTAGATGTTATTGTACAGTTTGGTGCTAAATATTGATTTCACTAAACTTCTTTAATTTCTCTATATGGCTTACCATGTATGTCAGTGATCTATTCATAGTTCTGCTGTTCTAATTTTTATAAATAGATTTTTAAAGTGGTCCCGTGATAACAATTGAAACTTCTTCTACCTTCATTTCACCTTATCGCAATCAGTATCTTCTTAATTATGGCTAATATAAGTGAAGGGTAATTGAAGGTCATTATTGGAATTGTTATTCATATTTCTCTATTAACCTGTACTTTTTAACGATTCAAAATTTAACTAGTCAATTTGAAGCCCTTATTCATGTTTAAGTAATTTTTCAGATCTCTAAATATTTTTGAATCTTAATCACATTAGATACGTAGCTCTAGTTAAGCCCCAACTTTATGAAGGGGATTTATAATTATTAAATGCAAGTAAGATATACATTTTTATAATTACTTTTAATTTAGATCCGAATGCCGAATCACTCAAACTCTCTATTTACTCAATTCGCTATACTTCAACATTTGATCCCCATAATCTTTTGAGTACTACATTTTGTCAGGCACTATTTAATAATAATTTAGCATACATATAGGCTGTACTGTAGATTAATATGTGTCTATTAATACCAAAAGGCATGATGAAGTAATTTCAATATTAATCTCCCCATTAAAACCAATTTAACTGTAAAAAAAAATAATATATAGAATCTAAAATAAGATTTCCTTTTTTTTGTTTTTGGAAATGTCCCATCAAATGTCGCTGGTAATTAATCCTAATTGGTAAGAGAATATAAAAATAGAAACAACTAAAAAAAATATAAAAATTAGGATGTCAAATTAGTTTTATGTGGTGGTAAAATTTTGAGGTAAGATGAGAAAGAATCAATTTTTTCTTTAGACAAAAAAAAACTTTAAAATCGTGTAAAATTCTTGGGACCTTAATTAAAAATATTTGTTAATTGATTTGTAAAGTTTTTTTTTTTTACTATTTCATTTTTACAATAAGAAAATCAGAACTGCGAAGGCATGTAATACTGTAAAAACAAAGGGTTCTTCAGAAGCACTTTTTCTAAATAGGAATTATAGAGAATTAAAAGGATTGCCTTTTAAGGTATCCATTTATAGAATAGTTAGTTTTAAAGCAACTTTCCTTTTAGGACACTTTTGTAATAGTATAAAAGAAGAAATAAAAAAGGTATAGAGGTTCTACATCATTTAATATAAATATTTACTTTAATAATTGACTTTTTAATGAGCTCCAGAAGTAAAAGCTTAAGAAAAGATAAACTGGGAATTTTCCTTTAGCTTTAAGCCCATTCTCTTACTGTTAAGTTAAAAACTAAGCGCTCCTTTTGGCCTCCTCCCATGTTCATTATTCAACGATAAGCATGGACCCAAATGTGGCAACTACATGGGGTAAGGATCTAAATTTTAGCATATATTTTTAAGTCTTGATTAATAAATGTAGAATCTATAATTCCTTGTCTTGTCTTGAGCTTTTACTAGTATAAAATTAGGTTCTCCTACTCGAATACGAACACATTATGTCAATGATTTTACAAAAATTTAATCCCCCGAATTTCGACTAATATCTAAAGATATTTTGTATAATTTAAAAGCACATTTTAAAACCATTTTTCACCATTTAAACATTTTCTTATTTCATCTTCAACTTTTCAAAGAAAAAAAAGAAATCAATTCTTAAAAAAAAGGGGTGAAAACCAGCTAAGATGTTTAAGGTGTGGAAAAATATCTAAACAATCTGATAAGTATCTTAACAATTACCCCCATTTAAATAAAAATAAAATATAATAAAAAACAAGAAATTTTTGTAATTGAAATGTGGAAAACCACAGAAATGACAAAGAAAACTCTTTTTCTTTAAAAAAATTTTTTTTTTTTTCGCGAAGCTTATTTACAATTGTTAAAAAAACAGAGGGTAGTTTAGTATTTTTTTAACTATTTTTATTTTGGAACTCACATTAATTATTAAATTTACAATGATATCTTGATTTTTCAAAAAAACTGTTTTAAGAAAACAATAGAAAAGAGGAAAAATAAATTTTTAATTTAACACTTTTATAGAAATATTTTAAAAATAAATTAAAAATTATTTATTTTTCTAAAGTTTATTATTTTATAATTGAATTAAACTAATTGTTTTAATTGGAAATATTTTAAAAAGAATACATTTTTAAAATAAAGAAGAAAAGTATTTTTAAAAATATAAAATAAATAAAATTTAAAGTAACTTTTTAAGTCGAAAATTGATAAATTTTAAAGACCCCAATTACCCTAATTTTAAAACTCCAATTTAAACAACTATAAGGGTTATATCTGCTCATTAAATTAATTGTCCTAGGTTTAACATTTTAGGTTTTATTGAACTTTTAGGGGGATTATCCAATGGGAAATTTCAAGTCAAGCTTCCCCTGTATTTGGAGTAGTAATAAAATAAAAAATCAGGTCCCAAAAAACTTTATTTCAAATTAAAGTCTGCAAAGTTTGTTAACTTTAGTTTAATGGCTAACCCACTGAAATCGTACTGTTTCATGAATCCCAATTAGTTTTCTTATAAATAACTTTCAAAATATAATCAAAGGAAATAAACTAAATTAATATTATTTTATATTATTACCGTCGGAATTTAATCAAAATATTTAATAGACTAAGGTTGTCAATATTTTATACTATATTTTAATAACAAGATCTTAAATATCATTTACCTACACCTAATAAAATTCCACAAATAAATTCTTCAAAATACAAGAAATAATATTAGTCGCAATTACAGTACTAAAACTCTCCTTTTAAATATTTTAATACATGCACACAATGTATATTATACAATATCCTTGGAATAGTTGTTATAACCTAAACAAATAATTAAATGTATCTTAAGATACTCTCCTCAATCTAATAATAATAATAGTAATAGCAACCATACAATATACATTAAAAATATCCAAGAAAAATTTCTAGTATTATGCAAGTTAATTTCTTAATATACTTGATTTTTACAAGACATTCTTTTAAGTAAAAGTTTTAAATAGAGGACATACTTCCACCACTGCTTTATACATGGTGACATATTAAATTCCAATTTATTAAAACGATCCCTCCTGTAAATTACTCCAAAAGTTTTTTTTTTTTTTTTGTATCTGTATCTTCTATAAAATTTATTTAAATTTTTGCAATAAATGAAAAGCAACATGCATAATAAATATATAATATATTGTTTACAAAATACTTATCATGTCCTACAAAAATTTTTTTTTTTTTTAAACATACAAAAGAATTTGTATAAAAAGAATTTAAATTATTAACGCGTCTTAGAAAACTAACAAATTAGATACATATGTATCTAATATAAAAATTACAACATAATATATAATTAAATATAATGTATATATGTAAATATATGCATTTGAAATAGTTTTAAAATTTTCTATCTTAAAATAAAACTTAAGATTCATTTAATATAATAGTTATCTGCATAAATATAATGAATTATATATTAAAAATTAAACAGGATAAACAGGACTCATACCGGAACGCATTTTACATATATGTAAATATTATATACATTTATATAATAAAAAATGCAATATCTTATAAATTTATAAGGTTTTTTACATGTGTCACATATATATATACATTTACGATTACTTTAAGATGAAATACTTCCGTTTTTATTTCTTTTGTTTTAAATAAATTTTATATAAAAGTATTTACAGATTTCTTTAAAATTATTTCTAATAAAAATCCTCCCCACTACACAAATTTTATTAACTTTTTCTTATAAAAATATCTTAAAGTATTTTTTTGTTTTTTTAGTGGTAAATGGGGGAAGATAAAAATCTGTAGATTGGTTTTTATAAGAGTTATAAAGTAATGCTGTATTAAAACTAAGAAAGGATGAAATTTTTGAATAAATACTGCAGGAAATCAACCTCAGAGTACCCTTCGACTAATATACTCCTTCTTTATATGTATATACATATTATATATATACATTCAATCAAAAAGGACAGAAAAGTTAATTTATGCAAATTGTTCTTGTTTAGTTTTTTTTTAACTTGAAGAGTATCCTTTCCTTTCCTTTTTATTTCATTTTATTGTTTTTTGATTATTATTACCTATTATTATTTCCTTATTATTATTTTATTATATTTGTCATTGTGTTTGTTTTTTTGTGTAACTAACATATTTATACAGGATATTTAGGAAAAAATATCTTTTAGATTTGTTGTGTAAGACAAATAATTTATACATGAAAAAAAAATTAAGAAAAACAAAATATAAGAAATAATAATATAAAAAAAAACCAGTTTATTTTGTCAAGGATATAAGAATTAAAGGATAACCAACAGAATAACCAAACATAATTGTGAAAATTGGAAGGAAGTAAATTATAAACAGTTATAAGTAAAATACAATAGAGCAGGGGTTTTCTTTAAAAATTTAAAAGAAAATTAGATGTATTATTTTTAAAATAAAACGAGGAAGATTATAGTATAGTATACTATGTCAACTCTGGGATGACCTTAATATAAACATTATATCATCCGGTTAATTACTTTTTTTTTAGGTGAAGAGTGAAGCTTATATAAAAGACGGAGTTGTATGGAAGCTACGCGAACCCATTCCACTACCCCAACTAAATTTTGAACAAACTTTGGCCATCGAACTAAACCACTTTTGGCAAAATTTCAGACACACAGCTGTAATAGGTATAGAAGAGTAATACTTATATAAAAAAAAAAGTTTTATGACAGCTCCTCGAATCCATGGATCAAACTGGCTGGATTTTAATTGCAATGACGGCTATTGCATAAAAACGAATTTGTGAAAATTTCAAAACCCTAGGTTCTTTATTTTTTGAGTAATTGTGCAAACGGACGGACGGACGGACATACATAACTAAATCAATTTTTTTTTTCGATTCTAATCCGATCCATACCCTTGGGTCTATACCGTACAAACGTAATGGCAAATTTGGTATACCCTTTTGACCTATAGTCATGCGGGTATAAAAATAGTATTACAAATTAGAATACCAAGTGCTGTTATATACTATAATATATACTATTATATACTATTAATATATAGAATATTAATAAATATTTAAAAGATTGGATCTATAAATTCGAATTTTGGAATAATTTTTAAAACAATTTTTAAAACTAATTGGAATTATTTTGAATTTTTTTAAATATTCAAAGAATCCGAGCATTGGTTTTTAAAAATAATTGTTTTCAATATGATTACAGTTTCTAAAAACTAATTTGAAATAATAATTTTGATTACTTAAAATTTTCTTATGTTTTTAATTATATTTCCAACCATCTATTTTTTGACAATTTGATTTGAAGTTTATAAGTTAAAATCCAGAATCCGATTTTTTTAAGAAAATTTTGTATTAGAAATACTCCATTCGAAAAAGTAGAGTATTTTAAAGAAAAACGGAGTTAAATAAAATTCAAAACACATATATATATATTATGGATTGGTATTATTATGTAAAAATGTAAAAATTGCTAAAAAAAAAATAAAAAATCTTATTAGAAATATTAGAAATATCTTATTAAAAATAACGTCTTCATAAAAAACATATAACAAGCATATTACAATTACCTTCACCAGCATTTAAATGACATACGTCATTTCCTTTTAATTGACATATAAGTTGACATTTGTGTTTCATAATAAGTACGCATAAAATGAGTACATTGATAAATATGATTACCTACATACAGTTTTTTTTTTTTTTTTTAAGCGCTAACTGTTCAACTGTTAGGCTAATAAGCCTGTCAGCCATATTATATTCGTGTTATTAGAATTGGTCTTATTGAATTCCGCATACAATTTAAACATGAGATAGTACTAGGCCTTATAACATGTAGAAACGTCTTAGATTTTCAATATTTATAATTCTATTTTTTGTTTATATTGTAATATTTTATATTTTACTTATATGGTATTCTATATCTGCGAGTTATATTATTTAATTAAATTATTTGTTTATATTTTGCATTTGTTTATATTTTTATATTAAAGTATTTTTTATTAAAGATTTATAATTATTAATTATTGATTATGCCATTAATTTGAACCCAATGGCGAATGGTAGCTGAGTCGAGTCGAAAACCAGAAAAGTTTTTTCACTTTCACTAGAATTCGAACCCGGGCCCTTCCGCATGAAAGGTCGGCACTTAACCACTGTGCCACCCAGCTGTTAACAGTATTAACTAAATAGAAATTTTTATATTGCTTTTTAAGTTACTTTGAAAATTTTTCTATATTAAGTTCTAAAGGCACACAAAAATATTAAAATATAAGTTATCTATTAATTTTTAAAAGACATAATAGAATATGAAGCAATATGGAGCAATATAATCTAAAGGTGTGAAAATTTGCATATAGTTCAAAATCTTTGGTTTTCTATACTATCCTAAGTACCAATTATTTAAATAAAATACAAATCACTAAAAACTAAAATTACAATTATAATCCAATTCCATGAAGACAGTCTTTGAGTTTGGCTTGGGCCTAATATAACCTTACGCTAATTATCAAATGCTTATGTTCAATTTTGTTCCTTTGAATTCAAAGATTTGACATGACGATAATTTACAGAAAAAAAAGTTATATTAATGTCCAAAACATCATCATATGGTGGCAAATTTACATGCGTTTGTTCATATATTAAAAAAAAATTCTTTTGCTACTGGTTAACATTAATTTGTCTTTTCTGTCATTTTCTTTTGAATTTGAATCTTTTTCGCTTATTTTTTTTTTTTTACTTTTTATTTGATTTTATTCCACAGTATTCGAAAAAAATAAACCCACTACTTTAAAATATCATTTTGAAAATAACAATTATATTTTGTTAATTTATCTACTGCGTTTATATTTTTAAATGACTGTGACTCCTTACGTAATAATTAAAATTCCTGAGAATATTCCATTTAAAATAATTAAAAAACAAAAATAAAAAATTATCATAATGTTGCTTAACATCATAAACTTTAACACAACAGAAAATAATATAAAACAATACAACAACAATGTCACATATAGTAATTTTAAAATACATAGTGATAATTTGCTTCAATAAAGTGTAATATAATGGTATGTTCCGAAATTAACTATTTTAATTTTCAGAATCTTGTTTTATAGATGGGAATTGGAATTTGATGTTAGATGGGGTTTTACCGTTACATTTTCTTCGAAATTGCTTCAAGCTTCATTTCTTCTATAAATATAGCTATTTATGTACCTAAACCTTCGTTTTTGTAGCATAATAATATGGATTACGTGAATACATTTTATTTTGAAGTTATTGATTCGGTCATTGGGTCATGCCGGGTATCTCTTCCCAGGTCTGTACCTACGATTTTCAATTGCAATTGATATATGTTCCGAAATACATTATTTTAAATTTTTAGAATCTTGTTTTTCTGGATGGGAATAGAAATTTGATGTGAAATGGGGTTTTACCGTTATATTTTCTTCGAAATTGCTTCTTGATACTTTACTTCTCTAGTCATATTTATTTAGGAACCTGAGTTGCCTCATTTAAAGCACCACCCAATCAGTAACTTTTTACATAAATAACCTTTTCTAATAGTTATTAATTTAGTCAGTTGTTTATGTACTATATATATGAGCCTATGGTCAATTGGAGCATGGATTTTGTAATATATTGTTTTCGAGATGCGATTTTTAAGCTCACTTCCTTTTTGATCTATACATTGAAGGTTCCGACTAACATAATTGATGTTTTATGTATTTCTTGAAATCAAACTAGAATTTCATAATTTTAGAGGCTAAATAGTAAGTGATGCTTCTAAAAGCTTCATCAGGTCAATACATCAACATTCCTAGTAAAAATAAGTTAACCGATAATCTAAGAACATTCAAAAGAAATCAAAAAGGCTATTTTTAGTTCCTGAATCTTCTTGCAAAAGATGAATCTTAAGTATAGATAGGCTGAAATCCTCTCTACTCTCAAGTTTTACAATTTTTCAAAGAACCGAAATTCCTCCATTTCTTAGATTTTCATCAATTCATTAGTTGCCATTGAAAATTTATATAAAATTAAAAATTCCAATTCGAATTCAAATCACTTTTATTATACGGATTCCCCAACACTTCTTATTAAATTATTACATACATATATATTAATTTAAACTTAAATCACATATAATTTAATCGCTTTTTACGAAAGCGTGTGTTTGACCATCGCATATGTACAAGTATATATATACATACATACAAAGTAGTGGACATTTAATTTTAAAACAAACAAAAAAAAAAAAAACTAAAATCTGGTCCACCAGATTCAGAACACGTATTTTTGCATTTACAATTGTTGGGGCTTTTTTTTTTTTTAATTTTTGAGGTTTTTTTTTTTTTTGTACGGTTTAATTTAAATATTTCGCGCTTAACTTTTGCGCAGATTTTTTAGTATCAGATTAAGTCAGTTTTGAGTTGAAATTGTCTACTCTTTTGATTTTAATCAGTATTTAGTTGATCTGATAAAGTTTTAAAGTTAAAACATTTTGCTTTTGATTTTCTGACAACCTGAAAGACAAAAAAATTAAAACAATAAGAATGAAAATGAGGTCTTGGGTATGATTTCATCAAGCTTTTGGTGATATATGGGATGAATGGGGAAACAAATGAACTGTACACAAGAACTATTGCAAAAAAAGAAAACTTATGAAACAATAAGAAATAAAAAAAATAGGTACAAAAAAAAGTTTAACAGAACAACCATAGCAAGAACAAGGTCAGAAACCCTTTTTTTGTGATTTAGTTTTGAAAATTTTTCAAAAAAAAAAAAAAAAACTGAAGAAACAATTGAATATAATTATGACCAGTTGATGAAATGTAGAGCATATTATCATCATCAAAATCAAATCAAAAAAGTTGAATGGTCATGTAAAACAAATAAAAAACTTTTTTTTTTTTTAGTTTTAAAAATCAAAAATTTAAATGGAAACGATTGTCATGATAGTGATTAATGGTCTCTTACTTTGTTGGTCTCTTTTGGTTTTTTTTTGTTTTGAAGACCTCTTTTTAAGATTAACTACTGTTTGTATAACGGTAAGATGATGGCAGTTTTTAGTTAATATCTACCAGATAGTAAGTATTCTGTTAATACTTCCTCTACTGGGGTATAAGATGTAAGTCCAGCATTTTAATCTAAAGATGACACGTAGTTAGGTCGTATTTCATAAAATACTCGTTTATGCAAAATTTTCTTTGGTGTTTTAATTTTAATTTCTGTTTTTGTAATTTTAATTTTTTTTTTAATTATTTTAAAATATAATTAAAATATAAGTAATTTTTTTGACTCTGTGTTTTTTATTATTTATCATGGGTACTTATACTTATACATAAAAATTATCACAAGTACCATTTAATGATGAATGAAATGAAATGAAATAGATTCGGATAATAAAATATATTATATAATTCTAAGAATATGATATTATAAGAATTGGAGGAAAATTAAGTTTTTCTTAAGAAAACTATAATTAAGTTCATTGGTCTGAAATCTGAATCGGAATTATACATTAGGATAAAATTTGATCTTAATTTAGTCATTTATAGTGGATAAGAATAATTATTTTAAATTTGTGGAATTATGGAAAAATTAACTGATTTGATTTATATTTAAAAGTAAACGTGGGTTAATGGGTATGTAAAGTACGAATCCCGTCCTTCCAGGGTAACTGAAAAAGTTAGAGATCCCTTTGGTGGCCAAAATTGTACTTACTTATAAGGAAATAAATAGTTTTCTAATTCTACCACGCCTGCCTATCTTACCACAAAAATATATGGAAATATTTGCTTCTTTTTGAATGGAAATTATTAAAGGGAATTGATACCTCTTCTCGATACCTCCTCTAAAAAGTTCTTTCACTCAAAGTTTTTTAAAGTGAAACATGGAGTGCAACCACATGTTCATCCTTATATTGTGGAATTGTGTTGCACAGCTTATGGAAATTAATTTATAACATAAACTATATTAAAAATAGGCCCATATCCTATTCCAAGTGTTCTCCAAACTTGGTAATTCATATATGTATGACATAACTATATTTAAAAAGAAGATTGGCATATTTCTTCATGATTTTCCGCTTTATTCTGCATGGTCTGCGGTCTCGAATCCAAATCCAAATTCCTAAAGCTTCTTTTCCATTTTCCCCTTCATCCTAATGATCTATAGTTTCGAATCCAAATTTCTAAAACTTCCTTTTCTATTTTCTATCCTCAAAACTAAACTCCACATTCAGTTTTATAATCTTCAAGTCCCCAAAAAATTTAGGGAAATCATTAGCCTCTTTGGTATTACAAGATTTTTACTTACTGATGACCTCTTACTCTGTATAACTATTAAATAAACCGTATATTAACCCAACTCCTTCCAGCATAATTATACAAACACCCCAATTGCTAATGCAGACAATATTACTACCTATAAGGAAAGATGAAAGAATTTGTTTAATTGCAATAGTTGAAGTGGATTTGATAATTTTTTCAAAACAGTTCAGCTTAATTTCCATTACACCATTTCATATTAACTTTTATACATAAATACGTTTGTGTTGTTACATCTACCAAAATACCAAATAATTTTATTACTAATTTACTTCTTCGTCTTAGATCACTGTTTTTATTATAGTAATTTTTATATGCCTAATAAATTTACTAGGTGGCAAATAAAACAAATGAAAAACTTCTGTATTAAAATAAGTTCAGACTGCAATGTAAACATACATGCACATACACATTTTACGATTTCCATCTAAATATTTTTTATGTTCATATCTTGAATTTGTCTCATATAATCTACATAAGCCTCATATACTAAACTTTATGACTTAATATAATAATTTTTATTTTCTTTCTTCTTTTCACTATTTTATTCTATTTGGTATATTGTCTATCTACAGTGTACATAAGTGTGATGAAAAATGATGTAAAATGCAATTATTATTCCAGTAGCCACTTCAAATAGTTTGTTTCGTAAATTTACAACAAAAAACGTTTCATTTTATCTGATGACATATTTTAGTAATAAGTTTAAATGCGTTTTAGAAATGAAGAAAAAATTAATAAAATTAAATTAATTTAGATATGATGACATAAAATAGGGTTAGCCTGATAAATTTAAAAGGGATCTACTGTATGCAGTCATTCTGAATATAATATAATAGATTTCAAATCAATAATCCAGGACACATACACTTATATGAAAAAGCGGAAATCTTTGAAACTTCTGCCTACGCTTTGATTTTCCTAACTCTGATTTGACTCGCTTAAAGTCATCTAAAGAAGGAGCTCCTTTAGATGGTATGTGGCTTTAGCACACTAAAACATGCCTTTTTGTAGTTAATTTCAGGGTAAGAACTGTGATACAAATGTACAATTTTAATAAAAATTAATTTGGGTAATCGCGTTTAAGAAAATACGGATTAGCGGATTATGGAATAGGGTAAGAATCTGCTGGAATAAAATGATTACTGTAATAAAATGAACTTGAACTTATCTGGACTAGCACTTTATTAAAAATTAAAAATTATGGCTTATCCTAACATTAAAATCTAGTTATCACATTTTGTAGCAACTTGTCGCGTTTAAAACTAAAATTATTGATCATAATTCAAAATTGTTTGATTTCAAATTATTTTATAGTAGCCTACTTATTAATTTAAAGCATTCTTAATAATATAATTACAACATTATCTGCATTGATTTCTCTATAGATTTCCATGAAGACAAATGGATAACTATATAGAAAAGTTCGAAAACTTTTTCTATGGACTTTTAGCTGAAATCTCCTTTACTACATTAAATGCTACACACTTTAAATATTTTTTAACATAGTAAAAAACTAAAATTAACTCAAAATTTTTTTTCAAAATAAACAAGTATATGACTGCGCACATTAAAAAAATTGCCAACTTATATACGAGTACATTTTCATTATCATTAGTATTACTGTTAAGTCTGGGGTTATGATCTTTCTTCATGATGTAGTAATTTTACAATTAAAATTTTCTTATACTTAAAAAACTTAAAACTTCAGGGAAATTTTTTAAAACTGGTACAGAAATACTATTAAAAAGTGTGGGCTATTATATGCATACAGTATATATAAAGAGATCTTAATTGAAAGATTACTATAAAGGTGTAAAAATATTTGTATAAAATTGCATTGGTATAATAAATTTTCAAGTAGTCAAAATAAATTTACAGAATACAAGACAACGTATTTAAATTTGACTCAATTAGAATTAATATCAGAAGCATAAGGAAAAACTAATATTTGCTTTCTAGGAATTTATAACTATAAATTACAAAATCATAAACAAATTATTAACATTCACTGAGAAAATAGTTTAGTTTTAGGAACAGCAGGTTGTAATTTTAGTAGATCTTAAATTGAAGGTTAATTTAAACAGATCTTAAACAGATGTTAAATTAGTGCACGCATTTACGCTGCGGAATTCTAGAAATAGATTCCAAGAAATGAATTTCAAATTAGATTTTAATGGAAAAAACAAAAACCCTTAAAAAAATTTCTAACATAACAACATGTTTTACTCACGTGACTAAAGATATACAATTACAATATATCATAATGATGTATTATCATTATTAATTCATGTTAATTACGAATCATAACTTTCTTTAATATGCACATATACTTCAATTAAATTTTTTGGATTGTAATTTGTAATTCATACCAAATTGTTGGGCTAAGTCACACAATTCCTAAACTCTAAGATTTTTATTATATGATTACTTTATATGATTATTCGATTACTTTCATTAGATAATTTGAAATGATTTGTAACTACAAATCAATTGATTAGAACTATTAAGGTCTTTTTACTGAAATGGAACTAATTTACCAACACTGAAGAAAATTAATTCAAGAGTAGAAAATACTCAACAATTTCGAAATGATTCTGAAATAATGTAAAGGTGTCAAATCATAATTTCTTCGTTTGTCATAGTAATCGGAAAAGAGCGAGTAATCATAGTAATCGTTTAAACTATCAAAATTAATATGTAAATGAATTTAATTTCTAAAAAGTAAGTTAAAATAAATTCTCATAAGTGCTTATTACTAACGATTTAAGTAAAATAATTTGAAGCTTGTCCTCCTAATTCGCATTTATCTGGACAAATACGTAGACAATGCCAAAAGAGTTAAAGTTAGAATCAGACTTGAAGTTACAAGACTCTTAAATGTGTCTGTTATGACTTTTATACGCAAATTATACTAAACATACAGTAAGTAATCATTAATCTAATTGCGCCTAAAATTATGCAAAAATGTTTGAATTAAAATTAAATAAGTCAAATTTCGAGGCTTCAATGGCGAAATGGGTAATGTAATATAACTTTTTAGCAGAGGAAGCGCAAAATTGAATCCTGTTATTCTTTTAAGTAATAATTAAATAATAATTTACATAATTTAAGTTAAATTATAATTTAATATTAATATAAATATGGCTGTAGTAGCCAATGGTGCTACTATAATATGTACAGGTAACCCTCGATTAACGCGGTAGATTGGTTCCTAAAAAACAGCGCGTAAAACGAAACCGTGTTAATCGAGACAAGAAATCCATACAAAATTGGGTTATTGGTTTTAAAACAATTTTTGTTTTTAAATAAGCATTTATTATATAAAACAAAATAATAAAAAAAAAAATCATATTATAAAATAAACAGAAATATTCATTGCAAATTATATCCAAAAATAAAAAGAAAGATACAAGAATAGAAACAAAAAAAATATTGCAAAATAAAAAAAATTAATCAGAACTTTCATCTGTCTTTTAAAAAATGTTTTTAACACTATTATTCTTATGTAAAAAATTATCTTTACTGTCTTTACTAAGTTTATGTAATAAATTTTTATTCAATGCTTTTTAAAACCCTTTAATTAATTTTCAACACTTTATTCAACAAAAACTAGCACAAAAATGATATACATTTCGATTTTCTTATGTACACTTCGTAACGGGGTATTCCCCTTTATATTTTTTTTGAAACCAAAAAAAAAGTATGTACATATACGTAAAAAAAAATTACGCATAAAAAAAAATTTCCGCGTAAAACCGAATTTTTTACCCGCGTAATTTAAAATAAGTTGCAAATATATTTCCGCGTAAAACCGAAACCGCGCAATTCAAGTGCCGCGTTAATCGAGGGTTACCTGTATTTCAAAATCCAATAATATTAAATTTAAATAAATGAATAAATAAATCAAATATTTTTCTTTAACTAACAAAAATATTCAATTTTTCAATTAGCAGAAAATTGAAAAAACCGAAAAATAAATTTCGATGATGGAAAAATTTTGTTTATGAATTTTTAATAAGGACAAAAAAGGATTTATCATTTTTTTGTTGTTTTTTTCTTTTTTTTTGAATTATAACATTAACAACTCAACATTTAAGTGATGTTATAAAAGCTTTTTTTTTTTTTGACATTTTATTTTCTCTTTTTTTTTTATATATTTTTTATTTGCATAAATTTAGCATATAATGTATTTATGTATATACTATATGTCATTATATTATAGGTATATATAAAATATGAGAATATTTTATTCTCTATTTAGGATTTTCACAAAAAATGACATTTCCATTTTTTTTTTTTTTGTTTTTTTGGTAAAAGTTGACATTAAAGAACAATCAGTGGTGGAAAAATAAAATATTTTGTAATATGGGTAATGTATAATTTTATTTATATACTAAATACGTATATATATATGAATATAGGAATATGGAGACATATATAGAGAGGACACTGTAGATATAGAGAGGTTTTTAGATAATTACATTTATATTTATCTTATACATTGAAAGTTCTCTTAGCCGGACGTTCTTATATACGGACATTTCTTTAAGACGGACAGTTTTTTCAAAACGTATTCTTTTTTTAAATTTTTCATACAAAACACATTCTTTTAACCGGACACTCTAATAAACAAACGCGAACACTTAAATCATTCATTAAATTTCAAAAAAATCTTCCGTAAACGGACCCTTGTAATTTATGAGCTAGCTTTTTTTATTTAATGTGAGTAATATGATGTATAAGAGGAAAGTTCACCAGTTCTTGAAGAATTGGAAATTAAAACTTACAAGAAACCCTTAAAAACTGTTGATAGTTTAAACAAATTTGCTTGGATCTTACATATTAAAGTTTATAAAAAACTTAGAATTATATTTCGAAAATAATGTTTTTTTGACCAGGAAAATATACGGCAATCAAAGATTTCCATAAGCGGACGAAAATTTTAGAACCGTGAGTGTCCGTTTATGAGAGCTTTCACTGTACTTCACAGATGATTTTCTGAAATTTTAAACAATAGGATCTAGGAAATAACTGTGCAATGCAAATATATTGAAGAGATTGGTTTTGTTTTCTGATGACATAAATATGTATTAGTTTGGAATCTCGAATGCAAAATGCATCTAACACGCATGAGTGGTAAACTTATTTAAAAATTAAATAAATTAAGAAGCGATGTAATTAAAACAGAGCTTCTTAAATGGGGCATGACTTTAAAAGTTTCAATGGAAATAGGAAACGAATTCCAAATATTAACAACTCTAACAAAGTACGACAAATTTCGAAGTTTACCAGAGTGTCAAGTGACTATCAACAGCGTATTTCTATACGATGTTCCCTATGATATTTTACAGGCAAGGCTTTACGGATTTCCCGAGAGACAATTAATTTATGAAGAATACAAACTTTAGATACGTTTCTTAGGTTATTAGGATATTTATTAAAATTACAAGAAAGTATGCAGTCGTTCACATCTCGGACGCAAATTATATTTCATAATTTTAATTTCCCAACATCGATTAAAGGTATCGATAGGTTGAACCATCATTTTAAACAACACTATAATGGACTATTGAAAACTTTGAAAACTTTGACAATAAAAAAAATTACAAAAAAAATTTACACCACTATATACAATTTCTATGACATCTAAAGTTATTTTATTTTTAAATTTACCTTTTTTATTTTCCCCAAAAAACAACAGTTTTCCCTTGTCTTTTACAATTTTACGAATTCACTTAATTTAATTATAATAAATAAAACATAATTTTATTTAAAAAAAAAAAAAAAAAACTTCAACTTCTTCTGAATTATTTTTCGAAATTTTTTTTATTCATCCAACATGGTGCCATCTCAGTTATCTGCAGACCCTTATAGTACATGCCATTATCAATAGAAAATCTATTAAAAGTTGTATAACAACAAAAATACTGTATTTTAAATAAAAGTTTTTTTTATTCCATTTCCCTCATTTCCTCCTCTTCCCTCTCTTTCCTGCTTTTATTCTATACTCCTATTTTTATTGTCTATTCGTAGTTGGAAAAGTAAAAATAATAAAAATAAAAAATAAAAAAATTTAAAACAATCAGATTTATTTGCTACCTATTGTTCTGATATCTTTTTTTTTTTATTGTTTTACAACAATAACAGTTAAAAGGTAACGGTATCGCAATAAAGTAAAAAAAAAAAAGAAAAAAAAAAAACAAAATAATAATAAAAATAAAAATTAGTGAAAAATATAATTCACATGATACCAATAACGATCATGCGCTTAAATTGCAACCAATAAGGAAAGTTCATTTTTGATTACGTTTTTTTTTTTTGTTTTTTTTTTTAGTTGTTCCCATTTGATTTAGGGTGTGGTCTCGTTTGGGGACTAATGTTTTTTTTTTAATTTATTGTTTTAAAATTTTTTTATATTTCATTTTTTAAAACATACCATACCATAATTCAAGAAAAAAAGTTAAATCAATTTGCTATTATACTTTTATTTGCTTTTTTAAATGAAATTTTTCGAAAAACACCAATTAAATGATTTATTAATTCAAGGAGGTGTGTTTTTTTAAAAGGGTGATAATATATATATACATACTTTTTTTTTAAATATAAAAATATATATATATATACCGACTTTTTATTAAAAATATCTGAAACTGATGTCCTCTAACAAATGTATATTTTAAATATTTAAATAGATTTTTTTTTTAAATATTCTTTCATAATTAAAAATTAAATTTCGAAAATTTAATTGTATTTATAAGATAGACCTACACTTAGTTTAACTAAAAAATTTTTTGAATGACACCTTCAATATAGCAATTCAATTCGCTATCGAATGTAAACCGAATGTTTAAATGTTGAATTAAAAACATTTGTACATCTAATCCACAAAATCATCAAAGCTACATTGCAATATCATATCTAAATTCGAAAAATTTCGAATATCATTTAATAGAGCTTGAAAAACGCTCTTACAGATTTGTTAGATTTTAGAAAGATGTAAAATGGAACATACTTGAGATTCAAGAGAATATATATGCACCTAAAATAAGTTCGAAATAATTTATAAAACGATTAAATTTATTAAAGTTCAGTAAAATATTACCTTAAGTTTTCGAAATTCGAAAATAAAATTATTAGATTTACTTACAAATTGGTTTTTTTATTTTTTTTAATTAAGAAATTATCTGTTATTTAAAATTCTTTAATATTCTCTCATTAAATGTTCTTTGCTTTGAATTTTATGTGCATTGAAGTCTTTCTTCATTTATAAGTTATTAATTCTAGTATTTAATACCCTATTTCTCACACAGTTATGAAAATCTTACTTCGGAGCAGAAGATTCAATTTTTATATTATTTCATAGTTCTATGTATTCAAATATCGATGCTCTAAATCACTAATCAATATTATTATAGAAGTTTAGGGTATATTTAAATCTTAATAATTTTCACCCATTCCATTAAAACGGTTGGATTGCACAGAAATTAGAGTTCCGATCTTTCATTCGAAAGACCCCGGTTGAATTCCCGGTAAATGTGAGAAATTTTTATCTTACTTTAGAAATCAACTCAGCCACAATTCGACATTGGCTGCAATTTGATGGCATAATAAATATAATTAAAAATTATATATATTAAATAAAAAATGCATTGATATAACCATTAAAGCAAATGCAAAATATAAACAAATAATTTAATTGAATAATATAACTCACAGATTATATATGATTTTTACAATATATAACAAATAGAATGGTATCTATTGAAAATCTAAGACGTATCAACATGTTCTAAGGCCTAGTGCTACTCATGTTTAAATTGTATGTGGAATTCATTAAGATCAATTCTAATAATAAGAATGTAATATATCCCCCTGTTCCAATATGTACCTATGGTATAGACAGGCTTATTAGCCTAATAGTTGATTAGTTAGCACTTAAAAAAAACAGTTGCAGAAGAAAGGATCTTTTAAATGATTAAAGTTCTCTCTTTCATGCTCATTCTATGTTTGATAACTTCAATATCAGTATTTCATGTCTCTGTTATCTTATATTTTCAAGAACCTTTTCTAGAAACCCTTTAATTATTTGTGAAGGCTAATGGTAAATAGAACCAATTTTTTTAATTACTTATTTATTTTCGTTGTTAAATATTTTAAATAATATTCATTCGCGTGTCTTAAAGTATTTTTGTCATGGTCAAATAATTAAAATCTCAAAAATCATCATTGAATATTTTTATTTTTAAAGTGCTATTATTTGAACCATGAAAAACTTTTTTTTTCGATATTAATATCTTAATCATGTTCCATGTTAAATTGTTTATCTCCCCCTCAATTTTGGTAATTTTGATAACCGAGAAATTTTTTAACGATTTATATACGGAAAAACGTTTTAAAAACCATTAAGATTTTCCAAATAATTTATTTTTAAAAATATATTTGCGTTTTCAGAGGCTATTAAATGATTTTAATATATATTTAAAATCAGAAATGCAATGATAAGTGTCAATGGAAACTATTAATAACAAATATTTACAGGATAATATTTAAAAATCTTGTTAAAAAGGCGTTTCAATCCGTTTCCGACGCATAAGAGTAATAAAAAGAAAAAAAACACGCTAAAAAGTTCTGGAACCAATAAGTGTGGTGCGAGAAAATACCATGCAATCACTCTGGTTTAGTGATAAAAGTCTATGAACTGTGACAGAACCCGCATTTACTAACTTGTTCTAGCAGCTACGTTCTTTTAAGCCATCTACGTTTACCTTTAGAATTTAGGGGTTAATTTAATATCTAAGACGTGTAACTTTAACAAAAAATTTTATGGAATGAATATATATTTGATGCAGCTAAGAACTGTGAAAAATGTTTGGGATTTCTATCTCGATGTTAAGCATATTTTTCTCCCAGCGATCTGTCCAATATTTATGAAGACTACATATTACCTAAGATGAAGTATTATAATTCTCATATATGGGCTGGCGTTCTCCAAATTTCACTAAATTACATCGACAAAATCTAAACTTGTGCATTATTCCTAATTGGTGGCTCTTCCGTTCAGGCTATCTTAACACTCGTCGTAATATTGGAGCTTTATCGCTTTTTTTATAGATATCTTCACTTGCTCTATTGAACTGAAATCAGTAATCCCTCCCTTTAAGCAATACCAGGGTAATCAGCGGGATCTGAAAGCCCATTTTTTAAACATTAGAAATTCCTATGTAGTTTGAAACTGGTTATGGAAACTTATTTATTAGAGGAACTCCAGTCTTTTTAAAAGAGAGCCTATATAAGTTCGTTTCTAAACTACCCCCCAATTTTCCTCTTCTATCTTAAAAATAATAAAAAAAACCAAGTTAAATGCAGTTATACCAAAGCGACAACTTAAAATCTGTTTTTATCTTAAGATACAATGTTAAAAAAAAAATTAAAAGACCTTAAAGATACAAACAACAATTGTCAGGTGACAATAAACCCATTATAAATTTCTCATAAAAAATTATGCTTCTGAAAAATAAAAAAAAACAATATGCGAATTTCAGCTCCCAAATTTTTTTAAAAAAAAAACTATATTCCATTTAATAAAATAAAGATTTGTATTCATTAAATGCAGACATAAAGAACATTTTTATATAACACAAGATAAATCGAGTTATAAAATATAGGTATCACAATTTGCAGATGAGTTCGAAATGTTTTTTGATAATTTAAACCAAAAAAAAAAAAAAAGACATACCTTTTACTTGTTCGCCTGTTCTTCTCCTTTAAACCCACTTTAAACCAATTTTCAACTTTAACATTGTTTCCTTATACAATAAAAATATCTTAAGATTTAAAACAATATATTTTTTGTTCCTTCTGGTTTTCTGTATAAATAAGATTAAGATTTTGATTAATGTCTTTGTATTTCCAACATATTCAAATATTTGATCCTTTTTTTTTTCTTGTTGTTATTCTTTTTCACTCATTTCCAAGTAATTGCCATTCTATATACTCTGATTTCATTTGAAAATAAATTGCCTCATTAAATTTTATAAACTAAAAGTGTAACACTGAAGCAAAAAACAAAAAAAAAGGGGTTTCAGTCTGTCATAAATATAAATTTACAAATTTTTTTGCATAATATAATAGTTATGATGATGGCAGAAAGGTGCCGGATGAAATTGATCCACTTATACAAAAAAAAAAATTAATTTAACATAAAATATTATTATATATATATATAAATTATTTCATGTCATTTCATTTTGTAATAATAATGATGGTATATAAAATTAGACCTTGTATAAAGTATGGTTTTGGGGTTTTTGTCTTAACTATAATTTGTTAAAATTTTTTATTTTGATGTTCAAAAGTTTTGTTCTTTATTCTTTTGTTTTTTTATTTTTTTGTTTTCCAAATTATTTAAATTTCGGAACTGAAATTGAATTACTGGGCTCGTTATACTTTTAAGAAAATTTTTGAAAAATAAAATATGAAATATATTAAAAAATCGAAAATAAATGTAAGTACTTCATCTACGACATGTAGACTTCTTCAGTGCATCAAGAGCAAGCACTGCTTGCTAATGTTTTACGTAGACATCTTATGTAAATTAAGACAATGGTATTTCAAAAACAATTCCAATTTATAAGAATTTGCAGGTTCGAATTTAGAATTTTAAAGTTTGCATAAAGGTGGATTTGAAAAGTGGTTTACCAAAGATTTAAGTTTTGCACTTAAATATATAGTTAGTAAAGTTACCTAAAATTATTCAAATATTATAAATGTTTTCCCTATACCCATAATCCAGGAATCCGAAAATAAAAAATAAAATGAAATAACTTCTATTATAATCCCAAAGCCTTCCATATCCTCATCTCTGTAGCCAAACTGTACAATTGTATCACAGGTTCCCTCCTAATGTTGGGTTCAAAAAGAGTGTGGTTAAAGTCACACACTACCCAAAGAAACACCGCACAGTTCCAATGGGTGGCTTTCGATATTACTATATTAAATACTCTGTTATACTATAATGAGACTTATATTTATTATAATCTTATTCTACTCTTTTATATAATTCGTAACTTCTTACTCTCAAATGTGTTCCAAGTATCATAAGTTCTTTTGGTTAGATAGTGCCTTAATATTCAACTAAATCAGCAAGTTTTTACTACTACCAAGGCCCTATTGCACCAAATACTATTATCACTGAACAAATAATCAAATATTAATTATTACAACAAAAACTAATCAATTAAATTATTAATTAATTATTTCATATTAGTGGTAAATGGTAAATGCAAAAGCGCTTTGATTGTAAATTTAAGATTTGAGGAAGGCCAAGTTTAAAAAAACTATTTAATTCCCTAGAGAATTCTGTGTCAGTAAATGACTCAAAAAGTATCAAGTTATTTCAAATTTACATTCGAAATTTTTAACTTTCAACGAAGGGATTCCCAGAACTTTTAAAATACATGCATTCACAAATTTTAATATTCAAAAAGCACAACGCACCTTTTTTGGAGGTACAGATTTATTTCTTTATGTATGAAAAGTCCTCCACCATATACAATGTGATAAGTGAGTGAATCTGCCTTTCCTTTTCAGGTGTGGAGGAGGTACAGATATTCTTCTATTAAAAAAAAAATTTTTTTAAATAAAATTTCAAAAAATTTCCCAAAATATTCCAAAAATCAAAGTCCACTTTTTTTTTAAATTGCGACAGATGGTTTTTTCAAATTTAAAATGAAACCACCAACAATTCCATTAATAACAAATAAATAAATAATACCAATAATTGTAATTTTCATGGATCACTTTTTTACTAAACTTCCGAATCCCTTCTTAAAAGTAACCAATAATAACACCTGTCAAATAAAAATCATACCTAAATCTTAATTCAACCATCAATTTATTTATAAAATATAATCCCTTAAAACGGTGCTGACTGATGGTGCAATATTTTTTTTTTTTTTAAATAATAATCAAATTCAAATTGTATTTTTAAAAATCAATTTTGTTAAAAAAAATTTTAAATCGTAATTTGATTATTGCGCTCAAAATTTTCATGGTTCAATAAATGATTTGGTTTCATAATTGTAGGTACTTATTGCGCTGCATATTATTTGTTTGTTTAAAACCACTATAAAAAAAAAAGTTACAAAACATTTTTTTTTTTTTGGAATGAATTGCAAGTTTTCTTTTATTTCCTCTCTCTCTTTCTCTAAATAACTTGTTGCGCTCATTGTTTCTTTATTGTACCCAAATAAGTAGCACGCGCCGCCTAATTCAAAACTATTCAAGTGAATAATGCTTAATTTTTAAATTAAAATAATGAAAGAAAATACTAAAACAGAGATTGGAGTTTTAAGGTGACCATGTGTTCTTAATTAAAATGCAGTACAATTGTGATTATTTGTGATGTGAATTATAATAGAAGAATAAATAGTCTATAATAAAATGAAGATAACTGATATTCATATCTTATATTCGACTAGAGAGAATTTCACTCATAAATTTAAAATTTAATATATCTTGGGAAATACCCGTGTATTTTTGTTTAAAGAATTCCAAATACAACTAATACATAAGATAGTATAGTTGGCCTTATAACATGTAAAATTATCTTAGATTTAATTACATATAATTCTATTAGAATCTTTTAGAATTAAATAGCGATAGGTGTTGACAAATAGAAAGAAAAAACTTTACTGGTATTTGAACCCAGATCATTTGAATGAAAATTCGGTACTATAAATATAAACCATGTGACACCTACCTTTTGAATTAAAATCTAAATTTAGTTAGTTAATAATTAGGTACCTCAGGCAAATAAGGCCTAAACAACAAAAATTATACTTAAACTTTTAAATTTCACTTTAATGTCTACAAATCGATTGATAATTTGATTTACTGAAATATCGGATGAAGCACAAAATTGCTGAGTGGAGTGACATCCACATTATGATATTTTTTGTGTTAAAATTTTTAGGATTCCTTTATTTTGTAAGATTTTGAATAAAATTATAATTATTACTCTAACTTTATGTTAAAATATTAACTTTTTGATTACTTTCTTTAAATATAATTAGTTTTATTAAAATTTTATTAAAAATGTGGTTTTTTAGATTTTATAAAAAAGAGTTAATAGAAGTTAAGTAAGACTTAGATGAAAATTTATACAAATTTACGTTAGCTAGGCTAATTTTTTGTGTGAAATACCTTAGGTATACATAAATTTTCAAAATATTTCAAATTTAAATTACCATTATTATTTAGTTATTAAACTTATTATTAATAATTTAAGAATTTTAAGAGACAATTCGAGTTTTTAACTCTTGTAATAGGTTTCAATTATACTTTTTTAAATACTATTTCACTTTTTGAAGATTTTGAATTTCAAAATTTCTAATCAATGCTAATTCATAACTATTTTTCTAGAATAGATTTTTTTTAGAAAAATCGTAAAAATAGTTTTTAGTAACCCAGGATGCTTCTTAAAGAACTATAACAAACCTGGAAGCCTTAGAAAAATCAATTTTATCATAACATTTAACATAACAGTAATAAAATGTAATTTTTTTAAAAGAAGTCATATGTATTTTGTAAAGTTACACAGCAATAACTTTTAACTTATAACTTAACTACTTATACACTGGATATTCTCTATTTCTGTCCGAAAACGTATTAAGTCCTATTATTTTATACAGAAAATATACTATTAACCATATTTGTTAAACAATTCTTAATTATTCTTCAGAATTTAAAACAAATGGTCACTTTATAATTTAAAATTTTATTCTATAGTTCAAAATCCAAAAAAAGTAGGGTTAAAAAATAAATTTTAGTTAATGGATTTTTTTATTTTTTTTTATTTTAACCGTAAAACATAAAAAGTCAAATGATGCAACGCACATTTATATATGTATATTTTAATGTTTACATAGCACGTGACATTTTAAATACTTTTAATTCAACTTAAAGTCAACTAGTTTCTTTCTATAAGGCGTATCACTGTTTTGACTTTTGACTTGACTTGACTTAACTTAACTTAACTATATACTGGATATTTTAATTTTGGTTTGTTTTAAAAGTTCATTTGTTTAAAGTTTTTAATTTTAAAATCGTTTATCTTTAAATTTTTTTTAAATTATTTTATAAAACTTGAAATATACGCTTAAAAATTTCATATAACTTGAAATTTTAGAACTTGTCCCGCATTTTTAATACTGTCCTTAATATGAGTACAAGAAATGGGACATAAGTATACAATTTACATGACATATATTAAATTTTTTAGTTCTATTTTTAAGTGAAAGTTTGAAAAAGTTTATCTTAAAAAGATTTTGAACCCATTTGTTGAATTTAAAATAGTAAATAGCTTTAATGCTGAAGACCCACTTAAACCACTTTCCTTGTAGTCGGAGTAAATTGTATAAAGACTACGGTATAGGGATGGGAAAGGGATAGAATTGGATAATTTATTTTAATTAAATATTAAATGGGAAGAGGGTATATTGAATCCTCTAGTATATTTAGTAAATTGTAAGAGTTTGAAAACACATGAGCATGATAATATAGACTGATCCACTTTTAAAAGAATTTCTGGTATTTTAGAGCTCTAATTCGAATATTGTCTATACAAGGGCTATTAATATTAAAATTGTAACTCCCTTTACCAGATGCATGGAACACTTACTTAAACTAAAGTAAAATACGTATATAAAGAATATTGCTAAGGATTAACTCCGATTTTTTTATTAGATTAATAATGGGGGGGGTCCATATAGGTAATTGAATAATACCAAAACTCATATTCAATTATATTTTTTTTTAAGTTCTAGAACCTTTATACAATTACACCTGCAAATTAATTTTACAGTATCTATAGATACTTTACCTTACAATAAATTACACTACGATTACATTTTAAAAATATTTTAAAATCGTCCCTTTTAAACTAAAAAAAAAATAAAAAGGGGGAAATATACAATCATAATGCACCTTTCAAAACCGTATAAAATGTGATTGAAAGACAACATAACATATCCATATATAAGATAATAAAAAAATTGAGGGATTAAAATAAGATTAATGATGATTTGTTATAATAAACACAATAAGTGCATAAAGGATTACAATAATCGATGATAACCAAAGAATAACGTGTGAAGGTGTCGGTTTATTTTTTTCAATTCAAAATTTAGACACTTAAAGATTATTGATTAGTTTAAAGAACTACAAGGTGTATTTGTTTTTATATATAATTATATAATTGATTTGATATGGATTAAAAAACTTTTGATATTTAAATTAATTCTGATGAAATACAGATTAATGTCAAAATATTTTTAATATTTAAAAATGATAAATAAGAAATATGAATATGGGAAATTGGACTTATCAAATTAATAAATATATTAATTATATAATATTGAAATTTAATTGTTTCTTTTAAATAAACATTTAGATAATATCTCAATTATTGAAAATTTTTAATTGTTTATCATTGAGTCAATTAAAATTTGTCAGGAAAATATTGAAAAGGTCATTAGGAATTATTTCTACAATTTTTAAGCTTTGTAATTAAAATTTATTCCTATAGATTCATTTATGTGCAACGGAATCGTAGCTTAAGTTATATTATGGAAACGCTCCTCGGTAAGAGATTTATATAATCATTACAAATAATCGTAAGTTGTAAACTGTTTATATAATCCTTGAGTATAATCCAGTTAAAAGTTCTTAAAAAAAATAGGAGTATTAGAGCCATTTCCTTTTTAAGCAAATATAACAACTGGAAACTAAACACCCTGAACTTAGATAATTGGATAAAGTAGGGTAAGTCTTATTTTTCGGACTACAATGTACAATATTTAAATAAAAATCTTTCGAAACATAACCGTTTTCTAAAAAAACAAAATAAAAGCACGGTTTGTTATTGCACATTTATATGTAAGTACATCTGTTTTTTATTTCGACGCAATAAACGCTTAGCAGCTCAACCACATAATACTGTAAAGTTTTTTCGAACTAAAACTCTTAAATATAGGAACTCTTTAATAAATCGCATCTCCAAATTGTGGAACGCATTATCACCTTATATGTTTCCTAATACTTAATTATTTAGAAAAATTCAAGAAAGAAGTTAGCTCTTACCTTTTGGGTTTCCCATTCAACCCTTGTTAGACATTTATATCTCGTCGATACTTTTCAGCCGGAATACTACGCAAACAGGTAGGGTGCTTATTCTATTATTTTGGCTATTGGAGGTGGTTGTTTTAGTGAAGTCGTATATCTATCACACTACCAGAGGGCATTGATTTTTCAAGTGCCTTTTAAAGGTTTTTTGCTTTATCTGTTTAGTGTGCTATTATCTTTAAGACATACTATTTATCTTTTAATGTAAAATTGAAAGGTACTTAATATAAAATGTTATTTCAATTTAAAGATTATAAAAAGCAACAAATGTATACGTTAAAAATGTCCAAATCAAAATCATCTCAGAATATTTTGAGAAGAGAAAACAAGTCTATTTGTAAATGAACACATTTGAGAACCTCTATGATACAACAGCAGAAAATACGAAATGCACTATCTATCATGGCAATAGGATGTCTTCGCATATAAAAACTCCTTTTTATAGAAAGTTAAAAATAATTTTGAAATTTGAACTCTTTCTATATCTTACATTAAATTCTATTTAAAATAGCAACAATACCCAAATCTCGGATATATCTAATTATAAATTAACATTTGGGTTGAGCTTGTTTTTGTCATTATTTGTCAATTTATACAAAAAAAAAATTGAAAAACTTTCTTTCACCCATCAATTAAAACACTAGTAAAATATGTAATTACCTACGATAGGTAATAGGTATTATATCCTGGAACCTGTATTATACCTTTTTTTAAAATAAGTACATACACCTATTTCAATTAAATTTTTATTTACAAAAAAAAAAAAAAGCAATCCGAAAAAAAATCTCTAATTAGAAACGCCCCTTTTTTTTTTTTTGGTTGTAGGGCGTTTCGAACGTACGCCAAATTCTATGATACCTATTGTACCCTCTTTAAAATTAAATAAATTCAAATAATCATGTATGTACATCATTGAATGTAATCTATAATAAACAATAAAATATAAATAACAACAATTAATAACATTTAAAAAAAAAAAACAATACAATAAATTTTAATTCCCGCCTTTGAAATGCTTTTTGTTTTTTTTTTATAAAAAAATACACAACAGAAAAAAAATCCAAATTTATAACAACACAATAAATAACAAAGTTATTAAAAAATTTATACTTTACTATACATAAATGTAAGTATATAATACCTAGGTATACATATATAGGCTAATGTACATAATAATTTCATTTCTTTTGTTGAACAAATAATTCATCTATCCAATATAATAGGTGCCACCTACTGTTTAAAAATTTTTAACCCCACCACCAGTAAATTGTACTGAATACAATAAATACAAAAAAAAACAAAAAACAAATAAAAAAAAAAATCAAGAGAGGCAGTGAGAAATATTTTGCTTTTAATATGAGCTTAGAGAATTCATATTCTCATTATTTATTATTGCTTTGCTATGCTATCAAAGAATTGTTTACCTGTTTTTTTGTTGTTGTTGTTATTTTATACACATATAAATTAAAAATCGGGTGGATTCATTAAAAAAATAAAAACAATAATTGACACCTTTACTTTTTGTTTTTGTTGTTATTGTTTTCTTACTTTTATTTGACAGGCAATTTTGTAGAACCATGTAAATTGTTGTTGTTGTTTTTCTTTGTATAAAAAAACAAATACAACAGAATTGTACTTTCAAGAATCAAATTAAATAATAAAAACAACAACAACAAAATACTAAAATCGGAAGTAAATAAATAGGTTTATTATAAAATAAATAAAAATGAACGAAATAAAAAAAAAACAATCAAAAAATAAACAGCAGCACCGTATAAAAAATAACAAAAAAAAAAATGAGCAACAAAACGAAATCATCACTCAACAAACAACAACAACACAGAGCACACAAAAATCAAAAAACGTTAAAAAAAAAATTAAATAAATAAAATATACATACACTACACCTCATGTATTTTATATTATATTTCTACAACACTCTCTATTACATTACATTCTTATTATTTTTTGTTTTTCTTTTTTTTTTTTTTTGCTTGTACATATTTTAATTTTAAGTCCCAGTCCCAAAGCGACCAACCAGAGAACTTGAATATAAAAAAAAAATACAAATTTTTTTTTTTTTTTTTAAATAACACATGAAAATGTATACAAACATATGTATATACACAAAATATATATATACAAAATAATAACAACAACAAAAAAATTCCTTTATATTTCATTTTCATCATACCTTCATAGAGATACCGATTTTTGATTACAGTACAGAGACTACTGAACCGATGAGAGGACAGTAAGAACACCAACAAATATATACACACAATTAAAACAGTAATGTTGTAATAGTATAATACTAGAGGATATTTTTACGTAATAGTTACTGTTATCACAGTATAAGGAGTATATAAAAAACAGAGTATATCGAAAATAGAGAAGACATTGTATAGAAGTAAAGTATTTTTTTAATAATTAAAATAAAAGTACTTGCTTTGTTTTGCTTTGATTAAATTGGAGAGGAATATTTTAAGTACTTAATTGTTGTATTGTAACTGTATTGGTTTACTCTTAAAGAATCAAAACATTTAAATACATGAACATTACAGTAGTAGGTAGGCGAATGTAATTCAAAATAAGATAATAATATTGATAGGGTAATAATTTAATAATATTTTACTTAATAACTGATTGAATTAAAATAAAAATTGACTCCAGATTCCAATTTTTTTTTATTTATAAAAATAATCCCCTATACAACATAAAATGTTATATTAGATTTTATTAGATTCCCCTAAGGGTTTAAACCTGAAACTATTCTATTGAAAGGGCAATGTTCTAACCACTACGCTACCGGCTGGATCTAAATACTTTTTTTTGAACTTAATCTAGTAAGAAAAGTAAATTACTAGATTATAATTAAAACTATATATATACGTCTATAAATTCATTGATGATTGATAGACGACTTATAAGTAAAATGACTAAAGAAACTTGTGGTCAAATGTCAAAATGGAACACCAAAAACGTTTACAACTACAGAAAGTTTTCTTTAGAAAATAGTCTTTATATATAGTAGGCTTTTACTTAAGTGTCTTCGAACGTATTATTCGTTTCTGCTGCTGGAGATCAAAAGATTATTTAAACCAGAACAACAAATTACAACCCTGTATAATCAAATTAATCTTTAAATTTGATAGTGAAATCCGCTTAATTATAACTGTATAATATAAAATGTACCTGATTAATAATGTATAAATCTGTAAAAAAAAAAATCCAGAACTATAATAAGTACCGCCTTATAGAAACAATAAATGAACACAAATATTTGCTGAACATTTTTAGATAAAACGAGTACTTAAACCCCTAGGGTTATGCAAAATAGTATAGCTGGAATTAGATAATCTATATAATATTATTAAAATACTAGATTGGACTGTACATGTAATCGCGTAATCAACTGTGTGATCATTGGTAAAGTTATTTATTATATAGATATACATATTTCACAAAACTACTGGTCCTACAGACGCGATTATAAATTACTTACTTACTGGAACCTAGAACCTCTGGTGGGGCATAGGGCGTCAAATCAGAGCATGGAACGTGAGAACACTATATGGTGTTGGGCGATACGAGCAAGCCGAGCGTGAAATGTTACGATTCAATATTAACATACTTGGCGTCAGTGAAACTAAATGGAGAGGTTGTGGTGATTATAAATTAGCTAAACGTAATTTTCAAGACCCCAGACCATCTTCATCTTTTAATTAAGGTATCACTAATGAATATAGGGCTTATAATTTCCAAAGCTATCTCAAAATAAAAATTCGGCCTTATTAAATAATTTATATATACATATATATATATATATATATATATATACATATATAGATTCAATAAACGTTCATTACTTTACTAAAAACCTTATTTTAAAAACCAACATGAATATTAAAACTTATATTTTACCTTATTTTTTACTCTTTTAATTTTTTTAAGAACATTCTCTCTTTATTTTCATTTCAACTACAGTTATTTTATCTCTTTGGGATTTTCTTTTCAATTTCTCTCTTTAATTCATATTATGAAATTTTTATTTACTTTATAAATTTCCATATTCACTACAAACATACATACATACTTTCATAAAATATATATATATATATATTTATATAAAATAAAATAAAAAGCACAAAAATAATAATAATAATAATAAAAAAAAAAAATATTGTATGCTATGAGCTGGTTAAACAGCACCATTGTTGCGTTAGTTTCCATTTAATGTTTTTTTTTTTTCATTTCATACTCTCTAAAGAGTCCTATAAAATAACACAACACAATCATCATATATACAACATACAACATACACAACACAACACAATATATATATATATATATATATACAATAAAACGTCACATCAAAAATTGAACAATGAAGAGGCGCGCACCATATACAGTCAGTCCGACAGCATAAGGAACCCCCCTAAAAAAAACACAAAAACAAAAACAACAACAACAACAAAATAAGAAAAACAAGAAAAAAACAAAAAAAAAATTCAAAAAAAGGGAAACCAGAAGAAAATTTGAACACAATTTGTTTTTTTCAGTCTTACTCTTGGTGCTCAACTGTTCGGGACGTTTTGTCTTTAAAAAAAAAAAAAAAATTGAAAAAAAAAAATAAGAATTTTGAAAAAATAAATACCGTATATTAAGTACCGTATTTTTATAATGTTATCGTTTGTTTTTATTATTTTTTTGGATTTAATTTGTTATTTTTTTTAATATGAATATGAATACTTTATACATATATATTTGTTTGATTGTTTGTTTAGTTGTTTGATATAACAATTTAAATGTGGATTTTGTTATTATGTGTTTATTAAAACATGTGTTTAAAATGAAAAATCAAAATAATTAAGTATTAAAAAAAATTATGTTTTTTTTTGAATTTTTAAATTTGAAAATTTTTGTGAAAAATCCAAAAATAAAAAAAAAAAAAACTGATTTAAAAAATTTTATTACTCCCTTTGTTTATTAAAAGATCCGTTATTTTGTTTGACAATTGTTTTTGTTTACCGTTAAAAAAAACAAGGATATTATATACCGTTATAATTTTGTTGATTATTTAATTTGTATTAATTAACGGTATTATGTGTATTAAATAAATATATAAAAAAATGAATTTTAAAAAATTAAAAAATTTTTTGAAATAAAATAAAACAAAACCGCAGAACATGTGAATATAAATTTATATAATAACGGTAAAAGCTGCAATGAAATAACGGTTAATTAAAAGAGACAGTTAAAAAAAAGGACATTCATTAATTTTGAAATTAAAAAAAAAAAAAAACAAATAAACTTACCAAAAAAAATGGCTTTAAAAGCAGCATTATATCGTGGTCCAAGTTCAAGACTTGAAACATTAATTGAAAAAATTCAAGCAAATAATAAGGAAATAAATTCTGGTAAATTATAAATTATTAACTTATATAAGTAGCTATTAAAATTTTATTTTTATTTATTTTAGTCCTTTGGATCATTTAATATCAAATTATATTTATCACCTATACTTGTATTATAATCGAGGCCTGAATTTTATTATAGCGAATGTCATGTTCAATTTCAAAACCCATTAAATGGGGAATCCATTCAAACAATTTATCTTAATTATTATCTTATTTTTTGAAAAATATGTATCCTGGGTCATAAGTTTTCAAAAATTTTAATCAAATGAACTATATATAATTATTATCGAGGCTTAGATTTTATTATTAAATGTCATGTTCAATTTTAAGATCTAATAAATGCAATCCTCTTCAAACAATTTATTTTAATTATTACATTAATTTTTGAAAAAAAATTATCCTGGGTCCTAAGTTTCAAAAATTTTAATTTCGAGGCTTAGATTTTATTAGCAAGTCATGTTCAATTTCAAGATCCAATAAGTGCATCCTCCCCATCAAACAATTTTTCCAATTCATTACATTAATTTTTGAAAAAATGATCCTGGGTCCTAAGTTATCAAATTTTAATCAATGACTATATAATTAAACTATTAGAATGACATACTTATTATAAATAATTCAAAAAATAAATTTAATAACTTAATTTGTCAATAATTTTGGGGAAATTTTAATTTCACACAAAATTTTGTGCATACTTTGAATTTCAAAATAAACTCAAAACTTGATTAAAAATAAAGTAGTTTTATATTATGCATATACAATGTACATATATATATTAATATATTAGTATATATATAATATTCACCCACCACAAAAATGAATTTTCCAAATATCAGCTTTTATATTTTTTTTTATTCAATTCCCAAAAGATTTTTATAAAAAAAAAAAAGAAATTTTTTTTTTCCAGAAAATTTTTCAATTATCATGAGACTTTACTATTCAAATGGGTATAAAAAAAATATATAAAATGGGTTTATATTCGTATATATACCTACCTACAAACATATTATATATTTTAAAAGAATTTTATTTTCATATTAAGTTTTAATAGATAAATGGTATTAGTTATATAGAGAGTATATATACGATATATATATATATATTTATATTTATTTTGTATATTTCATTTATTTCTTATGAAAATTATTATTATTATAAAATTGTTACTTTTGGTCCTTAATATATATTATATATATATATATATATGTATATATATTAAATATTATATAATTATCAATATGGTGTATATTTGTATGAAGTATGTACAGATAATGATTTAATATGTTAATTTAACATTAATACGTTATTTGATAATTGGAAAAACTGATAATATACATATGTGGTTTTTGCTATAAAGGGTGCAATAAGTACTTCCATAGTATTTATAAATCTTCTAATAAATTTAACTTGCATTTATTTTGTAAAAAAAGATCTAAAGATTTCTTTTGTACTTTTGTTTTTTTGATTTTCAAGTAAAGTCTAGATTCTAGAATAACATAGAAAGTATGGAAACACCCCTCAAATGCCTTTTTTAACTTATATGTAGTATTTATTTTTAAATAATATTTTAAATATTTTTTAATTTCCCGCCAAAAAACTATGTACTTTCTTATCAGTTGTCAGCTATTAATATTACATATAGAAATAAGTCAGGTACCTAATCTTCTCATTAAAGAATTGAATTTAGAACTTATAATTAGAAAAATAATTTTCATAAAAATTTCAGTTTTATTAAAAGTGTTCAAGAACGTTATCATTTTATTACATCAATTCTTAATCTCATTTGAATGTACCCTCATAAACACATTATATGGGTCCAAATGATCTTTACAGGAAATATGTATATAAGGAATCTGTTTAATGACGTAGTAGTTAAAAAGCCGACCGTTCAAGTTAAAAGTATCGGGTTCAAACCCCGATCAGATCATATCTAATAAAAAAAATATCGTAAAATTGTATAATTATATCGTAATAGTTTATATCGTAATATAAAATAAGATTATTTAAATTAATATATAATTCTTGTGTAAGATAATAGATGGCGCGGAAAATTTTCATTTGTATATTAACAATATTATACTATAGCTACAGTCAAGTATTCAACGGCTTTGTGAATATAGCGATTAAAAAAACTGAAAGCTTGTGTTTATAAATGGCTTGGGGAATGCCCTATATTCCTTAAAGGAATGGACAGGATAAAAAAAATGTATAATAAAGAGAAAACAAAATCAAAAATCAATCTATAGTTTAAGATATTTACTTTGGTGTCCAAAAAATGATTATAGTTTTCAACAATTCCCCTAATAGTATGCAAGATCTCTATAGTGCGAATATAAATCGCTTGATGCATTAAAAATTTTAAATTATTTCAAACTTATATCCTTTATCTTTTACTAGGCTTTAGAATCTTCAGTAATATTAATTAACTATTTTAATGGCCTGATGACTAGTTATTTATGATATTGACATTCGCAGTACTCTATTTAATCACCTACTCCTATATTTATAGTTAAAAAGTAATCTTTAGCAAATTTTGAATACAACCAATGTTATATGTATATCTACATATATATATATATATTTATAATACACAAATTATGGAAACCATACACCTAATCATTTATTACCACTGATACAAAGTGTAAATGCATTTAATTTAATTAAAAAAATTGCCATTTACTGTGACTTCTACAAATAGATGGATGGCACAAACTCACATAAATTACACCCTAAACCAGACCAAAGTATTTGGTTAAAATTTTTAATATAATTTAAAAAAGAAACAAAAAATTATAAAGTGGCGCCTAAATGTCACATAAAACTTTTAAAATAATTTATTCATTAATTTATTTTATATTTTCATATTTTACTTTTCCTTGACCGGAAGTTAAAAATAAACGGTATATGCAAGATGATGTATGATGAATAAAATTAAAATAAAAAAAATTGAAAACTAAGTTATATAAGCTCATATAACAATTGTATACTATATAATTTCTTTAGCTTTATATCTTTAAGATTAAAACTATACACATACAACTACATGTTCACAATTATATTTAGAACGACCCGCGTTTATTTTAAATAAAACAACTATTTATTAATTAACACTATATATACGTGTGATATTTGTACACTGACTGTATACATATACGCCGCCCTTTCCATCTAAAATATTATAAGTTTTTCTGATTAATTGAAATAAATTTTTTTTTGAGATCCAAAACTCGTTACATACAATATGAGCGCTATTATATATAGGACAGATCAGGAAATTTTCATTTCCTTTTTTAATTAAACATTGAAATAATATAAAATCGCGCGCGCGATACTTTAAAAAGTGATCTTACAAGATACTTTACATGATTTAATTGAGGAAAGATTTGATAGGGACACGGACACTTAAATTTATAATACACACTATAAATTAGTTAAATTCTAGAATTTGTATTATAATTAAAAGATTATTTCACCTAAAAACAAACAACAAAAGCAATCCAGTCACTATTCAGTACTCACAATATTAATTACAATTACTACAAATTTTTTTTTTGTAATATGCATCTTAAGATGAAAAATTGAAAGGGAATTTTAATTAAAAAAAAAAAAATTGTGTTTATTTTTTTCTATTAATTATGATTAAAAAACAGGAAATTCTAATTTTCAAATAAGAGTTTTTTTGAGAAGCGGCAAAATATTAAAATATTAGAATTTATGCGGCTATAGTTAATCCCACAGTAAATTACCAGAATAATTAGAATTAAGACCATTTAGGAGATAAACAATTAAAATATTTGTTAATATATATATTTATAAGTATTTTGAAATATTAAGATGATGGTACATATATATATCTTAAGTTAAGTATATACAATTCTTATTCTAATAATTAATTTAAGAATTTTTTTTATTTTTAATTAATAGATTTCATCCCACGTTCATCTTTTTTTTTTTTTGAGATGTATGAAGCTTTTAAAAAAGCAGGAAATGATAATGATTAGTTAAAAATTTATAAAATTTATTAAAAATTTTCACATGGGATCCTGTACTTAGTTAAACTTAATTAAGTAATGATTGTTATTTTTTTTAGTTAATAATTTTGAAATTATTAGAGATGGGTTTAAATGTGGAGGGTAAAATTTTTCAAACCATATAATGTATCCAATAAAATTGTTAGAAGAAATTGGAAGTGTACTCGAAGAATTTCCCCAGGGAATTATTGCGAGTGCTTTTATTTTAGATTTAATATAAATATTCCCATAAGTGCTCACCATAGGAATTTGGTTTCATATAGTAATATTCTTTCCAATTAAAAAACGCGTGATCCATTCGGCACTCAAACTTGCACTCCATCGGTATTCAAATTTGTGCTCCTCAATATATCAGATAGGCTTCATTTGCATAGTATACCTCTTATTACCTACTATTAATCAATACAACTGACAATTTATACTGATTAAATGGGTTATATAAAATATGTTACCATAGAAACTTCAATATTAAAAACTTTTAAGGAATCTCAGGCCTCGGAATCTCTTATCAACTAATAACTACTTTCCTCAAATCCTATACATAGATAAATCTTAGATAATTACCCCAATTTATACCCTAATATTTAAATTTCTTAAATAAATATTCCTTTGGCCACCTTTAATATCATGCGACCCGCGGACTCAGAACCAAAGTGGCGTAAATCCAAAAAAAAAATATGCATTAACCGGATAAAAACTAGATATAAAATCGGGCTTGTACTTTAAAAGGGCAATTTCCCGATGCAATAATGGTAATTTGTTGGCTTAAGCCATTTTTCTTATTTTTTTTAGTGCAAAAATGGTCTAACCTTTGTAGCTTCTCTAAAAAACATTTTTTGTAAGTTATGCCATTCTAGTTCTAAGCTCCTCGCTTCTTATTTATCAAATTTTATAAATTTTCTTCTAGACTTTCATCTAAAGTTTCATCACAGGGGGATTCACTAAAAATATATATATTGTAATTTTACTCAAATTTTGATTGTATATATACATATACATTATACATACATACATATATAGGTTCGCATTACAATTGATCGAGGTCATCTTTTAAATATATTTTTGTGTGCTTTAAATCAAAATAAAATTTTTAACATTTCCACACTATAAAAAAAAATTTTTATTACAATTGTATATGTATATATATGTATATATATATATATATATATATATATTTAAGTTCTTATTCTTCTTAATTTTTTTAACTAAATTTTTTCTAAATAAAACATTTTCCTGACCATATAACAAAACAAATATATATATATATATAAACTCAACAACAACAACAAAAGCAAGGAAAAAAAAAATCATTATTTTTATTATTATTTATTATTATAGCACCCAAAGTATATATTTAAGTCCCAAAGTAATTCTGCGAATTACATCAAGTTTGGAAATAACACACAAGAAAACAGAAAAAAAACTAAATTCAATCATAATTTTTTTTTTTTTTTTGGGGGATCATACAGACAAATTTTATATATTTACATATATGCATAAACATTGTACAAACAAATATATACAAAAATTATATTTATTTTTTTGTTATTTTATATATCTGCATTAAACACCACTCTTCATCTCATCTCCATAATGTTCACGATATTCAAAAAATTTTCATCTTTTTCTTGTCTTTTTCTTGTTTTTTTATATTTTTCATCTCTGACTCCATCAAGACTTCTTTTTCATTCCTTATAATATTGCTTGGATCCCATTCCTCCTTCTCCAGAATTAAATCTCTAGATAATACACTTAGTATTAAAATATATAAAAGATACAAATATATATATATATATACTATTAACATATATCTAAAGATGTAGGTACATTTAAACCTTAAAATATATATATTTGTATATATGTATATGCATATTATATATACAAATATATATTTGTGACATTGAAGTCAGTGGGATAAACTTGGATAGAATGTTATTTTTTATTTTGTATTTTTTTTTTTGATATTCCCATGGGATCTCATCTTGGGGTGAAAATGTTAACGAAAATTTATATAAGTAATATAACGAATATATATATATATATATATACATAAGCAAAAAGAAAATATAAAAGTTTTTCCCCGTTGTTAAGGTTTTTCATATTTTTTTTTGTTCTTTTACTTAAATGTATATATATATATATATATATATATGTATGTGCCAATATATCTATAATTATTTTACATGAATTTGGTCCTTTTTTAAATGAAATTTGTCTATTTTCGAATGTATTTATTCTTTTTCCAAATGAAATTGTTTTTTTTTCAAATTAAATTGATCTTTTTTCAAATCATTTTATGTCCGTTATTTTAAAATAACACCCGCAAAAATGCCCCAACTGGTCAAATTAACATGATTTGAAAAACCATGTCCCTAAATGTGTAATAGAAACTAAAAAGAGTGGAAACAAATTAATATAAGTCACAATAAATGGCACCTTAAATTTTTGAGAACTAGTTTTTAGACCGAACTTAAGAATCGAACTTTTGTAATGTTTTTTTACTGTATTCAAGTTTGTATTGTATGAAATCAGCGGTTATCTTTTTCAAATATAATTGAATCAGCCTACTGAATCCCATGAAACGGAGATTTTGATTTAAAAATTATCAATTTAATTTCGAAATTTTAGACTCTTTGTATTTGTAAATTCATTTGTAAAAAGATCAAATACCTTTGAAAAAAGATCAAATACCTTTGAAAAAAGATGAAATTTATTTGAAAAACGAGGAAGGGTACCCGTATGACCATAATATCAACATTATTATCATTTGGTTAGAAATTCATGAAAGTTGAAAGGCTCTTCGAACCTTTTCCACTGCATCAACTTTATTTTATTCAGACATTGGCAGACATATAAAATATAAACTTGTATGGCAACCACTCGAAAATTTGTGAAATTTCAAAATCCTAGATCCTTTATTTTTTGAATTATCATGAGGACGGACAGACGGACGGACATACATAGCATAGCTAGATCGATTTACTTTTCGATTCGGGTCCACATCATACTTTTGAGTTTATATCTATCCGCCGCTCCTTCTCTGCGTCACAAGCGTAATGGCAAATTTAATATACACTTTTGACCTACAATCGTACGGTTATGAAGATCAATTTCATTTGAAAAAAGACCAATTTCATTTGAAAAGAGTTTGTATATAAATATATTTTTTAATATACAACTAAAGTTTGTATTAAAAACATTTTTTTTACATATGTACATTTATGTACATATTTATGTATATATATAAATCTAATACCTATTTAATATATATATATATAAATATAATATTCAACAAAAAAAAAAAATAGTTTTAAGTTCCAAAGTTTTTCCAAAAAAAAAAATCAAAAAAAAAACTCAAATTCTATGATGAAAATATATATTGAGTGAGAAAAACAACAGTTTTATACTCTTAAGTGTAAAATTTAACTTTTTTTATTTCCTTTGTTCCAAAACAATTTTTTTGATAAAAATTCGCTTTAAAAAAAATTTTTAATAACATATGATTAGGATGTTTTGCACCCTATGTCCTTACTCCTTAATCCCTTAATTTTCAGATCAAAAATCTTAATTCAAATTTATGAAAAAAAAAACAATCAAATTCAGACATTTCAATTCCCTTACCATTGGCTGTTTTTTTTCCATTTCTTGACCCAAATTTTATGCACCCTATGATTTTTTTGCATCATGTTGCAACAAATGTTATAAATTATAAGTATTTAACACAAATCTTTTTGTACTTAATGTACTTTAAATTTGATGAACAGGCAATTAAAGGGGTGTCCTTTAAAAGATTACGGAAAAAAATATTAATATTTTTTTTGGACCACAAATCAATTTTAATTTTTCCATTATCTCTTTTTATAAGTTTTTAAGTGTTCTGAGACTTGATGTCATAATTTAAGGTGGGTTATAGTTTGGAGGGAAAACGGGTTCTCATATGCCTGTGCATAGAATTTATGATTTATTTGGTAAATGTATGGATTCGATAAATATTTATAAAATTTTTGATTTTATATAAACTTCTAATTTAGGGTTCCAAAAGTTAACTATTAATTGCATTTCATTAATGGCATTCCAATATTAATTTGTCTCATGTTTCACTTCAAATTTTTAAGTTGGAACTATATCAAATTTTTTTTTAATTTCAATAAGATAATGTGATGTTACTAACAACTATTGGTCTAATAAGTTTAATTCCTCTCAAGATTAACATACGCAGAGTTTCGATGATGTAGTGACTACATCACCTCCTAATGGAAGGAGTGTGAGTACGATTTCCACAAGAAGTCACTGATTAAACACATGATTAACTAATCAAGGTTGTATTAGTACAATTCAAACTTAGATCAGAAGTATTTTTAACTAGGGGGGAATATTTCTGAAAGAAGCAATTTATTTTAGAAAATCCCTTTTGTAACATTGAATCTTTGATTGCAAAGGGAATTGGTAATAGAAAAAAAATATATGTTTTAATCTTAAACTCCACTGTATAGAATTTATTAATTTAATTCAAAATGATAAGTTATAAATAATTATAATTAATTTTTCTTAAATAACTTTAAGTGATTATTTGACTCTGTAATTGATTGGTATGGTCTATTGAAGTTTCGGGTATTTTAAGTGATTATTAACTAATGATTATTAACTAAACACAAGATTTTAATATCTTTAACAGAGTAAATTTAAATTAGAATCCAGTAAAATAACGAAATCTGTAGGGTAAATTTGTAAATTCAATAAATTTCGTAAATGTAATATAATAATTTTTATTTATATTTATAATCATAAACATTCAATTACATTTAACATAAGCTTTGTAATCATTCAATTTCTTCAATTTAAAACATTGTACTCGTATAAACAAATACATTTTTTTTTTGTAACGATTGATCGCCGAGACTTAACGAAATTTATATTCCCAATACTATAACTAAAATATAGACCTATTGTAACATATGAATTCTGAATCTGACCTCATTCTATAATCTTTACAAAAAAATAAACGATTTATATATACATATATTCTTGAGGCATTAATAAAATATAATATAAATATTGAAAAACCGATTACAATTATCCTATACTAAAACTAAGTTCTAATACAAATTACAATTCCTTCCATCCAAAATTTCCTTATACAAATGTGCAATTTATTTAAAATATATCATCATAAGGCCAATAAAACAATGCCTCAATATATTAAATATTCATTCAAATTTATTATATCTTATTTCCTTTAAATTATTTTAAAACTGTTATCCTTATTATTACCGTTAAAAGTCATTTGTTAAAAAGATTGTTATATTTTAAGTAATTTTTCATTTTAATGTTAAATAAATCTTCAACTTCCACTTCTTAAAACAAAAAACAAAAATTGAATCCATTATCGATTTAACTTTATATACTTACAATATATATTCAATCCCAATATAAAGACAAATAAAAATTAATAAAAATTTATAATAACGGTATAACCACGAAAAAGTAATCATTTCCTCTATATTATCATAAATTTTACCACAAAATCAAATTTATATTAAAATAATTATTTAAAATAACGGAATTTTATACAAAAACAACAAAACAAATCATTCAAATATACAACAAACGAGGAAGAGTGTAGTAGAGTAGACTGTGTCAACTCTAGGATACCCGTATGACAGTAACATATACATTATATCAACCGGTTAATTACTTTTGGCAAAATTTCAAACATTCAGCTTTATTAGGTGTAGAGAAATGCTCATATAAAAGAAGGATTTGTATGGCAGCTACTCGAACCCTTTGCAGTAGACCAGCCAAATTTTGCAGTAACTTTGGCCATTACACTAAACTATTTTTGGCAAAATTTCAGACACCCAGCTTTAATAGGTATAGAGTAATGCTCATATAAAAGAAGGAGTTGTATGGCAGCTATTCGAACATACTGCAACTGACTAACCAAATTTTATAGAAACTTTGGCCATAAAACTAAACTACTTTTGCCAAAATTTCAGACACGTAGCTGTAATACGTACAGAGAAATACTCATATAAAATAAGAAGTTGTATGGCAGCCACCCGAACCCATGGACCAATAGCTGGATTTAAATAGCGATGACGGCTATTGCAAAAAAACAAATTTGCGAAAATTTCAAGATCCTAGCTCCTTTAGTTTTTGAGTTATCATGCGGACGGACAAACGGACGGACATACATAGCTAAATCGATTTTTTTTTTCGATTCTGATCCGATCCATACACTTGAGTCTATATCTACCCCCCTCCTTCTCTGCGTCCCAAACGTAATGGCAAATTTATTATACCCTTTGACTATATAGTCATACGGGTATAAACAATAAAACAAAATTGAAAGTTAAAAACAATTATCCTTTTATAACAGTTATATATTTAAATGAATAATATTTTAAAACATCCTCTTACTTAACTCATATTATTATACTACGGTATATTTTATTTAAGCACCACCCTATTTTTTTTTTGTATTCCCAACCCTTTTGAAACAAAGGAAAAAAAAACCCATAAACAAATTCATATAAGAAAAAAAATAAAAAAAAAATAAGAAAATCTGACATAACATTTTGTTGACAGTAATTCCCGTTATTTTTTTTTCTTATTATTATTATAATTTAATGTACTTTTAAACTTATTTTTTGTCCTTTTCTAATAATATAATTTTTTTTTCAATTTTAGATGCATGCTCTGTACATACATCATCACCAAGTTTTTCACCATCAATATCCGAGGGAGCAACAACACCTAATTCAACCTTAAGTCAACAACATCATCATAAATATCATAATTTTTCAATGACTCCCGGTGTTGGTGGTAATGATGATAATAATGATATTGATGATGATAGTTATTTGGACATAAATCAAATTAATAATAATGATAATAACAAAAAAATGTTAAATTATAATCATCATCAACACCGACAACAACGGCAACAGCAACAACAACAACAACCACCATTTAAATTTTTTTCATTATCTGATGAAGAAGCTGGAGAACGTGAACGTATTAACATTGGTACAAATATTGAAGAAACTGAACGTAGTTATAGTTTACCACCATCATTTTTATCACCAACATCACCAACTGTTGCAACTGTAGGAAATACAACATCAACAACAACAGGATTAATAAATAAACGTTTAATGAATCGTAGACGTACAGAACGACATTTATTATTAAATAATAATAATAATCATAATTATAATTATTATCATTTACGTCGTCCCATTAATCATGATTTATTAATGGATGATAATAATACTAGTATTGGTGTTAATAATAAAAAATTACAAAAATCAAATAAAAAATTTAAAAATAATAAAGAATCAGTAATTAATAATGACGTAAGTAATGATAATGATAATGATGATGATGATGAAACAAGAACAACAACAACAGGTGATTATGATGATGATAATGATATTGATGCTGATGATGATATTAATAGTGATAATAGTAAAAATATAAAATTAAAAAATATTAGTCAAAAACGTAAACGTACACAATATAATAATGATGATAATAATGATGATGAAAAAAATAATAATAATAATAATAAAAATAATAATAATAATGATAAAAATAATGATAGAATAGAATTAAATAATCGTAATAATAATTATAATAATAAATTATTAAATAATAATAATAATTTGGAAACAATAAATACAACAGTTAGTAATAACAATAATAATAATAAAGGAATTTTATTAAAAGATATATTAAAAAAAAATGCTAAATTAGCTGATAAAGTAAAAAATTGTAATGGAACTGGATCAAATAATGGTACAACAACAACAACAACAGATGGTTCATATCCATGTCAATTTTGTGATAAATCATTTCCAAGATTAGGTTATTTAAAAAAGCATGAACAAGTAAGTTGTATATGCATTTTATTTAATTATATATATTTAACTTTTTTTTGCAATATTTTTTATTAATATACATATAATGTAAAGTAAATAAATTTAAAATGTCTCTAACTCTATATATAATATACTTATTAATTTTATGTATATATATAATATAATATCTAAATTTGTTGTACGATTTAAAATTTTATATGAAATATGGATGTGATTAAAATCCAATAAAGTTCAAAAAGTACTTGTGAATATAATCGCCCTCCTCGTATATTTCCGTTTTAAGAGAATTTACTGTCAGCAGACTGTAAAATGTGCCTTGCATATGATAACCCAATTTAGATCGATTTTTAAGTTTTTTGAGCTAAGTTTTTATTTTCTATTAAAATATTACAAATTTCTTCAGAAGGATATTGAAGAAGGCTATATACAAGGGCATTAATATTTTAAATGAAATGAAAACATATTCTGAGTTTTAGAACATATTCATAAACGGAGTTTTAGAAAAAAATTTGTTTAACAACTATCATATTAAAATTATACCATAGTACTGTTCAAATTATTTAGTACAAACACCTTCACTACATCAGTCGTTAGAATTAGCTGTTTATACATATTGCCCCACAATATGTCATCACACGCTGATTATGCAATTCGCAGTCCCTTATAACTCTAAAGACAATAAAAACAGTAGAAAGTTAATTAGAATTAGAGTTACTGAAAAATTTTATTAAAAAACAAAAATTGGATTCAAATTAATGGCTTTATCAATAATTATATTATCTCTAATAATAACACAAAACATAAACAAATAATTTAATTGAATAATATAACTCACAGATATAGAATTCCATATAACTCAAATATAAAATTAATAAAATAGGTAGATATAATAAATAGAATTGTATCTATTGAATATTTAAGACTTTTTTACATGATCTAGTATTATCTAATGTTTAAATTATATGTGGAATTCATTAAGACAAATTATAATAACACGATGACCCCCTGTTCCAATATGTACCTATGGTATAGAGAGGCTTATTAGCCTAACAGTTAAACAGTTAGGACTTAAAAAATAATTCTTCATAATTCTTCTGAATATCTTTCCAAATTTTATTCATCATCATCTGTGATCCATACTTTCGAATCATAGTTCTTCAAGCTTTTCTTCCTAATATCTATGCTCGAAAGCTGCTTATAAACTGTATATTTATATTCAAACCCCCAAACTCGAATTTGGTTTTAGAACCACTCATATTTGACTCTGGTTGGTAAGAGTTTAACAATGCCAAGGAGAATTTCGTGATGATATTCTTTGAGATTTTCTATGTTTTCCACCCACTCGCATAAGTTTTTAATTCACTATTTTATTAAAACTGTAAGGTTTTTAAAATTAATTTAAATACTTTTTAATTTTAAATTCCAATTCCTTTGAGCCCATCTGTACCTATGTACTTCAATCATTTGACATGTTCAAAAAATTAAAATAATTCAATGATTACAACAAATTTGATTCATAATTTCCATTTTACTATTTTTAATTCCTTTTGAAACCTATCTGTATATACAGTCTCATGGCTGAACTATCAATGTTATAAAGTTACCATCGATTGTATATATTAATATATATATATATATATTTATATATGTACTAATCTAAAGCTGCTGCTCCAAAGAGCCACATTAATTCAATAACTACAACATTCATGATTAATAATTCCCAATTTCAATACTCAAAGCCCCAAACTTCCTTTCTTAATCCTTTTACGCCCAAACGAAATCTGTACATTTGTGTTTAAGACCCCCCTACCCCATCTAAAGTTTAATTTTAAAAGACTGGTATACCTTCAAATGATTATAACATAAGTGATTTCTAATTTAAAAAAAACGAGGAAGAGTGTAGTAGAGTAGACTGTGTCAACTCTGGGATCTCCGTATGACCGTAACATATACATTATATCATCCGGTTAATTACTTTTGGCAAAATTTCAAACATTCAGCTTCATTTGGTGTAGTGTAATCCTCATATAAAAGAAGGAGTTGTATGGCAGCTACTCGAACCCTCAGCAGTAGACCAACTAAATTTTGCAGTAACTTTGGCCATTACACTAAACTATTTTTAGCAAAATTTCAGACACCCAGCTTCATCAGGTGTAGTGTAAAACTCATATAAAAGAAGTAGTTGTATGGCAGCTACTCGAACCCTTTGCAGTAGACCAACCAAATTTTGCAGTAACTTTGGCCATTATACTAAACTACTTTTGGCAAAATTTCAGACACGCAGCTTCCATAGGTATAGAGTAATGCTCATATAAAATTAGAAGTTGTATGGCAGGTACTCGAACCCGTGGACCAAAATGGCTGAATTTAAAACTCGATTCCGTTTTTTGCATAAAAACGAATTTGTGAAAATTTCATAATCTTAGCTCCTTTACTTTTTGAGTTATCGTGATGACGGACGGACGGACTGACGGGCGGACGGACGGACGGACGGACATACATAGCTAAATCGATTTATTTTTCGATTCTGATCCGATCCATACACTTGAGTCTATATCTACCCCCCCCTCCTTCTCTGCGTCACAAACGTAATGGCAAATTTATTATACCCTTGGACTATATAGTCATACGGGTATAAAAAGGGGTTAATATAAAATCAAAAATAAAAAATTAAATTTATATTTTCCACCTACAATCCAATTAATATTAAATCTTATGCCGCTTCTTTTTTACTTTTTTGTTTTTAAATAATATTATTTTATGGATCACCAAAGTCTCAACAAAAAGTTGAAAGTCAAAAAAAAAAAAAAAAATTCTATAATTAAACAATTTTCGCAAAAAAAAACAAAACACACAATTTAAAATTCAAATCAAAATAAATAAAATAAAAAAAAAAAAACTATTTAAAAAAATTTGCAATTATAAAAAAATAATAAAATTTGATTTAATGGATGATCGTTTACCTTATTTTCTTTTTCAAAAAATACAGCGTGTAATTCATATACTAAGTAACTTGAATTTATTTGTACCCGCTTTATAATCAATCTTAAAACTAAAGTGTCTTAATTTTTATATGAATATATATATATTATATATATATATATATATATATATGTACACAATTTAATAAAAAGTTAAAGAAAACCGACACTAAGTAACTTGATTACGTGATTAGTTTACTGAAAAAAAAAAATGTAAATTGTCATATGTCATCATCACTATAATCATCATTATAATAATCAAAATCATCATTGTCATCATCATCATCATTATTATTATATGCAAAGTGTGTTTAGATAATAAAAAAAAAAAAATAAACTTTATAAGTAAATAAAAAAGTAAACACATTTCTACATATATACATATACTTAGTATTTTTATAAACATTTTTATAGCCATTTAAAATAGTCCAAATTTTTCTAGGAATCTTTTTAAAAGGAACTATTAAATTATATTTTAAAAAAACTGAACTTATCAAATTATTTTAATTTAAACTTAAAACGAACATATTAAATGTATTCTAATTGGAAGAAGGAGGAGGAAGAGGAGGAGGCTTTGTATTAAAAAATCTTATTATTATATAAGCACTAGAAATTATTAAAACAATATGTACAATTCAAAATTTGCTCCAGAATTTATAATCATTTTGGTAATAATTGATAATAAGAGGGAGGAATTTCGAAATCTATAATTCTCGGTTATTCCATTAAACAATCTATCTTTACAATCTATCTGGATCGAAAAAATTAATCAGTATAAATGATTGCTTTAGATATATTGTAGAATGGATTATAATGAGGGCTTTAAAACTCTCTTTAAGAGTTTCCAGTTCCCGAATTATATACTCGAAACTAATATTTGTTGAGTTAACTAAAATCTTTTGAATGTTACTTCTTGAATTGATGATATTGGAGTATAGAATATAGGATATTGGAGACCAGAGAAAAATCCTCTGTTAGATATTCAATCTATGTTATTCAATATTAATTTGCTAGTGTCTGAGACCCAAATTGCCAAGCAATTTTCTCAAAGTACTAAGAATTGACTTTGAAAAAAATCAAGTCAAATAGATACAATACAACAGAGCTTGTAATAAAGTTAAGAGTTCATTAATTTTATTGATTCTATTAAAGTTCGAAATATTCTTAAGATAAAACTAGGCTTGATTTCACTGATTTCACCAGGACTACAAACTAAAGTTAACGGTAAAATGTTACAATTTATAAAATCAAATACGGGACAATCCAAAATTTCGAAATAAAATTTAAATACCTTTTAGTTGATGGAATAACCAATTAACTTCATTCTCTGTTTGGTGCTCAAATTTTTTTATTTTACACATTTTTTTTTTCTTTATTTTTTGTTATTTAATTTAATGACAATAATATTTTACATGAAATCATTGTCGCCCTTTACACCTTTTGATAGCTTGTACGTGATAATCAAGAATTATGTTTTTATTAAATTTTTTTTTTTTTTACCATTTAGTTTTTTTTCAAAATTAATTTTATCATATATACAAAAAGACCGTATTATATTCTATTTGTATGTAGTATGCAGAATTGTATTTTTTTATATGCGGTAAACTTAAGATTACTTTGTAGGTATATTAAAGCAATTGTTTATGGAACCCTATGCAAATATGAAATTATAACAGTTTTATTTTTAGTCAAGTAAATTTTTTTGACCTTTGACCATCTATCAAAATCATCATTTGGGTGAATTATTCCTTTATCATTGGTTTTCATCCAATTGGTGTAGATAATATTAAATAAATCTAAATTACATTCAACGTTTTAAATATTAAGCAACAATTGTTGTTCCATTCTTTAATCCATTCTGCCACAGAGTTTAGAATTTAAAATATATATAAAGAAATTACATAGTAAATACAAAAGACTTAAGTGAGAAACTTTTTCAAATTTTCAAATTTTTCTTTTCTTTTTTAACTAAGTTTTGTTATTTTAAAGATTTTTAAATTATATTTAATTCATTTTTTTTACACAGAGTCATGCTGAACATCTTCCTTTTAAATGTGAATATTGTGCTCGTCTTTTTAAGCATAAAAGATCTCGTGATCGTCATACAAAATTGCATACAGGTGATCGTCGTTATCGTTGTCCACATTGTGAAGCTGCATTCTCAAGAAGGTATGTTTGTTTTAATATATTATTTTCTTAAATTCTTTAAATAAACAGTAAAAAAATAAAATTTTTAATTATTAAACTAAATTATAACTCTAATTAATTACAGTGATCATTTAAAAATTCATATGAAAACCCATGATAATCAGAAACCATTTCAATGTACAATATGTAATCGTGGTTATAATACTGCTGCTGCATTAACATCACATATACAAAATCATAAAAAACAAGCCGCACTTATGGGTACCGGTTTACAACCATTAAATTATAGTCCACGTTCAACTGGTTCAACTTCTAGCAGTGCTGGCAGTTTATTTGGTATGAGACACCCAAAAAGTCCATTATCAATGTCTGGTACAGATTATGGTGGTAGTAATACTGGTAGTCCAATACGTACAGATTCAAAACAATCATCAATGATGCATCATCAAAATTTATCATGTATATATTGTTCACAGAACTCGTTCAATGATTTAGATCAATTAAATCATCATATTCAAACCACACATAAAAACTTATCAAGAAATGATAATGAATCAAATGATGGTATACAAAATCAAAAAACAACACCTACACCTTCCACACCAACATTAACACCAAGAGCAACTCCGACTCCAACTTCAATAACACCATCATTGACACCAGTACCATCATCAGCAATGTTAAATTTTCCAATGAGTTGTGATTATTGTACAATGAAATTTACAAATATTTCAATAATGTTTCAACATATGAAAACAGCTCACATTGATCAAATGAAACTGTCAAATTTTCATGAAAATTTTGATAATTTACCAAATTCTTTTGGTTTTCCATCGGGTTTTGGTGGTGCATCAACATCACCAATGATACAAGCACCTCCGACCATAACAACAGATTGTTTTGATGATATTAAAATTAAAAAAGAAAGTCCCAGTCCAAACTCAAATTCAAATAAACAACAGTCGGCAGGAGTTGGGGATAATGGTGATAGTACAGCTGGTTTGGATAAAGATGAAAATTTAATTCAATTACGACCAACAGATTTAAGTCAACCAAAAAAACATTTAAACCCCACGCCTGCATCATCAAATAATAACGAAAATAACTCAGCAAATGAAAAATTCTTTCAACGTACATTTTTATGTAATCAATGTAATGAAGCGCTGCCAGATTTTCATTCATTTCGAAATCATTTAAAATTGCATATAACACAAAAAATGGGAATGATTTGTCAACATTGTGGTATTACTTTACATGATAAAACTGAATTGGATCGTCATGTAATTTCACATTTTTTAATAACAACCGCAGAATTTAATTGCTCAAAATCGTGTAAAAAATCCTTCACAAAAGTTGATGATTTAAGAACACATTTGTTTGAACAACATTCACAAATTGTATACAAATGCACCCTGTGTACAGAAGTTTTTGATACAAAAATTGCTATTCAAGTTCATTTGTCTTGTACGCATGTTAATGAAACAAAAACCTATCAATGTTCAGCTTGCATGAAACAATTTCGTAACGAGGAAGACTTTGCAATTCATGTTAAAAGTCATTTAACGCCACCCAATGGTTGTATTCAATGTATGTTTTGTCGAACTATTTGTACATCACAATTAGAAATGCATTTTCATTTAGCAGCACATACACAACAATTTCGATGTCCATCATGTCCAGAAACATTTCAAGTTGAATTTTTACTTGAACGACACATACAAACTCAGCATACAGTTCGAAAAGATTCAATACATCATCTGCAGCCACAGTCACAAGATTTATTAAATGGACCAAAACATTTGATGCAAGAAGAGTCGGAGCAATTCACTGCATCACAACAACAACAACGTCAATCACCTGGTGGCTATGCTGCTAGAGGAAAAAATTTATTTCAAATACCAAATGCTATTGGTATTAAACCAAATAATAAATTTTATTCTCCATTACAAGTTAACATCAATGCAAATAGTAAAACACATTTAAAATACGGTAGTAGTGGTGGTGGTGGTGTTGGGCCTGGTGCTACTAGTTTAAACCAAAGATATGATGCAAAGAAATCTCTTTTAAATTTAATGTATAATAATTATCATCATCATCAGCAACAACAACAACAACAACACCAACAACAACAACAACAGCAGCAACATCAACAAAAAATTGAAAAATTAAATAATGATTCATTTAATCATAATTCAAACTTTTTACTTAGTCCAACAACATATTTTGATAATAATTATGATAATATGACAGCAGCAGCAGCAGCCGCAGCCGCAGCCGCAGCAGTTGCTACATCAAAACGTAATCATATACCACCACCAGCTAATATAGAATCAAATCAATCAAAAACCAACAGTTCTGCCCAATCACAATCAACTGCAACGGCTGAAAGAAAACAAATGGTTGGTTTTAGTTGTGGCATGTGTGAACGTAATGATTTTCGTACTGAATCTGAAGTTAATACACATCGTAAAATTGTACATAATTTAAAAACTGGTGTTAGTTTGAGATGTGCATATTGTAGTGGTAATTTTAAATCAAGAAGTGAATTAGAACATCATATGAAAGCGTGTCATAATTCAATGGGAAAACATAAATGTTTAATATGTGATGAAATATTTCCATCTCCAGCTATATTAGCTGAACATAAATTGCAACATTCTAGAGTTGGTAGATCTGGTAAATGTGTTCATTGTTCAGCGCCCTTAAACGATATTGCAACATTTAAACTACATTTATCAAAACATATTCAAACAACTAAAGATCCAATGCAATGTATTTGTTGTCGTCAAACATTAAATTCTGATTTTGAAGTTGAATTACATGCAAGGTAAGAAATTTTTTTGAAATAAAATTAATGATCCTTTGTACAAAAAATATTTTAATATTTTTTTTTTTTTTTTTACTTCAGATATCATACAAAAACTCCAAATGCTCCAGAAAATGGTTGTGTCTTGTGTTTGGAACCGTTACCATCAACAGCACAAACACGTTTATGTGACAAATGTGATCTTAAGCATAAATTCACAGCTAATAATGTATCTGCAACTGTAGCTGCAGCAGCAGTTAACTCCAATACTGCATCAATAAGTGGAATTCGATTCCCATCCAACAAATTGCAACCACCAAATTATTCTGAATATTTAGAGAATAAATGTCATTTATGTAAAATAATTTTACCACATCAGCAACGTTTACAAGAACATTTAGTTGAACATACATTTGCTGGTTGTGAAGAACGTGGTTATTCATGTTATATTTGTTCATCAGTATTTACAGTACCCGGGGGTCTATTAAATCATATGAATGAACATGGACAAAATGCCCGTCCATATGATTGTAATATCTGTCAGGATAAATTCTTTTTTAGAGCTGAATTAGACAATCATTTGTTTAAGCATCAATTAAATGATCCTGGAACCACAACCACAAATGATTTTATTGATAAAACATTACAACTACAATCAATACAACAACCAATTGATATGATAAAAACAAAAGAATTAAAAACTTATCATCATCCAGCAACATTACATCATCATTCTGGGAGTGGTATACCTCAAAATCATTTATTAGAATCAAAAAATCGAGATACTAAAGATTTAATAAAAAATGAACAAAAATCATCACAACTCGATAATTCAAAAAGTTTAAGATTATCAACAGAAAATGTTGATTATAAATTGCAACAAGATAATAATGAAAATATTTTTAAAACTGAAATTAAAATTGAAAATAAATCAATGGATATAGAATCAAATAATATTAGTAATAATAATAATGAAAATATAACAGATGGTAATAATGAAGAAGATGAATATGTTGAAATTGAAAAATTAGCTGAAAACACAATAACACAAGATAAATAAATACTTTTTCTTAATATAAAATCAATTTTTTTTTTAATACAGTATATAATAAAAAAAAGGGGTACGGCAAATTGGTTGGGAGGTCAGCCTATCAATCTAAGGATTTCGGGTTCAAACCCTAGTCAAATCATATATCTAATAAAAAATATAAATCAGTCACACCCCAAAAGGAAAGGCTGATCTACTCGCTTATCACATTGTATGTGGTATGGCATTGTTTATAAATAAATAAATAAATAAAACAAAAAATTTACTGGACAGTATTTTTTATAAATGGATCTCAAGGTTGCATACATTCTATATCATATTAACTTTAATAGGATTTCAATGAGTATTTTATATAACATGGTCTTATGCTACAGGTCTATGACCAACATAGTTTTTATATAATATTAATTTTAAAACTTTTGATAGGGATGAAATTGTGACGCCGTTTTAGCTTCTAATGTTTGAGAAACAGATTGATAAATCGATAGAATCGATAAAATTTAAATTTTATATATATACATATATATCAGAAGTACTAATTACTCAAGATCTCTACCGGAAGTTCTAGATAAAACTCTAAACTAAACAAATATATAAGTTTTGTTATACTTATATATATTATATACGCATACAATAAATATTTACAATATTAAATCTTATTAGTTTTGTACATATATAAACATACATAATATATAATATATTATACTTAATAATTATGCAATAAAATAACAAATAATTTATTGATTATACAAAAAAAAAAAAAAAAATGTATTAAAAATATATAAAAATTAAGAATCTGTTATACGAATATATAAAAAATTATTAATTAATATTATTAATTCTCTTTTATATAATTACTTTATTAATAAATTGTATTAATTAAAATATTATTAAATAAAAATAAATTATATTAATTATAATTATTAATATAAAAAAAACTTAAATTAAAATATAGCGCACATTTATACCTATTAAATATTAAGTATTAATTATAAATTAATTGTTATTAATAATATAATCAGGTTTTCATAAATTTTTTAGTTAATTAATGATTAATTCTTTTTTTATTTATTTTTTTTTTTTTAATATTATATTATTAATATTCCAATTTATAGTATACACCATAAAGTTATTTTTAATTAGAAAATTAAATGTAAAATTAAATGGAAAAATATTATACAAGATTTTTTTTGTGGTTGAGAAAGGTCATAAAGGAAGATAAAATGTTAGAGAAATTTTCTAAATTAATAATTGAAATTTTTGAATATGCTTCCATCTAGAATGTTCTACCTTCTGATGGTAATTGTTCATTTTATAATTTACAACAGGTTTGATTTTTAATTAACCTTCGAATTCTCCTTAATCATCTAAATCCTCACCAAATCCTCCTACCGTTATTTAAACCTACAATCATTGTTTTTTAATCTTCCTCTTTGGAATATAATATAATATAATTTATTTTAATTAAATGGTATATATAATAAATTTACCACCTCCCCAACCCCTTGTATAATTTTTTTGTTGATTTATACATGCGTCTACTTTTTTTTTGTGAACTTTTATAGCCGAGCACATACTAAATAAAAAAATAGCTTCTAGAAATAGTTTTAAAATAATAAATAAAAATATATTTAAATTAAATTAAATTTAATGTAATATAAAAAAACAAATGAAATTTTTTGTTAAAATAAAATATAGAAAAAAAAAAAAAATCAGTAATAATGATATTTAAATATATAGATAAAACTGAAAAAATAAACTTATAATTAAAAGTTTTTTTTTTTATTTATAAAATCAGTTATCCTATCCCGAACTTGTGCTTTATACTCAAATATATCGAATTAAATAATCAATTGCAATTACATATTAAAGAACACTAAAATAAGGAATTTAATTTGAATTTGTCGATAGTTCAAGTAACTTTAAATTTATAAGAGGATCTTGTTACTGTATTATGCCGTTTCTTGTTACTGTATTATGCGGTTAAAACATTTACCAATAATTCGGACGGTTTTGACTCGAAAACCCTTAAAAAAAAATAACAAGGATTTTTAAAAAATTTTAATTTCCAAAATTAAATAATGCTCCATGTATGTATCTCTTTAAACAACGGACAGCACAATTATCTTAAATGCATCAAATTTATTTAAGAGAATCTAATTCCTTTCAAAATTTTAAACCATTTAAAAATTATAAGAGGAGGAGGAGGCGAACAAAACTACAAAAGACATCTGAAAAACTAAACTCCTTGTTAGTTGATATATAGTGTGGGATTCATATTCAGAAAAAAAAACCTCCCCTTTCCTTCACCAGAATAATGGGATGAGCACCCAATATTGTAAAAATTGAGACTTCCATAACAGTAAATTAAAATACCGTATGGCAATAATATATATACTTACATATGTGTGTGTTTGTATTTTATAAAAGGAGCTATCGTTTAAAATTTCCAGATTGCAAATAATATATACTAATGTATTATATATAGAACTTAAGTTATAGCGATTTAAATATATATACGAGTATATGATATAAGGAAGGGATTTAATTCCTTAAACTTTAAAAGTTTTTTAAAAGGTCCCAACTAACAGACAGATGGACGGGCAGTATAAAAAAAAAAATTTACGATACTATAAACTATACAAATTTGATGCCAAGTTTTCATTATGAGTCTTTTGTTTCTTAGAGTTTTTTTTTTTGTATATACATATATAAGGTTTAAAAATAAGGCGGTCTATTTAAATAAAACAAAGTCTTTTAAAGGATCAATATTATTTTCCAAGAATATATAATGTAGGTACATATTAAGACAAAACAATATATCTCAAGGATTCAAAAAAAAAAAATAAAACAAAAAAAACCAATCCAAAAATTCTAAAAAAAAAAAATACTAAGAACATAATAAGATTCTTTTGTATAATATTCTTGTGGGTGATAATATCAATTTACATTTTTACCCTATTCAAATATTAAAAAATAAATGTTTTGTTAAATTTGGTTCCATCCATATATGTAAGAGCTTTTTTTTCATCAACATTATCATCAGATCATGTCACCTTTTTGTTGTTTTTAACACACATCCTGAAATTTTTTTTTTAAACGTTTTGTTTGTTTTTTAAGATCAAAAGAACAAGATTGCATCATACTAAGAATACCTACATAATTTACTCTCCTTCTCAAAGAGTACCTTACATTAAAATTTCTACTAGCTGCTCCTTAAATATTTATATGGTGCTATATCAGCACAATTCTTAAATTTAAGGAAGAATCTTTTATAAAAATTATATAGATGTGTATAAGGAAACTTAATCTTCTTTTAAATTATATAAGGACCAGAATATATAGACATGTAGTTAGTTAGTTTGTTTTCCTTTTTCGTTTTTTTTTTTTTTTTTTGAAGGGTAATAGCAATGTACAATTAAACAATCAAATGATCACATTTTGATCATATATAATTGACGAATTAATAAAAAATGAGAATATCAGAAAAATGATGTGATATTCGATATTTTATCCTGATAAAGATAACAACATAAATTCATTCAATTGTTTTTCTTTTTTATAATTTTTTTTTTTATTAAAAAATTATCTTTAAAATTACTTTTGGTTTACTTTAAAAGAGTGTACTATACACAATATACATATGTAGATATATGTATAAATACCCCTTCCTGTATTAAACAATTGATAAAAATTCTTTGTAGTTGGAGAAAAAAAAAGATGAAGGTTTAAGAAAAGCTACATACATAATTGTACTAAAAACTTATAACTATGATATATTTATATGTCATATGTCATGATGTATATAATATATACATATGTATATTTAATAATTATTATAGGTACATATTAATTTATTAATTACCTGGGTTGTACAGTTGGCTCCTTTAAAACAGGTGTAACTTATATTCATTTTATTGTAAAAAATTAGATTAACTTACCACGTGACCAAAAAACTTATCAAATACGGATCCAAGGGTGGAGTTGCATAACGTATATTTACACTCTCTCGCGTTTGGCCTCTCTTGTTATTTGTTCAGATAAAGTTTTTTAACTCACTTGAATAGGAAAAAAAAAATTGAAATCAATTGAAATTTTTACACCATTCACTGCAGTTGAATACTTCATTTCGTTTAAATTACTTGGCCTCATGCAATTTTATTTATTTCAACATCTTTTGACCTTTCAACAATTAATAATTAAAAAAGTTTATTACTTAAGGGTTAATATTGTTGCTGTTTCTTATATTTTTTTGACATTGACATTTTTAATAAAAATGTTGCTCAACATTATCATCTGTTGACATTTAGAGAAATGTCATTTCGAAATTTTAAGGTTAAGAATTTTGTTTTTATTTCAAATTACAATTTTTGAATTTTTAATTAAAAACATAAATACCATTCAAAACAGAAAAACATATATTTTTATATAATGAGTATATCCGTTGATATTCGTTTAGCTGTTGATCGTGTTAATAATACATTTTCAAATGATGGTGATATTCCACGTCTTTTCACACCTGGAGAAATTGTTGTAGCTAAAGAAGGTTTTATGAAAGGACACGGAACTTATGTTGAAGATGATAATATTAAAGCATCAGTAGCTGGTGTTATTGAACGTGTTAATAAATTAATTTCAATAAAACCATTAAAAAATCGTTATGTTGGTGAAATTGGTGATGTTATTGTTGGTCGTATTACTGAAGTTCAACAAAAACGTTGGAAAGTTGATACAAATGCAAGATTAGATTCTATATTATTATTATCATCAGTAAATTTACCAGGCGGTGAATTAAGACGACGTTCTGAGGAAGATGAACAAATGATGAGAAAATATTTACAAGAAGGTGATTTAATATCAGCTGAAGTACAAAATATTTATGAAGATGGTAGTTTATCATTGAGCATGAGAAGTTTAAAATATGGTAAATTATCACAAGGTGTACTGATTAAAGTTTTTCCATCATTAATTAAACGTTGTAAAACACATTTTCATAATTTATCGTGTGGAGCTTGTATAATTTTGGGTAACAACGGTTTTATATGGATATCACCAGCAATTAGTTTAGATGAATCTGGTGGAGGTTTTGCACAAAATTTAAACGATGTTATACCAATTACAGATCGTGAAGTTATTGTAAGATTAAGAAATTGTGTTTTAGCTTTAGCACAATGTAATATGATGTTATATGATACAAGTATATTATATGCTTATGAAGAATCAATGAAATATCAAATAAGTGAATTATTACAACAAGAAGCAATATTTGATATTGCATTCTTAACCCAACATCGTTTAAAAATTTTAGATGTTTAAAATATTTTGTGAAAAATAAAAAATTTGTATCAAATTTTTTAATTTATTTTTTATTGGATATATGTATGCATACATAATGCGTTTTTTTTTTTTTTTTGATTCTGTAGTAGGTTCCATACATTTTGTGGTTATAAATTTAACATTAAGGTTAAAACCGGCAATTTTAATTATCACAGTATTATAAGGTACCTACATATTGAAAAATTTTGCTTAAAAATGATTAGAATCACAATTATTCGTGATATAAAATATTTTAAAGTTTAAGTAATTCAGTCTTTGTTTAAAACTTTAATGATTGATGACTAATAAATAAATTCTAAATTTATACCCATAATTATTTAAGAATTAAAATAAAAAATTTTGGGATTTTCCCGAAATTTTTTTATATTAACTAAATATTGTATAATGTATATGTATGAAAAAGTTTGTTTTTTTTTTTGCTGTGAAAACAATGAATGCGAATTATACATGACATTCGTGTTTGGTTTTTAAAATAATAATGATTAGTGAAAATTGCTTTTATAAATACATAATTTTAAATTTAAAAATATTTATGGTTTGATTTTATCTTAAAGTCCACCATTTATTATAATTAATTTATTAAAAATATCTTAACTTGTAAAAGCGAATCAAATATTCGCGCGTTTTATTGTTTGATTCCTGATTAATCTACAAATAAAATCTACATTGTAATTGTGCTGCGGTCAATTATAACGATTGAATTATAGCTTATCTATAAAAGAGTATGATTTGTCTATACATAAATATTTTTGTTTATCAGTAATGTATGTGTGCTAATGCTTCCTTTACTTATTTATTAATTTTGATATGCAAGATTGCAAACTAACTGTTTATTACTCATATAAAAAAATAAGCGTTTGTTGCTTTGTTTATGAAAGAAAACACTTTAGATAATATTAAATTAGTAATCATTTTACTTTACTTTTCAGTATTAATTTAAATTTTGTTAAAAATGGAAGTTAAAAAAATTGATTCTGATTATATTGAAAGTTTTACATTAGAAACTATTTGCTTTTTAAAAAAACTACAATCATTTCATAGAAAATCAAATAATCAAATAAGTAAAAATTTAACTGAAAATTTTAATCTAATATTGGATACAATTGAAGATATAATTGATAGTGATCCAGAATTAATAAAAACAAAACAATCAAATATATTAGAAAATAATTTTGATTTGGATGAAAATGTAATTACAAAATTTTATTGTACATTTTGTAAATGTTTATTAGTTGATAATGTGTGTGCAATTGATCAACACTTTAAACAAAGACATTTGGATAAAAAAATATTAAATGAAAATTCGAATCAAAAAATAACAAATATCACATCAAAAACTGGTCACACAATTCAGCAACCAATGCCGATACCACTTACGATTCCACTATTTCCCATTCAAAATCAGTTTCCATTAATTCCAAATTATCAAATAATTCAAACTAAATTACCAAGTGAATTCTTAAAAGATTATCAATCTATTGCAGCATTTAATAGTATTATTTTGGATTTATTGCAATTAACAGAAAAAGTAAACACATATTTAGATCAAGCTTTGAAAAATATTAAACCAATCAAAGCATTTATATATGGATCAAGATCTTATGGATTAGCAAATTCAGATTCAAAATTTGATTTTCATATTGAAGCACCTACAATAACTAATCTTAATTCAAAAGATAAAGTTAAACTCATTTCTGAATATCTTCAAAATTGCAAGGATATTTGGCGTGTAACAAGGCAAAATCGAAATGATAGAATTCCATCAACAGAAGTAATAAATTTAAAATTAAATCGTATAACTTGTCGATTTACATTTGAAAATGGAGTTATTTATAGAAGTCAAGCAGAATTGGTTAATTATGTTTTTGAAATTCCATTAATAAGAAAAGTTGCAACAATGATTAAAATGATCCTAAATAAAGCCAAAGTTAATCTTAAAGCGTATGCATTATCAATGTTAATTATATATTTTTATCAAAATAAAGGAATATTACCACCAATACATCATTTACAAACATCTATTTTAAATCCAATATACCATGGGTTATGGCAAATAAATTTTGATAAAATTAATTTATTTAAATCATTAAAGCAAATTCCTGATAATCCAATGAATTGTTTTATTGATGTAAAATCTTTTTGTTCATTTTTTTTAAAATTTGATTTTGAACATAATGTGATTTCTCCATATTTGGGTGCTGTTATTAAAAGAAAAGATTTTTTTAACTTACAAGTACATGCCTTAACAAGATATCATGCATATTATTTACAAGATCCATCTGTAAATGCTTTAAATATTAAATCAATACATCCAGTATGTTTGCAGGATCCAATTCAACAAAATATAAATTTAACTGAGGACTTTACATTGCAGGATTTGAAAATGTTTAAAACAATTTTAAAAATTTATAATTAATATTTTCGTTTATTAAAAAAAAGTATAAAATGTTTGTAGTTACCGTTTTTATTTTAAATACATATTTGTTTTTTAAAAATATTTCTTTTAGTTTTATATGTCAAATACATTTACAACATTTCTGACTTTTGTCTGTTGTCTTAGCAAGTAACCAATGGCAAGGCTATAAATATTTGCACGATGAACGCGTGTATCATTCACATAGATAAAATATACTAAGTAGTAATAATTAAATAGTAATTCTACGACCATATTACAATTACATAATTTAAGACTCCGAATTTAGAAGAAACAAGTTTGGATTTGAAAATTCACGTTTTCACTAGACAACTAGCTCTAACAACTGTTTATATGCTGTTTATTTTGAAACTGTTGTTCGCCATGCTCTTTTTTTTTTTTTTTGATATATTTTCAATTAAAAAATCTTCTCTAATCATTTAATTTTTAATTCTAATCTTATGAACATTTATCATATGTAATTTTAAATTAATACTCTTGGTATATCTTTTATCACATAAATTACATTCATATTTACTTCCGTCGTAAATTATTTCTTGCAACTCTAAATGATTGTAACTATGTCTTCGAAGTTGTTCTCTTGTTGCAAAACTTTCATTACATGAATCACATTTAAGTGGTCGTTCTCCCGTATGACGCATTCGAATATGTTCTCTTAATTTGGAGGGTTTTACAAACCCCTCTCCACATTTTTCACAAACATGATTTATGGTGTATTTATATTTTCTTTGAACTTTTTTACCATTAGAATCATGGTAGGTATTTTCATGATATGTACATTGTTCAGGTCTGTTATACATTCTATCACACCATTTACATTTATATTTAGTTATTATGAATGAGTGCCTTAAGCGTTCATGATGTTGTAACCTTTTTACTGTTGAAAAGCATTTACCACACAATATACATTTTAGAATTTCCTATAAATAATAAGATTTAATAATTATTTAAAAATTAAAATTGTTTACATTATGAATATCGAGTTTATGTTTTAAAAAAGTTTTCTGTCTATCAAATTTTTCTCCACAAGGATCGCAACTCCAAATTTTCTTTTTTGGTTCGTCTTGATTTTTTCCCTTTGCATTAACTATGTTACCAATTTCTTTTTCATCACTGATTAAAAAAACTTTATTTTCTTCATTGCCATTCACATAATCAATGTTATCATTCAAACTTTCTTTTGTCGAAATAGTTTCATTGTTGTTTTCTAAAAATATATTAAAATTCGAAATTCCGGAATCCGAAATAGAATTTTCATTATAATCAGATTCTGAAAAATGAAGTTACATATATGAATTAAGATAAGCATAATATATTTAAAATTTGGCTAAGTTACCTTCACTTATATCAATTGGATCCCTTATGTCACTATCATCTTCATTTTTTAAATTAAATTCATCATTCATTTGTGCAGACTTATCTATTTGATTTGCTTTATATATTAACAATTCGTCTAAAATCTTAATAGATTGATTATTTAAATTCAAATGATCTTGAAGAAAATGCTTTGTAAAAATCTTGATATTATTGAATCTTCCTCCGCAATTACACAATATACGAAACGTTTTATTAATGAAATATATTTCTCCGATTTCCTTTTTATCAACATTATTAATAGCAATAGGATTTTCGTCGTTAAGTTCTAACGCGTTGTCTATTTGATTTGCTCTTTTTATTAACAATTCGTCTGAAACCTCAATAGATTGATTATTTAAATTCAAATGATCTTGAAGAAAATGCTTTGTAAAAACTTTGATATTATTGAATCTTCCTCCGCAATTACAAAATATACGAAATGTTTTATTAATGAAATATATTTCTCCGATTTTATTTTTATCAGAAGTATCCGATAAATTACTTATTAAATTTGAATTCATTCTAAATATAAATCAAAGTAATAAACAATTGTTTATTTTTAACAGAATTGAAGCAATGTCAATTGAAAATTCGAAAATGAAATTAAAAAAAATTCACATTTGACATTTGCATTAAATTACAAAAATTAAAAGTCAATGTATCTACCAAAGGAAAAAAAATGAGCTAGATAGAACACATAACTCGCCTTTTCAAACAAAAAAAAATTATAAAGGAATACTACTTCGGAAGTTGAAGATGGAAAACCAGCATAACAAAAAAAGAAAAGAAACAAAGTTTCAACAAACACAAACTTGACGTAAAGTTACTCAACTCTTAATTTCTACATGATTTCCAAGCAAATTTTGATAATTGTTTACGTTTTGTCTTGTCAGCCATTTATATTTAAAATTATTATTTTGTTTTCAGTTCACTGAATGAAAAATTAATTATATTTATTTACTTTCAACTCAAGGATCTATGTAAGTTAGTATTTAATTTCTGAAAATTTAATTGCTAAGATAAAAATTTTTTATTTACGTTTTTATATGCATATTTAAGTTTCTTTCTTGAATTTTATTTTTATACTTATATAGTTTCTTATGTATGACTATGCATCACTTCAAACTCCTTGTACTATATTATAACATCAATGTTAATAATTAAAAAATTTTCACATTTAATCATTTAGATTTGGTATTTATCTTATGAATTCTTTTCATATGCCTATTTAAATCTGAACCACGGCTATATTTTTTTCCACATAATTTGCATTCAACTTTATTACATCCTGTATGAATCATTTCATGTGCTTTACATAAACTTTTTTGAAAAAAACCTTTATTACAGTAACCACATTTATATGGAAGTTCTTCCATATGAGAGTACTTATGAATGCTTAGTTCTCGTTTTTTTGCAAAACTTTTACTACACATATCACATTTAAGTGGCCGTTCTCCAGTATGCTTTATTCGAATATGTTCTCGTAATTTGACGGGTAGTGTAAACCCCTCTCCACATTTTTCACAAACATGATTTAAGGTGTATTTATATTTTCTTTGAACTTTTTTACCATTAGAATCATGGTAGGTATTTTCATGATATGTACATTGTTCAGGTCTGTTATACATTCTATCACACCATTTACATTTATATTTAGTTATTACGAATGAGTGCCTTAAGCGTTCATGATATTGTAATCTTTTTACTGTTGAAAAGAATTTACCACACAATATACATTTTAGAATTTCCTATAAATAATAAGATTTAATAATTATTTAAAAATTAAAATTGTTTACATTATGAATATCGAGTTTATGTTTTAAAAAAGTTTTCTGTCTATTAAATTTTTCTCCACAAGGATCGCAACTCCATATTTTCTTTTTTGATTCGTCGTGATTTTTTCTTTTTGCATTAATTATGTTAACAATTTCTTTTTCATCACTGATTAAAAAAACTTCATCTTCTTCATTGCCATTCACATAATCAGTGTTATCATTCAAACTTTCTTTTGTCGAAATAGTTTCATTGTTGTTTTCTAAAAATATTTTAAAATTCGAAATTCCGGAATCCGAAATAGAATTTTCATTATAAACAGATTCTGAAAAATGAAGTTACATATATGAATTAAGAAAAGCATAATATATTTAAAATTTGGCTAAGTTACCTTCACTTATATCAATTTGATCCCTTATGCTGTCACTATCATCTTCATTTTTTAAATTAAATTCATCATTCATTTGTGCACACTTATGTATTTGATTTGCTTTATATATTAACAATTCGTCTAAAATCTTAATAGATTGATTATTTAAATTCAAATGATCTTGAAGAAAATGCTTTGTAAAAATCTTGATATTATTGAATCTTTCTCCGCAATCACACAATATACGAAACGTTTTATTAATGAAATATATTTCTCCGATTTTCTTTTTATCAACATTATTAATAGCAATAGGATTTTCGTCGTTAATTTCTAACGCGTTGTCTATTTGATTTGCTCTTTTTATTAACAACTCGTCTGAAACCTCAATAGATTGATTATTTAAATTCAAATGATCTAGAAGAAAATGCTTTGTAAAAATTTTGATATTATTGAATCTTCCTCCGCAATTACAAAATATACGAAATGTTTTATTAATGAAGTATATTTCACCAATTTTATTTTTATCAGAAGTATCCGATAAATTGCTCATAATATTTGAATCTATTTTAAATACAAATCGAAGTAATAAACAATTGTTTATTTTTTACAAATTTTAAGAAATGTCAAATGAAAATTCGAAAATGAAATTTACACTCGCCATGTCATTGCATTGCATTACTAAAATGTAAAGTCAAAAGTCAATGTAAAAACTGAGCTAGAGCTCATAATTCACCTTTTCAAACAAAATTTAAACTTGAACCGATAATTTTATTAGAAAAAATCAAATTTTAGTGGAACCTTAGTTTTATGCATTAAAATTACTTATTAACTAACCCTAACTATATACTTACATATTTTTTTTCATTCAAATTTAATTAAAAGTTAATGATGGGCGCTACGCTAGTTTGCTATAGATGTAACATGTTTTTCAAGAAATCTATAATAATTGCTTTATTTATTCTGATTACATTGCTACATTGTTCACCAAAAATATATTCATTTTTTCATAAAACATCGCTGCTTCTCTGTGAGGCAAAAAAAAAAAATATGTTAATTGACATTAACTGAGCAATAATTTTGTTAGAAAGTGGTATGAAACGAAAGAAATCTATCAATCTATTCAATCTCCATGGCCTAATGTTGAATCCCTAATCTTCTAAGCCAACAAAATTGGAATACAATTTCTACAGTTTAACATATGGGAAAAAATTGCACTAGACGCTATTATGATAGGTAATTGTTTATTTTGTAATCCATTTATATTTATTATTAATTATTAGTCTGAAATTGGAGAATATAGAATTATACAAATTAAAAAATTAAAATGATTTATCATATAAAAAAATAAAATTAAATTTTTACTCTACTTTTAGTTAACTGCTACAAAAATTAATTATGTCTTTTAGTTAACTTGTTTACAGATGTCACTTTAAACGCTTTCAATTTGAAAATTTGATATCTATGTTTTTTGACATTTTGAACTCGAACATCGATTACGTTCATTGTGCCTATTGTGCCCACAAGTCATCACTTAATTTTTTTTTGACGTATGAGGAACGACATTATTTGGATAACACATGTTTCATTTTTGACTAAAATTTCATACATAGGAAAATACATTAGAGTGAAAGAGAAGCTGCCCTTTTATTATTAATAGTAGGGTTTAATCCACGTTTGTTTAATGAGCTAATATATTATATTAAATAAAATATATTAAATTATCAAATATAAATGTTATTTAACCTATGGGGTGTAAAATTTCAGGGAATTAATCATTATTCACAAATATTTATATTTTATTTAATATAATTTAAAATCTAACCAATGGTAATCAAAACAGCAATGGCCAAACAGCTAAAAAAACGAGTATCTAAAAAAAATAAATCAGCATGGAGAAAGTACGCCGATGTACAAGATGTCGATAATTTTTTGGATGAGCAGAGGTCTTTAGAACGTATTGGAAATTATTCCGAAAAAAAAGATGAAGAGCTTTTTAAAATAGATGTAACGGAGAATACAAAACTCCTCTCTTTAAAGGAAAAAAGGAAAAGAAAAGCTCTGAAGAAACCAAATAATTTATATTCACTGGAAAATAGATCAGCTATTAAAGATCCGATATCTAAAAGAAACAAAGTGAAGTTAAAGAAAAATGGTAGAAATATTCTTGAAGAAACTGTAAATCCAACGTCGCAAAAACATTTTCAAGCTAATAAAGATCGACGAACCTACCATGCAAAACTTGAAAAAAAATTAAATAAAAATCGAACACTTGATTTTAAGAACGATATTTGGGTACAAGATGAAAAGAAAGAATTGAAAGAGTTCACAAATCAAGAATGGGTATCGAAAAACTTAGCATTACATCATTTGAAGAACACTGGTAGAATATTAGCGAAAACTCCAAATACATTACACCTAAAAACTTCATTAATAAAATCGGTTGAAGCACCGGATGCAGGAACGAGCTATAATCCAAGCTTCGAAGACCACCAAAAACTACTGGAAAAAGTAATATCAAAAGAAGAAACAATTGTGAAAAATGAATTACATTTAAAGCGTGTTACAACAAATATGTTTTGTAAAATTACGGAACAGCAACGTGACCTAGAAAATTTAAAAGAATTAACAGCAGAAATTGACAATGAGGCAGATTGTGATCAGGAAAGTCAAAATAAGAATGCAAATGAAAGTGTTTACAAGTCTATCAATCCACCAGTAGTTGTAAAGAAAAAGAAGAAAAAATTACGTCAAAAAAAAGAACAAAAAGAAATAATTCGTGAAAAACAAGACAAGAAGATAAAAAAAAAGATGGTTGGAGACATCAATGACCTAAGGAAAATTGAGTCTGAAATTTTGGCCGAAGAGGAAAAAAAAATTATCATGAAAAGAAAGAAAAGAAAAGATTTAAATAAAAAAAAGTTGGAAACAAAACGTTTAGGAAAATTAAAGTTCGAAGATCAGGATATAGACTGCAATGAAGCAAACAAAATTTCTGGCAACTTAAGAAATATTGAGTCGGAGAGTAGTTTACTAGTTGACAGATTTAAAGTTTTTCAAAAACGAAATATTTTACCTACAAGTGTCGATGTAGGACTGCGAAAACGTAAGAAAATTAAAAGATTTACTAGAAGTTCCCATAAAGAGATTCAAAAGGCGTTAACTAAAAAAAAATAGAAAATACATTTTATTTCCATGTATATAAAATATTGTAAAAAGAAAACAATAAAAATTGGTGCCTAATAGCAGTTTGAAATAACATAAAAAAGATAAAAGTTATGATTTATAGTATTAAAGTAAAATCTGCGATAAAAACAATTTTCGTATTATTTAAATTTCGGATACCTTAATTTTTTAAGGTACATATGTTAAGATTACATTACATGTTTATTAAATATTAAAGGCAAACTCTTGACAACTTGATTTAAAAATTTTGAAGTGTTTCTCCAAAGTTTTTACTAAACATTTTAAGAAATATTATTTTATATTCATTTTCGTTTATTTAAAAAAAAAAGTATATTACAATCAAGGATCTCTGTAAATTAGTATTAATTTCTGGAAATTTAATTACATAAAATCTTTTTTATTTACGTTTTAATATGCATATTTAAGTTTCTTTTTGGAATTTTATACTTATATAGTTTCTTATGTATGACTATGCATTACTTCATACTCCTTGTACTATATAATAATATCAACGTTAATAATAAAAAAAATTTCACATTTAATCATTTCATTTAGATTTGGTATTTATCTTATGAGTTCTTTTCATATGCCTATTTAAATCTGAACCACTGCGAAATTTTTTTTCACATAATTTGCATTCAACTTTATAACTTCCTGTATGAATCATTTCATGTAATTTAAACATGCCTTTTTCAAAAAAACCTTTATCACAGTAATCACATTTATATGGACGTTCTTCCATATGAGAGTACTTATGAATTCTCAGTTCTCGTTTTCTTGCAAAACTTTTACTACACATATCACATTTAAGTGGCCGTTCTCCAGTATGTTCAATTCGAATATGTTCTCTTAATTTCCATGGTAGTGAAAATCTACTACCACAAGTTTCACATATATGTTTATATGTTGGGTTCCATTTTCTAATAATTTTATTGCCGCTAGAATCATGTTTAGTATTTTCATGTTTTGTACGATATTCAGGTTTGATAAACATCGTATCACACCATTTACATTTGTATTTAGGGCTCGTTGATCGAAAATGTTTATGGTATTCATGTTTTTTTAAACCTTTTGCAGTTTTAAAGTATTCCCCGCACAATTTACAAAAAGCTTCTTCTTCTCCAGGAACGTGTTCTTCCTTAAAAAAATATAGGAAATTTTTAATATTAAGTTAAATAAATTGAAGTTTTGTTTACATTATGAACACTAAGTTTGTGATTTACAAAACCTTTTCGTTTCGCAAATGATTCCCCACAAAGATTACAATTCCAAGGTTTTGTTTTCATATTTTGTTCATCATCATTTTGTTCCTCTTCAACACCAATGAAATTAAGATCATCGTCTTCTGATTTAGCATAATCTTCAATACCTTCGTCATTTGTGCAACCATCTTCTTCATAGTCAGTCGTACAATCATTTTTACCAAGGTCACTCATGCAATAATCCTTATAATCGTCACTCATACATTCATTTTTATCTCCGTTACTTAGACAATCAATTTTATCATTTGAAATTTCGTTAATTAAATTTTCTTCATTACTTATGTCTTCATAATTGTGGTCTATCTTTATTATATTGTAATTCAATGTTTCAGAGTCAGATTTAAACGTTTCATGTGAAAGATCTACGATAATGATCTAATATAAAATAAGAAAAATAAAGGTATTTTGTAATTAGATGTATGTTACCTTTGCTTGTAATGCTTATAGTTTCAAATTTATTATCAACATAATTTTCAAAATAATTAAATTCATTTATATTTTGTTCATCGTTATCTACCAATGCATCATCTACTTCAGTATATGTATTTGATATTATTTCTTCTAAAACCGTAAAACATATATGATCTTGAAGAAAATGCTTTGTAAACATTTTTATATTTTTAAATTTATTTCCGCAATTACACACTATACGAAACGTTTTGTTAATGAAATATATTTCTCCGATTCTCATATTTTCATCTGCCGTATCCATATCTGATAAATTTTCTATTTTAATTGAATCCATTTTAAAGGGTATATCAAAGAAATGCAAATATAATTTTTTTTTTTTCAATTTGTTTATTAAGAAACAACTTTTTTAATTTATAATTGCAGAACAAACAAAAATTATAGTTTGAAGTTGATTGTCAGTTTGCTGTCAAGTCAGTGATGACAGTTGACTACATGGGTTATGTGTTCACTCTGCAGTTATATATTTATAATATATGTATTATTAATAAGTTTTATTTTGTAATTTTAATAATTATTGTTTGTCAATTTAAAAAGATTTTTAATAGTAAATAGAGGAGAAATAGAAATGAATTATATGTTAAACAATTGCTATAACTTCTTCGATAAAGTCTTGCAGCCAATAATATTTTTCATTTAACTTAGGAACAGTAAAATTAAAATCAAATATTCTCAAAAAGAAGAGGGAAAAATAGTTTTTCAAGAATAGATTTAATATAACCTTATTTTTAATCTTTACATTTAAATTTTGGGTAAAATAATCCGAGAAAATAAAAATTGAGTATTTTGATGGGGAGGTTCTTATATAAAAAAAATAAATTCGATGACAATTTTTTGAAATTATTTTTTAATTAATTAGAAACCGCACATGAAAATCACAAAATGTTGCTTAAAACAAAATAATATAAAACTCTTAAATCAACATTTTAACAAAAGGCTAACTTAATAACGATAACTTTTGACAAAAATTTGACATGTCATTAAAAATAAATTTTCTCATAAGAAAAATTGAACAAAACAAATGATTTTCGTTTAATTTTAAAGTTAGTATTTAATCAAAACAAAAAAAAAATACATTAAAAATATTTATTTATATGTATAAAAATAAACATTATAGGTATAAATTGTTAATAATTATAGATATGGAATTTTATCAAGAAAATCTAACTGTTGATCTTAATCCAGAAGATATATTCGAAACAAAAATATCACATAAAGAAACTTCAATTGAAGATATTCCCAAAAATATTAAAATTAAAAATGAATTAGATGTTTCAATAGAAAGAAAATGTGGGGAAATATATTTTGGAAATGATATATTTTATTTAAATTGTAACTACTGTGGTACTAGATATCAGACAATTAAATTATTTACACAACATTTTATTCAAAATCATTTAAATTTAAATGTAGACCAAACTATTCTAGCTCTCAAAAAAATTTTATCAGATGATGATGAAAATGACAATTGGAATGATACAAATATAAAAATGATTGGTTTAAATTTTGAAGGTGAAGTACAAGAAGAATTGCCGGAAGAAAATAAATGCAATGAATTTGAATTATTTAACGAAGAGGATATAAAAGATGAAATAGATATAGAAGAAAATTCTTTTAAAGGTGATAATGACAATGTTTCAGATTTTGATAGTTTTTGGATAAAAGAAGAAACAAAAGTAAAAAAACCTAAAGGAAGAAGAAGGAGAACAGCAGTAGAATTAAGTATTAGTGAAAATGAAAATTTAAATCAAGAAAAAATTGATAATAAACGGAAATGGATTTGTAGTGTTTGTAATCAACCATTTACCAGACGAGATAATATGCTTAGACATAAATGGAAAATACATAAGGTAATACAAATCTTTTAATTAAATCTTTAATATATGTTTAATTGAAAAAATATTTAAGGAAAAACCAAATCCTGATTATGGTGAAATACGTTTAGATTGTAAATGGTGCGGGCAACATTTTAAACGACATTCAGATCGTTCAAGACATGAAAATCAACAACATGAGCCAGATGGCACAAAAATCAATCGTAGAAGAAATTATAAAGAGAATCCATTAGAACGACATGTTTGTGAAACGTGTGGAAATTCATATAAACATGCATGGAGTTTACAAGAACATTTAAGAATACATACTGGAGAAAGACCATTTGTATGCAATTTATGTAATGCAACATTTGCAAAAAGACAAAATTTTATAGTTCACCAAAAATATCATTCTGGTGAAAGACGTTTTAAATGTCAATATTGTGATAAAGGATTTGTTCAAAAGACAAAATTAATTTTACATGAAATGGTTCATACTGGAACTTATAAAGCTCAATGTAATATTTGTGGTAGACAATTTCGTTGTGGCTCAAGATTAAATGTTCATATGAAAAGGCATTTATATGACAAATGTCATAAATGTGAAATATGTGAAAAAAGGTGATTATTATATTAATATATGCCTAATATTTTTTTAATTATCTAAATTTAATTTTACAGATTTTATACGGCCGATTCATTAAAAAGGCATACAGCAATTCATTCAGACAAAAAACCATTCCGTTGTGATATTTGTCTAGCAGAGTAAGAAACTTGAAACTTTTTTTGTTTAACTCATTTATTATTTAATTTTTTATATTCAATTCAATTTTAGATATTTTACAAAATGTTCTTTACAAAAACATGTAAAAAGGAGACATAAACCAGCTGATTGTCATATATCAAATAAATCAAATCTAATAATTTCTGCAAATTCAATAATAAATCCTACAAATTCAACAATAAATCCTACAAATTCAATAATAAATCCAACAAGTTCAACAATAAATCCTACAAGTTCAGTTATCAACTCTACTAATATCGTTAGCAATCCTATAATTCCGGTAACAGATTCAACAGTTCAAGTTGATCCATCTTCTTCATTAATAAGTCCAACATGTCTAGTGATTCGTCCAGAAATAAATAATGTAATAGTTAACTCAACGGTCTCAGAAACACCTCAAAATAATTAAAAGGTTTTACGAATGGATGCGCATTTATATTTTTCCATTTAATGTACATGGAAAAAGTAGTCATATTTGAAAAACAGGATAGATTTTTAAGAAATGCTAAAATAAAAATATAAGTGCAATAATTTTTTTTTAATATTAGATAGGTTTATAATAATAAGTATATATCATAATTTCACTAATTTTGATTTTCTATCGTTTTTCGTATGTTAAATACCATAAAACCAAATAATTTTTTATTAATTTTTCAAATTCTTTAGTGTAATTTTACTTTTACAATGTTTTAATTGATCAATAATAAATGTAATACAATAAAATTAAATATAAATACTGTCTGTCAGATATTTTTTAAATTGTTATATATATATAATTAAATATGAAATTATCGAGAAAACTTTTAAAGAATATTTTTGCTTTATATTTATAAAAAATATTTTTTTAATTTTGAATTCAAGATTATTTTTAAGCCATAAACTCAGAAAATGCAAAGAACTTTTGTTAAGATTGTCGGTTTGTGCCTTAGATAATTACGGTATAAACTAATTTTAAATATTAATTAGTCCCGAATGTCCCGAAAAATTGTTGTATATTGTTTTTACTAAAAAAAAGTTACATAAAATTTTAATTTTATTTAATTTATGATTTATAGAAACTTTAAATATATAATAATTAAATTAACTATAAAGATTTGAAAACTGAACCTATTTCTATTAAATGGAAATCGCAAACTACTAAACAAATGGTAGTAATAATTTCTAATAGAATGTTGCGCAACAAACTTTTATAAACAATATAAAAACTATTTTGAAAGTTGCTGAGATAAAAATTAAATTGACATTTACTTTTGACATTTTGATATAATAACAAAAATTAATCCATTGTATTTTGTTTTTAATTGAATTTTTATTAAATTATGAATTATTTGTAAATATTTATTATCTTATTTACCATAAACAAACAAAAAATGGTCAAAATGAATTCTTCAATTAATGTGTTACTAGAGGAAGCTGTGAAACAAGAGAAAGATATAGAAATAGAGGAACAAAAATATTTAAAAAATAATTTCGTTGAAGAAATTGGTGTTTCATTATCAGATACAAAGTGCGGTGAAATATTATTTACAAATAAACATTTCAAACTTTCATGTTGTTATTGTTTGAAAAAATTTGTTAAAATTAAATCTTTTTCTAAACATTTTCTTAAAAGACATTTAAATTTTGATCAAAATGCTGTTAAAAATGTTTTAAATGAAATGATCTCTGATGAAGAATCAGATAAAAAAGAAACTAGTTTTAAAGAATCATTTGACACTCAAATTGATGATTTATTTGATGAATCCTTGTCACTTACTGGTAATATTAAAGAAGAAGATTCAAATAACGAAAGTATATTAAGTTTAAAACAAAATAAAAATTTTAATTTTGATGATAATGAAGATGAAGAAGATCAAAAGAGTTGTGAGCAATTAAAAGATATCAAAAATAATGTAGAAAACATTAATAAATTTTTAAAAAATAATCAAGAAATATGTCCGTATTGCAGTAAAGTTTATAAAAGAAAACTTGATTTAACAAAACATTTTACATTGTGTAAAAAAAAACTGAAACAACAAGAAAGACAACAACAAGAATCAGAAGAATATATAGATTTACCATTAAAATGTAAATATAACTGTGGTAGAACTTTTCAAAGGAAATGTGATTTATCGCATCATGAAAATCATAAACATAATCCAGATGGCAGTATTAAAATTTGGGTTCCTAAAATAAAAACATATATATGTGAAACTTGTGGCAATTGTTATCAACGAAAACATTATTTAATTCAACATCAACGTGTTCATACTGGTGAAAGGCCTTATTCATGTGGATTATGTCCAAAAACATTTACAAAACGTAATAATTTAACACTTCATATGAGACATCATTCACAAGAACGTAAATTTAAATGTCAGTATTGTGGTAAAGGATTAACTGATGCAAATAAACTTCGAATGCATGAAATGATCCACACTGGATTATATCCTTTTAAATGTGATATTTGTGAAAAAAAATTTCCATGTAATTCTAAATTAAATGTACACATTAAAAAACATATTAATGATCGAATTTATAAATGCGATTTATGTGACAAAAGGTAACAAAAAAAAAAATATGTATTTAGATTATAAAATTAACTTGTTTCGGATTTTAGATTTTTAGACCCAGAAACTTTAAAAGGTCATGCTGCTGTTCATAGTGATGAAAAACCATTCGCTTGTGAAATATGTGCTGCACGGTAAATAATTATTTTTTATTATTATTATTTGATAGTTTGATAGTTTTTTGATTTTGAATTTTAAGATTTCCACGTAAAGGAGCACTTCGTTTACATATGAATTTACACAATGATAAAAAGAAATATTGTTGTAAAATATGTGGTATGGAATTTCATCAATATAATGGTATATACTCGCATTATAAAAGACATGGAATTAAATACTCAATAGCTTATGAAAAAGGTGAAGTTGATGGTACAGTAGAAAACATAAAAGAAAATGAATAATGTCTGTTTTTAAATAATATATTGTATTTTATATATATTAAAGATATTTATATTTTTTTTTAAGTTTAAAAGTATTATATTTATAAAATAAAGCTCAAAAATGGATTATATTTTTATCTAATTTAAATTTTATTTTGTCGTATTTGTCCTTTCATACTTTCATAATTTAACAATTTGTTAGCTTAAGTATCCATAAATTTATTTTAACCAAAAATCATAAATTTGTAATGATAATCACTGAGAATATAAAATTAAAATATAAAAATTCGAAAATGGTGACATAGAACTAACTCAACATTAACAACATACAAAAGACCTCAACTTCAAGAAATTAATAGATATTGTTAAACCCAAGTAAAAGACGATTGAAGTAAATAAAAGAATATATAATTTTTTTATAACATTAGTACAACATTTTATCCAAAAAAAAAATTATTAAATTCTTGTAAATTATATAAATTAATGAATGGTAAATTTTTTATTTATTTATTTCTTTTTATTATCTATCATTTACGTAAATCTGAAGGAGAAATTTCATCATCTAAATTTCCGTCTTTACGTAACACGATTTTATAAAATAAAGCTGTAAAAGAGGCGGCTGATAATTGTGAAACCCAATATATCCAGTGATGTTCAAAATACTGATTCCATAATGCTGGACCAAATGATCGGGCTATATTCAAACTACCACCACTAAAAGGAGCCTATAAAAAATATATTTATTAATATTGTGAATATTTTTTAATGCTATAAATTAAAAAAAAAAAAAAAAAAACACATACAGCTGCATTAACCAAAACAGCAACACAGAAACCAATTTTAAATGATACTGATTCTTGATATTTTGAAAAACGAGGATCCCAAATAGTACAACAAAACAAAACCAATATAACTGTTATTATAAACTCAATTAAAAATGCTTGAAATGGAGTTACATCTGATGTTGGTAAAGTTAAACATGAATTTGGTTTTATTAAATCATTTATATCAGTTGATTCAAATGCTACATCCGGTATCACAATTTTCAATACACCAAACCCAACAATTCCGCCTAACATTTGTGCAATAAAATACACAATAGCCATTTGCCACGTTATTAATTTATTTCTTAAATGTGAAAAAAATTATTAAATATCAATTAAAAAAAAAAAGGAAAAATAACACTTACATAAGAGCAGCTAATGTTAAAGATGGATTAACATATGCCCCGGAAATAAATCCAAATATTTGAATAATAACCATTAGAATAACACCAAGATTGAAAGATATTTGAAAATCAGTATTTTCAATATTTCCATATCTAATGCAACTCATACATAAAAAAAATATTAAAATTGCTGTGCCAAAAAATTCTGATAAAAAACATAATAAAAAATTTATTAACGTTTTTAGTTTCAGCATTTTGAAAATAAAAAATTAATGCAAATATCTATAAACAAAAATATTATTTATTGTCAAAAATTAAAATTTTTTTTTTTTTGTTTTGTATTTATATTTAATTCAATAATTGATTGAATATCATAATTATTTTTATTATTTAGCCATTTTTTAAAAATTTTAAATAAAACAAAATTTTTTACTTTCTGATAACTGATTTAAATGTCTGACTACCATCATCAATTGAAAATGTAAATTGTAGCTATTGTAATTAAATTGAATGACTTATGTTATTCTAGATTATATTAAATTTTTAATTTTATTCGAAATAAATAAATGTTTTCATTAACTTAATTTTCCAAATTTAACAATTTGTTAACTTAAGTCGTCATAAATTTTATTGTTACAAAAAATAAAATTTAAATTTTTACTGATAACCACTTAGAAAATAACATCATATGTAGTTGGAAAATGGTAAGTTTTAGTAGTTAAAAAACTAATTTAACATTAACAACATATAAAGATCCTAAATGCCAACTGCTATAGAATATATAATATAATACCAACAGAAATAAAAGATATTAAGAGATGTTGCTGAATTTAAGAAAAAGACGATTATAGTACATAAAAAAAAGCACTTTATTATAACATAGTACCTACAACCACGTTTTATACAAAAATATAAATAATTTTAATTTGTTTCAATTACATAAATTAATAAATGGTTAATATATTTACATCAATTATTTTATTATTTACTACACGTTTCTCCTTCATTATCCAAATTAACGTCTTTACGTAACACAGTTTTATAAAATAAAGCTGCTAAAAAGGCAGCAGATAATTGTGAAACCCAATATATCCAGTTATGTTCAAAATGCATATTCCATAATGCTGGACCAAATGATCGGGCTGTATTCAAACTACCACCAGTAAAAGGAGCCTATTGAAAAATATTATTTTTTAATACCGCATAAATTAAAAAAAAAAAAAAAACATACAGATGCATTAACCAAAATAGCAACACATAAACCAATTTTTAATGGTAATGTTTCTTGATATTTTGAACGTGGATCCCAAAAATTACAACAAAATAAAACCAATAGAACTGTTATTATAAATTCAATTACAATTGCTTGTAAAGGAGTTACATCTGATCTTGGTAAAGTTAAACATGAATTTGGTTTTATTAAATTATCAGTTGATTCAAATGCTTCATATGGTATCACAATTGTCAATAAACCATATCCAACAATTCCGCCTAACATTTGTGCAATAAAATACACAATAGCCATTTGCCACGTAATTAATTTATTTCTTAAATGTGAAAAAAAATTATTAAATATTAATTTAAAAAAAAAAAAAAAAACAAAAAAAAAAAAAATAACACTTACATAAGAGCAGCTAATGTTAAAGATGGATTAACATATGCACCGGAAATACATCCAAATATTTGAACAATAACCATTATAGTCAGACCAGTATTAAAAGATATTTGAAAACTAGTATTTTCAATATTTCCATATTTAATACAACTTATACAACAAAAAAATACTAAAATTGCTGTGCCCATAAATTCGGATAAAAAACATAATAAAAATTTTGTTAAGGAGAATTTTAGTCTTAACATTTTGCAAAATTAAAATTTAATCAAAATAATTATAAAATAAAAATTAAGTATTGCCAAAAATTTTAAATTATAAATTTTAATTACTATATAGTATTTTTTTTTATAGGTATTTAATTCAATAATTGATTGGATAACGCAATTATTTTTATCATTTAGCCATTTTTTAAAAAAAAATTTTCAACTTTCTGATAACTGATTTAAAATGTCTGATCTGACTACCATCATCAATTATTAAATAAAATATGTAATTTGTATTGTAATGAAATTCAATGAATTATAGGGTTATTCTAGATTATATTAAATTTTTAATATTATTTAAAATAAGTAAATGTGTGTACAGTTCACTAACTTAGTTATTATATTCATTATAGGAATACTAAACTTAAGTACCTACATATCAATAAAATTTAAAATGTTTAGTTTTTTTTATTTTTATTTTTTATTATTAAAAAAAAACGAGGAAAAGTGTAGTAGAGTAGATTGTGTCAACTCTGGGATATCCGTATGACCGTAACATTATATCATCGTAATATACATTATATCATCCGGTTAATTACTTTTGGCAAAATTTCAAACATTCAGCTTTATTAGGTGTAGAATAATGCTCATATAAAAGAAGGAGTTGTATGGCAGCTACTCGAATCCTCTGCAGTAAACCAACCAAATTTTACAGTAACTTTGGCCATCACACTAAACTATTTTTGGCAAAATTTTAGACACGCAGCTTCCATAGGTATAGAGTAATGCTCATATAAATTTTAGAAGTTGTATGGCAGGTACTCGAGCCCGTGGACCAAAATTGCTGGTTTTAAATAGCGATTCCGGTTTTTGCATTAAAACGAATTTGTGAAAATTTCATAATCCTAGCTCCTTTATTTTTTGAGTTATCATGATTACGGACGGACGGACGGACATACATAGCTAAATCGATTTATTTTTCGATTCTGATCTGATCCATACACTTGAGTCTATATCTACCCCCCCTCCTACTCTGCGTCACAAACGTAATGGAAAATTTATTATACCCTTTGACTATATAGTCATAAGGGTATAAAAAAAATAATAATAATTAAGTATCTGATAAAAGAAAAAAATTAATATGTTTAAATTACCAATAAAATAATACAATAATATTAAATAAATTTTCTGACATTATTAAGATATTGTAAATAGTTATAATAAAATAAATCAAAATTTTTTTTTTTTACAATTTAATTTATATTGTACCAAATTAGTGTACACTTTCTGTATTATGGCCATTTTACAATAATATTTTATGATAACTTATTCTTTTATTATAACTATTAACTATAATAATTTTCAAGTGCATTAATTTATGGTATAATTAAATTAAAAAAAAAAAAAAAAAACAAAAGTCGAGCTTTTTCTTGTGCAATTGTGTTTATTTTTTATGAGGGTATGTTATCTAAAAAAAAATATATTTAAAATTTGTTATTATTTGTATAATGAGGTCGTAAATACCACCCTTACACCTGGGCTTAGTGGCCTGGTCTGTACCCTTGCTTTCAGAGCACCTCGTATTCCCACAGCGCCTCTCAATTTAGTCAATCGATTATCCTCCTGAAGAATTGCATTAGACTTTGAATAGGGTACTTAAGATCTAGAAAAATATTTTTGAGATAAAATTTGAAAAGAACTCCAGTATTCCAGATTTTTTATTGTTACAAAACTTCTTTACAAAACAAAGTTACCATTTTTTTTACCATTTTATTGAAGCTTTGAACTTAATATACCTTCATACATATACCTTCACTTCAATAACTCCTTCAAGTATGTGTTCGAAATTTATAATATTGTTTTAACTTTAGATTTAATTTAAAAAGAAAAATTATATAAGTCGAGCTAGTGTAGGTTTGATTCCCATACTGATCATAAAATATTTAATTAAAGTATCGAATCTATAATGGCCCTGCTGGTATTCTTAAGTTTAAACATCTCTGATGATATGTATTATTAAACCCATTCTTTGGTTAAATCATTTTTGTTCAACGGACTGAATATTCTTAATCAAATGGGTTAGAACATAGGAGTAAGTAGACTGTAGAGATGCCGTATTATAAAACAAAATTCAAAATCTTAAAGTGCTTCTGAAAAACAAATATAATTAATAAATATTTCGGCAATTGGTAGTATGATAGTAAATATTTGTATATATTTTTATTTATCATTTATTTATATATATATGTATATATATTATATAGATAATATAGGTATGTATGTATATATTTTTAACAGAATCAAAGTGTGTAAAATTGATAATCTCCGTATCAGTTGTTTTAATCAAAAACATTAAAACTTAATAGGTACTAAAAAAAAACATAAATATGTGGAAAATATCCAAAACTTGATAAGCGTAATTTTTCCCTTTTTGAGATAACATTTGAAGTGGACTGTTTAACATCAAATCTTTGCACTGCCAAAAATAAATAAGCGTTTATTTAATTAAAAATCCCTCAAATGATTATTAATAATGTTTTAAATAAACATTTTGTGTCACAAAATATTTTTAAAAATTTTCAAACACGTTTATTGAAAAACTGTAATTTTGCGGTTATCAAGTTTTGGATATTTTCCACAAGTAGTCGTTTTTATTATCTGTTTCAAGTAATTGTTTGTTTTTTTTTTTAAAACCGTATCTTGACATATAAATTTAGATTTTTTTTTATTGATTTAATCTTATTTATAACAGAATTATTTGTATTTAATATCAAAGATTATTAAAATATATAATTTTATTTATATTTACATACCTATAGGTATAGTCTTTGATTTAATTCATTGAAAAAGTAAGTTTCAAATTCGGATACATAAAAGTTATTAAAAGTTGTTATGTAGCCCATACATGGAGGACTAAGTTTTCAACTTGGTACGCGAACATGTTTACAAACCTTACCATACACTGTTCAACCTACCATCGGGCATCGAACCATAGTATAATTTCCTGTTTTTTGTTTTAAAAAAAATGTTAAATGCTAAAAGAATCTGATAATTTTAAATTTGAATTTTTAACAGTTTTTATTTAAATATATTGTTCTGTCTATTTAATTTTTTTCTTCTAAAATTATGATATTTAATATTTTTTTATATTTTAAAACATTTTTCTAAATTAATTTTTATAATTATTTCAAATTCTTTACTTAATTATTTGTTATTTTATACATTATAGTTTACTTATTTTTTTCAAATCAGAATATCTCAACGTTCTTTCATGTCAAAAAATATATAAAACGAAAAAAAAGAAAACAAAATGACATTTAAGTTGTTCAACTTGCCCATACACGATAAAACTAAAATGCAAAGCAAAAACTCCGCACACAAAAAATCAAAATTTTTTGATTTTCTTCCAACCAACTTTTCAACCTTCAAAATGGTATTTCAACTTGCCCATACACGATTCAACTTCGCAAGTACGCGTACCAAGTTGAAGACCCGGTCCATCGTGTCTGGGTTGCATAAATATAATAGAACTATTTTAGATATGGGGTTTTCCAAAAAGGAAATGATACAATTTAAAATGTTTATAATGGCAACACTGCGTATTTTTATTTATGACGTTTCCTTATGTCATTTATGTTCAGTACAGTACAGTATAGGCTATGACATTTAATCTTCAACATCGATTAGAGAAATTGTTAAATTGTTTTATCAAAATCTGTGCTCATTTGTGAATACTGAGAGAAATTTAGAAAGAATTTGTAATATCGTAAAAAGATATCGTAATTTTTAATAATTCATAAAATTACTTAAAAAATTAATAAACTTAAATTTGTTTACATAATATTATAAAGAAGTTAATGAACTTTTTAAATTTAATGTACCCTACTTTTTAATTATTCTGAACAAAGGGTTCATTCATTAAAAAAATATTAAATTGCGTCCTTCTTTTGAATATTTTTGAAAATTAATTACAGATAATAAATTTTTATTAATTTTATCAAAATAAAAAAAAACAAAAAAAAAAAATGAAAATAAATTATATTTAATGATTCGAACATTTTTTAACCCTTTTGATGATGTGTTTAATTTTTATTTACTGAATCCTTCCTTTGGTTAAATAGATATCTACGTAGGACTGAGGGTTTGAACGCAGGAGTGATAGAGGTTTTATCCAGTAAAAATTGTTTAATTTAAAAATGATTAAAAAAATTGTAAATCGCAGTTTTGATACAAATCAAATTTATATATGAATTTTTGTTTTTTAGTTGTTTTTTTTTTTTGGAGGGTATCGGTGGTGCACCAGTTGGCTTATTAATCATGGGAGTACATATTAGATTTCGGAAATTAATTTTTTTAACAAAGTTATATTGGCAGAAAGTCCACTTTTGTGGAATGTCTCTTTTGGGTAGCTCTATAGGATTATTTGGAGAAGTAACCGATTACAACTGACGGGTATCCTGATACGTTGGCCTAGCCTCTGCTACACCAAATAAAATCTCACCATCACATTGATGCCTCCGGTTAAGTCGAGCAATCCTAACGAAAGATTTGGTACCCAGCCCAGATGGAGTAAGTAGGATCGACAAACCAACGAGATTTTGGCGGCTCGAGTTTTAATTTAATCAAAACATAGACTTGATTTAGGAGTGTCTGTATCAAGGATTGGCGGTTTCGAAAGGGTGCCTGACTTAAAACAAGCTACTCACATTTCTGACCACTGAAAGGATTAGTGACAAACAAAGGGTTCAATCATTAAAAACCTTCAGACATTGGCTTATGAGATTATCATATATTTCTCATAAAATAGTAACACAAAAATCTGTAAAAATGAACAAAAATTAGAATGGATAGATTTACCCAAGTGGTAACCATTTAGTAATATGTTAAATCCTCCTTTGATTTCTCAAGTTAATGTAAACTGCATATCGGATTTGGGTCTGCAGCAAAATAGGATAAAAGAATCGAAGACAAGTTCAAGAAACCGATCATGTGAAATAGTAAAAACTTTTGGTTACAAGATGCACGTTTATGTCCTATGCCCCAGCAGGGCTTCTAGGAGCCAGTAAGTAAGTAATATATGATAATTCGTATATAATAATTGACCAAACATTAAAAAGCCATAATAAAACGCTTGTAACATACTTACACAATTAAAAGAACAAAAAGTTACAGTGGAAAATCACAAAATCTTAATAATACGTTTTTTATTATAGTGTATTTTTTTTTTTATTTTTATCTTGAATATAATTTCTTTTATCTTATATCTTTCATTGATGTTCTAAAAAATTAAGTCAGTGATTAAATTTTAATGAGAACATACTTACTTATTTAGATAAAATTGTTAATTTCTTTTAAATTTCAAAAGAAAAAAATTATGAGGTACGGAGTTGATATAACTATTATAAATTGATTAATTCATATTTAAAATGTAGAACAGTTAAGAGATACAAAATACTTTTATCATAAACTGATATGTATCATATCATCGGATAGGATTGTTCTAAAATTACCCATATATTAGTTTTACAATATTCTAGCATTCCCTTTTTATCAAAAAAATTTGCTGTCTTCCCCACAAAACGCAACCCTTGGGATTATCCGATTTTCTCCAAAATTCTTATCAATTCATATTAACATTAAAACTCATTTATGAAATTTTAAAACATTTCACTCAGCGGTTTTGGCTATACACGCTTGCACAGACTTACAAACAGATGGACATACATACACACAGAATGAAAGAAAACACAATTTTTTTTTCAATTTTTGGTGCTAGAATAGGTATTGTCGCTTGTTATCGCTTGTTATATTTCATATATAGCGGTTGATAAAAATCAAATATGATATTATATAGAAAAAATATTTGCATACTTTTAGGCTAATTCTTTATTCACCACATTTCCTGTGGAAATTCTCCATACTTTTTTGAAATTAAATAGATTTTTAATAGTGGTAATTAAATTTAAATTTAGAATATGTATAAAAAATGAAAAATAAATACAAATAGAATTAGTTTTATTATCTTAAATTTATTTAGTTTTTCTTAAATTTGTTGTTGGTTTTTTTTTTTTTATTCTATTTTCTTTGTTTTTTTTTCTTCTTTTTTTAACAATAATTTTAACAATAAAAGTTTTTCTATATTTTTTCTAACAGTTTTTTTTTTAGTTTAAAAAAAAAAAAAATCTCAGTAAAAAGTTTTTTGTTTTTTCTTGTAATATCTATATGTACATACATATTATATTATAAAAAAAATTTTGTTATATTTAAATTGTATATTATAAAATAAATTTTAAAATTTTTTATTCTTAAATAAATGTTTATTTTGTTTTTTTCAGGTTTTTTTTTTTTTTTTTAATTTATCTTGAATATAATTTCTTTTATCTTATATCTTGCATTGATGTTCTAAAAAATTAAGTCAGTGATTAAATTTTAATGAGAACATACTTACTTATTTAGATAAAATTGTTAATTTCTTTTAAATTGCAAAAGAAAAAAAATTATGAGGTACGGAGTTGATATCACTATTATAAATTGTTTAATTCATATATTTAAAATCTAGAACAGTCAACAGCTACAAAATACTTTTATCATAAACTGATATGTCTCATATCATCGGATAGGATTGTTCTAAAATTACCCATATATTAGTTTTACAATATTCTAGCATTCCCTTTTTATCAAAAAAATTTGCTGTCTTCCCCACAAAACGCAACCCTTGGGATTATCCGATTTTCTCCAAAATTCTTATCAATTCATATTAACATTAAAACTCATTTATGAAATTTTAAAACATTTCACTCAGCGGTTTTGGCTATACACGCTTGCACAGACTTACAAACAGATGGACATACATACACACAGAATGAAAGAAAACACAATTTTTTTTTCAATTTTTGGTGCTAGAATAGGTATTGTCGCTTGTTATCGCTTGTTATATTTCATATATAGCGGTTGATAAAAATCAAATATGATATTATATAGAAAAAATATTTGCATACTTTTAGGCTAATTCTTTATTCACCACATTTCCTGTGGAAATTCTCCATACTTTTTTGAAATTAAATAGATTTTTAATAGTGGTAATTAAATTTAAATTTAGAATATGTATAAAAAATGAAAAATAAATACAAATAGAATTAGTTTTATTATCTTAAATTTATTTAGTTTTTCTTAAATTTGTTGTTGGTTTTTTTTTTTTTATTCTATTTTCTTTGTTTTTTTTTCTTCTTTTTTTAACAATAATTTTAACAATAAAAGTTTTTCTATATTTTTTCTAACAGTTTTTTTTTTAGTTTAAAAAAAAAAAAAATCTCAGTAAAAAGTTTTTTGTTTTTTCTTGTAATATCTATATGTACATACATATTATATTATAAAAAAAATTTTGTTATATTTAAATTGTATATTATAAAATAAATTTTAAAATTTTTTATTCTTAAATAAATGTTTATTTTGTTTTTTTCAGGTTTTTTTTTTTTTTTTTAAATTTTTCGCTTATTTTATTTTTGTTTGTTGAATTTATTTGTGTGTGTGTGTGTTAACTTCTTTAAGATATCATAAAATTAATTACATAAGTATTTAACTATATATATATATATCTATTATAAAATATATAATATAAGTAGATTTGTTTCTGTTTTATGATTTTAAATGAGAATTATATATATACATATTTAATTAGTAGAAATTGATAATGGAATTTCTTCTTTTGTTGGTTTTTTATATTCTGGTTCTTGTAATTCACGATAAAATACCATTCTATAACCGATTGATGATAAGAAACCAGCTGATAATGGACCAACCCAATAAACCCAATGATGTTTAAAATGCCAATTCCATAATGCTGGTCCAAATGAACGTGCTGGATTCATACTACCACCGGTGAATGGACCCTATAACAAAATAAATAAAAATAATTTAAAATTAAAAAATTCACAAATAAAATTATATTTGACAAAAAAAAAAATGGAAAATGTGAAATATTTCAAAACTTACAGCTGCACATGCTAATGCTGCAACAGCCAAACCAAAACGAATTGTTAATGAATCATGATATTTGGCATTACGTGGATCCCATACAGCACATACAACTAAAATTAAACATGATGTTACCATAAATTCAATTGCAACAGCTTGTCCTGGATGTAAATCTGATCTGGGTACTGTTGTACATAATCCCGGTTCAGTTGAATTATTTGGAAAGATTGCTTCATTTGGTACCATTGCTTTTAATAAACCAAAACCAATAAATCCGCCCAACATTTGTCCAACAAAATATACAATTGCCATTTGCCATGTTAATAATTTATAACTAAAAATTTTATAATGTAAGAAATAAGGAAGAAAAATATATTAGTATTTTATTATAATTATTATTAATTTATTTAAGATTTCATTTGTGGTGAATAATATGAATTGAATATTTGATTCCAATTTTCATTCGTATTTAATTCTTATTTAAAGTGTTCCTCTAAGGGTCTTGCAATATTTTTCGAATTTATTTTCATTTATTTCTTCAAAAATTCTTCAAATTTTTTGCATAAACTAGAATCATATGATAATTTTTCATTTAACTCCAATAGTTCAATAATTATTTGAATAATTTTAATAGAAATTTTACTTAGAAAATATGTTGGAACTTAAACTATCATTAGAATTGGCTAAAAGAATTAAATGATGAATAAAATAAGTTATAAAACAGCTTATCTAACATTTTTTAAACTAATATAAAAAATTTACTTTCCTAGAAATTCAATAAAAATTGTGTTAAACACTTTTTAAATTACAATCACATTTATATTAAATATTTGAAAATAACTAATAACGGTTTTTCACATGTCATATAAAATCAACATAGTTTATATATACATTCGTATTTTATTAAGTAACTGTAAACATTAAAAATTTAAAATAATAACGGTGTCTATGACAAAACTGTTAAAATTAAATAACCGTTATAAATTTAAAACTGTATTATACAAAATATATTTTTAAAGCTTATGTCATAATATTGTTATGTCAAATTCACTTATACACAAATATATTATGCATATATTAAATATTATAAATTATATATAATATTCAATATTCACTTACACATATGCAGCTGCTGTTACAGCTGGATTAATATGTGATCCAGATACACAACCAAATATTTGAACTATAATCATAATTGTTAAACCAAAATTAATAACCATTTGTAAATGATTATTTTCTATATTTCCATATTTAATACAACCCATACAACCCAAAAATACTAATAGGGCTGTACCAATTAATTCTGCTAAAAAGCAACATATTTTATCTAATATGTCGGTTTTCATATCTGGAAAAAATAAAAAAAAACAAAAATTAATAAATAAATTAAAAATTAATTAATTAAAATTAAAATATATATTAATTAATTAAGTACTTAAATATTTCCAATTCAATTCAAATTCAATGGAAAAAACCTTACAAATAAATAAAACCTAAATAAATAATATAATATTAAAATTATTTAAATTTTTTTTTTTTAATCTTAAAAAACCGTTATTTTTAGAAAAACAAAAAAAAAATTTTTTTTATTTTATTGGAAAAAAGTTTTTTTTTTTCTTTAAAGTCATTCAATGTCATTAAAAAAAACTTTTGTTTTTTTTTATTCTTCTGTATATTATGTATATGTATGTTTGTATATACATTTATAAATGTATATCTAGATATGTAAGATTTTATCCTCTAATAACGGTATCCGGTCAGTTTACAGAAAAACAATTCACAGAAAAACAATTCACATAAAAACAAATCACGGAAAAGCAATTCACAGAAAAACAATTTATAGAAAATGTATAAAAAGCAATTTACAGAAAAACAATTCACCGAAAACAATTTACCGAAAAACAATTCATTAATATGTTGTGGAACTGTTACTGTTCCTTGCCTGATCCTTCGAATACTTCTTTTCATGGACACTATAGAAGGCAAATGTGGTTTAACTGCGTTCATTACTTTAGTTGAACAATTAGCTACTACTAATTGACTAGAATCTTTAGTCAAGTCTGCTTCATCCTTTAAATGTTCAATACATCTTTTCATTATAAATAAAATTTACCTCTTTAGTTCAATAAATATTTTACCTATTTAACTATATCATTCTTTGTTTTCTTTGTAAATAGTTTTTTATTTTAAGGAAGAATTAATAGAGCTTCTGTGAATTGTTTTTCTGCTAATTGTTTTTCTGTGAATTGTTTTTCTGTGAATTGACGCGAAATCCTAATAACATGTCAATGTTATGTTATAGCGGCCTATTCATAAAAAAAAATAAAATAAAAACAAAAATAAACATAAAAATATTTTAATGATAGTCCAAACACTATTCAGTAGTCGTCAGAGTACTCATTACATGTTTTTAAATGAATTTTTCTTAAGTAATTTTTGTATTTTATTTTAATTTGTTTTAAAATATTGTAATAAAATTAAATTTTCACCTTTTCTACCCATTTTTCTTTTATTTATTTATTTTACACTTCAAAAATTCAAATAGAATATTATTATTGTAGAGTAAAACACTATGACTTTCACTAAAATATTTAGAATTTAAAATTAAAAAAAAAAACAAAATTGTGCTAGCACAGTGTTTGTATGTACTCGCGCTCGGTATATTAAAATATTAAACGGCACTATTTGACACTTGAATGTGTTCTGATCTGATGTAGTTTTGCGAACACAATGAATGCGTCTTTAATTTCAATTTTAATCGTCCACTTACCATTTCAAATATTTTTTTAATTTTTAATGCACACAATACGATAAATAAAAGACGTTTAAAAAATAATAATAATAATAATAATAACAAAAGAATTTCACCAATACTTCAGTTAATAAAGTTCAAAAAAAAATACAAAAACAAAATAAAAGAGAAAATTTTAAAGTCTTTTTTTCCATATATTTGAAAAAAAAAACAAAAAAAACAAAAAAAATAAATTAATAAAAAATATATCGACCTTTGATTGTACTCAATACGACTGACTACTGATTACGATATAAAATTAAAAAAAAAAACATAACTCACCACACCACTCACTAACTAAACTTAAACTTAACTATGTATTATTTTGTATGACGTGTTATAAAGCTTTTAAAAATTTTTTTTTGATAAAAAACTTCGATTAGATATAAACAATTTTTTGTATTTAATATTTATGTAAGTATGTATATGTATATTAAAATTTTAATTAATCAATTTAGTCAAAATACCATTATTACTAACTACTCTTAGTTAAATAAAACTATATTTCAAAATTAAGAGATAACTTTTCAGTTAATATACAGTTAATTTACTAGTTAATACTCAGTAACTAGTATTTGAATAATAAAAACAAAAATACAAAAGAAAATTAAAATATTTTGACCAATTTTGACATGAAAACACGTGATTAAAAAAATTTATAATAGAGCGAAAAAAAGGAATTTTCTTTTTTTACGATATTTACGATATTACAAAAAAAAAATCTTTCGGATGTCACTTTTTCTTTCTTCTAAGCTTTGTAAAGTTTGTTTTTTTTTCAAAATTTGATTGTGTTGTTGTGTGAGTTTACGATTTGACATTAGGAGTGAGAGTGAGAGGAGGGAGAGATAAAAGTTTAAAGGATTTTAAACTTAAAAAAAGGACTTTATAGATAAGTATAAGAGTTGTATAAGACTTAAGACTATAAATTATGTGTTCGAAATATGAGAGAAAGAATGAGGTGAAAATTGACATATAAAAAGGATATTATATATATATAATATTTTATTGTGTATGTGTATAATATATTTGTGTGTTTGTATTTGTGTATTTGATATGCGTGACTAGTGAGTCGTAATATAATATAATGTCGGGACATGCAATAAAAATTAATAAAGAAATAAATTCAAAAAATAAAAAAAAATAAAATAACGGTAATTAGAATTTAATTATATTTTTTGTTTTAATTCAATGAGTAATCTTGTGACAGTTAAATGTTTGTGTATTTGTATGGGTGTATATCGTGCATTATAACGTTTGTTTTAATTTTTTTGAATTAAGGATTTTTAATAAAAATAATGGGAATAGTATTGTAATACTAATGAAAAAAGTTAAGTGTTGAGTTGTTTTATATATAGGATTCTAAGACTAGGAATTAAAAAGGTTTAAAAAAGTCTGGACTAAAACCAAGGCGAAAGAGCAAGGGCTTCACTCCACAGGATCAAATCATTCGAATTCATTCTATGGAGACACAAGTAGTAATAAATAAAAAAAGATCCTAATACTAAAAAAGGGAGATCTCAGATTAATAAAAAGGATATACATGGGTGATTTAATACTCATAGCCCATGCAGTCAGAATATGCAGGGCAACTATCGGAGAGTGCAGAGGTTATGGACGGAAGGACGAAACAGTCATCCATGTCCTATAACAATATGAAGCGTTCGAAAGCCTAAGATTGAGGATTTTATAGGGAAAATACTAGGAAAACTTCAGTATTGTAAAGGCATCAGACCAGGGGAAATTAAAACAATTCATGAGGTGAATTGATTGACTCAACAAGGCTTATACACCATTAAATATCAATCTAATTTTAAAGTTTAATATTATTTGTTTACAAAAAGTCATTTAGTATATGATTCATTAAAGTTTTATTTGGAAATTTACGTAAATCTTAATGTGTAAAACATGTGTATATAATTTAAATTCTAAACAAATATTAAAAATTCAATAGAAATAGATAATAATTTTTTACTATTTATTTAAAAATGTTAACAATTTAAATTATACATTAACAATTTCAAAATCTTATGTACTTTATGTATAGTACATTATGTACAGGATTTTTTTTTGATAAGTATATTAAATTGTCATTAAAAAATTTTATCACTAAACAATGACACAAAAAAAAATTTATTGAATGAAAATTTTCAATTTTTGAAGAGTTTATGTAATTAAGTATGTATATAAGTGAAATAATATATATATGTATATATACACACTTGAACTATATATACGCACTTGAAATAATACAATTTTTAACAATTAAGATATAATCTAAAAAAAAAAACAATTTATATTGTTTTGGACTAGTATGTCTCAATGTAAAAAAAAAGATAAGTAATAATTAAATAATCATCGCGTCATAATGAGATTTATTCGTCATAATGATTTTAAATTTCAAAATAATAATTTAAAGTAAAGTACATGTGTAAAATATGTAATTTTGAAAATATAATACATATGTATTTTATAAAACAATTAAAAATATTTAAATTTTTAAAATTATTTTTGGAAATTCAAAGAAATTTCTTTATATATATATATATATATGTATATATACATATTATTTAATCATTTGGCTAATTTTAATTCATATAATATGATAACTTATTGAATATCATTTTGTTGGACGTGCATTTGATTGTATCTATTGCATAATTTAATATAAAAAAATTAAATTAATTAATATATATATATACAATTTCGTATAGGTCATTTTATTTTTATATTGTTATATTTAATATAGAAAAATTTAAATTTAATGTCATTTTTCAAAAAATTTTTAAAATTTTATTTTACCCTTGAACTCCTACTCAAATTAAAAATGGATGCATTCAACTGTTATAATAAAAAAAAATATATTTTGTTTTTTTTTTTTGAATTTTGATATTATATTATTTTATATACATTTTTTTTTTAAATAAATATGATTTTCTAATATTAGACAAAAGAATTTAGACGCTCTAGCTAGACTATAAATTGAATTAATAAATTAGATTGATTTAATGAACGTATAATTTGTATAAAATGATAGAATTATAATCTAATTTAAAAGAAGTGGATGCTTACTCGACTAAGTGAAATGAAATCTAGATTTGATTTTTGAAAGAATTTTTAAAAATTGAATAAGTCTCGCATGTGTGAGTATAACAGCTTTCATAATTAACCGGAACTTTAAATATTTCCTACTGGATTCTGTGGAGCTCGTTTTGGGGGGTTCGGAAAATGTATTTTGAAATGGATATTTTAAATAAGAAACTAATAGTAAATCTGATATTAATTTAAAAACACTAAGAGGGTGAGACTGCAAAAATGACTTTGCGAAATGAATTAACTGCTGGGTAGCACAGTTGTTAGAGTGTCGATTTTCGATGGCAATGGCCAAAGTTCGGTTTCCGGAAATAATAAAAATGCATTTATCTGGTTTTCGAACTCGACTCAGATATCATTCGCCCTTGGGTTCAAATTAATGGCATTATCAATAATTAATAATTATGTATTTATAATAGAAAATACAGTTATATAAAAATATAAACAAATAATTTAATTGAATAATATAACTCACAGATATAGAAGTACTTTAAAATTTAAATAAAAAATTATTACAATACAAACAGAACTATGACAAACAGAACTATGATCTTTTGAAAGTCAAAGACGTTTCTACATGTTATAAGGCCTTGTACTTTATTTTATTTGTTTGAATTGTATGTGGAATTCATTAAGACCAATTCTAATAATAAGAATGTAATATGTCCCACGAACCCTTTGGGAGCTATGCTAGTTAATTTGGAAGCTATGTATAACAGTATTAATCACTCAGTATAACAGTTTTAAAAATAACTTTTCTTTTACGTATACTTGGGTGTTTTTGTAGTTTTTCTGTTATTTAAACAATTGCAAGTATTGCATTATCACATTATATATATATAAATATATATATAGATAATTTTTGCATTTACGTACATGCTTGGATAATTCGTTGTTTTTATTTAATAGATTTATTTATTTATTTAATTATAGTATACAACACGAGCAATTAGAATAAATTACCTTCAAATTTTCTTATCATTTTAAAAAAATGTTTTATATTTTAATTTTTTTAATCCGTAAGCATGTGCTTTCTTATCAAATTTAAATTAAATATATATAATTAATTAAATGTGTATATAATTATATATTCATGTATATAAGATATGTATATAAGCAAGTATATAAATACGTTAGATAGATAAGAAATATAATTATAAATTTTATGTAATATTATTTGTTAAAAGGATAAAATTTATTATATTTTCTTGTATACAGAAGTATCTTAAGATAATTTATTTTAAGATTAATTTATATTTATATAAAATTAAATCATAAATCAGTTTTTGATGTGAAAATGGAGGTGTTTCCATATTTATTTACTAATATATATATTTTTTAATTAAAATAAAAAAAAAGATGTTAGACAGAATGAGTCTACATGACGACTTGTAATTCATAATTTTGCGCAATTTATTTAAGTATTATAAAATATACACGTTTGTGTGTATGCATTGTATTACTTCCTTAACTTGAACATATAGTAAGTACTTAGCTCTAACACCGTATTTTAAATGTGTATATACTTAAAAAATAAACACGGTCCTAACATAGTATAACTAACTCTAAAAGACTCTAATCATTCCTTTTAATTAATCCTGACTGATATTGGAGTTTAAATCATGGCTTGTAATTATATTGTGCCATTCGTATAAAATTTAAAATCTCATCACTTGTAGCTAGGATAGGATAATAATGGAAATCATTAATTTTGGAAAAAAAAAGATAATTTTTGATTATTTGATTAGTAAATAAGTGATCGTTGCAATAAATTTGATAAACCATAGTATTATGGTAAATCTGGGTTCTTATTTTAAGTCGATTGCAATGAATTTATTTTTTTTATGTATGATTAATTAAAAATAAGTTAATGCCCTCCATCAATGGCACCCTTTTTACTTTAACGAATTAATAAGTAAATATTATTTTACTTATTAAAATAAATAATTAAATTTGGCAAAAAATCAATATTAAATTATGTTATCTAAAATTTATATATTGACTTAAAATGGTTTTATTTGTCATTGAGTCTGACAAAAATTTATTATAAATTCAAGTTCAAAACCCTTTTCAATGCTTTTTTTTTATTAAAATTTGCAGATGAAGTAATAATGGAGTACTAAATTTGGATATTTTCCGTTAATATTCGAAAAATGATTACAGTGGCCTGGCTTGGTTTGTAATAAAGGCAAGGCATTGTCCAATATCATTTTTAAAGTATTTTTCCGTGTTATTTTTTTTTTTTGAAGAGGTTGCTATACTTTATTTAATCGCATTTCATAATAAAATAAATTAATTTACAATCACTTTTTTTTTGAGCAATTTAAGTGTTAACGCCACCATTTCTATATGGTAATAAAAAATAAAATATTTGCGTAATTTTGATAAAGTCAAAAAATTAAATGTTTTTTTTTTGATAAGGAAATTTAGTTTAAAGGTTAATTTTAAAATAAAATCAAACTTTGGAATGTTGTTTTATATAATCAAAATTTATATGGTATGCATAGTTAGAAATTATAATATAATTTTTATTAACCCTTAGAAAATTTATAAAAAATAAGTAATTTTAAATATTAATTTAAAAATTAAATAGATTAAAATAGTTGTGTATCTTATAACAAAAAATAAATTATAGAAGGATAATTAGGAAGAACAATGCTAGAATTCAAGGTTTAATGTTAGATTTTTTAAATTATCGACTATAGGTACTTTAGATAAGATATAAATGTTTTTAAATTTAGTTTAAGGTTTATATTCAATGATATGAGGCCTGTTAAATTTACATTAAAAGATATGCTGTTAAGTAATCAAATCAACTATCTCTAGAATAAATAATACGTAATACACACATATAAGTATGTATGTCAAGATCAAGAATAAAAAGTATTATACACTTGCTTAATTGTCATGGCAACAAGCCAAATTTTGGATTTTAATTTCTACTAATCTATAGTTTCTGTAGTGGGTAAGAGGAATTTTCAAGTATTGCTTAATTAAAAATTGATTAGAAAAATTTCATAATTTTTTAAAAAAATTAAATTTCTAAATATTTTAAGTTCTGGAGTTATTTATTACTTAATTTTTTTTTTATATTTTTATTACAAAATAAAGGAATTAAAAAAAAGTAAAATCAGTATATTATAGATTAAATCCAGCCAAATATTTTAATATTAATTAAATCCAAAGACTAAATAAACATTTTATTATATGTATTTTTATTTCATTTATTATTTTTTAATTTGATAATATAAATAATAAATAAATGAAAATAAAATTATAAATTTTATATATGTATAAAATTTTTCTAATACCCAGAAGCAGATTTCCAGATAATGAGTTGTTCAGATTATTTTTGAGTCAATTTTAAAATATTAATCAATAGACATTAGCTATTTATGACCCAAATTTAAGCTTAGATAATCAAACCATTTTAAAAATGATCTTGAGAAGTGACCTAAATGAGAAGTACTAAAAAGTAGAGTATGATTTTCGTACTGTAATCGGGTACATAGTAATTGGGTACCCATTGGGTACCTAGAAAGTGTATATGCGCATGTATTATAGAATTATAAAGTGTTTAAACAAACAATTAGACAGACTTTCAAATATTCTATAGATTTTGTTTATTATTAATATTATAATGTAATAAAAATCATTTTAATGAAGTCTGGGACGTATATACTATGTTATCATTATTATTTTTTTTTCTTAATTTTTTGAATAAACATACAAAAAATAAAATAAAAGTAGATTAAAAATTTTAATTTTTTTTTTAAAATAAATAATATTAAAAAACATCTAAAGATAAGGATTTTTTTACAGTGAATTTTGTCAGATCTAAACTAAATATAACTTATGATTTTATTTCAATTTTTGGGTTAAAAAAGGTTGCTAAATAACGACAATATATTTTCGGGACCACTCCCTGTTTTAATTTTATTTATTTTTCAATCCCTGATGTAATTTCATATGTAAGTGCCTAACCTACATGTCTTTGTTGAAATAATTAATTATCAGATTCATGTCCCAATTCCGAAATTTTAATTTCTTCAATTTTTTTTCATACAATAGGTTCAATCGAATTAAATCAGAGATTACAAATTCACTGATTAAATTGCATCAGTTATTGAGTGATTGAAAAACTTTTCTTTGAAAATTAAAAATTTGTAATCTACGCGAATGAAAAATTTCAAAACGGTTTATTTTTTGTAACGGTAAATTATCTTAATGCACTATATCTATGAGAGTAATATACAATATGTTCAGTTATTTTATTAGTATAAAATCGAGAGATAGAAACTGATATAATTTAGAATCGAAAAAGTATAACAGTAAAAGCTCAGTTAGAGACGTGCATAATGTAAATACTCTAAAAAGCACAATTGTTTAGATCTCTTCCTTGACTTTGAATTGAGTTTATTTTATAGATAACACCCTTTAATTGAGAACGTTTCTTCTATTAAATGTTCTCTATGCAAATTATAAATCATCTATAATATAATTTGATAAAGTTTTATAATATGTTTGGATGCTACTTTATTTTTTTGTATTTTAATTATATTGTATATAGTATAAATGTGCAACGTTTCGTTTATTTTATTACAAATAATTTTTCTTATCATTTATTATCAGTTCTAAATTGTTTTTATCTGAGCTCAGAAAAATAAAAAAAAACAATATTGTGAAGTTGTAGCTAATGAAATTTATTAATTTATTCAACTCTTAGATAAATTAAAAAGTAAAACAGTAGGAAACTGCATCTTCTATTTATAAAGTAGCTAAATTCATTTAAAAAGTATCTTCAGTTGTAAAATATTTAAATTAAACTGATTTATTATCTTATCTTTAATGTAGTTGCAACGCTCTTTTATAAATATGCTCATGAATCCATTAGAATTTCTTAGTGCTTCACTTAAAGCTTTTCAAGCATAATAAATTATTATCCATTTCCATTTATCCCAAACTATCGCATGATGATAGCACTACATGTTTTTTCCGACAATACTTTAATAATCGTTAGGGATTTTTTTTTAAGTTCAGCTCAGGAATTCCAAAAATTAATAGGTATTTTTATTTTTAATCAGGACATTTTAAGAGTTCGTAATTATTTTTTTTTTAATTAGAGCACATTCAAGTTGCGCTTCACAACTCAGCACAAATAATTTACACCATATTATTCAAGCACAATAATCTTTGACATTTCATATCACCAACTAATCTAATATAAATTTAATATAAAATTTAATATAAAAATCTACTAAAATTAATAGAAATTTTAAATATAATAATATAAATCAAATAAACCAAGGTTTTAACATATAAATTTTTCCTTTCGCTACAAATTAAAAACTTTTAATTTATCCTCAATCTAATTTTTATGCCTTATCAAAAGTCCCTGATTTAAAAAAGGCGCGTATTATTATAAATTATTAGTTACTACAATTATAAATTATTTTCAAGGACAATTTTTTTTTAAAAATTACTTTTTGACAGGTAACATACGGCCATAAGTTAAGTGTAATTTTTCAAGAAGAATTTATTTCATACAAATATGCGACGCGAAGCGCGTTCGACCATCGTGCTTTTCATACAATAAAATTTTTGACAGATAATTTAGTGGGAAATTCAATTTTTGAAGAGAATATACGATACGGAGTTTTCAAATAAAGTAATTTGAATAAATAAATATTTTAGTGCGTCGTGCCGTGGAACCTCTTAAAAATATTATATTTTCGCCCCCACTTCCGTTCCCTGATCAAATTTTATCAATTTATATTTTATTAATTATTTATTTCAAATATATTTAATTGATTGAAAAGTTTTTACCACCAATTTTTTTAATATCATATTATAAATTAATTTAATGTTTAATTTTAATAAAATATAAAATGTATGTACGTATGTACATATGTTTATATGTTATACGAATTGAATATACAACAAGTAATAAATAAAAAAATTGAAATAGAAATAGAAAGTGAATTTGGATAAAAAAAAAACCCACAAAGAAAACAAAAAAAAAACATAACATAAATATTGAATAAATATGTATGTAAATATAGAATTGATCTTGTTTAATGTTTATTTTGTTTATTTTGTGTGTTTGTTTTTTTTTTTTGGATAATTTTAAAAAATCGAACTCTATTATAAATACACCCACAGAAAACGTTAAACAAATGTTTGTTTACAAAATTTTGGTCGAATTTCTGTTCTTTTGTTGGTTGTTTGTTGTCTTTTATAAATAATTACCCAAATGGTTTTGAACTTTTGAAGGTAAGTAAGTACTAGACTTTTTGTATAATAATTTTTTTACCAAATCTTAAAAAAATAAAATTTGTTTTTTTTTTAAGGTTCAAGATGTTTTGAAAAATTTCAATTGATTGACTGCCGTATGCTTCAGTGTTTTTTTCTAAATTTTAGTATCCAAGTACCATTTGTTGTTGATGATTTTATTTATTAATTACTAACTATAAATAATATAATTTGTTTATGTAATTGTTCGGAATCGGGCGCACACCATAAGATTTAGTCATTTGGATTATCTAATAGAATCTATTTTAAACACGTGTATTTATTATCGTACTTATATATGTATAGTATATAATATATACATTAGATATAAATATTTATATCTTTAAGATAATGTATTCAGTGTTGGAATCTATTATAAGATACTATCATAATAATAATTTGATTCTAAATGCCAACTATATTTTTAAAAAGGCGTCTGACCAAAAAAATTACCTCAAATATTTTCCAAAAAAAAGTTTTAATAAAAAAAAGAGTTAAAAAAAATTCATGAATATTTTTAAAAAAGAATTTAAGGGGATTAACATTTGCATATATTTATTAATTTAATTAAATAATGTTTTTTTTTTTTATTAATATATTAACCCTTAAATAACCGCTAATTGAGTTTAGTAACTTTAAATAGTTTGCATCAAGGTTTTTGAACCATTTTTAAAATGATAACTTAACTTTTGAAAAGTGGATAATGAATTCATTATGATAATTAATTATAATTAAGCAATGTAAACAAATGATTCAGAAATACATTAATATAACATATTAATTATGTGGTAAGGATTAATAGCTAAGACGTCATATATTACTTGCGTCATACGGGATTAGAATAAATTTTTAAAACCCAGACAAAATTCAACCACAAAACATTAAAAAAAAATACATAAATTAATATACTTAATATGGGGATTTTTTCTCACCGCATTTTAATTGGATTAATTTGGATTTAAATATTTTTTATGATGCTGATGATGCTGATGATAATATGTTGATTGGTCATCGGGAATTTTTAAATTGGTAAGCTATTTTATTTTTTTAAATATTTTATTTCTTTTTAGAAAATATAATAAACAAATAACCGCAACCATCCGGTTTGGTATATGGTATCGTGTTCTTAAAACTTTCCCGTATATGAAAAGTTTTAAAATAAAGAAAGAATAAGTCCTGTATCAATCCATAGTCTGCAATTTTAGAAGATACCTCCTAAATCTAAGATTATTGAATTCAAGATTTGTTTTAAGATTTTCCCAATGCAATTCCGTGTAGAAATATTTTAATAGACATTATTTCGGGATATTTAATAAGTTGTTTTTGTACAAATTAAATCTACTTTGATATCGCTTAACCGCTCACAAATTAATTTATTAATTTGCGGTAATAAATGTCTCAAGTCACAAAAAAAAAAAAACTAATATAAATGCATTCCACGTATTTGTAATTCGTCATTATTATGTTTTCTTCTTTAATAAATTAACACGCAAGCATTTGAAAAAAATTTTTCAAAGATTTTTTAAAAATACGAAAATAATTGAATGTAACTGTTAAATAACTGGTATTCAAGTACATGTAAGCCAAAAAATAGTTATAATTTAATTCAATTATTCTGAGGGAAAACTATTTAACTAAATACTCATGTCTAGACATTAATTCGAGGAATGTCGTAGAAGTTTCATATAATATTAATTTTAAAAATGAGTTTTATATTTAAATCTATATGCAATAACTATAAGAATTTAGATGTTGTATATGGTGTAACTAAATATGTAATAGATAATTGTAATGCCACTGTATAATTACAATTGATTATATTTTTGTTATTATACAAATGTTTGTAAACAATATCATTAGAACCCCATCGTTACAGGTTTTTAATTGCAATCAGACAATTGAAAGTATGATCAACTGAGCTAAAATTCAATTATGAGAGCAACTGACTGCAAAAATAGAAACTATTTGGAAGGAAAATTTCACATAATATATCCGAACTTCCTAAGAAGCTTATTGGGCTAAATGCCTCTAATTTCTGACTATATAAGCATTGTTTCGGACATCTGTATACACAAATATAATCTGAAATGAAAAATGAGCTAAATTGACAGGGAAAACCTCCTTGAAACCCGTTGAGAAGCTTCAGAAACTCAAAACCTCCATATCGGGGACTAATGTAAAGGTAGGTAATGTAGAAGAGTTTTACGGGATTGATTAGATACTGAACCTTTTGGTGAAAAACCCTTACCTAAGTAAGGCTAAATTGAAAAGCATTGATCAGCTCAACTATTAAACAATAGTTTTGATATTGCAGAGAAAGATATCTTTGAGGAAGCAAAAACCACACAACTTTCCTGAATCCTCGGATCCTTATATCTTATACAAACTTTGTTTTAAATAGCTAACAAGTATTACATTATAATTACATAACACAATAATATAAAGTATTAAATATCTGATAAAACCAGTGAGTTTAATATGGTCTAATTATAAATAAACTTTAATTAATTTAATTATTATCCATTTAAATATCTTATCTATCTTATATTCCAACAATCCTATTTTTCAACCGTCACAACATAATTATTTAGTCATATAATGACTGTACAATGATTCAACACTTAACCTATTGCATGTATTTAATTTTCATACAAATTTTTAATTACATAATAATATACATTTCCATTTAAATTAATTAAGCCATTACATATACAAAGTATCGGTCAACAATGTGTTAATAAGTTAATTATTATGTAACAAGAAGTTAATTAATTGTTTAAGTACCTGCGCTATTTAAATTTGTTATCACAAGGGTTAAATTTATCAAACTTACCATATATGATAAGTATACCCAAAAAAATAAAAAAATTTCAATTATGGGAGTGACAACTGGGACGAAGTAACATTTAAATAAAATGACATAAAATTAGGAGCGTTATTTTTTTTTTAACAAATTAATCAAGGAAATAACATAGAGAAATATTTAAATTAAAACTATCTATTGTACACCTTCCTTTTAAATAAATAAACAAAAAAATTCAATTAATTTTGTAGTTGATAAGAAAAAAACATGGAAGAGGGTTGGGAAGACTGTGCCAACTCTGGGGTACTCATATGGGGCGTTAATATAATATAAACATTATGTTTTCCGATTTGAGGATTAGTAAAATATTTAACAGTTGTGTGGCAGTCGGTTAAACCCATTCACACAGTTTTTGTCTCAAACCTAATCATCTTTAACAAACTTTCAGAGGTCCATATGGTCAATTAGAACTCAAATTTCGCAGTTTTATAAATGCCCCATGAAGAAAACCAAATTCAGAATTATTTCACATTTAATTTAATTTCTTTTGACAAAGATTCAGATAGCCAACTTAATTAGACCCTGAGTTATAAAATATAAAAGAAGTTGCATGGCCGACTAGTCGAACCCCTTATGTTAGACGAAGCAATGAAGACATTGAACACAAAATGTTAATGTTTTATTAAATATAGAATAATACTTTTATTGAAAAATATGTTCTTTGGTAACACCTCTAATCAGCTGAGCAAATTTATTTAATTTCAATAGCAATGATGGCTTTCGTCTACAAATGATTGAGATTTCCTGAAAGTTGCGCAATCCTAAACCTCTTTTAGTTACTCATTTATAGTGCGGACAGAGGGGCCGAGGAACATACCTAACTAAATCAACTCAATATTCGACTTAGATCCCATTCCTTTTTTTCGAGCGGAGACTCATGAGTACCCTTTCCATTCGAGCGGAGACCCATAAGTACCCATTAATTGTCTCATTCTTCGATTCAGATCCCATCCATACTTTTGAGTCTACATCTATATCTCGGCATACAGTGAGACTCAAAAGTATGGATACATCTATATCTCAACCCCTTTACAGTGATCACAAACGTATCAACAAATTTTGTATACCCTTAAAACACCATTCATACAGATAAAAAAAAATTATGTATTCTATGTGCAAATCCCCTCATTTAAATTATTCAAAGAGCCATTCCTGTTGTTCGTCAATTTTCTAACCAAAACAAATTTTGTATATTTAATTTTTTGCTAATTTCATTTTCTGTTTTTAATTTTTTTTTTTTTATTTAAATTAAATAATTTAATCATTTATTTTACTTTACATTTTATTTTTTTAACAATGTATAAACTATCAAAGATTATGAATTTACTTTGTTTTTTTTTTAGTTTTGAATGTTCTACCATTTCTAGATTTCTAGACGCACTTGAAAATTGGGCATGATATCACCCATATGACATAACAAAAAAAAAACAAAATGATTTTAATTAAAAAAAAATTTATTAAAATTATTTTAAAATCAATGAGACCATAAAAAAACTATATTTAAGATATGATCAATATTATTAAATATATAAAAAAAACTAAACAAAACAAATTAAAAATAGGTTGAATCGAGATCTAACCATCTATGGATATTCTTACAAATTTATTATTATGTATATATTTGTAAGAATGTACATAGGTAACTTGTATTGAACGCGCTTTTAAATATCTATAAATAAACTTTTCTCATGATTGTTAAAAAAATTTTTTAAATAATAGTAGGCAGATGATTATATAAAATTATTATATATAATATGTAGGTATATTTTTATTTAAAAGAATAAAGAAGATGTTAAATTTATGTTATCTTCTTCTATAATGGTCAAAGATTTTGGATAATACAATTTGTCAATTCATTTCCTCAATTCAAAAGCTCTGAATCTAATTTAATATTTCGTAATATAGTCTATATCTGGCTAATGGCGTAGTGGTAAAGACATCTCGGGTTTAAATGCCGGTCAGATCATATCTAATAAAATAAATATAGTAAAATTGTATAATTATGTCGCAATAGTTTATTTTGTAATATAAAATAAGATTTAATAAAAATATAAAAAAAACACAACTATCGTATAAGATAATAGATGGCACGAAAAATCATTTTTTGTGTATCTATATAGGCTCATACAAATCGAAAAAAATATATATACCATACTATTCCGAGTAATTAGATTCATGTGTTCCTCTTTTAAGTATTGCTAGATGGTATTTCTAATTTTATTAGTATTTTCTAATATTAATAATTTTTCTATTTATATATTTGTCTACTACATGGAATATGATACGGCAGTGAGGCCTGTCTTTACTTTTCGGTTGTGGCAGAATATACTTTAAAAACTGTTGTATAACTAACCTGGTTTTAGACTCACTTTCCCGAGATTATTAAGTGAGTAATTAACAACTTTATCACCTATGCTGCTTCTTTAATAAATGTTATTTAATCAAGTGAAATTTAAGAGTACCCTAGGCACCAACTATAAAAAGATTTGCTATACTGTTCTACGAATTAATTGTTCATTTATTAAGATACACTAAAATTATTATTAATAATAAGAATATGTTAGGTATAGTGTATTACAACTTCCCTACATTTCCTTTCTTTCTTGGTTTAAAAAATTACCTTTATAATGTGTAAGGCCTTGTTACTAATCAAATAGTTAAAGAATTGACAAATAATACCCTAGTAGCCTTCATAGAATGCATTTTACTCATTTAGTTCGAAAAACCAGCTTTTTTAAGTCTATTCCCTCTGCAATTGTATTTTTTTAAAACTGGAGCATTAGGCACACTATATGACCGTTCTACAATTAATAAATTTACAATCTGTAATGGCATAACCTTTTCTAAATTGAAGCCGGGATTTATATTTTAAGAGGAAGTAAAAGAATGGTAACTGAAAAATTCAGAAAAGAATGAAGTTAAATTAGGTTGAGATTTAAAGAGATTGTTTGACGGTTATTAAGATTGGGTTCTAATTGAGGATTAGGACGAATGAGACGAATTAATATATTTTGATGAAAATGAATTGTGATAATTTTTTGTTATGGCTAGCCATATTTACCTCTTTGAATTCTAATGTACTAATGAAAACTTAAAATTTTGATTCTAAATGATTTCAAATGATTAAAATTCTGAATCATGCAATGACGAAATCAAAATTTTGATTTCAAAACTATTTTGATTAAAAAGGCACGTGTAGATAAGCCCATATAGTAAACATTAGATATAAAATCAATACACTATGTAAACTTATAATTATTTTATTACAATTTATGTTATTTACTGTTTTTGTAATTTTGTGGGATTTTTATAAGTGGTTATACACTTAATGTGTTAATTCGTCATAAGTACATCAACTATTACTTAAAATTGTCATATCTTTTATTTAATTTATAAATTTTATCGAAATCTATAGTCAGATAACAATATTAAGTTGAACTTTATAGAGTTGTTTTCATTATTTAAACACTAAATAAATATTATTATGTAATTAAGATTACCTTCACTGTGATATGTGTAATGATTTCATATTAAAAGAATTCAAATTTTGATTATAAATATCTATAAGTTGTTTCTTTCCTTGTTTTTTTTTTTTTTTAATTTTTCTTTATAAACCTTTTGTATCTGTATCTTGTTAAATTTAACCTTCTAATTCTAATTCTTTATAAGTGTTAACATTCCATTCTATTTATTAGAGATATCGAATTAATTTCAATCATAAATCTTAAGATATTGTTGAATAATTTAAAATAGAAAAATAGATAATATTCAATTTAAATAGAATATACATATACTGGAGTATATAAAATGATAAAGACATGCTCTCAAGAATAAAAGAATAATGAAAAACATGTTAATAGATATTTTTTGGAATGGGTATTGGTAAAATGGGTCAAGAGTTTTTATTTAATTAATAAATTCAATTATTCTAATATCTAATTGTATTTGTTAATTATTTAATTTAAAATTGATGACAATATAAGATTTATGGCTGTGTTGGTAAACAGAGAACATATTTCTGGGTTTGTACTCTTAAATCATAACTAGACAATAATACACTTAGTTCCTAAAGTAATTAAGAAGAGAATCAGAACAATTAACATTAGAAATTATTAAAAAAGTTATATTACAATGAAACCCGACCAGAAAAATTGCATAGAACACCTCTAATTGCTATACCATAGCCAGTATATTATTTATCCAGTATATGTATATTCTATTTAAATGGAATATTATCTAATACAGGCCATGCGGTGTGACCTAGTTTTAAATGAATTTAACTAAAGTTCAATTGGGAATTAGAATGTTAATTTTTCAAAACTAACCCATAATGAATTACTAGTAACACTTCTGTCCTTCTGTAGTAACACACATTACTACAATTAGCACTATAGTCTTATTAGAGGACATGTGACATGGCCTATATTTAAATGGTTGTGATTGAAAGTTTATATGTGGCATGAACTTCTCAAACTAAATAAAAAAATTTGAAGGCAACACGTCTGTAATGGAAAAATAAGATAAATCAGTTAAAATAAATATGTATTATTTATTTTTTAATGAATTTTTGAAGATAAACATAAAATTGAAGAAAGTATTTAAAGATTTTTTTTTACTTTTGATTTTGTTTAAATAGTTATTACAAAAATTCTGCGAAAATCTTGAATTATCTAATTCATTATTCTTGAATACTTTACTTGTAAATTGTAATATTTTTTTGGAAATTTGAGCTTTAAAAAAAAACCTTGGATTTACATACTGATTTCGTATTTTATTTGTGTGGCCTTAATTTCGATTCAAAATATATTTAAAGTGGATTTAAACAAACACGTGATATTTTAAACAAGTTTTTGAACTTTTTCTCAATAAACATCACGATATATTCTAAAAACTGTCTTTATAAAAAGCACAAAAAAAAAAGTAGAAATCTATTTGATAATAACTATTATAATTAATTAATAATATTTGTTATAAGTTAAAGGGAATAACTTTAATTAATTGTATTTTCCATTTTTTTTTATTTGTAATTTTTCAAATTAATTTTAAAGCTTGTGTTTTGTAATTATTTATTCAAATTTTTATATTTTTATTTTTTTAAGAAATGATTTACATACTAAAAAATATGTAAGTAACTAAATATCTAGTACTAATATATGTACGTATACATATAGAGTGTCTCGGTATTATAGGCGAAAATATAGCTGTATATTTTGCTGCGATTCTTATTAGAAGGCAATTGTTTGCATTAGGAATAAGCTAAGCTCAAAATTTTTCAATGAGTGAACTAAGCTGAGGCTCAATTTGTTA